>JAVGWX010000001.1:128644492-129244492 GCA_036924085.1 Ariolimax columbianus
TCAGCGGCCGCTGCTTGTGCCTCTTTTGGTCGGAGATTGGTCCATTCTTTTATTTTGTCCTCCCACCTCTTTTTGGGCCGGCCTCTTCGTCGTCTGCCATGCACCTTTCCGTGGAGGATGGGTATTTGCAAGACCATGTTATCTCGATATGTGACCGTACCAAACGAGTTTCCTTCTTTTGACAGTTGCCAAGAGGTCTTCAAAAGGCCCTATTGCTGTTGTAATTCCATCTCATATTTCCTCATTTTTAACTTGATCTTTGCACGTGACGTTTAAAAGTCTCCGGAAACATCGCATCTCCAATGCCAGTATTCTTCGCTGAAGGACAGCAGTAACTGTACATGTCTCACGAGCATAGATGAATATTGACAGGACCAGTGTACGCATTAATGTGATTTTCGTGCATAGTGCTAATCGTTTATCTTGCCAGATTTTGTTAAGCCGTGCAAGCGCCGCTATTGTCTGTGCTATTCTGGTCAACACATCACATTTGGATCCTTCATCACTGACAATCGACCCTAGATATTTAAAATGGTCAACGACTTCGAGTTGCTGACCATTAACTTGTATCCTGTTGTTGAAGCCCTGGGCGTTGTTGGTCATTAATTTTGTCTTTCCAGCGGTTATCTCCATACCATAATCAAGAGCTGTTTCATCGAGCCTTCTGACCCATTCCTGAAGTTCTACTTCTGAACCCGCCAACCCGTCGATATCATCTGCAAAACGAAGGTTGGTAATCGTTCGGCCCCCTATTTTGACAGTACCAACGTGACCTCCAAGTGCCATATATAATTCCCTCAAGGAATATATTGAAAAGAGTTGGAGAGAGTGTACACCCCTGTCTCACACCAACTGATGTGCGAAACCAGTCCCCTCACTTCCCATTCACAAGAACTGCGCAAGACGCCTTGTTATACAGGTGTTCAAGGACCTTTATAATATTTCCGTTGATTTTATACATCCTCATGGTTGCCTATAGCGCTTTATGCCAGGTAGACAATAGCAGTGGAAATATCCATCGCAGTGTTTCTTTTATTTTGGAACATAAGATATGAACAATTCTCCATCTGGGGTAGTTGTCTCGCCGCCGCGATTCAATTACAACCAGTGTTCCTAAAGCGATCTCAGTCCCTCCAGGCGGAGCGATAGCGCGGGCTTGCGGAAAACGCTCGCTCGCCTTTCCCCGTAGAGCTATTGGGGTGCGGTTTTTTTTTGGCGTCTCCTCCACCGAGGTGTGCTGCTCTGGTCCGTATCGAGAAACGTTGTCAGTCCATGGTGATTTATCTAAGGCTTATAGCAGAGCTCGACAGTTCGTCTCGCTGGTGGTCAGACTCTCGCAAAGAGCTTGTGACCGGCAAATGGAAAGCAGGAATCGTGCCTGAAGGACCTGTGTTCTCCCGGGGACCAACCCTCGGGAGAAGGGCAGGCCGGCAGGCCAAATTGTCTCTAGTCCCAGTGAAATTCATCGCCGAGGTCGTTGGGATCCGTTCTGCACAGTGCGCTGCCATCCCTTCTTGAGCGAGCCCGGTCGGTCGGTCGTCTGGTGCGTTTAGGGGCCCCTGTCAGGCGGTCCTAGGTCGACGGAGTGAGGGACGGGTGAAACAACCGTCCGTCCGTTCCTTCAGTCGGTCCCTGCGGCCGTCCCAGTGAGGCATTTTACACACCCGTCCTCCGCCGACCGGTGTGTGCGCTACGTACGTCTCCGATAGATATCTGGTTGATCCTGCCAGTAGTCATATGCTTGTCTCAAAGATTAAGCCATGCTTAATTCGTGAAACCGCGAATGGCTCATTAAATCAGTCGAGGTTCCTTAGATGACACGATCCTACTTGGATAACTGTCACAATTCTAGAGCTAATACATGCTTACCAAGCTCCGACCCTCGCGGAAAGAGCGCTTTTATTAGTTCAAAACCAATCGTCGTTTCCCCTCGCGGGGTTGCGGCGTCCCCACTGGTGACTCTGGATAACTTTGTGCTGATCGCATGGCCTCATGTGCCGGCGACGCATCTTTCAAATGTCTGCCCTATCAAATGTCGATGGTACGTGACATGCCTACCATGTTTGTAACGGGTAACGGGGAATCAGGGTTCAATTCCGGAGAGGGAGCATGAGAAACGGCTACCACATCCAAGAAAGGCAGCAGGCGCGCAACTTACCCACTCCCGGCACGAGGAGGTAGTGACGAAAAATAACAATACGGGACTCTTTCGAGGCCCCGTAATTGGAATGAGTACACTTTAAACCCTTTAACGAGGATCTATTGGAGGGCAAGTCTGGTGCCAGCAGCCGCGGTAATTCCAGCTCCAATAGCGTATATTAAAGTTGTTGCAGTTAAAAAGCTCGTAGTTGGATCTCAGGCGCAGGCGGGCGGTCCGGCTCGCGCCGATTCACTGCCCGTTGTCTCCTGCCCTACCGTCTGCCGGCTCTCTCCCACGGGTGCTCTTCGCTGAGCGTCCTGGGTGGCCGGCGCGTTTACTTTGAAAAAATTAGAGTGTTCAAAGCAGGCCTCGGCTGCCTGAATAATGGTGCATGGAATAATGGAATAGGACCTCGGTTTTACTTTGTTGGTTTTCGGAACTGGAGGTAATGATTAACAGGGACAAACGGGGGCATTCGTATTGCGGCGTTAGAGGTGACATTCTTGGATCGCCGCAAGACGAGCTACTGCGAAAGCATTTGTCAAGAATGTTTTCATTAATCAAGAAGGAAAGTCAGAGGCGCGAAAACGATCAGATACCGTCGTAGTTCTGACCATAAACGATGCCGACTAGCGATCCGCAGGAGTTGCTTCGATGACTCTGCGGGCAGCTTCCGGGAAACCAAAGTGTTTGGGTTCCGGGGGAAGTATGGTTGCAAAGCTGAAACTTAAAGGAATTGGCGGAAGGGCACCACAAGGAGTGGAGCCTGCGGCTTAATTTGACTCAACACGGCAAACACTGAAATGACTGACATGCCGAGACCACTTTCCTTGGGTCTAATATGGAACTGGTGCTGGATTTAGACTCTCAGAAAATAGGTCAGTTTTACCATACAAATGACAGGGCGTTGCTACGGAAATCCTGCTCAACTCGAAAGGAACCGCAGACATTTGGTTCACGTACCCGGCTGATAAGCCATTGGCGCGAGGCTACCATGTGAGGGAATACGGCCGGACGCTTGTTAGCCGCAATCCCACCCAAATTCTCAGCACCACTGCAATGGGAGGCTTCGATATGGTCGGGACCTGGGGATCGCGCCTCAACCCTACCAGGTCGAGCCACAGAAAGAGGTCTCTTCCATCCGCTGATCAAAGTGGGCGGATAGCTGCTCGATATTCACCCTATACGGCGATGGGGTGCGAAACCACCAACATAAGACTTAGTTCCTGGTCGGGGTATCGAAAACAGTAGAGCAGCCACCTCACTGTGAACTATCGAGACTCACTCCTTGACCACGAGATATGTCCGCAAACCAGGCGAACAACATCTCCGTGACATTACCAGGCTTGTCTCCTGGTTAAATGCAATTCTGCTTCGATATCTACCTCTGTACGCTATCAGCAATACCAATGGACGCAGAAGAGATGCAGACTAGCGGACATTGCACACCTGCCCCACTGTGTCAACATCCCAGGTGGCGAGGAATGCTAGGCGTACCATCCCTACAAAGAAGCCAAGAAAATAAAGGGAGCAAAGAAATACTCCACTCACATGCAAATGCTACGTTTCTGGCAGGACGTGACGATCCTGGGGTACAGACACACTGGAGTGCCTCTCTTCCGGGTAAACCAGTCCTAATCATATATCATCTCATATATCATCTCATATATCATCACCGCACCCTATAGACACGAGTAGTGGAGACTCGTTAGTCTGGAAAGACAACTTCCATTAGAGAGACAACTCTGATCATAAACAACTGCTGCTTTGCAGATAGGCTGGGGACAGCCAAAGGCTAAGGAGGGCATCCCTACAGAAACACCTGTTGAAATCGGATGCACGGGGCCGCAAGCCTAACAAAATAGTGCAACGTAAATCGCAGTATGATGACAGTACAACCGATCAGAAAAACGTATGGCGCTCATCCTGCGGAGTCCCGCCAGGCAGCGATAGTGCCGGGCCTCACGCCTCGAAGGGGCCCACCCTTGACTACTGGTGGTCACCCACCCATGTGTCGTGGAGTCAAGGCACATGGCTATGGGGCAACTTTTATTGACCAAAAACTCAAGACCCTCAAAATACTACAGTGGAATTCGGAGGGTGTCGTTAACAAAAAAGCTTTCCCTAACACATCACCTGCATGAAGGTAAGATTGACGTGGCATGTATCCAGGAAACGCACCTCAACAAAAACCATAAATTCTCAATAAGAGGATACCAGACCTTCCGTCTCGATAGAGAAGGTCACAAAGAAGGGGTCCTGATACTGACCCGAAACTGCATACCGAGTAGCGAAGTATCTGTCAATCACACCGGACAAGCAGAAATTGTAGGAGTTGACATAATGGCTCAAGAGACGAAGCTCCGCATTTTCAATTGTACGGACCACCAAATAAATCCCTATCGCTCTCGAGTATGGACGTCAAAGACTCCAACTGCATAGTAGTTGGAGACTTCAACAGCCACTCGGAGAGATGGGGATACTCGGACAAAGACAGCAGAGGTGACGAAGTGGAAGATTGGGAGATGGACACAAATCTCTCCCTAATCAATAGGCCGGAGGATAGCCCTAGTTTCTATTCCAGAACATGGCATACCACCTCGATTCCAGATTTGGCCTTCTCCACACAGGACATACACCATAAAATAGACCGCCAGGTGCTAAAGCAACTGGCAGGTAGCGACCACAGGCCGATCAGGCTAGACATTGATATGGAAGTAGGCCCACAGGAAACAAAACCGCTCCCACGTTGGAATTACAAACGAGCCGACTGGGACAGATTTGCAATCCTGACAGACGGGCTGTGTGAAACCTTCAACACACGAAACAACAAAATGAAGCCCATGGTGGAAAGCCTAAGCAAGGCAATAATGCAAGCCGCCACTGAAACCGTCCCAAGAAGGGCTAGGAAAAACTATAAGCCCTATTGGAATGATGAGTTGCAGAAAGCGGAAGATGCAGTAACAAATGCTAGGAACATGGCAGAGCGAGAACAATCTATGGAGGCAAACATCGCCCTCAATGCCACCACGGCGAAATACAAATACACTCTCAAGAAAACAGCAAGAGAGAGCTGGAAAAACAAAACGGAAAGTATAAACCTGGACAAAGAAGGGAACAAGCTATGGAAGCTAGTCAGAGCCATGAACGACGAAACCCCGTCAAACAAACAAATTACCCTCAAGCAGGGCGAAAACTTGCTCACTGGTAAGAAAGCCGCAAACGCTTTTGTCGATCACTATGCCAGAGCAAACCACATCGAGGTCCCTGCAGATAGGCATACAGACACTAGTGAAGAGCAAAAGGGGCACGACAACATCAGTACGGCACCTGAAGAGCATATGATGGCCAAATTAACAATGAGCGAAATGGAAGAGGCCATGAGAACATTAAAGAAAAGGAAATCTCCCGGAAAAGATAGGATAACAAACGAAATGCTGATGGGGCTGGGCCAAACAGCGAAGAGGAAGCTGCTATCGGT
Source organism: Ariolimax columbianus (assembly GCA_036924085.1). Lineage (NCBI taxonomy): Eukaryota > Metazoa > Mollusca > Gastropoda > Stylommatophora > Arionidae > Ariolimax > Ariolimax columbianus. The sequence continues at coordinate 128,650,114 of JAVGWX010000001.1, forward strand.
CCTGAACCAAAGCTGGAAAAGGGGAATTATACCCCAGGCATGGAATGACGCAGTACTGGTACCAGTACCAAAAACAGGAAAGGACAAAACAGATCCAAATGGATACAGGCCTATCACCCTACTGAGCTGTGTCGGCAAACTGATGGAACGTATGATAAACACCAGACTGATGTGGCATCTGGAAGAAAAACGAATACTAATTCCACAGCAAGCCGGCTTTAGACAGCACAGATCCACTGCGGACCAGGTCATCCTCATAGCCCAGGAAATAGAAGATGCCTAGCAGGCACAGAAGCACACAGTAGCGGTTTAGGTGGACCTGGAAAAGGCATTTGACAAAGTCTGGAAAGATGGACTTAGAGTCAAGCTAAGAAGAAGTGATGTCTGTGGGAAAATGTACAGGTGGATCAACTACTACGTCAAAAACAGAACGGCCAGAGTGCAAGTACAAGGGCAGATGAGCAGAAAGGTGACACTCGAGCAGGGAGTACCCCAAGGGGGAGTACTGTCACCCACACTCTTCCTGGTGTATATAAACGACATTACAGAGAATATACCAAGAAGAGTCCATAGCTCAATGTTTGCAGACGATCTGGCTATGTGGACCTCTGAAAAGAATATCACCATAGCAAGAAATCGGATGCAGCAGGCCCTAACATCGCTGGAAGATTGGGCGAACTCATGGCTGGTCAAAATAAACGAGGAGAAAACCACATGCACAATATTCTTGCTTTCAATCAAACCCCAAAATACCAAGTTAAGTTTAAATGGCAAATTCCTGCAGCCAAACGACAACCCAAACTATTTGGGAGTCACATTTGATCGGCGCATGACATGGAAAAGTCAGATCGAGAGAAACCGAATGAGAGCCAGAGAAAGAATGGCAATCATGATGAAACTTGCTGGCACAAGCTTCGGAGCAGACGAAAGCATACTAAAGAAACTGTACACTGGAAGAGTGAGACCAGTTCTCGAGTATGGCATTGCGGCATGGACAACAGCAGCAAAGGCGAACTTCGATAAAGTTAGCAAACTTCAAAACCAAGCCACGAGAGTTATAACAGGAGGCATGAAGTCAACGCCAATTGTAGAACTTGAAAAGATTACAAAACTGCAATCCATGACCGATAGAAGAGACTGCAGAGCCCAGCTGCAGTCAGAGAAACTCCGAAGACTGACCGACCATCCAATGCACCAGAGACTAAACAATTTGGGAAATGGGAAACTAAAGCGGAGAAACTTTGCAGAAATAGCCAAAGCAAAGATGCACGAAGATCCCATAAACGCACTAACAACACCAAAACCCATCACTACTGTACGAAAACCTACCTGGAGGCAGGATATATTTCCAGAGGTGGTAGAAAATGTACCAGGTATTGGAAACAAAAACGGCCAGACTGAAAAAGAAAGGAGAGATACTACCCTAAACTTTATATCGGAAAACTACCCAAGCATGGACTGGACCCATGCATACACCGACGGTTCTGTAACAAACACTACACAGAACGGAGGGGCAGGAGCATTCCTGAACCTACCAAACGGCAGAAAAATAACACTGTCATTCGCTACTGGTAAGTACACAAGCAATTTCAGAGCGGAGGCAGAGGCACTGAGGGCGGCAGTGGAAGAACTGGTGACACATAAAGAAAATGAAAGCCATATAGTCCTGCTGACAGATGCTCTCGCCGTAGTCACAGCGCTAAAAAGCCAGAAAAACACTGAGCTTAATGACTTAAGAGCAGCACTCTGCAAACTGTGCCAGCAGTCCGCACCAAAAAGGGTAGTGGTACAGTGGGTCCCATCACACTGCAACATCCAAGGCAACGAGGAGGCAGACAGACTGGCAAAAGAAGGTGCAAGACTACCACAAACAGATACTAGTATGACGTACGAAGAGTCAAAACGGCTTATCAAAGCCAGATACATGACCAAATGGGAAACCGAACATACTGGTTACACCAAAAACGATGACTATTACCAGTTGAACCGAAGAGAGCAGGTCGTTGTCTTCAGACTTCGCACTGGCCACAATAGACTGAGGTACCACCTATTCAACAAATTGAAGATAGGTGGTACCGACGAATGCCCGTGCGGTACCGGTAAAATGACCGCTGAACATCTGCTGCAGAACTGCCCGACATACGAGGATCAGAGAGAGCAGATGTGACCATCACCATTGGAACTGCAAGACAAGCTCTATGGCAGTGGCGAGAGCCTCAGGATGACCGCCGCTTTTTTCGAAAAAATAATGGTTACTGTCTGACTGCGTACGAAGAAGAAGATGAAGAAGAAGAACAGTTCTCCTACCTATACTCCTGTTTATCCTTCACTTCCATACACACATACGTTCTCTGCTATATCATTTGAGTGGAATAGCTTTATACCGTTTGTTTGTTTGTTTGTTTGTTTGTTTCGGAAATGGTACCAGTTCGCCTCAAATTATAATTTTTTTCTGTTGTGGAATTACGTTTACCTTTTTAACCACAACACTATTACCTACTTGCTCATCTTAAATTATCAACCCTTTTAACAACAACATATCACCTTCTCACGCACCTAGCAAAGACACATACATACACAACAACAACAATACCAGGTGCTCTCCCATCGTACATACACACTTACTCGTCACAGTAGCAACAATATGGCCCTCTTCTCCTCTTTACATACAGACCTTATCAACAACAACATCACCCTCTCTCTGTTAGTGCACATAAAACTACCCTCACAATCTCAACAAAATCAACCTTTCTCTCCCCCCCCCCCACACACACACCTATCTTCAACATATCAACACTACCATATCTCCCTCACTACATACACACACACACACACACACACACACACACACACACCTATCTTCAACATATCAACACTACCATATCTCCCTCACTACATACACACACACACACACACACACACCTATCTTCAACATATCAACACTACCATATCTCCCTCACTACATACACACACACACACACACACACCTATCTTCATCACAACAACAGCATCAACCGTTCTTTATCACTACACAAACACGCTCATTCACTACATCAACCACAGCAACTTATCTCGCTCTCATTCACTACATCAACCACAGCAACTTATCTCGCTCTCATTCACTACATCAACCACAGCAACTTATCTCGCTCTCATTCACTACATCAACCACAGCAACTTATCTCGCTCTCATTCACTACATCAACCACAGCAACTTATCTCGCTCTCATTCACTACATCAACCACAGCAACTTATCTCGCTCTCATTCACTACATCAACCACAGCAACTTATCTCGCTCTCATTCACTACATCAACCACAGCAACTTATCTCGCTCTCATTCACTACATCAACCACAGCAACTTATCTCGCTCTCATTCACTACATCAACCACAGCAACTTATCTCGCTCTCATTCACTACATCAACCACAGCAACTTATCTCGCTCTCATTCACTACATCAACCACAGCAACTTATCTCGCTCTCATTCACTACATCAACCACAGCAACTTATCTCGCTCTCATTCACTACATCAACCACAGCAACTTATCTCGCTCACATTCACTACATCAACCACAGCAACTTATCTCGCTCTCATTCACTACATCAACCACAGCAACTTATCTCGCTCTCATTCACTACATCAACCACAGCAACTTATCTCGCTCTCATTCACTACATCAACCACAGCAACTTATCTCGCTCTCATTCACTACACCAACCACAGCAACTTATCTCGCTCTCATTCACTACATCAACCACAGCAACTTATCTCGCTCTCATTCACTACATCAACCACAGCAACTTATCTCGCTCTCATTCACTACACCAATACCATCACCACAGCAACAACAATCTATCTATATATTTTTTTATTTATAAGGCTTCTTCGGCACTGGAATTAAGAACCTTGTGCAACAATATCAAACATGTCTTGAAGTCAATGGTGACTTGGTTGAGAGATAAAGTAAATGTGTTTTTCATTTCTGGCCGCCATTCATCGTTTTGATATTTGATGGGTTATATATAAATGTTCCTCTACCTGATGGGGAAAACATTCAATCTCAGTTTGTTTTTTAAAAGTTACATTTTATGTGCCTCATGCTTCTGTTATATGTTTGTACTCCGTTTGTAAATAATACTTATTATGAGATGAAAGATGTATCACAACACCGATTTAAATTCTCCTTGGCGCCAAAATATGTACATAAAGTGTTAGGCTATTACCAACCGAATGATGAGCGCAAGCTTTCGAATGAGGAACAAACACATCAATATAAACATCATTCAGTGATTTGCCCCAACTAACGAGGATGACGATGATAAAAAGCAACAGTTCTACAACAAGCTGGAAGAGGTCCTTGACACGCAGAAAAATAAAGATCTCTTAATTTTAATGGAAGACTTCAATGCTAAAGTGGGAGCAGACAACCTAAGTTACGAACAAATTATAGGAAGACAAGTAATGGGACAGATGAACGAAAATGGAGAAATGTATGCAGAGCTGTGTACGCTACACAAAATGATAATTGGAGGAAGAATGTTTCCACATAAAAGATACATAAGGCCCCATGGAGATCTCCAGACCATGTAACGGAAAATCAGATTGATCACATCTGTGTCAGTCAAGCGTTCAGAAGTACACTACAAGATGTAAGAGTGAAGCGAGGTGCAGATGTAGCGTCAGACCACCACATATTGCTGGGGATTTTGCAGCTCAAACTAAAAACATACCTAGTACAGAGCGCAAGGAGAACAGGATATAACGTACACGTATTCCTACACCAGGAGAAGGAGACAGAATTTAGCTTAAAACTTAACAGAAAGCAAGTACCACAAGAGCTGTACGAGGATGAAGAAATGGACATTAATAATATGTGGGAGCAGGCTAAAGAGATGTGGAATAAGACATGTAAAGAAACGGTGGGATTCAAGAGAAACAAACACAAAGAATGGATCACAACACAGACATTACATAGAATAAAACATAGGAAAAAGAAGAAATATATATTCAACAATTGCCGAACCCAAGCCACCAAAGCAGAAGCACAGAGTAATTATACTGTTACAGACAAAAAGGTTAAGACATGCATAAGGAAAAATAAAAGGGAATATATTGACAAGCTGACACAGTAGGCAGAAGAGGCAGCAGAGAGAGGGAATATCAGAGATCTCTACTCATTAACAAAGAAAATGGCAAACAGATATATACAGACAGACAAACCAATCAAACATAGAGAAAGCAGGATATTGACAACATCGGAGGAATAATGTAAACGATGGGTTGAATATTTCAAGAAAGTCTAAACAGACATCCACCACAAGAAGCACCAACCATCCTACCAGTAGAAGAGACCCTGAACTTGGACGGCAACCCACCAAGTAAAATAGAAATCTAAAGGGCTATATCCAAACTCAAGAAAGAGAATGCGGTAGAACCAGATGGAATAGCAGGAGAAGTCATAATGGCAGATATCGATAAGGCCACTGATACATTGCAAGGATTATTCAAGAAGATATGGGAAGAGGAGAGAGTGCGAACAGAATGGAAAGAAAGACATCTGATTATACTGACTGACAGCTTCGGGGTGCAAACAGGGGTGAGACAGGGATGCCAGCTCTCACCTTTCCTGTTCTAGTTAGCTATATATTGGATAACGAAGACGTCAATCGAAGGCAACAGGTATTGAGTGGACACTATTGTCACAATTGGAAGACCTAGACTATGCAGATGATCCGGTACGTTTGTCACACAGTCATAGCCAAATGCAAGAGAAACTTGATAAGGTGAAAGAACAATCAGCCAGACTGGTACTGAATATCAACATGAAGAAAACCAAGCTCCTTAAACTCAACACTAACAATAAAGAACCAATCGTGATGAAGGGAGAGCAGTTGGAAGAAGTGGATACCTTGACCTATTTAGGCAGCACAATAGACACATCAGGTGGTAAAGATGCAGATGTAAGGAAAAGGCACGAGAGGCATTCCTGACACTAAACAATATATGGAGATCCAGAGATATCAAGATTTACACCAAAATTAGAATATTCAACGCAAGTGTCAAGTTGGTTTTGCTGTATGGAGTGAAGACATGGAGAACGACCAAGGTCATACAACAAAATCTCCACTTCTTCGTTAACAGATGCCTACGAAGGATAATGGGCATAAAGTGACAGGACATGGTGAGGAATGAAGGCTTGTGGGAAAGGAGCAAACAGCGGCCATTGGAACATAAGTGAAGAAAATGGGGTCGAATAGGACATACGCTGCAGAAAGCACAGCCTAAAATAGCCAGACAGGCTCTTACATGGCATCCTCGGGGGAAAAGAGAAAGAGGTAGAACCAAAAATACGTGGAGAAGAGAATGTGAGAATGAGCTAAAATTAAATAATTACACCTGAAGAGAGGCAGAAAAATCAACACAGGACCGTGTACGTTAGCCAGATGTTGTCGATGACCTATGCACCGAGAGGAGTGACGGGCTTTGATTGATTAATTGATCGAATGCGAGAGCCACGTGATTTGAACCTAGTACGTGGGATTTTCAAACCAAATATCCCAATTTTTTTGTCACATGTTCCTCTCGTATTAATTCTGTATTTTCGAAGTAACTTGCGGAGGACGCTATATTTTCTTCTCAAATGTAATTCAAACACCACTTACAAAATCTAATCCGTCTTTAACATTTTAAAATGAGAAATCAAAAACATGTTATCCAATTGTTCTTCAGCCGTTTCGACGTCACAGAGTGACAGTTAGATTTTTAGCAAAGAACTTGTATGGAATAAACTGCTGATTAGTTGAACATTTCTTACTTTCTGAAACTCATACATTTCTGATGATAAAATAAAGATGGCTTCAGAATCTAAATCTACACACAAGACTCTCTGTTCCGTATGCTTAGACTCAACTTTATCCTGAACCCGCCAGTAGTGGCCCATGGTACACTTTATTGATAAGTGAATGTTCACAATATGGCTTAAATATGGGAAGATGTATGCGTGCATATGGTCCAGAAAGCGCTTCCAATAGGATACATTTAGGGAGCATGATCGCTATAGAGGCTGTAAAATCATGTTATTAGATGGCTTTGACAGGAACTACAGAACATCGCTGAATCGTATCGAAGTGAACAGGACAAGAATTATTTATAGAGATTATATTCTTCTGCTGCTTGCACACAGCACATCAGTTTGAGGGGAAAGATGATGTGTGTCAAAATGACAACACCCGTCACCACCAAGCTCATTCTGTTGATGACTTCCTCCACAAGATGAGAACACCCGTCACCACCGAGCTCATTCTGTTGATGAGTACCCCCACAAGATGAGAACACCCGTCACCACCGAGCTCATTCTGTTGATGAGTACCCCCACAAGATGAGAACACCCGTCACCACCGAGCTCATTCTGTTGATGACTTCCTCCATAAGATGAGAACACCCGTCACCACCGAGCTCATTCTGTTGATGAGTACCCCCACAAGATGAGAACACCCGTCACCACCGAGCTCATTCTGTTGATGAGTTCCCCTACATGATGAGAACACCCTTCCCAATGGAGCTAATTTTGTTGATGACTTTCTCCAGCAGCAACGTCACCAGGGATGATTGGCCAGTACTGCCCTCTTATCTGAACTTATCGAACATCTCTGAAACGCCTTGTGACGATCAGCATGAAGTTACCATCGAGCAGATGATGACCTCAACCAATTGTTTCAACTCTTGCAACATGAGGAGGGGGGGGGGGGCTGGTTTTATTTATGCGGCAACGTTGGATGATTTGTATCAATGCCTGTCGTGGTCCAACACATTACAGACCATCTTTATTCTAACATCTGACATGTCCGAATTTAAGAAAAAAGGGCCTGTCCAATGAAGAAGTAATTGCTCCTATTCAATGTCGATGTTACAACTTAAATGTCAAGCTCTATGGCAGTGTCAACAGCCTCAGGATGACTGCTGCTTTCTTCGAAGAAATTCAAGTTGACGTCTGACAGCGTACGAAGAAGACGACGACGAAGAAGAAGAAGAAGAAGAAGAAGAAGAAGAAGAAGAAGAAGAAGAAGAAGAAGAAGAAGAAACTGTCACACTCTGACGTCCAAATTACTGAAGAACAATGTGATTAAATATTATTGATTTCTGATATCGGAACTTTTAATACGGTGACATTTGGTAAGTGGCTCTTTATGATTTACCACGTCTTCCAAGCAAAGTAATTTAACTAATTGTATTTTTACTTTTCCCTTTCATTATTATAGCTTTCTCTAACGTCTTGTTTTGAAACTGTCTGATTATGCCCTTACTTCTGTCGTTTTAATTGTTGTTGTTTGAAGCAATTCTTGTTGAGATGTTCATTCTTGGCGAAGTCTTTCTTCTGTAAACAAAACCACATCGCTTCGGGTGTTTTGAAATTTCTGTTTTTAATCTTCACAATGTCACCCATGATTATACGAATCACAAAAAAAAAAAAAAAAAAAAAACAACAAATGGGATGACTAAGACAGATTGAGAGACTCAGAAAGAGTAACTGTTCATCGTATCGTTCTGTCACCACGAATGATGGAGCTAAGTAGAAGATGAAGAGACCAGAAAGTCACTGAAGGTCAGGCTATAACCATTTTTTATAAAGAAAAACTGTAGAGTCGTGTGGAAGATGAAAAACAGTGATATGATATTGGCTATTCCCTACTGGTGCGCACTGAGGCGGTCAAGAAACCAGTCGACAGCTCGGCAGAATAGGTCGGAAACAAGAACACATCCCTGTCTGACACTCGAAGTCGTGGGGAATATGTGAGTCGAATTCTGGCGCCGGTGTCCTTGTGTAGCTCCTTGATCAAGTTGAACAGGGAGTAGGAGAGTGCCAATTCCCTGGAGGGCTTTCCATAAAGCCGGTCGATCAATCATGTCGATGGCTGTCTTTAAGACCACGTATGCAGCGTTCAACGGGAGATAGAAGGCGCGATTCAATTCGGCGAGGAGGCGCAGAGCAAAGATAGCGTCGGTTATAGAACGACTCTGGGTGAAGCCAGACTGTTGTAGGCGACGTTTTTTGCTGAAGATAGGTTTGAGTCTAGCCAGTAGCACGTAGGCAAACACCTTCCCCGGTACCGAGAGTAGTGTTAAAGACCCGTAATTACTGCAGTCTTTGCTGCTCTCCTTACCATTCTACAGGGAGACCACGATTCCATCGCGCCAGTCGGCAGAGACGTGTCTCGTCCTCCATACTAGCAGGAATAAATGGTAGATTGCATATCTGATCGGGTCGATCGCGTATTTCAATAACTCCGGTTAGATGTGATCGAGTCTGCCGCTTGTCTATCTCTGAGTTTCCCAATAGCAGAAAAGACTTCATAATGTTATCGTTCACTGGACCTGATATTTTACAAAAAGTCTGTCTCACAATAGGTATACTGCAGTTGAGTAACGAAGTTGTTAGAGACTTCAGTATACAAAGACTTGAAATCTAACACTTAAATATAAACAAAACGGACGCTGAATTTAAAATCTTACACTGGACTTAAAATAGTACTATACGAACTGAATTCTTGTCCAGTTCAACTGAAATACTATCTAGTGAATGTATGACCATTTTAAAAAATCAAACTGTAATCTGTTATCACTATGCCTTCATTTGTCATGTCAACGGGCACACTTATAAAGAAAGACGTTAATATCAACCCTAAAACATCAGAATAACATATTTTTTACATGCAGGAAGGCCATAGAAGAAAACGATATTCTTGAGTTTAGGCAATTATTATACTATCTGCAAGGAAACAGTTGACAGCACATAGATCTAGATTTAAATAACGAATAATCAATGGAACTGACATGACAATTTACAAAAAGGAATAGCAAAAGCAAGATTAACATTTCGTTCTGTTGAAAACAATATGGAACTATTACAGGGTACATAGATGGGCGACAACATAAGGCCAACGTCTGGTCAAGCAAAACATACTGATCAGAAAATGTTAGTTAGGGACAGACAAAATATACTGATCGGACAATGTTAGTTAGGGTTAGACAAAATATACTGATCGGACAATGTTAGTTAGGGTTAGACAAAATATACTGATCGGACAATGTTAGTTAGGGTCAGACAAAATATACTGATCGTACAATGTTAGTTAGGGTTAGACAAAATATATAGATCGGACAATGTTAGTTAGGGTTAGACAAAATATACTGATCGGACAATGTTAGTTAGGGTCAGACAAAATATATAGATCGGACAATGTTAGTTAGGGTTAGACAAAATATACTGATCGGACAATGTTAGTTAGGGTTAAACAAAATATACTGATCGGACTATGTTAGTTAGGGTTAGACAAAATATACTGATCGGACAATGTTAGTTAGGGTTAGACAAAATATACTGATCGGACAATGTTAGTTAGGGTTAGACAAAATATACTGATCGGACAATGTTAGTTAGGGTTAGACAAAATATACTGACCAGGTCACCCACTTCAATTTCAAGCAGTTCTACTTGAAAACAGGCAGTTTCATGGCAGTCTAGGTAACGAGGTAAGGAATCGACGTTATCCTCATAAAAATAAGCGACACAAAGATAACACAAAGCATATCACCACCGTCTGCTGGACCTTGTCCACCTTCATGAACACGCTCGCGATGTGAGGAAAGCTACGGCAATCCGCTACCTAAGGCCCTTTCCATGGGACACAAACGAGTAATCGTACTGAGTGTATATAATAATCCCATCTCATCTGTCTACTCGTGTTGTTAGACGCTGTTTGAGTAATGGGTCGTATGTATATAACAATCCCACCTCATCTGTCCACTCGTGTTGTTAGACGCTGTTTGAGTAATGGGTCGTATGTATATAACAATTTCATCTCATCTGTCCACTCGTGTTGTTAGACGATGTTTGAGTAATGGATCGTATGTATATAACAATCCCATCTCATCTGTCCTCTCGTGTTGTTAGACGCTGTTTGAGTAATGGGTCGTATGTATATAACAATTTCATCTCATCTGTCCACTCGTGTTATTAGACACTGTTTGAGTAATGGGTCGTATGTATATAACAATTCCATCTCATCTGTCCACTCGTGTTGTTAGACGATGTTTGAGTAATGGATCGTATGTATATAACAATCCCATCTCATATGTCCACTCGTGTTGTTAGACGGTGAATTAAAAACACGTCGTGTGCTTATAACACATCAGTTTATTCTGTCCAATTACGCCGTTAGATACTGACTGAATAATGTGTACTTACAACAATCCAATCTCATCTGTCAACGTGTATCATTCGTCATTATTCTTCTTTCTCTTCTTGTTGTTCTTCGTTTTTTCTCCTTTTTCTTCTTCTCTCTCTTCTTTGTTCATCCGTAGATCAAGGTCCCGGTTTCGTTTACAAAGAACACTATTGTTTGTAGATCTGTTTTATCTCCATACAGCTTTTGTTTGACACCTGTATCGCGAGGCCAGAATTGTTCTCTATCTTTATGTGTGAGCTGGCAGCTTTATATAATGAATTCCATGGTCATCGTAGGCTTCCCACAAGGACACCAGACATGTCCCAACTCTCATTATATTTGACCCTTGACCCTAGTACTATGCTTAGTTCTCAATCCGAAGATGGCCACACGCTCTTCCCTTGTTAAATCAATGTAGTTGTCATTCTTATCGGAAGATGGGAAGAGAAAGGGGGGCGGGGGGTGTTTTGATCAGTGCATTTTCCCCTGGACTTGGTTTTAATTATGGTCTTAGCCTCATTATGTGTGATGCTCAAGTCTGTTAGTGGGGAAGCATCCACACTCTGCTGGTCTGTTTAAACCTTAATTTCCTTCAATATATTGCAGTGGGATGGGATTCACTATATGACCAACTGTAGGTGTTCTGCCGAGAGTTGTGTCAGCTAGTACATACATTGCTCGAGATCCTCATCTTTATGTTGTTTTAGAGCTGCTAATACTGATAAGACTTGTCAGAATTACTATGTTTTCTTGTTTTTAAATCTTCAAATTGGATTAACAAGCTCAGCATCGATCCTCGGTACCTCTGCTTCCCCGAGGAAGTTATTGAAGTATGTTCCCGTTGTTAGCTCGAGAGTATGTCATCTTTGGTGAACCTGACCACCATCTTTCACTCTGTCTCTTTTGGTGACCCTGACCGATTTTCTTGAGGTTCTCATTTCAGGGGGGGGGGGGGGAGGGAGGGAGAGAGAACGGAGCCATTTAAACAATCCGAGCATGCCGTAAAACTAAACTAATAAGAGTGGGTTTTTTTCAGGTAAGCAAAAGCATAATGTGCCACACGTTGCTACAGAAACCACACGTGCAGTAAGCCATAATGTATTTCTAAAAACTTCCTTCTAAAATGTTAACTGAGCTTTGTATGGAGAGACAGGAAACACGAATAAAATATTCCGTTCTCGTGCCATGATCAGGACTGACGTCTGTTACTGATAACAGAGGATATTAATATACTGTTGATAATGTATACACATACCATGGATCACTCATCAACAAGCTCTCTCTCTCTCTCTCTAGACCCAGAAATAGACTATCGCAGTGACAAAACTGCTGCTCCATTTGCAAGTGTCACAACGCGTGTTTGGAAACAAATACATATACTGACAAGTACAACCAAGGACATATGTACAACGCTTGTGTCTTCAGCATGCTTGTGTCGTCAGCATGTTTGTGTCTTCAGCATGTGTGTGTCTTCAGCATGTTTGTGTGTCTTCAGCGTATTTGTGTCTTCAGCATGTCTGTGTCTTCAGCACCTTCAGCATGTTTGTGTCTTCAGCATGTTTGTGTATTCAGCATGTTTATGTCTTCAACATGTTTGTGTCTTTAGTATGCTTGTGTCGTCAGCATGTATGTGTTTTCAGCATGCTTGTATCTTCATCATGCTTGTGTTTTCAGCATGCGTGTGTCTTCAGCGTGTTTGTGTATTCAGCATGTTTGTGTCTTCGCCATGCTTGTGTCTTCAGCATGCTTGTGTCTTCAGCAGTCTTGTGTCTTCAGCATGCTTGTGACTTCAGCATGCTTGTGTCTTCAGCATGCTTGTGTCTTCAGCATGTGTGTGTCTTCAGCATGTTTGTGTCTTCAGCGTGTTTGTGTCTTCAGCATGTTTATGTCTTCAACATGTGTGTGTCTTCAGCATGTTTGTGTCTTCAGCGTGTTTGTGTCTTCAGCATGTTTGTGTCTTCAGCATGTTTGTGTCTTCAGCGTGTTTGTGTCTTCAGCATGTTTGTGTCTTCAGCAGGCTTGTGTCTTCAGCATTCTTGTTTCTTCAGCAGCTTTGTGTCTTCAACAGGCGTGTGCGTATTAGCGAGACTTCGACAACCTAAGCCAAACAAGAAAACATGCTTAACATCTTTCATCTACAGCATCTGCGATCGATTATTGGATTTACATGAAAGGACAGATTGATACATGCAGAAATGAATTCTCGCATCAGTATTCCAAGCTTGTACATGCTCCTTAAGCAGCAAAAACTACGAAGGCTTTGTCATGTTCTTTACATGAGAAATTGTCGAATTTCAAAGATATCCTCTATGCGAGGCGAATAGCATGAGGACAGTCAATCGACCACAGTTGAGATTCAAAGATGTGTATAAGCGTGATATGACCGACCTGGACAATCAGTGTGACGTCCTGGGAAGATGAAGCTGTAAAACAATCCAAGTGCAGATGTACCATGAAGGGCCACCGCAAGTCTGGTGAAAAAAACTCTTGCAACTCAGAGAATTAACAAGACAACGCCACAAGGAGACAGAATACGCGAAAGGCTAAGTATATATTTTTTGTTTACCACTCTAATTCGTATCAGCCAATAGCCAGACATCACTACTAATGCATCACTGCATTTCCATTGCCATATGTGGATATCATATAATTATCAAGGTCGGTAAAATAATCCCTATGCAAACCATATTATTTATCCACATACATTTGTGCACAAATGGGAGATACATTACATTAAAGAGAAGACAAGTCACACAGCGACACCTGTTATCGCGGATCAAGTGTTACAGATTTGACTGAACAATGTCTTAGTAAATGTAAGGGGGGACATCCAATTAATTGTTCCTGTCATGTCGTTCTTAGTTCTTAGTCGACCTGTACTTCTACAGGAGCAGATGCCCCTGTGCAGGTCCCAGCTCTGGTGTGAGCTGGATGTAGCCGAGAGAAGGGTTTCACGCTTAGTGGGCTAGGCTCGAGCAGCTTAATACTCTGCTGCGTTATGACAAGTTCTTACGGAGGGTGTTTAACCGATGTGCGAGCCCATCTTAATAGTCTTAAACACTAGAGCAAAGTAGACCGGCAGCTTATGCTGCTCTAAACAAACCACCGAACCATGGCCGGTGTTATTCCATGTCACAGTTAGTCGCCTCTTTCGACATGCTCTCTGTGAGGCTGGGGTGCTATGTGTGTCCTTGTCATACACAAAGACCCCACCAGACCACTGTCATGTCGTTCGTATCCTAAAGTAGTGGGGATTAAGACTAACAGGAGAGTCAGTTGCAACACACTAACCAAGACATCGTCTCATGTTCCCGGCGTATTATGATGTGATACAGCAGCCTGGTCAACGAGGTCAATATCGAAATTGTGCTCATTAAGATCGTGAGCCCGCTGAGAAGCCTTGCATTGCGCTTCGGAAAGGTGAACCAGTTCCACCTTCTTCAGTACGCCAGAGGGTGTAAGAAGAGTCAATGTAACATTGCTACCAATAAGATTTCGTCAACAGTGAAGAAGGCAATTACCAGTAGCTTCGGATAATAAGCCTAAGTGCATCTTGTAGCATTTTCCAGCTTGGTGGACTAAGACGTCTAGCTTTGTGGACTAAGCAGTTCAGCTTGGTAGACTAAGACGTCTAGCTTTGTGGACTAAGCAGTTCAGCTTGGTGGACTAAGCAGTTCAGCTTGGTGGACTAAGCAGTTCAGCTTGGTGGACTAAGACGTCTAGCTTTGTGGACTAAGCAGTTCAGCTTGGTGGACTAAGCAGTTCAGCTTGGTGGACTAAGACGTCTAGCTTTGTGGACTAAGCAGTTCAGCTTGGTGGACTAAGACGTCTAGCTTTGTGGACTAAGCAGTTCAGCTTGGTGGACTAAGACGTCTAGCTTTGTGGACTAAGCAGTTCAGCTTGGTGGACTAAGACGTCTAGCTTTGTGGACTAAGCAGTTCAGCTTGGTGGACTAAGCAGTTCAGCTTGGTGGACTAAGCAGTTCAGCTTGGTGGACTAAGCAGTTCAGCTTGGTGGACTAAGACGTCTAGCTTTGTGGACTAAGCAGTTCAGCTTGGTGGACTAAGACGTCTAGCTTTGTGGACTAAGCAGTTCAGCTTGGTGGACTAAGACGTCTAGCTTTGTGGACTAAGCAGTTCAGCTTGGTGGACTAAGACGTCTAGCTTTGTGGACTAAGCAGTTCAGCTTGGTGGACTAAGACGTCTAGCTTTGTGGACTAAGAAGTTCAGCTTGGTGGACTAAGACGTCCAGCTTGGTGTACTAAGACGTTCAGCTTGGGGGACTAAAACATATCGTGATTTAGAATATATATGGAATTTTAAATCTACCAGTTATTGTGCAAATTGTGAGAGTTGGCCTGACATGTTATCGGCGCTTACAAATGAAAGTAAATTTGCTAGCTCGTCGAGAACAAAACACATCTTTGTATAGCACGTTATGTATGATATAGCATAAGCAGCAAAGACGGTGACCTAGCCGGCTGCGGGTCTACATTGCTCTTCTGTTTTAGTTAATTATAGATGCCGTTAGACCACGGATTTGCCTGGCATTCACACTAGTCAATGACTTACAATTTTGTTCACGGATACATGTCGTTGTTTTCCATTGAGACTGGTTAATTCGTTCGTTTTTTATGATTTCTTCCGTCCGAATACCTTGGTCTGGACATCGGCTATTTGAATAGCACTACGCTTAAACCTGTGTCGTATTTCACGGTCTAGTTCACACGGCTGAACTTCACGAGATTGGCGCTCTTTGCCTTAGCTGCAAACGTCAGTTTTCGTGTGTAAAATTTAGACACGACTATAATGGACTGAACACAGCCGAAAAGAGGTGCCCAGCTGAATCACGCGCTGAATAATGTCCCTTCGACTGTTTCGGTTATGAGAAAGGCACGACACACAACGTTAGATCTCACCCCCCCCCCCACCCCACCCCACCCCCACCCCACCCCCCACAAAAAAATGTAACCCCCTTTCCGCTGCATTGCGGAATACCTGTTTACAGAAAAGGCTTCCGGAGTTACCTTAAGGAAAAATCTGCATCGTGTGATATCTCGAGTTGTCTCGATAAATATTTTGCTACTGGTCAACGGTAGCTCAGAACTAGAGAATAAGGTTGACAAAAGGCGCAGTTTCTTCCTCTTTCTAATTCAAATCACAGCGCAAGTTACCCATTTCAGCATACACAGAAAGAGAAAAGACTGTTCACACGGCTGAACAAGAGAGTGGTTTTCATCACTTGTGATAGACGAACATCATATCATATGTATGAAAAATTAATATGTAGATGAACTAACACCAGACGGGTTAAGACGATTCAAATGTTCATACGCTCAGTGCAGGGGTGCTTGCTGGTAATGTTGCTAACTTCTGCCAACGTGCTTTTTTAATGTGATAAATTCGAGAATAGGGTC
Source organism: Ariolimax columbianus (assembly GCA_036924085.1). Classification (NCBI taxonomy): domain Eukaryota; kingdom Metazoa; phylum Mollusca; class Gastropoda; order Stylommatophora; family Arionidae; genus Ariolimax; species Ariolimax columbianus. Next base: position 128,666,761 of record JAVGWX010000001.1, read on the forward strand.
ACTAACGTACTGAGCTCATGTTTGAAGAAGCGACGAACAATGAGATCTAGCCCATGAAGGGTAGAAGTACCTTCACCACATGTCTTGGCACATCCCGTTTAAATTGTATGCCAAAACCATGCAAAGTATGGAGAAACCTCCTGGGTTTTAATGACCCACCCACACCCCCCCCCCTCCCGCGCAAAAATATACACTATCAATGATACAGGAATAACAGAGAGCTCTAGAAACAATACACTATCAATGATACAGGAATTACAAAAAGCTCTAGAAACAATACAATATCAATGATACAGGAATAACAAAAAGCTCTAGAAACAATACACTATCAATGATACAGGAATAACAAACAGCTCTAGAAACAATACACTATCAATGAAACAGGAATTACAAAAAGCTCTAGAAACAATACACTATCAATGATACAGGAGTAACAAAAAGCTTTAGAAGCTATACACTATCAATAATACACGAATAACAAAAAGCTCTAGAAACAATACACTATCAATAATACAGGAATACCAAAAACTCTAGAAACAATACACTATCAATGATACAGGAATAACAAACAGCTCTAGAAACAATACACTATCAATAATACAGGAATAACAAACAGCTCTAGAAACAATACACTATCAATGATACAGGAATAACAAACAGCTCTAGAAACAATACACTATCAATGATACAGGAATAACAAACAGGTCTGGAAACATTACACTATCAATGACCATCATTATCATCTTAATGCGCCGTCTCCGTATCGGAAGTGGACGGTAATGGATCTCAAGCTGTCTCTGTCCCATGCCAGATTTGTACTCTCAGTCAAACTTGATGTTGTCTGTCCATCTGTACCTCTGCCACTCTCTGGCTCTCTTGCCCTCCACTCTTCCCGCCAATATAACTTTCAGCACTGTCATATCGCTAGATATGACTAAAATATTTTATTTCTCAGCTTTTTTTTTCCTTCAGAAGTATTTTCTCCGCCATTACTTGCTCCAGAACCTCATTATTTGTTTTCTTTCTTTCAAATAAACTCGTCCAAGTTTTATGAATACCCATATTTCAACGGCGGAGAATACTACAGTCAATGATGCAGGAATAAACGTTAATATCTCCTATTTCTCTTGAAGTCGGGAAAAGAAGGTGATCCATTGTGCAACTAATCTTTTTATTTTTCATGAAGAACTGCTCATCGCCTCTGTTCATCCTCCATCTCGACATTAGTGCTTAGTGCCTGTTGCTTGAGTGATTTACATCTTTCTCATCTCATAACCTGTCAAATCGTTGATAGCTTATTTTACTTTATCATGTAGTAAAAAAAAAACAATATTTTGAAATTTTAGCAAAACAAAGCTTTGAATTCTAACTTAACAGCATGTCAGAACAGGTAAACAGTTGTTATTTGTTGAGGTGATTTGTGGATAGATTTATTGAACGTAACAGGATCAAGTGTTAAACCAGATTATATACTGTAACGTATTTTTCCTAATATCATGTTGTAACAGTTTCAAAGCTGTAAAGTGTGCATTGTTACATCTTTGGATGGGATGATGATGCTAACTTCTGGTCAGGCAAAACACATTGATCAGAGAATATTAGCCAGGGTCAGGAGAAATATATTAACCAAGACACTCACTTGACCTCCTCGTTGGTCGTCTTGGAAACGGGCTGTTTTCGAGGACAACAGTCTGGCTGACAAGGTGAGGTTCGACGTGATCTCCTAGTAGTGAGCGACACACAGATGAGGCTAAGCATAGCACAATCGCCAGGAGGATCGCAGTACACCTTCATCAGCACGCTCGGGATGTGAGGAAAGCTACTGCAACCCGTCACTTAACGCCCTTTTCAGGGCGCACATAAGAGTAACCTACTCATTGTGGTCATTAGAAATAACAACAACTTTGGATAAGTTAAAAGTTGTGAAGTTGTGTTATTATAAATAGTGGATTTGGTAAAAGTTGTAAAGTGAGGTTACAATAATAATTTGTTGGAGGATTTATACGTTGTAAAAGTGGTACTTTAATAACATGTTGGATAAGTTGTAAGTGGTGTCACAATAATGTGTTGCAGCATTACGTCAGTTGTAAAAATGGTACTTTGATTAAATGTTGGATCAGTTTAATAGTTGTCAGGTGGTGTGAAAATACATTGTTTTAACAATGCGCCAGTTGTACATTTGTGTTATTCTCTATCTATGAAATGTCTTGTCTTCTGAAGATAGTTGGTAAATGTACGCTATGCAACGTCTTGTGTGTTACACATCGATACCCAACACCTAGAGATGGGTCGTGATTAGGACGCTTCAGCTCTTCTCAGACTAAACGGCCTTCTCCAATTTTGTAATCGAATACAAAAAGAGGGCAAACTGAAACATCACAAGCAGAAGCAGCTAGTCTGTATAAGCTTCCAGTGATTGGTTCCAATTGCTATTATCGGAAGTTAGTCTCTTGCAGCTGTGAGATTAGAAATTATGTGTTCATAATCAGTTCCATTCGGGAGATGGAACTTCATCTTCGTTCGTTGTTAAACATACTAATCTTGGAACAGACTTGAAACAGATTTGCCACCGACGTCAGTTGGCTGGTATGCTGGAAGCGTGTGTGCTTTTTATAGTAGCGCTGTTTTTGTTGCATAGCAACCTCCTAGTCCAATAAGTAGTTGGAAGCGATCATTTTAAGCATTAACGGTGTATTTTCTAGGGCGGATAATCCTGCTATGTGCTGACCAATATCGAGTCTTTGACCGCCACACAACCACAACACGTCGAAAATGAATAGTTTTCCATTTATCCTTCGAATTTGAAAATCTCTTTCATTGATCGCTATTGATGCCATTTATAAGGATACTGGTCTAGGACTTCTTTTCGGGCAGAAGAATGTAGACATGAAATGTGTACGGAACTTCTTGGCACTGAGAAAATACAAGTAAAAATTAACGGCATGCGTGGAGTCACACAATACGTAAGCAATCTGGTTAAAGAGGTATTTAATAGCATAGCCACGAGTGTTTGACGTCACGGGCCAACTTCGATCCGCCACTCGAAACACACATATGGGAAACAATAAGACAACAAACACCAAAGTGGCCGTGAATAGCATAAGCATGATCTGGCGTTGCATAGATGTCTCATAGCAGCTAGACCTTCTCCTCAGTGCCTCCACTTGCTGATTGCTCATAGCATTTCTTAAACGGAAAGATATCTTTATTAAACGAACAATGAATATATTACAAAGAAAAAGAACGACGAATGGAATGAAGGCAAATAACGAAACGTTTAGCCAGTAGAGAAAAAATATCAGGACTTCAGGTGATTCCTTGGTTACGCCACAATATTGTTTTTCCTCGTCATACATATAAATCCAGAGAACTGGCGCGTACGCACCACCTATAATACATCCAACGACGCAAATGGCAATAACAGACGTCCGAAATCCCAGATATTTCTTAATTTTGAGAGGGAATCTGACAGCTACTAGTCGTTCCACGGCCATTAACACCAAGATCCAGTTTGCGAAAGTCGCCAGAAAATTTCCGAGAAAGCTTAACGTCCTACAACCAGAATTTTTGACGTTAACATGGTTCTGCAACAGATGGTACAGTGTAGTCTTTACTGCAATTGCCAAGTTGTCCAATACTGCCAAAAGCACTACGTAGATGGTGAAAGAACGGAGAATGCGCATGCGGGAAATAGTAATGATTGTGGCCAAGTTTCCTGGAAATCCTGTCACGAGTATGGCCCACAAGTAATATTTGTTAATGTAGAGTGCAATAGTCATGATATCATCATAGCGTGTATCCAACACAAGATGTGAGTCATTAGAATAATAAGTCGCCGAGTTAATAGGGCTGGATGCATTCTGTGTCATGTTTGTTTACAAAAGTGGAATATTCTGATTAAGTAAACAGGTGGGGCTCAGAAACATTTCCTATCTCTTTTCTGAAATGCCAGAGCTGCAGTTAGTAGAGACACATTTGCTTTACGAATGATTTTAAAGATGCAAAGAATCACAAGGTTCTACAATCTGAACTGGTTAACAGTAAATCTGAATGTGTAGTATGATATCAGTAGAAGCCATACCAGCAACAAGCATGTATGTTGATCAAGTCCTAGAAATGCTCAAACCATTGTCTGCTCAAGGTATTGATTTATTTGTTGACTTATTATCACACTTGATAAAACTGCAAGTTGTAGAGATAATGTAACAGTGTGGTTATGATGTTTAATACATATTACCTAATTTACCCAAGCTAGTTGTCCTTCTCATTATAACTATTATGATTGTAGACGTACTGCATTCTTGACTTTAAATATCTGGTTGTTAGCTACGCTTGATAATTATACTGTTAGTCAAGTCTTTGTGAATCCATCATTGTGTCGTAGTTCAACTTTCGTTACTATAAAACAGTAGTTTTTGCATCTGTTAACTTGAATAAAACAAAAAAATAATTACTTAAGCTACTTCGAAATTGGGTTTTCAGTTTTACTGGATCACTTTGATTTTGAAATGCATCTCAACGTCCGGTAAATGCAGATGCATTCAGTAGTACTACACTCAAAGTGGAACACAGCAAATGCTTTATATCCTGCCAGTCAAATTCGAGTTCAGTCCCAATTATGCACATACATTCTACGGTATCACACAAGTTATGGAATCCTGCATCACATAAGCACATAAGAGACCTGGACCTTTCTAGTTGTAATATACTTGTCTAACACTTGAATTGTTTTTGATATTCCAACACACTGCAGCGTTAGAGATATGGATCTAGAATAACAAGCACAACATGAAGCTACAATCTGGTTATAAAACTGTTAAAGTTGAGTCATTTGTTGCTGTTGATGAAATGGAGTCATGCTTGCCGGTTAAACAGAGGTGATTTCAGTACTGAACCGTTGTTACAGTGGAGTCGTGAGTCACCGTTATAGAATAACTAAATAATGCTTCAAAGCTTTCTTATTGTGGATTCATGAGTCACAATTATAATCTTGAAGTGTCCAATATGAAAACGTTGCTTCTGTGCAGTCATGCGCCAGTTATATATCGTTGGAAACTGCATTATGGAAACTGCCCTAATGGAGACACGCGCAGCAGTCTAGGGCAGTCAACCCCAACATCAAGCCAAGACATCACGTTTTTTTAGTTCACCGTCATATCAGCATCTGAAAGAAAAACACATAAATTATTGCTGAGATAGCTGAGGATCGGTTTCAGTCCAAAAATAACTGCATTTAGCTGTGTTTCTCTAGTGTGCAATCGTGGCTTACCGATTCTTTTTTTGGATATAAATGTGCGGTGCTGCGAGAGAAGTAAGGAATTTCCCTAAATAAACTTCTGACAGATAGTAGGTACAAGCTGGTTCAGATTACCCAATTATCGACTGACTACATTCGCTGGTCATAGGTCCTTTCCTCTGGTAGGACCACGCATAGCGTTTTCTTTCATCGCCTTTACTTACAGTTCAAAATTATGGCTGGGGCGTCAAATATTTGGAGTAAGACAACGACAAAGAGAATTCAATACTCAAGGGCATATCGTCTGTCACTGCAATCTACATCGCCATTTAACCCAAATAAATACAGTGACGTGTGTCGGTTAACTAACAGAGTTGGTGAAAAGGCCGCTAGTACAAACACCAGTCTGAGCACACGGAAAGGATCAAGAGAGAAACGGGGAGGTCGAGGGAGGAGTAAACGCGACAGGAAGGGTGAATCGCGCACGCAGAAACCCTGCGGACGGAGAGGACTTGGAGGAATTCAAAATGTTGAGGGCTATATACAGGGTCAAGTTCCCTATCAGGCCACCTGGAGAAAGATGGGCTCCGGCAGGTGTGTAGCAGCCAAAGACACACCATTATTGCAGAAAACGGTTAGGGTGAACAACAATGCGACAATATTGCCAGGACGACACAAGCACGACTTTAAGACCATCCAGTGCAGACAGAAACTCAGAACACATGACAACGTCATTATTGTCACGTGGAATGTGAGAACATTAAGACAGGTGGGCAAACTGAACTAAATCTCACATGAAATGCATAGGTTTAGATGGGACGTACTAGGTGGACTGGTTTTGGAGCGACGATCACTGAGGAAGATCATATATTCTACCATAGTGGAGAGGAAGGTCATACATTCTACCATAGTGGGGAGGAAGGTCATATATTCTACCATAGTGGAGAGGAAGGTCATATATTCCACCACAGTGAAGAGGAAGGTCATATATTCTACCATAGCGGAGAAGAAGGTCATATATTCTACCATAGTGGGGAGGAAGGTCATATATTCTACCATAGTGGGGAGGAAGGTGATATATTCTACCATAGTGGTGAGGAAGGTGATATATTCTACCATAGTGGAGAGGAAGGACATATATTCTACCATAGCGAAGAGGAAGGTCATATATTCTACCATAGCGGAGAGGAAAGTACTCATCGACATTGTGTGGAGTTCATGGTCAATAAAAAAAAAGAACAAAAACACGGTGATAGAATACGACCCAATATCCAGTAGCCTCATAACTATAAGATTAAAGGCATCACCCTTTAAAATAACAGTGATACAGGCATATGGCCCTACAACAAGGAGGATGAGGAGAACCATAAAATGTCTAGAAGAACCACATGGCACTCACCCAGTGGGAATTACCATAATTAGATAGACTACATAATGGTACAAACCAGATTTCTCTCCGATATCAATAATGCCCAAAAAAAAGTTATCCAGGGGCGGACATAGGCCAATTTATTTTAAAATCAAAACATGTGTGAACAATTTTAACCTAGCAGTAAGCACTTACTCAGATACAGAACGCCAGGATGCACAGTCTATGTTTGAAGCCTTCAACACTATACTGAAGGATACGGCCGAAAAATTACTGGGAAAATACAAACGAAGGTTTAAACCATGGGTCTTGGAACATATATTATTACTATGTGACACCAGGAGAGCTCTCTAAAATGAGAAAACCACAACAGCTGGAGAGGAAAAATACAGAGCTATAAACAAGACTATAAGAAAGGACATGGCGAGAGCAAAGGAGGAGTGGATAATAGATCAGTGCACACACATTCAAGACTGTATTGTCAAGAACAATGGTAGAGCAGCTTACCAACTAGTTAGAAACCTGACAAAGAAGTTCACGTCCACAATAAGAACAATTCAAAATGAGGCAGAGAATACAATGACTGCGGAAAAGGTTGCCATGCAGAGATGGACGAAATATTGCTCTCAGCTGTACAATATTAAGTTCCCTATGGATCCTAGAGGTGTAATCCCAACTGACCAACAAGAAGTGGACGATAACTTTAGCATCATGCATGAAGAAGTTGAGGTGGTGGTTAGATCTCTTAAAAAGGGTAAAGCGGCCGGAGTGGATAACGTGGATAACATACCAGGTGAACTATTCATTCTTTGAGGGACAGTGGTGATAGATTGTCTAACAAAAATATGTAACATGATATGGCAGACGGGGGAAAAGCTGGACAAAAATCATTGTGATACCAAAGAAGAGTAACCTCCAACAGTGTCAGAACTACAGAACTAACAGTCTGATTAGTCACGCCAGTAAAGTCATGCTCAAGGTTATCCTTAACAGACTGCAGCTACGAGCAGAAGAAATTCTTGCGGAAGAACAAGCCGGGTTCAGAGTTGGTTGAAGAAATAGAAGAACTTTTTAACCTAGGCTTGATCAGTGAAAAATACACTCAGCACAAACAGAAATTGTACCAGGTCTTAATTGACTTAAAAAAAGGCTTTTGATATGGTGGAACATTAGGCCATATGGGAAACTCTGCGCAAGTACAAGATAGAATGGCATTGAGAAACTAAACTCTGATGCCAGCAATGCAGTTTATCTCATCGGGACCACAAGTGAATGTTTCCACACGACAGTCTGAGTGCGTCAGGTGTCTCCCTTCTCCGACACTTTTTAATATTTTTTCTAGAACGCATTATGTCGTAAGTATTGGATGAACACGTATGGACGGACAGTATAGATGGACGCATACTCACTAACCTCAGGTTTGCCAACGACATTACCGGTCTGGCTGGAACAGAACTTGAACTTGCAAGGCTTGTCGCAAACCACGACAATGCTGCCCAGAAATTTGGGATGGAAATATTAATGGTATTTTAAACCCGTATATGGTCAAGGGTGGACCTCTGGAAAGTGTTACACGGTTTTCAAATATCTGGGAGCAGAAATGAATGCGGATAGGTCTAGAGCGCAGATCCAGTCAAGAACAGCTATGGCAATGGTCGCCCTGATTAGACTGCGAATAAACAATACATACAAGAACATTGGCCTTAAAGCGAAGCTGACTTTAATGCATGCAATGGTCACCTTTACGTGTGTGAGACTTGGACTCTGACGACTGCACTAGAACGTAAAATTTGCGCAATGGAAATTATATGCTTGCGAAGAATTCTTGGCATTTCATATCTGGATCGCGTTATAAATGAGAGTGTTCTTGAAACTGTTTGGAAGGAGTTAGCCCAGTATAAAAACCTATTGACTATAGCAAAAACACGATAATTCATATGGTATGGACATATGTCACGATCGGTGGGAGCTGATCAAGACCGTCCTGCAAGGCACTGTGCCTGAAAAGCGTGGGAGAGAGAGACCAAAAAAGAAATGGGAGGACAATATAAAAGAGTGGACGGGTAGGTATTTAGCTGAAACTAATACCCTTATTGAAAAATCCAAACTTATGGCGGGAACTGGTTCGACAAACTGCAATAACGGTGCCTCAGCAACCATCTAGGTTACGGGACTGATGATGATGATGAAGTCCTGACACCTTTCGATCATGCATATATATAGCTTACTTGGAAAGAAATAACGGAATCCGTGAACACTCGCGGGGCTTGTAGTAGAAAGCTACTACGTATGGTTGTGATTTAGACCTACTAGTCTCGCCGTATTAAGCATGGGGCTTTAGATACCACATCGACAATGATATACACATGATTATAGGAATACTTTTGGCATGAAGGCCAAAAATAAGAGTGACCTCATGCTCCTACTGGAGTGAAAAGAAATGTAGACTATACTGACAAAGACTTCTAGCTTAAACGCATAATCGTGTAGATTATAATGACTATAACTGCTTGCCTAAAAATACCTGGTGTGATACGTTTAAAAAAATATTAGCTACGTGAATCACATGAAACATGCGTAAGTAGGTTTTAAAGATGAAAATCCGCGTACGTACAGCTAAAGCCAATCTCAACCTGCGGAATGTGAAACATGCAATGTCCAAAAATATTAAATATATTTCTTGTCTATGCTTAGGGACACAAAGAACGTGTAAACGCCTTATTCAGTAGGCCTTTACGATGTCGGTCCGCTGCAATCAAATATTTTTTTATTATAGTATCTTTCTTTACTTCTGTTGTAAGAGGTTCGAATCATGGTGGAGACCAGGATGTATTTCATGTGGATTTTTTGGTAAAAATTACCTGATTTCTAGATAGTGAGATCGGATTCCCGTGTCCAGTGTCGAGCACGTTAACAATTCCTTGGCATTTGAAAATCGAAAAAAATAGGCTTAACAGCCGCTGCCCGGACAAAATTAAAATTAAAAATTTTCTTAAGTTGTTTGTACCTTTCCCCAGGTGGTTTCCTCAGAACGTCACTTTCATAACATCCGATATGTAAGATTCAATCGTTGGCCAGCTCTCTCGTCTATGTTACTGTCACCATCAGAACGTCGCTCTCATAATATCGGGATTGTAAGACTTGATCTTTGTCCAGCTCTCCCGCCATTATTACTGCCACCCACAGAACGTCGCTCTCCTAACATCCGACATGCAAGGCTTGATCTTTGTCCAGCTCTCCCGCCATTATTACTGCCACCCACAGAACGTCGCTCTCCTAACATCCGACATGCAAGGCTTGATCTTTGCCTAGCTTCCCCTCCTCTTTTACTATCATCCTCAGAACCTCTTTAATGGCCTGTGTCCATCTTCTCCTTATTTTGCCTGTACGTCGTTTTCCAGGTACCATGCTCTTTCTTACTCGTTTTTTTTTTCAAGACCACTCTGGCCTTTGAAGCAGTCAAAGTATTTTAGTTTCCTAGAATATCCTATAAAATCAAACAGAGTAGGCTTAACGACCGCTACCCGGACAAAATTAAAATTTAAAGTTAAAAATGTAAGTTAAAAATCTACCCAAGTTATTTGTACCTTTCCCCAGGTGGTTTGTTAAGAACAGCTATAGATGACGCCTAACTGGCTGCTGGTCTACTTAGCTCTAGTGTTTGAGTTTATTAAAATAGACTCGCATATTGGTTAAACCACCCTACAAGAAACAGGTTGTATACAGACTATGTAGAGTCTTCTAAACTAGTATGAGTACGTTAAGTTAAGTTAAGTATTTTATCTGTTTTATTTTCCTTTTTCCTGCCATAATCGTTGTATTATATTATTACACTTTTCTATAACGATAAAGTGACGATTATTATCTTCTCGATACGATGCTTTAATGTAGAATATTCAGCCAGCCTTGATTGTTTTCTCATAAAAATTTGAGCCTAAGTGTAAGATTATTTTTCAATAATAACGATTTAACGGTTTCATGTTACTATGTCGGTTGGGGAACTGAGACGCTAGTCTAGTCAGGCACAACATACTGATTAGAACGTCGCACCAGGGTCAATACACTGACCAAGACCACAATCTCTCTTCCATGCAGCATTCCATGGAAATAGGTTCTTTCAAGGCATACTGTCTGACGACATGTGGATCGATGTGATCCCCGTGGTAGTGAGCACCACGCAGATGAAGCCAAAAATAGCACAACCACCTGGAGGATTGCAGTCCGCCTTCATCAAGGATGTGCTCAGGATGTGCCACTTATCGTCCTTTTCAGTGCGCAACAAAAGAGTAATCATATTTATTAGAGGCATTCAAGAACTATGTCGGTTATATTTTAAAATTCGGCCGTTTTCCAGTTAGTAAAGCCATGGCATTGATACTGTGTCTATTCTCGTCACGTATAATAAGGTTACATGAGAGTAATCGATTAATTAAGCACAAGCGAAGCGTGAAATAGACATGGATGGGAATTTGTGACGGTGAGTAGATAGATGACAAGTTCGCATTAAGGCGAAAGTAGGTAAGTGGTTGGATGACTACAAACGTTATTTTTACCCATTCCAACCACTTCGTTTGGGTCTTTTTCGTGTTTTAGCATTTTAAGCATTCACTCAATTGTTTAATGTAATTGTTACGTCCGTCAAACGGGTCACTGTTGACTGTTTGTTAAGGCACAGGTCGTACTAAGTACTCCCAACGCAAACTCTGATAGGTGCACTAAAATGCAAATTAATTACACGACTTGTCACAGGCTACATACGCGGTCGCCAGATTGTGAAGCAATCGGTATCGTCAATTCAAGATTGTCATTTTGAATCTGTTACTATTACTTTATATCTGTATCTTGTATGGGGGTTTTGTTTCTAGAACTAAATTCGTGTATCATATATGTGGGTGTTTCTAGATCTGTATCCGAATATCATCTATGGTGCTGTTATTTCTAGAACATTATCCGTGTATCATTTTTGGGGCATTGTTTCTATGACTTTATCCGGGGTGAACCTATGGTACGGTTGTTTCTATGACTTTATCCGTAGTTAACTTATGGGACGGTTGTTTCTATGACTTTATCCGTATATCATTAATGGGCTGTTGTATCTAGGACTTTATTCATGTATCATTTATTGGCTCTTGTATCTAGGACTTTATTCATGTATCATTTATTGGCTCTTGTATCTAGGACTTTATTCATGTATCATTTATTGGCTGTTGTATCTAGGACTTTATTCGTGTATCATTTATTGGCTGTTGTATCTAGGACTTTATTCATGTATCATTTATTGGCTGTTGTATCTAGGACTTTATTCGTGTATCATTTATTGGCTGTTGTATCTAGGACTTTATTCATGTATCATTCATTGGCTATTGTATCTAGGACTTTATTCGTGTATCATTTATTGGCTGTTGTATCTAGGACTTTATTCATGTATCATTTATTGGCTCTTGTATCTAGGACTTTATTCATGTATCATTTATTGGCTGTTGTATCTAGGACTTTATTCATGTATCATTTATTGGCTGTTGTATCTAGGACTTTATTCGTGTATCATTTATTGGCTGTTGTATCTAGGACTTTATTCGTGTATCATTTATTGGCTGTTGTATCTAGGACTTTATTCGTGTATCATTTATTGGCTGTTGTATCTAGGACTTAAAAACTATAAGCCCTACTGGAATGATGAGTTGCAGAAAGTGGAAGATGCAGTAACAAATGCTAGGAACATAGCAGAGGGAGAAAAATCCATGGAGGCAAACATCGCCCTCAAAGCCGCCGCGGCGAAGTACAAACACACTCTCAAGCAAACAGCAAGAGAAAGCTGGAAAAATAAAACGGAAAGTCTAAACCTGGACAAAGACGGGAACAAGCTATGGAAGCTAGTCAGAGCCATGAACGACGAAACCCCGTCAAATAAACAAATTACTATCAAGCAGGGCGAGAACTTGATCACAGGAAAGAAAGCCGCAAACGCCTTTGTCGATCACTATGCCAGAGCAAACCACATCGAGGTCCCTGCAGATAAGCATACAGACATTAGCGAAGAGCTAAAGGGGCACGAAAACATGAATACGGCACATGAAGAGCACATGATGGCCAAATTAACAATGCGCGAAATGGAAGAGGCTATGAGAACACTAAAGAAAAGGAAATCTCCCGGAAAAGACAGGATAACAAACGAAATGCTGATGGGGCTGGGCCAAACAGCGAAGAGGAAACTGCTATCGGTCCTGAACCAAAGCTGGAAAAGGGGAATTGTACCACAGGCATGGAAAGACGCAATACTGGTACCAGTACCAAAAACAGGAAAGGACAAAACAGATATAAATGGATACAGGCCCATAAGCCTACTGAGCTGTGTCGGCACGCTGATGGAACGGATGATAAACACCAGACTGATGTGGCATCTGGAAGAAAAACGAATACTAATTCCACAGCAAGCCGGCTTTAGACAGCACAGATCCACTGAGGACCAGGTCATCCTCATAGCCCAGGAGATAGAAGATACCTACCAGGCCCAGAAACACACAGTAGCTGTTTGGGTGGACCTGGAAAAGGCATTTGACAAAGTCTGGAAAGATGGACTTAGAGTCAAGCTAAGAAGAAGTGATGTCTGTGGGAAGATGTACAAGTGGATCAACCACTACCTCAAACAAAGAACGGCCAGAGTCCAAGTACAAGGGCAGATGAGCAAAAAGGTGACACTCGAGCAGGGAGTACCCCAAGGGGGAGTACTGTCACCCACACTCTTCCTGGTATATATAAACAATATTACAGAGAATATACCAAGAATAGTCCCTAGCTCAATGTTTGCAGACGATCTGGCTATGTGGACCTCTGAAAAGAATCTCACAATAGCAAGAAATCGGATGCAGACGGCCCTAACATCGCTGGAAGAGTGGGCGAACTCATGGCTGGTCAAAATAAACGAGGAGAAAACCACATGCACAATATTCTCGCTTTCATTAAAACCCCAAAGTACCAAATTAAGTCTAAATGGCAAATTCCTGCAGCCAAACGACAACCCAACCTATCTGGGAGTCACATTTGATCGGCGCATGACATGGAAAAGTCAGATTGAGAGAAACCGAATGAAAGCCAGAGAAAGAATGGCAATCATGAGGAAACTTGCTGGCACTAGCTGGGGAGCAGACGAAGGCATACTAAAGAAACTGTACACTGGAAGAGTGAGACCAGTTCTCGAGTATGGCATTGCGGCATGGACAACAGCAGCGAAGGCGAACTTCGATAAAGTTAACAAACTTCAAAACCAAGCCATGAGAATTATAACAGGTGGCATGAAGTCAACGCCAATTGTAGAACTTGAAAAGATTACAAAACTGCAATCCATGACCGATAGAAGAGACTGCAGAGCCCAGCTGCAGTCAGAGAAATTCCGAAGACTGACCGACCATCCAATGCACCAGAGACTAAACAATTTGGGAAATGGGAAACTAAAGCGGAGAAACTTTGCAGAAATAGCCAAAGCAAAGATGCACGAAGATCCCATAAACGCACTAACAACACCAAAACCCATCACTACTGTACGAAAACCTACCTGGGGGCAGGATATATTTTCAGAGGTGGTAGAAAATATACCAGGTATTGCAAACAAAAACTGCCAGACTGAAAAAGAAAAGAGAGATACTACCCTAAGCTTCATAACGAAAAGCTACCCAAGCATGGACTGGACCCATGCATACACCGACGGCTCTGTAACAAACACAACACAGAACGGAGGGGCAGGAGCATTCCTGAACCTACCAAATGGCAGAAAAATAACACTGTCATTCGCTACTGGTAAGTACACAAGCAATTTCAGAGCGGAGGCAGAGGCACTGAGGGCGGCAGGGGAAGAAATGGTGACACACAGTGAAAATGAGAGCCATATAGTCCTGCTGACAGATGCTCTCGCCGTAGTCACAGCGCTAAAAAGCCAGAAAAACACTGAGCTTAATGACTTAAGAGCAGCACTCTGCAAACTGTACCAGCAGTCCGCACCAAAAAGGGTAGTGGTACAGTGGGTCCCATCACACTGCAACATCCAAGGCAACGAGGAGGCAGACAGACTGGCAAAAGAAGGTGCAAGACTATCACAAACAGATACTAGTATGACGTACGAAGAGTCAAAACGGCTTATCAAAGCCAGATACATGACCAAATGGGAAACCGAACATACTGGTTACACCAAAAACGATGCCTATTACCAGTTGAACCGAAGAGAGCAGGTCGTTGTCTTCAGACTTCGCACTGGCCACAATAGACTGAGGTACCACCTATTCAACAAATTGAAGATAGGGTGTACCGACGAATGCCCGTGCGGTACTGGTAAAATGACCGCTGAACATCTGCTGCAGAACTGCCCGACATACGAGGATCAGAGAGAGCAGATGTGGCCATCACCAGTGGAACTGCAAGACAAGCTCTATGGCAGTGGCGACAGCCTCAGGATGACCACCGCTTTTTCGAAAAAATAATGGTTACTGTCTGACTGCGTACGCAGAAGAAGAAGAAGAAGTATCTAGAACTTTATTCGTGTATCATTTATTGGCTGTTGTATCTAGGACTTTATTCGTGTATCATTTATTGGCTGTTGTATCTAGGACTTTATTCATGTATAACTTGTAGTTAACGAGACGTTATTTCAAACCCAGAGCCCTACTTTACATTCAACAGGCGTTAAGCCTTAGTGGGTGGCTTTTTGAGCAAACCTAGGAGACTTAGAGTCTTCTACTGTAGGGTTGGGCGGCACATTGTTTGCCTCCTATGACATACTCTCAGTGAGACAATGATATGTTTGTCTCTGTCACACACAAAGCGATCCTGAAATCAATTGGGCAGACGATATCATTGAGGATCACCAGAACCAGCACGAACTATTTAATAGTTTACAAGTGAAACAAATGAAAGCAGACACAGCATTACATTATCATATGTACACTTACAAGAAATGTCAAAGATAACGAAGAAATAAGTTTAAACTACACAAATCATTTCTTGGAAAACAACATGCTGTTGTTAGTTTAGAGACGTTACTTACATTTTGGTAAGACACGTCTTATTGCCTATGTTACTGCCACCTACAGAACGTCGCTCTCCTAACATCCGACATGCAAGGCTTGATCTTTGCCTAGCTCCCCCTCCTCTTTTACTATCATCCTCAGAACCTCTTTAATGTCCTGTGCCCATCTTCTCCTTATTTTGCCTGCACGTCGTTTTCCAGATACCATGCTCTTTCTTACTCTTTGTTTTCAAGACCACTCTTGCGTTTGAAGGGGCCAAAGTATTTTAGTTTCCTAGACGTACAATTATTTATTATTCAATTATGTTCAATATCCAGCTGTTTTACGACTTCTGTATTATTATTCTTTTTTTTTTTCTTTTTTTTTGTTGCTTTCCATAATTTTGAACACTTTTCTGTAGCACTTTAGCTTCAAGGATTCAGACTTCTTCCTTAATGTATGTGTGGTTGTCTATGTCTCACATCCGTCCGTTGCCGCTGAGAGAGATTTCACAAAATTATTACAGTAGCGGCAAGAAGACGAAACTAGGATACAAAGGCTTTTCACCTTGTCTCAACCTTATGTCCCTTATTTTCCCGGGGATTGGTACATTTAGAGTTGAAGTATTTTTTACACAGACGTCAAACTAAATTGGAGACATTGAGCTTCCCTCGGCCTTGCGAAGCCATTCTCATCCCACGTCTCAATCTGTAAGACAGATGCGTGCTGATTATTAATGTTCGGATTTAGACAGGACATAGAGACAAATTCGTTTCTGTTGTTTCCCTGCGGTCTGCCTTTATCTTACAAGTGCGATTTGAAATATCAATTCCACAGATTGACTGAATAATCAACGAGAAACGTAGAATATTATGTTAGAGATCTCACGTTGTGCTACCAATGTCTTGTACGGTGGAAGGGAAGATAAGCCCGTACCATATTCGGAAGAGCCAGACACAATTTCTTGAGTGACAGGAAATCAAAGTGACGGTGACCATGACAACGCTAATGGTGAAGCAATGGAATATAGAACTCACTTTTTTGTCTAGTCAAGCAGTTTTTAAAACAGAATATTTGAAGAAATACCAGCAGAAATAGAAGATAAGCAAGAAAAATTTGAATAAATAAAAAAGCGAGATATTAAGAAATGAAGAATGTGTATAAGTACACTGAACCACAAAGGTTGGGTTAATGAGATATCTAGTATACTCGATATTCATGTGACTGGATTATCGATTCTCTTTAGCTCAAGGCCTTTTCTGTTGCGTGTGCCCTGTAGTGTCTACAGGCTGTGGGAACAGGCCATTTACCAACCCTGTTTAGGTACTACTTACGAATTGACTGACATGTTATAATGTTCATATATGCTGCTCAACATTTGTAGCCCTCTATCAGTCGGGATGGATGCATGCGAATGAAGAACAATCCACCACAAATTTTAATGATTTGTGCGCGGACTAAGGTACAACAACATTTATTTAAGTCTAACCATTACTTTTATTTTATTTCAAAATTTAACAAGCAGAACTCCAGGAATGGGTCAGAAGGCTCGATGAAACAGCTCTTGACTATGGTATGGAGATAAACGCTGGAAAAACAAAATTAATGACCAACAACGCCACGGACATCAACAGCAGGATACAAGCTAACGGTCAGGAACTCGAAGTGGTTGAGCGTTTTGAATATCTTGTGTCGATCGTCAGTGATGAAGGATCAAAATGTGAGGTGTTTATCAGAATAGCACAGACAATAGCGGCGCTTGCACGGCTTAAGATAAACGGTTAGCACTATGCACGAAAATCAGATTAATGCGTACACTGGTCCTGTCAATATTCCTCTATGCGTGTGAGACATGGACAGTTACAGCTGACCTTCAACGAAGGATACAGGCCTTGGAGATGAGAAGTTTCCGAAAACTTTTAAACTTCACGTACAAAGATCGAGTTACAAATGAGGAAATACGAGATAGAATTACAACAGCAATTGGGCATTTCGTAGACCACTTGGCAACCGTCAAAAGAAGGAAACTCGCTTGGTACGGTCACATATCGAGATGAAATGGTCTTGCAAACACAATCCTCCACGGGAAGGTGCATGGCAGACGACGAAGAGGCCGGCCCAAAAAGAGATGGAAGAACAACATAAAAAAATGGACCAGTCTCCGACCAGAAGAGTCACAGGCAGCGGCATCTGACAGAGAGGAGTGGCGTGGGGTTGTCAGGATGTCGTCATGTGTGCCTTAACGACCTCACCGGTTACGGGATGACCTGACCTGACCTGACCTGATAACAATTGGAGCAAACCAAAAATACAAATTTTATATTCTGGTTCCTATTATGCTTATTTTGGACATTTGTGATTCGCTGTTCTGCGCCAAATGAAGTATAAGCCTACCAATAGTGCTGACTCGTTTACCAGAACTCTGTTTCCAAGAATTTTATGTGCCAAATGTTTCAATAGATATCGATCTATAAAAGAAATGTACGATCAGGGCGTTTACTCCCATTGTTCAAGTCAGCCGGTAGTACTTACAGGTCCAAGGAATAAAGATAACTTGTCGCTACAGTTGCTTGGCACTTTACTGACCACTTTGGATTTGTCGTCCGACAAAGAAAAATCAAAGTCTTACTGAGATTATGAACGCATAACCGACAATATCAACGGTTTTTAATAAAGAGATTGCTAACCCCCATGCATACCCACATCATATTGATCCTATTATTTACAGCCTGAGTACCACTGGGGCAGTTTTATGCATTCATCATGAGCATCAACATTTATCCATCTGGTGTCCTATGGATCATAGCGCCGTAATAGATGCTCTCTATTTGTTCCTCTTCTATGTTGTCCTCTCGAGTTCCGCCCACGAGACCCCAATTTGTCTTACTTCCTCATCCAGCGCTTTTCGCCGGGTGTTTCTTGGCTTCCCGAGTCGTCTCTTTCCATGTGTTCCAATCTGGTTATATTGTCCAGCTTCTTTCTGAATTGTGTTTTATATCCGGTTACGCGTCTCAGTTTGCTGCTAAACTTGGTGTTGATGTGTAATTGTTGATGTTTGTCATTACCAGTGGCCATTTAATGTGAAGAATGCAGCAAATACATCTGGTAATGAAAGTCTGCAGTCTAGATGTGATACTCTTGATCACATGCCTTGTTTGCGAGCCATACAGCAAGACCGACTTTAAATTCTAGCTATAACAGTACTGCAGCCAGCGGTGTTCAATGATGTGTCATGGAAAGCCAAACTGTTCTTGGCGTTCCTCTACAGATGGAGTTGATAACTATGCTTCATTTTGGAAGGAAAAGATCACAAGCAGACACCAGAACATATCCTGCAGGACTGTTCCACTTATACAAACAAAAGAGAAGGAGTCTGACATCGGGAGCAACCATGCTTGAAAAGCTTTTAGGTCATGCGAAGACTTGAAACGCAGTCTCTTTGGTAAACCTCACCGGGCTAGAAACATACCATCACTGGATCGAAGAAAAAGAGAAGAACAACAAGAAAAAGAAGAAAAAGGAACGAAAAGGTGAATAATGATAAATAGTTTGAGAGACCGAGTAGAAGAACTGTTAGACTGACAGTCATTCACAGCAAAACGTCGTTTAAAGCTTTAGCCTCTTCTTCCCTAACTTTGGGGATTGCAGAGCCATGACTTTCTTGTAATGTTTTTTTGTTTTTTTTGTAATCCATGTCTTATACAACTCCAGCAACTTTTCTTTTTCTTTACCCTAATTGTCACTGATATTTGACCATTTCTGTCACACAGTTCCACATCAAATATGTTATCATACATTTCTAATCTCTCTATTCCGGGCAGAGACCATTGATCCAAGCTTGGACCAGTTTAGTTGTCGTTTTCGTTGTTGCCTACGTCGCATGGCATATACCATAGGACGGACTTGACATTGGAATTGAGCATGTCTATTTTTGTTATCGATTTATTTATTTCTATTTCCATAAATTTCTTAACGCAATGAAATGTATCCTTAGTTTCATAACTTTGGCTGTGCCTTTTACGTTATATTTCTATCAAGATACATGAATGGTTCCACATCTTGTAGTATTGTATCCCAGCACAATCTGATTGTCGTTAGGTGTTTTTAATTCTCACAATCTTCGGTTTTTCTCTCCATACTCTGTCCAAATTTTTGTAAACATTAATTGAGTATATATATTTTATATTATATATTGTTCTGGTTGTCAGACAGAAGAGTCAAGTCATCAGTAAAGTTCAGACCGGTAAGTCGTTTCCATAACGCTATTGTATTTCATTTCCGCTGGTTGAAGATGTGTTCTTCATTATCCAGTCATAGTCAACAGAAACATAAATGATGATAAGAGAAATTTCCCGTAACATATCAGTTTTAATACGAAGGTTTCAGAAAGGTGCCCTTCATAAAGGTCTCTACACCTCATTTAATCATACGTCCTCTTAATTATGTTAGTGAAGGGGTGCTCCTTAGTGCCTGAGTAACTTCCGCAGGCATTCCCGGTCTAAACTGTCAAACGCGCAGCCATTGTCTACGAATGCGATACAAATTGAAGAGCAGCATTGTATGCGTTCTTTAAATATTATTCGCAGTGTATTTATCTGGGCTACACATGATCTGTCATACTGATAACCCTTGTGATCATCCATCAACTGTTTATCGTTGGCCTCCTTCAATCTCTCTACTATGACCCTGTTGATAATACCATTATGTCTGTATTATGTGTACACTGCTGCAGAACCCACGTCGTCGCCTACTTAGCTAGATAGGCTTCGTTTGAGATTACTGATAGTTCTTTTTTCTAAACTTTTCGAAGTAATTTGTTTTATATGTCGAAGTGAAGAAGTTCGCTTTGATTTCTTCTGCTGAGCTTATATCTAGGTCAGTTAATTTATTATATTTCAGAAGCAACATTTTTCTGAAAGGCGCAGATATCGCAGCCTCGCTGGAAATTGCGATACCCCGACCTTTTCAGGATGGACGACGAAGAAGGAGAAGAAAGTCTACTGAGTTGTAAATAGGTTCCTAAATTATAATCTGATTAGTGTAGTGGCAACAGTACAGAGTTCAATTCCCATGTCCGTCACGCTTTAGTCGACACATCTGTAAATGGGTACTGTCAACCGATGGGAAGTAAAAGGAAGCGAGGAAAGGAAGTGGCCGCTCTACCTCATACAAGATGTGGCTTAGTATACTGAAGTCTCTAACAACTTCATTCCCCGACAGTAGTGTAGCTACTATGTGACAAACGTATACCTTACCTTACAGTTTGGGAAGACAAAACACTGAGGGATAAATTGGTCAGTCTTCATTTTCTTTGTTTAAACGAAGTCTCTAACACTCTGTCCTCGTTGACAATGCCTGATGTGGGACAACCTTTTCTTTTACAGATAGTAAGAGGGTGTCACACAAAGCTCGAACATATTCAAATGTATGCAGTAAGTGCTCCCCAGAAGAGAAGTTCAATCAATCAATCAAACCTGTCACTCCTCTCTGTGAACATGCCACTGACAACATCCGCCAACATACACGGTCAGGGCTGCTCTTCTTGCCCCTCTCCATGTGCAAACATTTAATCTTAGTTTCTTCTCACATTCTCTTCTCCATGTATTCTTTGGTCTACCTCTATTTTTAATTTCTTTGAGGATTTCATGTAAGAGTATGAAGGGCTTTAATGGACGGTGCCTTCCGTAGAGTATATCCTTTCCAGCTATAATCTCTTTGTTTAAATTATTTTTGTTCCCAATGCTGTTGTTGGCTCCTTTCCAAATGGTCTTCATTCCTCACCATGACCTGTCACTGTATGCTCATTTTCCTTTCCTAGTCATCTGTTAACGAAGGACTGGGGTCTTTGTTGTATGACCTTGGTCGTTCTCCACGTATTAGTTACATACAGCAGAACCGACTTGACACTAGCGTTGAATATTCTAACTTCGGCGTGAATCTTGATTTCTCGATATGTTATTTTGTGTCAGAAATGCCCCTCTTGCTTTTTCAGTTCTGATTCTTACATCTGCATCTGCACTTCCTGTTGTATCAGTTGTGCTGTCCAAATAGGTTACGATATCCACTCCATCCAACTACTCTCTTTTCAGCATTATTGGTTCTTTGATAATAGTGTCGAGGTTAAGTTCCAGTTTGACTGATCCGTCTTTCCCCTTATCAAGTGTATCTTGCATTTGGCTATGACTATGACAAAATTATCCGATCAACTGCGTAGTCTAGGTCCTCCAGTTGTTAGTGTCCAGTTCTTATCCACTGGATTGGTGTCTTCATTATCAAATATATAGCTAGCAAGAACAAGGGCGAGAGGAGACATCCTGGCCTCACAGATGTTTGCACCCAGAAATTGTCAGTCAGTGCTCCTTCATGTACCACTCTATTAACTGTATCTTCTTACATATTCTATATGAGGGCTATGTACTTCTATGGAAACCAATAGTTTCTCAACAGTTGCATTAGCGTACTTCGATGCACAATATCAAACGCATTTTCATATTCTATACAATTTGCATATAAGGAAGTTCAGTATACAGAAAAGACTTCAAAGTCCAAATACTTCTCAGATAAACAAGTATATAATGATGAGCATTTTGATACATAGATACAGAGATCAAAGCAATAGTGTTGATGAAGAGGAAAATGGCAACAATAGGAAAACATATTTTTAAAGTCAATAAATAATCAAGTTTCGAAACATGCACCGAACTGTTGAACACAAAGTCGAAAATGGTGTTTTTGTCGTTACTCAAAGCATCCTTTCATCTAATAACCAAATGTACAGATTTAGAAAGTTTACAGCAGATATACATATCTGTTAAAGCGATTATCTTTAGCAGCAAAAGAATTTGGTTCTTTACCCGGTTAAAAGACACTCTAGTTTATCCAGTTGCAAAAGAACTGAAAATAGATGTGTTGGAGATGTAGAGTAGCGAAGCTAGGTGGAATTAAATTAAAATTGATAAACAGTGAATACATAGCATAATACTGTCCATAACACATCATTCCCTACAACAGCTTCTGCTAGGGAACTACTTGTACCTTCACTGAGTTGATTCCATCACGTGTCACAGCGAAATGTTAATCAGTCCAGAAGAAGATGTTAGTGCCATTGATTGCATGTTTATTTCATTACGTAACAATATGACATTCTAACGGCTTCTATAAGTGAAAGACACTTCTTCTACTTCTGATCTAGGTGAAAACGAGTCATTCACTCTTTTATTGCCGTTTCAAATTTGGGTAATTATTTTTAAGCTCCTAATTACAGCACATCACACCCAACAGGCCGACGCGTATATGTCAATGAAAGGTTGAACAAGCCAATGAATTGGAGAGTGTCTACTCTAGATGGGATAGACCACTCTGATAGTTGCCTCTTTCAACATGCTGTCAGTGTGGCAGTGACCCTTCTATTGCCTCTGTCCCACATGCAATCTCGTCGGTAACCACTCATGTGGAGAACTAAGGACAATAGTGAATTTTAACCCGTGATATAAATTTCCGAAACACTTTGTTCTTCTGTATGCTTATATAGTCAACAATTAAGAAGCCATATTCGAGATGGGATAGTGGTTAGTGCACTGGCTTCCTAGCGGAGCTATCTTGGTTCAATCCCCAATTATGCAGGATATTATTTTGTTTGGAAACAATCAGAGGTCAGCCCAACCTCACAGATTTTGGACCAGAAAAGGTCTGGGAAGTATTATAACAATAATAGATGCCCGTCGTTGACAATGAGGACCGCCGACATCGTCCATGTCCAGCTTATCGTGATTAGTGGGGGTGCGCATGTGGCTGAAAAAGCATCTGTTGCATGATGGGCACACGAGGTCTGTAGAAGGTGTTGGTGTTCCAGCTGTTCGTGATTTCCGGGTCTCGCGTCTACTCTGGTCTTTCACAACATGGTGGTCTTCGCTGTTAGCTACATCCGCTTTTAATGCGCTTTTCCAGTTTGATCAATTCAGCACAGGACATTCCCAGGTAGTGACATCTATCTGGCAACCTTTGAGTGACTCCCTTAAAATGTCTCTTTGGGCGCCCTCTCTCGTGCAATCCCTCCCTCAGCTACCCGAAGAGGAGCTTCTTTGGGAGCCGTTCGTCTGACGTACGTACGAGGTGTCCGGCCCATCCTAGTTGTGCTTTCTGTAGCACCTCCCCCCCACCCCCTTTTACAATAAAAAGGAAATATGGGCCTAAACATATTCCCAATATGACGTTAATTATTAATAAAGTGATATTTGGGGGCGTGATATGATATTTGTATTAGCTGCGTGTTAGGATGGAGTTATTCAGCCTATATAAGACTCGGACCAGAGAGGGTTCCTTTCTTATAAACCATGCGTTTCCACACATTTCAACAGTTGCCTGAAGTGTACCAATATGGGTTGTACTTAACATAACAAGACTTAAAGACATCAGTCTTTGTCACATTGCCTAAATCACCCATGAGAGTGAATTTAACAGATTACAGAACAATCAGCCTTCCAAATTATACAAGACAGAATTAACTGTAAAATAGACAGCAAATTATTCTACGAGAAGTTTGGTTTCAAAAGAACAATGAAACTCATGAAGCAATATGGTGTTTAAGAATGTTAGCTAAAAAGTATACAGAAGTACACACAAGTATCCATATGTGTTTAATAGACTACATTGAGGCATTCGACAGAGTTCAACATCTAAAACAAATTTAGTGCCTCCAAGTGATTGGTCATGATGAAAACGACATTAGACTAATTAGTAATCTGTATTGGTAATAGATGACTATAACACGTTAGGAAAGGAATTACTCAGCATATATTGATATAACGAGACGTGTGAGACAAGGGCTATGGTTATCTGCTTACTTATTAAACATCTACATAGAGGACATTTTCAGACAGATAGTGGGGATGCCAGGACTAAATATAAACCGCAGGATAGTTGATATCAGTTATGCTGATACTGTATTGTTGACTGAATGTGAACAGGAGTAGCGACAGGCAACGGTAGCGACAGGCAACAACATAATCAGGGACAGGAGTTGCAAGGACTGGTAGAAACGGACAACAAAAGTATGAATAGGAGTTGCAAGAACTAGTAGAGACGGTCAACATCAGAAGATGGGACAGGAGTTGCAAGAACTGGTAGAAACGGACAACAAAAGCATGGATAGGAGTTGCAAGAACTAGTAGAGACAGTCAACAACAGAAGCAGCAATTATGGTTTGGACATTAACTTTAGAAAAACAACTATAAATAGTAGCAAAAGAAATGCGAAGCCCGCAGTGAACGGAGAAATACTGGAACAGATAGATAATGGCATGTACCTTAACAGATCACTACATTTGATGGATGATGGGAGATGGAGGTGAACAAGAATTTGAATGGCCAAAAACACATTCAACAGCATAAACAGCATATTGACATCCAGACAATCAACAAAAATACAGAAAATGAGGGTAGTCGGGTTCTACATTCATCTTTGTTCTATGGTGAGGAAAAATGGACAATGAACAATAAGCTTGTGGATAAAGTTGAAGCTTTTACAATGGGAATATACAGAAGGATGAGCCACATCAGAGGGAAGAAACGCAAAATCGTAGATAGGTCATGAAGAGATTGGAAAAGTAAAGAGAATTAATGAAGACGATAAACATTACAGAAATAAAATATGTTGGACTTAAACAAGACACGACACACTGTTTCAAACAATACTGTACTCGGGGAAGGGGCGCGGTTTGAGGTAGACGGGAAAGAGAAAAACACTGCTATAAGTGGGAAGACAACATTAAAATAATGGACTGACAGCATAATGATGAAGTGTACAATCGAGGCAAGATACAGAGGATGTTGCAGGCCCATTGCAGCAAACCTTCGATGCGGAGACGGCACTTTACTTCAGCATTAACATCACAAACGAAAAATCCATCAGAGCTCTACAGAAATGTATTTCACAAATAAAAGGCCGTCACTGAAATACGGCTATGTAGAAGCAAACTTCTGATGAGCCATCAATTAGGACTTAATCATGATTAATGACGATTTTGATTCGATCTTAGACCAGGGTCTCCGACTCAAACAGCGCTTAGAAACGCATGAAGTCAAGTTAATTGGCGTAGGGTTTCAGACTCAAAAACAGTGCTCAGAAACGCATGAAGTCAAGTTAATTGGGGTAGGGTTTCAGACTCAAAAACAGTGCTCAGAAACGCATGAAGTCAAGTTAATTGGGCAAGGGTTTCAGACTCAAAAACAGTGCTCAGAAACGCATGAAGTCAAGTTAATTGGGCAAGGGTTTCAGACTCAAAAACAGTGCTCAGAAACGCATGAAGTCAAGTTAATTGGCGTAGGGTTTCAGACTCAAAAACAGTGCTCAGAAACGCATGAAGTCAAGTTAATTGGGCAAGGGTTTCAGACTCAAAAACAGTGCTCAGAAACGCATGAAGTCAAGTTAATGCAAGGGTTTCAGACTCAAAAACAGTGCTCAGAAACGCATGAAGTCAAGTTAATTGGGCAAGGGTTTCAGACTCAAAAACAGTGCTCAGAAACGCATGAAGTCAAGTTAATTGGGCAAGGGTTTCAGACTCAAAAACAGTGCTCAGAAACGCATGAAGTCAAGTTAATTGGCGTAGGGTTTCAGACTCAAAAACAGTGCTCAGAAACGCATGAAGTCAAGTTAATTGGGCAAGGGTTTCAGACTCAAAAACAGTGCTCAGAAACGCATGAAGTCAAGTTAATTGGGCAAGGGTTTCAGACTCAAAAACAGTGCTCAGAAACGCATGAAGTCAAGTTAATTGGGCAAGGGTTTCAGACTCAAAAACAGTGCTCAGAAACGCATGAAGTCAAGTTAATTGGGCAAGGGTTTCAGACTCAAAAACAGTGCTCAGAAACGCATGAAGTCAAGTTAATTGGGCAAGGGTTTCAGACTCAAAAACAGTGCTCAGAAACGCATGAAGTCAAGTTAATTGGGCAAGGGTTTCAGACTCAAAAACAGTGCTCAGAAACGCATGAAGTCAAGTTAATTGGCGTAGGGTTTCAGACTCAAAAACAGTGCTCAGAAACGCATGAAGTCAAGTTAATTGGGCAAGGGTTTCAGACTCAAAAACAGTGCTCAGAAACGCATGAAGTCAAGTTAATTGGGCAAGGGTTTCAGACTCAAAAACAGTGCTCAGAAACGCATGAAGTCAAGTTAATTGGGCAAGGGTTTCAGACTCAAAAACAGTGCTCAGAAACGCATGAAGTCAAGTTAATTGGGCAAGGGTTTCAGACTCAAAAACAGTGCTCAGAAACGCATGAAGTCAAGTTAATTGGGCAAGGGTTTCAGACTCAAAAACAGTGCTCAGAAACGCATGCGGGTAAGTTAATTGTGCAAGGGCAGCGGGAAGATAACGTTGATAGGTCAAGGGTCACATGGCACAGTCAGGTGAACAATACTGACCCAACACCTAACCTAACATCTGTGCCGTGATCTGGTAACAGAATGTTTTACAGCAGCTTGGTCAACAAGGTGGAGTGAATATAAGATCTCCGTGGTGGTGAGCCTAACTAGAAGTCTGTCATTCGATACAAGATTTTCCAATAGGCTGACTAGGCTGACGCCTGGGGATGACAATATATTAGAGGTATGATTTTTAGCACCATCATGTTTTTTTACTGAAACGTTTATATGAAAAGGTCATAAGCTTTACATCCAACCTATGTAAAGAGCACTATTGACATTGCACTACAGCAAGGATGTACAGTTTCTTCGGTACGTCACGGGATGTAATAATAGTAACTTCAAACACACCACCAGAGAAAATTCGTAAAGAATAAATAATTCAGTAGGTGTCTTGCTTCCAAAACACGTTGGTTCACCATTAGCTTAATTATATTTAAAAAAAATTATATGTAGGTATGTGATTTTCCCTTGAACTGATGTTTTTACTTTAAATTTCTTTTGAAAATAGAGAGATGGCGTATTTTGTATGTGTGTTTTCTCGAATTAATAAACGCTTATCAGGTGTGGTTTATGATGCGGTTCTGAAAAGCCCGAAAATAAATTGCTTTATGTACTGCCTTAAGTCGAACGGTATCAACGTGGTCCATACCTTTGGTTAGACTTTCTTGCCTCCTCTGTTTAATTCCCTTTCTATAATTAATTTTTGTTGTCTCTCTGCATCTGTCTGCGCTTGTAGCCTTATGATTAATTTCAGTACTGCCACAGTTTCGTCTCATTATTATTTATTAGTGGGATTGAAGGAAAAGGACAACTGTACCTTCATACATGTGGTAAATGGCATTATTACATGGACCACAGTATCAATCCCACTTCGTTGGTCAGGCTCCTGTAACGTAGACTGTTTCCAGAAGTATGACGTGAACGTAAGAATATGTTTTGGTAAATGTGTTCAACCTTACACTCACAGAAGATGGGAAACTACAAGAAGATTAAGATGAGTATTCGAGTGTACAGAAGATGGGAGACTACAAGAAGATTAAGATCAGTATTAGAGTGTACAGAAGGTGGGAAACTACAAGAAGATTAAGATTAGTATTAGAGTGTACAGAAGATGGGAGACTACAAGAAGATTAAGATGAGTATTAGAGTGTACAGAAGATGGGAGACTACAAGAAGATTAAGATGAGTATTAGAGTGTACAGAAGGTGGGAAACTACAAGAAGATTAAGATGAGTATTAGAGTGTACAGAAGGTGGGAAACTACAAGAAGATTAAGATGAGTATTAGAGTGTACAGAAGATGGGAGACTACAAGAAGATTAAGATGAGTATTAGAGTGTACAGAAGGTGGGAGACTACAAGAAGATTAAGATGAGTATTAGAGTGTACAGAAGATGGGAAACTACAAGAAGATTAAGATGAGTATTAGAGTGTACAGAAGAAGACATGACTACAAGAAGATTAAGATCAGTATTAGAGTGTACAGAAGATGGGAGACTACAAGAAGATTAAGATGAGTATTAGAGTGTACAGAAGATGGGAAACTACAAGAAGATTAAGATGAGTATTAGAGTGTACAGAAGAAGACATGACTACAAGAAGATTAAGATGAGTATTCGAGTGTACAGAAGATGGGAGACTACAAGAAGATTAAGATGAGTATTAGAGAGTATAGAAGAAGACATGACTACAAGAAGAGTTAGTTGTGTATTAGAGTGGACAGACGAAGACAGACTACACCAAGGCAAAGATGTGTATTATAGTGGACTACGAAGAGAGATACCAATCAGACTAAGGTGTGCGTTAGAGTGGACAGACGAAGACTGACTACAACAAGATTGATATGTGTATTAGAGTGTAGATAAGAAGACACAATACTGTACAAGTACATTGAGATGTGTATTAGAGTGTAGAGAAGTAGAGCGGCTGCAGTAAAACATTGAGTATCGTAGTTAATAATTACATAAACTATGAGGGAAAGCTATAACGTACTGATATAGGCGTTCTACCGTCAAATATTGTGGTCTTCTTTCACTGTTATTTGTGGCTTATTTATTCGTAAAGTATGGGGTAGCCGGTCCCATGTCCACTTCTCCAAAGTGTCTCTTGCGACATGGCTGGCAGGTTACAGTGGGACTGTTCCTTGCTGTAATGTTGTGCCCCGGAAACACACATGTACGATACCACAGCTGTTTTTTAAGCAAACATACAAAAACAACATTCGATGTTACGACCTAAAGGTTTTAGCCAGAGAACATGGCCAAGAAAATACGAGAACTACTAATGTGCATGACAGCGAAGGAGACAGTACACACGCCTGGCATTCTTTTGTCATGACTTTAAACATCTGGAGTCAACCCTTATTCCTGCTGCTCTTTGACCTGCGTAGTACAAGCTAAACAATGTCGCTTTGTATCCGAAATTGCCACACGGGACGAAGTGGTAAGTACTTTACTATCATGGATCCTCTGATTTATGGAGGTAAATCAGTTCTCATCATCTCCTACCCGACTCAGGCGGAGTTCGATAACTTAAAGTTTGATATCGGTTAACTGGGGCACATTGCGACTGGGTCACGATCCCGATGCCGTGTCACAAGAGACAAGCGCAGTACATAGCCTCAGTATCATATATTATAGAATGTTCGAAGTCTTTCTTTGTCCAATAAAGATCCTACCCTCGCCTCTAGTATTTTCTTGAATGACGTCTTGCAGCGAATCAGAAAGCAGATATCATTATTCAGCACTTCTACATCTGTCGCTGCACAGAACAATCATGTTGCTTATTTACTAGATTATTGAATACTTTTCCTTCAAATTTCTTTATCAAGATTGCTACACGGACTAGAATATGTGATTATTTGCAATTACATGAACTAGCCTAGCATACCCAGGAGTGTATTATAGTTTATAAACAAATGTTACACACAATCTCATATTAGACCCAATTTAATATTAGACACAGTCTCATATTGGACACAATCTCATATTAGACACAATTTAATATTAGACACAATCTCATATTAGACACAATTTAATATTAGACACAATCTCATATTAGACACAATTTAATATTAGACACAATCTCATATTAGACACAATTTAATATTAGACACAATCTCATATTAGACACAATTTAATATTAGACACAATCTCATATTAGACACAATTTAATATTAGACACAATCTCATATTAGACACAATTTAATATTAGACACAATCTCATATTAGACAAAAGCTAGCCTATGTTTGTCGCTTCACGTGAGAAAGCTAACTGTAGTGAGACAATTAAGTTAGCCACTGCCCATAGTGTGAGGCAATAAAGTTAGCACCTGTCTATAGTATCAGACAATAAAGTTAGCACCTGTCTATAGTATCAGACAATAAAGTTAGCCCCTGTCTATAGCGTGAAACAATAAAGTTAGCCGCTGTCTTTTGTATAAGATAATAAAGATATCCGATGTATGTTGTATCAAGCAATACAGTTAGCCGTTGTTTGTTGTGCAGAAAGTAAAGTTAACCGTTGTCTTTCGTGTCAGACAATAAAATTAGCCGCTGTCTGTCAGTGGTAGTCTATTTTTGTATTGGATTCGGAAGAGCCAGGGGGAGAGAAGCAAAGATGAAGCACAGACAAGGACAAGTATTTAAAGTATTGCTTGAGTGTCTTCCCTGTTATTTGATTTATTTGCGTGACGCATTCAAATCAGCCTGATGACTGTTGTCTCGACCTGTCAACTCTGTTGGAAGCTCTTAGCAGAAATGAGTGGAAAGTTGTGTGTGTGTGTATGTGTGCGTGTGTGAGTGTGTGTGCGTGTGTGTGTGTGCGTGTGTGTGCATGTGTGCGTGTGTGAGTGTGTGTGTGTGTGTATGAGTGTGTGTGCGTGTGTGTGTGTGTGAGTGTGTGTGCGTTTGTGTGAGTGTGTATGCGTGTGTGTGTATGTGTGCGTGTGTGAGTGTGTGTGTATGAGTGTGTGTGCGTGTGTGTGTGTGTGTGCGTGTATGTGTGTGTGTGTGTGCGTGTATGTGTGTGTGTGTGAGTGTGTGTGGGAGTGTGTGTGCGTGTATGTGTGTGCGTGTGAGTATGTGTGTGAGTGTGTGTGTGTGCGTGTATGTGTGTGTGTGAGTGTGTGTGCGTATATGTGTGTGTGTGTGAGTGTATGTGTGTGTCTGTGAGTGTGTGTGCGTGTATGTGTGTGTGAGTGTGTGTGTGAGTGTGTGTGTGCGTGTATGAGTGCGTTAAGCACGTATTCGATTAATGAGTAAATAATCAATGTTCCTAGTGAGACACAGGGAGGTTGTTCTCGTGTTCTAAATTGGTAAAGACGGTGTTTGCTTGGATGTTTGTATGTGCATGGGGGTTATATGTGCGAGTGTTTGTGTGTATGTGTGTGTTGTGGGCTTAGGTGTGTGTGGAAGTGGGCGTGTATATGTGTGGCTGTGTTTCAGAGATTGTGGCTGTACGTGGATGTGGGTGTGTGGATGTTTCTATGTGGGTGAGTGTGGGTGTGTGTGCGTTTATGCGTGGGTGGGTGTGGCTGTATTCATGTGGGTGTGTGCAAACATGTTTTTCAATATTGAGAAAATAAATAAATAATTTCACTAGAGATGGAAACAGATTGTTCAAATTTTGTTCTGTATTGTTTTGGCCCGTGTGTGTGTTTTTTTGTTTTTTGTTTTTTTTGTGTTCGGGGTTTTCTCGTGCGTGGGAAACACTCCCATATTCTGCATTAAGAAAACAAATCAATACATTTAATAGAGATGATGAGCATGTTCGTATTATTGTAATTTGTTTCCTGTCTTGTTCTTGTGGGCGGTGTCAGTGTAACGTGTGTGTGGGTGTGTCGGTGTCCTGCTACATGAGTGATTGCGTCTGCGCAAACACATTCTAATTACCATAGCAACGCATTATGACATGACCAAGTGATTGACATCACAAGATTGTTCATGTTTTGACCTGTGTTAGCTTTAGATTGTTCTAAAAGTCGATTTATGTGTGTTTTGTGATATATTGCACAGCGTTTAACCCATAAGTGCTCTGTTCTTCTTCATAACTTTGGAGAATCTCAGCTCAATGCACGAAGTCAGTAGCACCGGCGAAGATGTTGTAATAGATTGTGTAGAATTTTAACATAATTTTTGAAAATCTTTGCAGGGCAACGGCCGTTACACCTACTCTTTTCGATTTTCAACTACCGAAGTATTTTTAACCTACATGATACTACACATGAGCATCTGAGCTCTACTACTTAGAGGTCCAGAGAAATAACAGAAAGTCTACGCCAAAAAAAAACCGCGGCCTCCAGCTTATTAAGCCAACGTCTTATCTCGAGACCACTCAGTCTCCGTATGTTAGTGTGTATGTGCGTATGCATGTATTTAGTACCTCGTATAGAGTAATATACGATCAAATTATCCAATTGACAGGGTACGGCGTGGCCTAGTGATTAGGGGGCACGGCACACAAACCGAAGGTGCTGGATTCAATCCCATTCACAGCACCGGCCGTTACCCGTTATGTATATTCACGTAAGTGATTTACACAATGACAAGTTATAGAACTCCTGCAACCTGCAAGTCGTTGAGGACATTGAAATTGACCACGAACCACTCTTTACAACCATATTAACGCCCTCAAGAGCATATTTTAAACAGAAAACGCCCTGGAACTTTAGAAAAGCGAACTGGCAGTTATTTCAAGTAACATCATACTGTATCCTTATAAACACAACCAACAGTTTGAAATGCTCAACGAAGAGATTACAAAGGCAATCTTGGAAGCAGCATCACAGTGCATCCAAAGGGACTGTCGTAAATTATCTAGACCATTCTGGAATAGAGAAATGTAAAGAGCTATACATGATAGCAAGAATGCAAGAAGGACCCTTGCAACAATGCCATCTCTAGAAACAAAGATTCAGTACATGAACCAATCAGCCATCGGCCCATCTCCCTAACTTCATGCCTGGGCAAATTAGCAGGGTGAATGATAAACACACGTCTCGATTGGTTCCTGGAGAAATGCAACACCTTATGCCAGGAACAAGCATGATTAAGAATTGGTAGCTGCACAGAAGACCAGCTTTTTAGGCTAACACAAAGAATAAATGATGGCTTCCAGAACAACAAGCATGCAGTGGCCATATTTTTTTTTACCTACCAACGAGTTTACGATTGTGTTTGGAGGAAATGTCTTCTGATAAAGATGTTTAACATCAGAATTCATGGCAAGTTCAACAATTGGATAAAGTACTTCTTGACTGAGTGAACGATCCAGACAAGGGTGAGGGATGCGATCTCTTCTACATAATTTTTAGAAGAAGGATTATCTCAAGGCTTATACCTTGGTTATGTGCACCCAGTAATAGAATATAATAGTGCACTCCTTACAACTTGTTCAAGATCTAACTTGGAGTCCCTGGACAGAGTGTAAAATAGTGCTCTACGATTCATTAGTTGAGCAATGAGGACAACACCAACTGCAGCTTGCTAAATCCACACACAAGTGGAACCCTTGAGATGTGGAGTGAAAAAGCAGTTATGAAAGTTTATGAGCGAAGTAGCAGAATGGAACGGAATCATCCCTACCGACTTTTTGTGGAGAACTGGCAGCCAAAAAGCATAATTAAACAAAAGTCTGTACTTCACCATGTTAGTGAAATCAAAGACAGATACCATCTACCAGAAAGAAGACAAGAATTGCAGAGAGTAGTAAAAGACATACCTCCACAAGCTTACATTAAAACACCAGAAATACAGGCAAAATTAATAGATGAATAAACCAAAAGTACAAATACAAGTACCCTCATTCGAGCAGCTCAAAGAACTATTGATGCCTATCCCGATGAATGGATACATGTATATACTGATGTATCTACGTTTAAAACCACCATCAAGGCAGGTTATGGCGTTTATATAAAAATACCCGGACGATTACTCTGATGAACTGTCTAGTGCTTGCGGGGAGGTTTGCTCCAAAAATGAAGCTGAGATCACTGCACTTGAAGCCTCTTTGTACCATCCGAGGATAGTTTCTGATGCCTTTCCTTAAAGACGCCCAAAAAACAATGGTAGTCTCACAGACTCAAAGTCAGCTCTTCAAGCATTAGAAGTTGCTGGTCATTGTAGACCTGACATTATCCAAAAAACTCTAGACATTGACCACATTATGACTTCCAGTAATGTCAAAATAGTTCTGCAGTGGATACTCCAGCACACCTGGCAATGACAAGGCAGACAGACTAGCAAAGAAGAGTTAAAGACAAGAACAGCCACAAACAGCAACAACTTTACAAACAGCCAAACAGCTCATAAGATCAGCGAACAAAGAAACTTGGCTGAACAAATGGGCCATCGGAAACACGAGAAGTGAGGCCTACAGACATATGACAAACCCCAGTTCAAATGCCAGTGTAAATCAACTCACAAGGAAGAATCAAAAGTACCATTTTTCGACTGAAAACCCAACACATCCCACTAAACAAACACCTGAACAGAATCCAACCACAACATACTTCTGAGTGTCAGCTGTTTACACACCCAAATGAAACCGTTGGTGATCATCTGTTTGGGTGCTCAGCTCTCAATGATTTTAGGAAAATGCTTTCTGCGTGGCCAGATACATGGAACACTTTGTAAGGTACTAGACAACAGCTGATAAACACGTGCAGATACCATTACATGGCATTGAGTCGAAGGGCGAGAGCCTGTATGCTGCTGGATCCGGAACAACAACACCATCTATACATCTATCTATCTATCTATCCATCTATTTATCTATCTATTAATCTATTTAATGTATCTCTTTCTATCTAGCTATTAATATATCTATATATCTGTGTGTATGTCCGTCCGTCCGTCCATCTGCCCACCCGTCCGTCTGTCTGTCTATACGTCTCTCTGTCTCTGTGTTGTCTGTCTGTCTATCAATCTCAATCCGTATTATTAATCAGCGGCCATATGTTATATCATTCTTTATCTATCCCAAATCATATAATACAAAAGGTATGAATGATAATCTCTCTTGCATTTCTCTCTCTCTCTCGTTCTCTCTCTCTCTTTCTCTCTCTCTCTCTCACACTCTTTTTGAACTCGTAAATGTAAATGAGATACGCTATTTATCTATCTATTTACCTCTATATCTCTTATTTCTATTTTTATATCGCTCTTTCAATTGCATTAACGCTTAATGAACATATGTTCTACATTTAACTCCTTGTACAAAATAAACTGGTGGATGTTTCATCAGTCAGGACGTCTAAATATTATATGAAGCCTGGAATGGTTTGACAATCTAGCAGAGTGATAACATATCGATAATTGCATTAATAAATATAGTCTAGACACCGCCCCGAATCCAAGCAATAATTGTTAATGTAATTACCAACATTTGATTAGCAATAAATATATATTGTTCCCTGTGCACTTAGAATAAGTGATGGGTTGTTTTGTTTTTTTAATTCGAGATTCATTGTCTATGCGTTACATCAAATTGATGACCGACACCAGCAAGAGAAACATCTACAGACACAATAAAACATGCATGATGAAGATTGGTCACGCAGAAGAGCATAAATGGATGGCGTGTGCTCACAGATGAATTCATTGTTTCGTGGTGTATTGTTTCCATGCAAGTTATAATTAAATTTTAATTACATTTTTAGAGGGTCTGCTAATTTTTGAGAATTCTGGATTTATCCACTTGACACCTTCCTCATTAGGTGGTCATCGCAAGTGGAGATGGCGACGGCTTCAAACGTGTTGTGATTTGTGATCGCAAACGGTTGTTAAGTCCTATCCTAACACGTAGGACACACAGGAGCTGACAACTACGTAGTCGCTCTCTGTAATGTTAAAGTCGTTACTAATAAGCACATTCTCGCTTAAAGTTAACGAGGGTTAAGAGTAGTGCAACCACACCTGTAGAACATCTGTGTATCACAGTGGTTAGAGTGGTTTATTTCTTATTGCATAGCTACTTGATTCCACCTCCATGCGCTCTCTTTTACCAATCTGTAAATGGTCACGTGACTTACTGCTACGGATGGAAACTATTATCTTAAGAAAAGACGTAAGCATAAAAGATGAATAGAGATTTATTAATGGCAGGAAAGCCACACAATGAAATATCTTTGATAAAGTCAGAAACATAAAAGATAAAGAAACTATTTGAATGAGAATGTTCAACAAGGTTGACAGGAATAGACTGGATGATTTAAGGGGAGGTGCTGGTTAATAAAGTCATTCATATCCACAAAGATATCAAATATGGGTTTTTGCCTGTTTTCTGATGATAGACACTCATTAATCAAACTATACAAATATTCATGGTGAAATCAGTTTCTAAAACAGTGTATTTTGGCTTTGATGTCAGCATTATTCTGCTATATTTTGCTGAACGTTGTATACTTCTTCATTGTTTGAGCCGTGTTTTTACATAGCAACAATGCTTACACCCCCTTTTTATACGAGGGCGTTCAAATCAAACCGGGACTTTTTGTTCTAGTTCCACCTGAATGGGTTATAAAGTGGTGGAACTACTATCTTTAGTTAGGGGCACGTATGTCCTATTACTGGGCCCACTTGCCATGGGCAAATCACATGATAGAGAAATACAACATTGGCTGACAACATTGTTAATGCGTGTACGGAACAGTGTGTTTTTTATTGAAAGAAGGGGGGAAACCTGCGGAAATTGACAGAAGACTGCAATCACAATACGGTGATGTGACACTCATCCGCAGTAATACATGTAAATGGTTTAAAGGTTTCAGAGAAGGCCGTCATCCGTGATTAATGATCTGGAACAATTGCGTCTGCAGGTAAAGTGATGGCGAGTGTTTTTCTAGGACAAAAGGGCATCATTCATGTTGATTTTCTTCCCCGTGGGGCCACAATCAACAGTGAACAGTGCAAACGCATTTAGAGTGACGTGCAAAACTGTCTGCAGAAAAAACGGCCTGGTATGATCTCAAGGGCATCCTGTTCCTGCGAGATAACGGTCGACTTCATACGGCTCACCGCACTATGTGCTATCTGCATCAACTTGACTGGGAGGTATTGCCACATCCATCTTTCAGCCCAGACCACCCTTCAAGTGATTTCCACCTGTTTGGATACCTGAAAGAATTCATGAGAGGTCAGCATTTCAGCACTGATGGCTAAGTGAAAGAGGCTGTCTTAGATTGGTTCACACGTACTGACAAATCTTTCTATTCTGAAGCTTTTCAAGCATTTCTGGAATAAGTGCAAAAACGTTGCAGGAGATTATATTTAAAAATAAATGCCTTTTTGACTACTTGAAAAATATTTGATGCCGAGCAGCGCATGAGCTGCAGTAGTCAGCGACCCATAGCTGACTGCTAGCGTCAGGGCCAGCGAACCATAGCTGCCAATACCCTTCTACACCTCCACGCGGTGATCCTGCATAACTGGCTGCAGCAGGGCAGACTGGCTAAGGAGAAAGGATCGAAGAGGGAATGCTAACCCGGTACTCAAAAAAATGCTTGCTGAAGTCGGATGTGTTGGATCGAAAGGTACAAATATCGCAACCAAGCTGTAAACTACAACACAACGCATTCCGTTCTCTGGACGACATTCTGCCACTTACCCTTTAAGGGTTTGGTAGTGGGAGATTGAGAACGAACGAAGAAGAAGAAGAAGAAGAAGAAGAAGAAGAAGAAGAAGAAGAAGAAGAAGAAGAAAACATCTTTTTAATTCCTTACCAAAAAAAGGCCCGGTTTTACTTGAACGCCCCCTGAATAAATAAATGGATTCATCCAGGCTTCCTTTTTCCGCGAATCACTTCCGTTTGAGACAAAATTTGAATCTCTGTACAAAGAAACGATGTTAGGCGGCTAACTATTTCTCACAGTATCTCCATATAAGGAATTTGGTATACCGTAACTTATGTTCGTCGATTTTCGGTGAAGAAAATTTCCGAACCGAACATTTTCAATGGTTGTTTCGAGTTATGCGGAAGGCTGTCATCTTCGTCGGAAGACTTCATTCGTTTGTTGATACACGAATAACAGCAAATTCGAACATGCGATTTAAAATAAGTGTTAAGAACTGGCGCAAGGACGGAAACTACGGCTTCAAATCCAACAAAAAGTTCAACAGGAAGCTGAATATTCAACATGGATGTACTAGCTTCACTAAAAGTACATTCTTTACCTTCCATGAAGCAAATAAGTACATCGTCATCATGTTATATCATTAAAATGATAACATTTCTAAATTTAGTTTTCAGCTACTAAAAATACCACAGCTTTTTTATTTGTTCATGAAATTCTTCAATATTTCGCAAACAGATACACAATAAGATAATACAACTTTGTCCTTGCTCAAATATTGTAAATCTTTGCAACATGTTGATGTTCACGTAAAATTGTGGAATATTTCTTAAAATAAAAATTAAATATAGTATGCATATTTCAAATTTCCATAACTTTTAATCTAAGATATCACAAAAAAGGTCAGGTATAAAGTTTTGACATGTATTGAAGTAGACTCTAGCACTGTAGCAAAATGTGACACTCTTAGCTTTAAAAAAAAATGTATGGTCATTTTAAAAATATGATAATATCCAATATGGCCGCCGTTTTAATGACAACGGACAATGCTATGGAATCAGACTCTTTGCTATTTGTATGTGCTATACATTCATATTATATAACTGTATTGTTGTTGCAATCCAAATAGTAGTTATGAAGATATACATTTTTACCAGCACTTCCCCTAAAGTTTAACGAGGGTAAAGAGTCGCGTAACCACATCTGTGTAGGCAGTGGTTAGAGTGATTTCTTCTTATTTCATTGCTAATGGATTACACCCCTATATACTCCATTTTACCAATACGTAAATGGCAACATGACTTACTGCTGTGGAAGGTAGTGCATCAAGGAAAGAAATTATTATCTTAAATAAAGACAGAAGCATAAAAGATAAATAAAGATTTATTAATGGCAGGAAAGCCACGCAAATAAATATCTGAACTAAAGATAGAAACATAACAGATTAAGAACCCATTTGAATGAGAATATGTTCGACAAGGTTGACAGGAACAAACTGGACGATGATGAAGGAGCATGTGTTTCGTGGTCAGTTACTCGACAACGTGCGTGTTCTGTACCGAAGTAAGGAGCGTGCGACACGTACAGATGACCTTGGGGAATAATGAGAGTAGATGACAAAATCAAATCAACGGCCGGGCTCAAGGAAGTGTTCTTGCTTCTATGCTATACAACATCTATACCAATGACCAACCTATGGATACAGACACAAGGACATTTATATACGCTGATGACACAGCAGTCGCTGCTCATGCTAATGGCTTCGAGGAGGTAGAAGGTAAACTAACACGCTCTCTGAATGTCCTCGTAGAGTATTATAGGGAAAAACACTTAAAAATCAACTCTAGCAAAACTCAGGTATGCGCCTATCATCTCAAGAATAGAGAGGCAAACAGAGAACTGCGGATCAGATGGCAAGGAAAGGATCTTGAACACTGCCCGGCTCCCAAATATCTGGGTGTAAGGTTGGATCGCACATTGTCCTATATGACACACTGTAAGGACACAAGGCGTAAGGTACATGCGAGAAACAACATTATCCGAAAGTTGACTGGCACAACATGGGGTGCTCAGTCATCAGTCTTACGCACATCAGCGATTGCCTTGTGCCTTTCCGCAGCGGAATATGCAGCCCCAGTCTGGAAGAACTCCGCTCATGCAAAACAAGTTGATATAGCAGTGAACGAGATAGGCAGGATAGTGTCGGGGTGCCTTAAACCTACCCTCACAAACAAAATGTATCTCTTAATTGGCATTGCACCACCTGATATAAGAAGAGGTGTAGCTGCGGAAATCGAGGGAGGGAAACAGGAAAACGACCATAGACACCCGAAGTTTGGCTATCAGGAACAAGCCACAAGACTTAAATCAAGACACAGTTTCTTAAAATCGACAGAGACCATCAAGACAAGCCCGGAAGGTCGACGCATCGAGAGGTGGCGCGAAACAATGCAGGATCCACGGATAGAGCTCAAGGAAGAGGCTGCGCCTGGACACCACCTGCCCTATGCTGTATGGAAGGCAATGAACAGACTTCGAAGTGGTGTGTCAAGATGCAGAGTGAACTTGAAGAAATGGGGATACTCAGATGTCGACACATGTGAATGCGGCGCAGTTCAGGACCAAGATCATCTGATGTCCTGCCCCAACCTCCATGAAACCTGTGACATGAACGACATGATGGAGGCGAACGACAAGGTAGTTCAAGTTGCTGAATACTGGACGGATGCTGTGTGACGTGGTGTTTGGACACGGAAAGTAAGTATGATACAAACATCAAGGGTTATGCTAGGGAGATACACTTTTACTCCTGAGTTGTTCAAGGAGTACTACTTTACACCGACCAAATTGATCTGGGATCTTGACTCCCCGCAACTCTGTCAGAATGCCTGCATAGTCTCTTGTACTTTTTTTTTACCACTTCATGCTTATCTCAGCCAGGTCTGTATGTAAGGACGTTATCTGTAAAGGTCAAAGTGCGTCCTAGGGCTCTATGTTGGCCACTTTTATTGAGAAGTACTGGGAAACCCTTTAGTAATTCTAAATATATGTGCCTAGTCGTAGATGTATATCATTCTAAGCGGAATGCATATGTTCTTTCCATGACAGCAACCACTTGTTATGCCGCTCACGAGCTATGGATTGATGTTACATTCCTTCTGACAGTGTCTCAGTGCCCTATAGTCATCACAGTTACAAGGATTGTTCAGATCAATGGCCACAGCGATTGTTTCTTGCTTGAACCGAAACCTTCACACACGCCTAAAGCAAATGTCCGAGCATTGTTCCAGGTCTACTTCACTGGTCTGCAATCACCAAGATTGTCAGGCAAGATGTGCTCATTCTCCGGATGTAACATGTCTTTTCTGACCAATCGTTTTTCAAGTGATTTACCATTCGCACTCTGCAAGTCGGTGACTCTATAGGTACTTGGCATCATGGAGGTCCTTGCCAGGTTTTCAAAGTGGGCGGAGGTAGCTGAGGAGCCAGTCCTGAGGCACTGCTGCATTCAATTTATTGTTATTTAACCTCTCCCCTCCCCCCACAACCTTTTAATGCATGTTTTATTCAGCTGGCTAATGGGACTGTATTCCGCCAGGACTCGGTACAGTGCTCTCTCTGTTATTAAGCTTATGTTCGATCCCAGTTATGAGGTCAATATAAGACGGATCCCAAATGGCCGTGCCAAGATTAACTTTCCGAATATCATGTCCGCGTTTCTAACACCTTTATGTGTCTGAGCAACATTTGGGTGATACAACATGTTTCCTTTCACTTCATCAGTTCTTAGACTTGTTTCAGTCAAGTCTGTTTCATTTGCGGACTGGCTGGTTTATATTCTGTTCTTGCATCTTGTGTTGTATTTAAGAACATCTGGAGGGTTTTATCAGTTATGAACTCCTCCCACTTCTCTGTCTTTGATTCCATTGCTATGGCATTGAAGCAATGAGATGCTATTTGGTTTTTCTCAATCGTCTCTACAATATCGTCATTATTCGTAGGACGTTCATTACAGGCTTTCCGTCCCTTTTGTATTGTTACTGGCTTTGTTGTCCACGCCTTTTCACTGTTTCATTCCACTAGTGTGACTGGACGACAGATGATCTAGTGAATTTATTTCGGATAGACTTTCCCAGTATTTGTAAGGGAAAGTCATGAATGTATACGCATACAAGGTAATTGAAAACACATTTTGATTTCTTGTGTCACATGGTTATTTTCCCTTCGCATTAGGAACACATTGCATCTGACAATTAACCTGCTCCCCCTACCCCAACATTACATTATGTGGAGCGATCAACAGGACTAGAAACAAGTGCTTGATCGATGACGCCATCAGTATTTCCTGGTTGGGACATTCATTTATTTCGTTGGCCGTCAATCAAGATGACCGGGTCTATTTTTAGGATTACCAGACGCAAACCAACCACTTGATTGTTTTCAGTGTAGTTTCCCCAAGCATTGTAGCCACATGCTATAAGCCACTTCATACGAGGTACATTCGACAGTTCCGTTACAAAGAAACGCCTTGTCTCGTCAGGAAAGTGGTCAACATGAGCGTATAAGTTATACACCTCCCCCCCCCCCTTTTTAGGGCAAGGTTATCTACTTTCCTTCTACCTGTGCTCTTCCCAGTTTGAAGGGTGCGGGACAGTGGACACATTTTTTAGTCAACTCGAATGGTTTGTGGGAACGAATAATAACAATGTCTTAATAATCTTTACATTGTCTAAATAAAATCAGTAAAGTGATTCTGTCAGCATCAACGTCATCAAGTGACTTGTCAAGGGGCAGTGGCCGGATTTATGCTTTGAGCAATTTTTCAATTGTTGCTGTTATTGTTCGCAGTTATTCTCGCAGCATTGAGTTACCTTTTGACATTTCTGATGTTGTGGGTTACAGTGGCTCTACCTAAAAGCAATATGACTTTCTGCAAAAAATACTCATACGGAAATGTTTCCTGTTTATGGTGAGAAGTGTTTTTCGTGTGTAAATAACTGAATCAGTACATTTTTCTTAGGGACAAAATAACAATTTATTATGAATCCTGAACTGATCGTCCTGTTAAGATTGCATTTGATTAAACTCAAACTTAATCAACTTTTACAATTTACATGCAGTACATGCGGTGTGCGATATTGTAACATGTTAAAATTGCACTAGACTCATCTGTGCGGCGAGTGGGACAGATAATTGGAGCGGGCCGGGAGAAACGATAGACAAGGAAGCAACAACAATAGTGTGTTTACATGGTTTACAGCATTATATATGTTCAAACACTGTGGAGAAACGTTTCGCTAATAACGAAGAGATTGAACGTTAAGTACTCATGTGGCCTAGACAGTATACCAAAGACTTATATGTTCCAGGTGTTAGTGCAGTCATAAAGCAATTGGACAAGTATATCAATATTGATGGAATTTATGATGAGAAATATGAGACATTGTACGTATATTCCAGTTCATATCTCGTTTAGTTGATTTCTTTAAATAACGATTTGTGACTTAATTTACTGACGTGCTCTGACTTGCTTCGAAAGACATACTTGGCAAGGTGAACTGTCGTTCTTCTTGCTATAATCCAACGTTAGTTTTCTCAGCAAGCTTGCCACTATGGGGATTATAGTGTCTATCCCCACCTCTTTGGTCAAAATACTTTGACACAGTCTGTTTCCAGAAAGAAAAAAGAGAAAGTGAGGTGGATGCCTTCTTCTGTGCTTTATGTGTGTCGATAACAAGACATTGCGGTTTATATTTAAAAAAAAGATCTTCCGTCAATATTACCGTGTTACAGATAGGGACTGTGGGGCTAGACCCATATTTTCTTGACCAATGGCACACTAGGGTCAGCATCACCTCATGCTGCTTCTACTTCACAGACTTGATCTGCAGCCCAAATTTGGAGACTGTGTCGACACCGGTGTCGCTAGCGATCGAAAAAAACATCAGGTACAAATTGAGGATTTAACCTAGATTCCTGGACTGATCAACCATTGCTGAGATACCGTGGCTGCCACTGCTTGTATGACAACCACAAAATTAAGTTTGCGTGAAAATTGCAACATCTTCTATTATGAGACTTCTCTATAAACCTTTAATAGTTTGACCAATTGGTTGGTAACATCATATGTGATTTACCAAATTAATGAGTCGAATATTACTTGTATAGAATAGTGCAGAGAATATGTTGCATAGCAGTTAACATATACGTACTCTTATCCGAAATAAACTGGTTCAAACTGCATGGCCTAGCCGGATACTTGTCGTCTAGTTCCAAAGTTGCAGGTTCAAATCTCCTATATTCGTGAAGTTTATGAACCTCACGAGAGACCTACATCAGCTGAAAAAAACGCCGTAATGATTGTAATTTGTATGTATGTATTCAATGTTAAACTCAGATTTAACCTACTTATGCGGAACTTTGGAACAACTTTAAACTGCCAAGGCAACCGCTGTATTCAGGGAGATCACACAAACTGAAGGAGACCAAAGACTTAGGACTTCCATATTCTAATTTGATGTTCATACAGTTTGTATACGTATTAATAAGACCTTTACTCCCACGGGTACACTTGAAGTAAGCAAATAGTTGTAAACATGGCTGAAACTGGGCAGTTTATGGGTCAGTTGGAGGTGCTGGCAGAAGACGGAAAGGTTTGTTGATGGCCTCTGCTCTTCTGGCGGTAATAAAGGTGAGTGATGATGAAAATGGTGATACATCTTGTACAAAGGAGTCAACTGTAACATCTTGTACAAGGGAGTCAACCGTAACATCTTATACAAGGGAGTCAACTGTAACATCTTGTACAAGGGAGTCAACTGTGACATCTTATACAAGGGAGTCAACTGTAACATCTTGTACAAGGGAGTCAACTGTGACATCTTGTTCAAGGGAGTCAACTGTAACATCTTGTACAAGGGAGTCAACTGTAACATCTTGTACAAGGGAGTCAACTGTAACATCTTGTACAAGGGAGTCAACTGGAACATCTTGTACAAAGGAGTCAACTGTAACATCTTGTACAAGGGAGTCAACAGTAACATCTTGTACAAGGGAGTCAACTGTAACATCTTGTACAAGGGAGTCAACTGTAAGTCGGAGCACAAACAAAGTATAAATATTAACAACAGAAAGGACATGCGAAAATGAAGAGGAGAACACACAGCTGCAGACCTTACCGTGGCATCGGGAACTGAAACCTTCAATGCGAAGAGATCTTCTTAAAATATATTGCTGTCAAATACAGATCTTTATATAGACAACAATCTTTAAATGTAAACAAGTATATCTCACTTTAGAAATAGACATTGAATGTATCTCATGTTGGAAGAACACTTGTAAAGTACTGGACAAAATGGACGATGACGCCATTGAAGACGTTTATAAACTAGATCTTGGTGC
This sequence comes from Ariolimax columbianus, assembly GCA_036924085.1. NCBI lineage: Eukaryota > Metazoa > Mollusca > Gastropoda > Stylommatophora > Arionidae > Ariolimax > Ariolimax columbianus. The sequence goes on from JAVGWX010000001.1 coordinate 128,711,747, forward strand.
TATCCCAACAATGCCAACCTATGAATGCATCAAATATTGAAGAGGAGAAGAGTGGAACATCTCATTTAATGAATTCGGATCTCTGGACACAAGCTGGCAACATTCTGCTCAAGGTGAGCACGAGATGAAACGTGCGCGCGAGACTTTTTGCCACCACGAGAGACACAGACAGGCGCTAAATTGGAGGGTGGGGGGGGGGGGGTGCGGTGAGGGGGAGGCAGCGTTGATTCCTGTTTTGGACGTATTAGATTGTAAATCGGATCAGACATAGTAGAAAGTTCAAGATATGGTAACTCAATTTATTGTAACGCCAAAACGACTTTAGCCACTATTTGTCTATAAAGTAAATGAGTAAGTATAGTGGGGAAAATAGAGGCAAAGATTTATTAAGTGTACAAGGACATGGATAAAAGTACCACCAGAACTTTAAGCTTTGCATTTTACTGCAAGATATAAAATGCTACACTTCCTTTCAAGACACATTTATCTAATAATATTAAACGGAAAAAGTCAGACTAGAAACGGTATTGCAGCATCTATCGAATGAGAGTATGAACCACTCAACTCACAATAAGCCTGCCTAGAAAGTGGAAAGTAGGAAATGAATGCGGCTCTCTAAATGTAAAGACAATGATATGTTCGAAATCCTTTTAGCGACTATATTCTCATGTGTTGCACTTCCCTGAATGGGCTCTTTTCACACAGTACTGTACTATCAAATACATTATTTGTTTACATTGACCTTTGTGCGTGGCATATAGCAATTTGTGCGTGCTGCAATTATTGTATGTTCGCAGTTGTGCTAGCATGCATGCACGTTGAAATACATATATTGAAGCATTTTATTAAATTCAAGAATTAACTTGATCAATTGAAAGGAAAGACAGTACCACATAACGTAACCAAGACAAATTCACAAAGGGCAGAAATGATGATGGTTGGGGGCATGAATCACTCTGGAACCAATATCACAATCTCTGGACCTGAAGTTAAAGATGATAAATACAGCACACCAAAACTTAATTACATGAGAAAATAAAGCAGACAATAAACAAGGTAAAAATTTATCAACAAGTTTTAATTGTTATTCTAATACGTTTTTACTACAAATTCAACATCAGTATTTAGTTCAAAGAACCGTTGTGTTGCATTAATTGATAATGTCGATTCGTCTCAATAACTAGATTCTCTGACTAGATAGCTGGAGTTGGATTTAGTTGCATTATATTTACTATTACAGTGGATTTGTGTGTGTGTGTGTGTGTGTGTGTGTGTGTGTGGACTGTGTGTGTATGTGTGTATGTGTGGACTGTGTGTGTGTGCATGTTGTGTGTGTGTGTCTGTGTGTGTTGTGTGTGTTCGTCTGTGTGTGTTGTGTGTGTGTGTCTCTATGTGTGTTGTGTATGTGTGTGTCTGTGTGTGTTGTGTGTGTGTCTGTGTGTGTGCGAAATACCGTTTGAGTCCCCAGAGTTTTGAAGTCAAAGAATGATGTCATGAGTCATATGAAGTGTTTAAAGTAATGTATGGGCGTGTGCTCTGGGAAACGTGTACATTTCGAAAGCTCGGTACATACAACAGAAGGATAAAATACGTGTCATACTGAAATACCTGAATGATAGGATGCAGATCTGTGTCGGATGTCAGATATCCTTCTGTTCTACAAATCCCTGGTGTTCTTCTTTGTCTTCTTCATGCTTGAGGCTGTCATGTTTGAAGATGTCATGCTTGAATCTGTCATATGTGAGGCTGTTATGCTTGAATCTGTCATGTGTGAGGCCATCATGCTTGAATCGGTCATATGTGAGGCTGTCATGCTTGAGGCTGTCATGTGTGAGGCTGTCATGCTTGAGGCTGTCATGTGTGAGGCTGTCATGCTTGAGGCTGTCATGTGTGATGCTGTCATGCTTGAATCTGTCATGTGTGAGGCTGTCATGCTTTAATCTGTCATGTGTGAGGATGTCATGTGTGATGCTGTCATGTGTGAGGTTGTCATGTGCAAAGCGGTCATTTGTGATGCTGTCACGTGGAACACTGTCATATGTGATACTGTCATGTGTGAGGCTATCACGTGTGAGGCTGTCATGTGTGAGGCTGTCATGTGTGATGTTGTCATGTGTGAGGCTGTCATGTGTGAGGCTGATATGTGTGATGCTGTCATGTGTGAGGCTGTCATGCTTTAGGCTGTCAAGTGTGAGGCTGCCATGTGTGAGGTTTGCTACAGCAAAGCGTGTCCCATATACACCTCTAGGAGGTACGTCAACACCTTTGACATGGTATATCTACAAGCATCCATTCACTGGCCAATACGCCCACATTACAACCACATGTACACACGCATCCATACACTTGTCCACATTATAAACAGATATACACACCCATCCATACACTGGATATTACCCACACAAAAAAACAGATACACACACGTATCAATAAATTGATCAATTCATCCACATCATTATTTACACATACGTATGCTTGCCCTTGCCACTAACTCCTTATATCCCTGAAGGATTACGGTAGGGTGTGGAAAGGGCGTGCCTTTGCCAGTATAATTAAGAAAAACAAATCTTTAATTTTAAAAAACGAAATCTCCATGAGATCACAAGTTGAAATCTGTATTCCTCTATACTATTAGGTAAAACCCTTGCCAAAGAAAGACGGTGGACGATGTGGATGAAATATGTTGCCAAATTGAACAATACTGCTTAAAAACGTAAAGAAGAAGAAATGACAGACATCACAATAGAGAGAGAAAGTTTCTGAATTAGATTTTAGAGTCTAGCCTTCGGCCTGACAAGTCTCGATGATAAACACTATATCAGATAAGTATACTATTTTTTCCTTATATGTTGATTTTCTAGTTCAGCATTGTTGTTATTTGTTGTCCCCGATGAAGGCATATTGGTCGTAACGTAGGTTTTCTTTGTGTTCTCGTCTCTGTGCAGTATCTGACCATACCCAAAAATGTGCTAATATTTATGTTCACAACGTTGCCAAAGAAATCAGGAGTTGTTGAATGTGTGAAGACTATTGTAATATTAGTCATATGTCAGGAGTTGTTGAATGTGTGAAGACTATTGTAATAGTAGTCATATGTCAGGAGTTGTTGAATGTGTGAAGACTATTGTAATATTAGTCATATGTCAGGAGTTGTTGAATGTGTGAAGACTATTGTAATATTAGTCTTTGATCAGGAGTTGTTGAATGTGTGAAGACTATTATAATATTAGTCTTTGATCAGGAGTTGTTGAATGTGTGAAGACTATTATAATATTAGTCTTATGTCAGGAGTTGTTGAATGTGTGAAGACTATTGTAATATTAGTCTTATGTCAGGAGTTGTTGAATGTGTGAAGACTATTGTAATATTAGTCTTATGTCAGGAGTTGTTGAATGTGTGAAGACTATTGTAATATTAGTCTTATGTCAGGAGTTGTTGAATGTGTGAAGACTATTGTAATACTAGTCATATGTCAGGAGTTGTTGAATGTGTGAAGACTATTGTAATACTAGTCATATGTCAGGAGTTGTTGAATGTGTGAAGACTATTGTAATACTAGTCATATGTCAGGAGTTGTTGAGCATATGAAGACTATTGTAATATTAGACTTAGAAACAGGCGACCAAAATAGAGTGGATAAATAATATTTTTAAAAGTTAGATACTCAGAATAGAATCAAGAGTGACTATGAAAACTTATTACCATACTTACTGTGAACTAAATATGGGTCGCAGTTGTATATGCTGTTGGATTACCTTCGACATTTTTGGGTTGCTCGGGTGTCCTAAGGGAAACATAATCAGTACGTAAGGTCTGTAATAATACATAAGATATTGCACATCGATAGGGTGCACATGCACTGGTTGTGGTTAGGATTGAACAAGACCATTGCTGGTTTTTGTATGGAATATTTACGAACACAACAGAGTCCTTCAATTGTATATCTAAGGAGCAAGGGTAATAACCCAGATGCAGCTACTTTGTAACTATCACATGTAATGCACAAAAAACTTCAAATATATTTTAGATCGTTACTAAATTGTTGATTTGTATGTGTGCTTTCTTTGACATTTAACGGCTAGATAATCTACACTCAATGGAAATTATCATACAATTCCGGATTTTTAGATATCGACTCGTTGAGTGTGGCGGGTGATATAAGATATCAGAATTGATGGTCACGTGGAACATACCAATGGGATATCAGAGAGGCGTACTGTCTGATTCATTTTATTGGTGTTATGTAAATATATTGAGACTCCCTATAGGAGATGTTGGGAATTACAGTCGGTGGACCTGACTGAGTACTTTACGATACGTTGATTTAACTATCTCTATAGTGACGATGGGGGAGAGGAATTGTTTAATGTGATGATGATAAACAGCGGGAACACATTCATTAGACTTAGTGGTTGGGTAACGGAAGTGACGATCTTCTCTTGCAGTTCTTCAGAGTGTGTTGTCGATGTAATAGGCCACTATTAAATAAATACTTGAATTCAAACACTTCGTCACTCTAATGGAATCAAATGAAAGATTCTGAAATAAATGCAGAATTGAATCACATTGACAATAAAAGGACAGCTGACTACACAATTAAAGACGCCCTCTGTAGAAAACCTTTGTGTTTAAAGGTAATAAATGGAGATATTGATAGCAGTCCCATCCCGTAATACGAAAACAATTTAAGGTCACTGTAAAAAAATAAAATCATTTCAGGCCCCAGAAATGTGGCTTTAATGATGAATACTAAAAAGCCACAGACACAAAAATGACCAATAAAGATGTGCTAGAGGAAGTAATTTGACAAAAGAAGCAGATTAAAAACAAAAGAAATAAGAAGCATTACATTGGTTTTCAATCGCATTCTATGAAAAAAGGACTGTATCAGATCGCACAACTGGCAATGTGGCGAGGGAATGAGACAGAGGTAGATACGATACTGGAGATTTGAATACCGTGACTTGCAAGAACAGCCAACGGAGAATGTGGGACATTGAGCTGCTCTGAGTAAAAGATATTAAAACAAATGAGATCATAACAGAATATGCGAACATTTTCTAGAACAAATCAAGAACAAGTTTGCGCAACAGAACCTGCCGAAACAAGTTTTCAGAGAAACACAGCATTAAAAAAAACAGCTGCGCACCGTACATACGAATCTTGGGCAGTGAATAAACAAGAAGAAAACATTAAACACAAATTCATGTCTAATAACATCCAACAATTACTAATCACTTTGGCAGGTATTCATCAGTTTGGTTGAACAAAATAAATAAACAATTGCCACAAAGGAACCAATGTTATTAATCTGTCCTTTATCTGATTGGTTTGGTGACAAATTATAAACAAAAGGATTTGCTTGTTTGTTTTTTTTTTGAAGATGCAAAGAACTTTTTATCGGGTCCACGTGTACCAGTTGGATTTGCACTATTATATTCACTTAAACTGGTTATTGTTGAAGCATTTTAATGAAGACGCATTGAAGAGGGATTGATATTTATGTTTACGTTCAACTCGTATAAATATTACTTCGTCTAAACAGATTCATTTTGAAGAAGAAAAAAAGGCGTGGACAAATGGAATAAATGATACTGCTTACATAGTTCAGAGTTGAAGTTAAATGTTTAAATTGTGTTAAAACTATAAATGTACTGGAATAGTCAAATGTGAGTCGTCACTATAATAGGTTGGGAATGATGAGACATGATTCTATCACTGAAATGTGAAAGAGGAAACGGTTCTGAAGCTGAAACAATCATTTATCAAACAACGGAACGCCATATCTAACGTTATCACATGCATTTCTTTTAATAGTGAAATTTGGTGCCCCATACTCCAAAGATACTGGAAGAATAACAAGTAGAATAAAAGCTTGAATGTGGTTCCGGTCCTTAGACCATTAAATTTGTCCACATGCGGTCCACGGGAGGTTTGTGGCCTGTCTTGTTGTCTGATGCTTGTCTATACTTTTTCTGTAGGATGGTATACACATATACTTACAAATGCACATATTCACTCAATTAGAATGTCACTTGCACAAATACACAGCATATATACACTCTCATAAATAAATAAAAGCATCAGCATACACACACATATCTTGATCCGTATACAGATTTACGCACATACAGACTTACACATATTCACCCAAATACATACCCCTATGCACGTGCACACATTTACACATACTCACACATGCACAAACACCACTCCATAAATCCTGACCTCTCAATCTTTGAAGATACATTGTTCACGAATCCCTACCCTGGTGTTTTCCAAGTCACCTTGCGTATTACAGTAGAGGATGCTGGGTCTTTGACACCAGCTTACAAGGACGAGCACTGATTGCCTTTATCTTCTACATACTTTGACACCAGCTTACAAGGGAGAGCACTGACTGATTTCAAGTTTAACATTATCGGATCTTCTACTGATTTTCGCTAATGTTGAAATAATGGAAAGCTATAATTGTGTTTTCTTTGGCTTCTCCCCCCCTGAGACAACTGTTGCACTTTCAGTAAAACAACTACGGTAAATACTCTGAAAGTAAGTCCTCTATGAGATGGAGTTTCCCATTTACTGTGACAACATGGTCTAAAGTGGGAAACCAACTTAGAGCGTGGTTTATTATAGTGTGCGTTAGTGTTTGACAGCTGCATGGAAGACCAAGTCCAGAGTCCATATCAGTAAGTATAGAGCAGGCCAAATGTATCTACAGCTATAAAATTCAGATAGAAATATTAACTTATATTTAACTGTTAAAAAAGTAAGTAGCATGTCATTTTCAGAACGTCGCTTCTTACAACCGCCAACATATTTGGCTGCTAAAAGTTTCTGTACAAAAATAAAGTACTGTAGGCTGCCGTTTCTTTCCGCACGTGGAGGAGCGGGAAAAAAAGCATGTCCTCCAAACTAGACACAAGGGTGATTCGAACCTGGTAGACAGCCATATCATAAATTGCACAAAATAGTGTGATAATGTAGAAGTTCTACATAAAACACATATACTCTTTTTAACTTAGTGTCCCAACTGAGCAGCCACAGAATGTTATAAGTGTAACAGTAGGTCCATATACTAATTTAGTGTCCCAACTGAGCAGCCACAGAATGTTAAAAATGTAACAATAGGTCCATGTACTAACTTAGTGTCCCAACTGAGCCAAAGAATATTAAAATGTAAGAGTAGGTCCATGTACTAACTTAGTGTCACAACTGGGCCAAAGAATATTAAAATGTAAGAGTAGGTCCATGTACTAACTTAGTGTCCCAACTGAGCAGCCACAGAATGTTATAAATGTAACAGTAGGTCCATGTACTAACTTAGTGCCCCAACTGAGCAGCCACAGAATGTTATAAATGTAACAGTAGGTCCATGTACTAACTTAGTGCCCCAACTGAGCAGCCACAGAATGTTATAAATGTAACAGTAGGTCCATGTACTAACTTAGTGTCCCAACTGAGCAGCCACAGAATGTTATAAATGTAACAGTAGGTTCATGTACTAACTTAGTGTCCCAACTGAGCCAAAGAATATTAAAATGTAACAGTAGGTCAATGTACTAACTTAGTGTCCCAACTGAGCAGCCACAGAATGTTATAAATGTAAGAATAGGTCTTTGCACTAATTAAGTGTCACAAATGAGCAGCCACAAAATGTTATAAAAATAAGAGTAGACCATGTACTAACTTAGTGTCCCAACTGAGCCACAGAATGATATAGCTCTAAAAGTAGGTCCATGTACTAATCTAGTATCACAATTGAGCAGCCACGTAGAAGAAGAAATACTTAACCATCTTCTGTTTGACATAGCTGTCATGTCACATTTATCAAAGAAGCCGAGCAATGCGAATATAAGCTCAACAACTCAAGCGAGGCAGATGGTCTAAAAATTAATACTCTTTTTGTCCCTTCGAGGAAATGTGGCTTGGAATTAATAACGTCAAAAACGTGGCTTCCAAAATTTACTTGGTCCAAGAAATTGCAAACTTCCAAGACATGCATCGATAGATTTCACAAATAATAGCAGCGAATCATTCTTCAGCAGATACAAAAAACAGCGAAGCGACAGCTCAACCCATTCCTGTCATGGTACCTGACCGAGAGGTGTGTAACTTATAAAAATTTACGTGGCGCGGCTCAAAGCTACTCAAAGAGCGATGGAGTACAGCACGCTGTCAATCTCATTACGGGACCACATCCGCAACACCGTCATCAGAAGACAAACATACTTCAATGACGTCGTAGAAATGGCTTTTGCTAAGAAAGTGTAGGTGTGCAGACTACATAGTACACATGTCTGACAATAGACGAGGGTTAAAGTGACGTCATGGTAATCCTACATTCGTAAACGGCGACCTGTGCGTCCAAAACTGAGATGAACTATGACACGACTTTGGTCCGGCATGGTACTTCAAGGCAGAAGACAGAGACAACAGTGGAGACTGCAAAGAAGAAGTCAGAAGACAAACAACAAAATTAACGATGACGTCCACTACCATGTGGCAACGTCCAGGTGTGAAAGATGAGCCATCACACAAACGCTACAAAAGAAAATTGAAGCCTACACGATAAAATGCTACAGGAAAGTTCTCAGAAGACCATGGATGGAAAAATAAGAGAAGCACAGATTCCTTAAAGAACTGGATATTGACCAAAATTGACTCGTAAGCATCATTACGTATAAGAAATGTGTGTGCGTGCGCGCGCGTTCGTGCGTGCGTGCGCGCGGGGGGGGGGGGCGTTGGTGCACATGTGTATACATATTTAAACACAAACGTAACTGATGCTGTTCTAATGAACAGAAAGTTACTTGGACCCAATAGTGTAACGGACTGACAGGAAGTTACTTGGACCCCATAGTGTAACGGACTGACAGGAAGTTACTTGGACCCCATAGTGTAACGGACTGACAGAAAGTTACTTGGACACCATAATGTAACGGACTGAAAGGAAGTTACTTGGACCCCCATAGTGTAACGGACTGACAGAAAGTTACTTGGACCCCATAATGTAACGGACTGACAGAAAATTACTTGGACCCCATAGTGTAAAGGACTGACAGAAAGTTACTTGGACCCCCATAATGTAATGGACTGACAGAAAGTTACTTGGACCCCCATAGTATAACGGACTGACAGAAAGTTACTTGGACCCCCATAGTGTAACGGACTGACAGGAAGTTACTTGGATCCCATAGTGTAACGGACTGACAGGAAGTTACTTGGACCTCCATAGTGTAACGGACTGACAGAACGTTACTTGGACCCCATAGTGTAACGGACTGACAGGAAGTTACTTGGACCCCCATAGTGTAACGGACTGATATAAAGTTACTTGGACCCCATAATGTAACGGACTGACAAAAAATTAAATGGACCCCATAGTGTAACGGACTGATAGGAAGTTACTTGGATCCCATAGTGTAACGGACTGACAGAAAGTTACTTGGACCCCATAGTGTAACGGACTGACAGAAAGTTACTTGGACCCCATAGTGTAACGGACTGACATGACGTTACTTGGACCCCATAGTGTAAGGGACTGACATAAAGTTACTTGGACCCATAGTGTAACGGACTGACAGAAAGTTACTTGGACCCCATAATGTAACGGACTGACAGAAAGTTACTTGGACCCCATAGTGTAAGGGACTGACATAAAGTTACTTGGACCCATAGTGTAACGGACTGACAGGAAGTTACTTGGACCCCATAGTGTAACGGACTGACAGGAAGTTACTTGGACCTCCATAGTGTAACGGACTGACAGGAAGTTACTTGTACCCCCATAGTGTAACGGACTGACAGAAAGTTACTTGGACCCCATAATGTAACGGACTGACAGAAAATTACTTGAACCCCATAGTGTAACGGACTGACAGGAAGTTACTTGGACCCCATAGTGTAAGGGACTGACAGAAAGTTACTTGGACCCCCATAGTGTAACGGACTGACAGGAAGTTACTTGGACCCCATAGTGTAACGGACTGACAGATTGTTGTCTCTAGCATGGAAATGCCCGCGGTGTCAATCGTATACTCATGTCAGACTCGAGTAATGTCACGATTCTCAATTGATCCACATTTTCTCACCTATTATTCACTTTGAAGTGAGCTGATAAAGACAAGTTCAGACCTTGATTGCTCTATTTCTATTGTACATCTGATGTGCACTTTTAGCCATTTTTTCACTATTCATATCATGTTTTTGTTCTGTTAAAGAAATTTCTTTTTCCTTTTTATAAATAAGATTGTATCGTTGCTGTCCTTTTAATTTGTTAACTATATTTTCATCTCCTTCTTAACATCTTAATTTCATTCTAATTCAATCCTTTACCTCTACAGTAACATTCTTGTTCTTCATTTTCAAAAATTATTTTGCTTTTTGTTTTTTTCCGAATGTTAATTGTATTCTTACTCTTCTTCTGCATAGGAATTACTGTTTTTTATTCTTTTTTTCTCCTTATCTGAAACTTCTTCTCCTTTATAGGTTATCATTCTTCGTGTTTACCTCATTCTTTTTCTGCGTCTCCTGATTTTAATATTATTTGTTGCTCTACGTTTTTTTCTAAACTCTGTTCTTATCCTTCTTCTCTCTTTTTCTCTTCAATCTTATCTAAACTTCCTTCTCCTCGGTCATCGTTTTTCCCTTCTTCTTATATTAACATTCGTCCTGTCCTACTTCCTATCTCATTATTCCTGATTTTTAACTTGGTATCATTAATTTCTTCTTTTACATCTTCTTCCTATCTTAACCTGCTTCTTCCATTTCGTTTTCAGCTTTTAATATTCCTGTGCTCTTAACATTCAATAATTATAAAGCACATTTCAATACACTATCTACACAACAACTGAACCCATGTACATATAAATACACTATATGTACAACAGATCCCGTGCACATATAGATACACTATCTACACAACAACTGAACCCATGTACATATAAATACACTATCTGTACAACAGATCCCGTGCACATATAGATACACTTTCTACACAACAACTGAACCCATGTATATATATAAATACACTATCTACACAACATATCCCGTGCACATATAGATACACTATCTACACAACAACTGAACCTATGTACATATTAATACACTATCTACACAACTGAACCCATGTACATATAAATACACTATCTACACAACTGAACCTATGTACATATAAATACATTATCTACACAACAGATCCCGTGCACATATAGATACACAATCTACACAACAACTGAACAAATGTGCATATAGAAGAATTAGCAAATGCAATATATTTGGAGGTGGAGATAACTTCCTGAGTAAACAATTCATGATGCAATCAGGAAAAAGTTCAAATATCGTCATGAGGCTTAGAGAACTATAACAGACGTTCAATGACAAATGAAAACATACAAAGATACGTGGTAAGTACCATATAAGCGCTGTCAGTGGTCGATGCACAGAGAGCTGAACAAAGTCTAACATACACTATATAACCGGTTAAAAAGAAATGGGATGCAGTGGATCTCAGCTCGCTACCATAACCCTGGTGATAAAGAAGCCGCCAAATTGTCTAGGAAAACTACATTATCCTTTTTTCGGTATAACCTATGAAGAGACCAAGAGATTTACCAAGCGAAGATACAAAAACAAGTTGGAAGCAGAGCATTCAGATTAACAACCAAACGACGCACACTGCCAGCTCAAAAGCTGTGAACATATGTTAGTTTGTGAAAACTGTACCGGCCACAACATAGTTATATATCATATTCAACAAACACTTAAGTGGTTCCCGGACAAACAGAATGGGGCGACTGTTTGCTTCCTTGCATATCAGAAGAGGCGATTATATACGGTTGTTCGTGGAGCTGGCAACCTCATAATGCAAAATGCATTGCTATAAAAGGCAAAGACCGCCGTCCATCGTAGACGATTATGGTACAATTTATTTGCTAGCGCTATTTTTAGTAAGGATTAAGTGCGGTAAGTTTTATCCTCACTCTCTCGCCTCGAGCCGCCCGACCCCAGTGGCAAGTCAAGAACAAGACGATTATGGGGCGACTACGAGTTGCTATAAAACTGTACTATAAATGACTGGTATATAGATTGCGTAAACGCTGGCTAGAGGAGACACATGCAGTGTTAGAACTGTAATACAACACATGGAGCGATATCGGAAGTTGAGTTAAGTTATTCAAGAAACAACAGATTTTAGCTGCCGAAAAATATGTCTGCTGCTCTGGTGAAATAACTATTTGGTTGGATAAGTGTCCACCATATGACGTGCAGAGAAAACAAATGTGGCCATCAAAAATACAATTCCAAATCAAACGCCAAGCTAAAGATGTAAGGCTGAACACTGCTTTCTTCGGATAAGGTAACGGTGACATCCAAACGCTTACTAATAATATCCCAACATTCTGTTTCTGAACTTCTTACATCTGAACGCTCTAGTACTTATTTTTATCTTAGCGTATTTCTATTCAATTCCTTCATGTCATCTTAAATGTCTTCTTGTTTTCCACATCCTTAATCTAATACACTTCTTCTTTTTTCCGAATTCTCTTATAATTCTCCTCAATCGTCTCCTCCTTTTTAACACCAGTCGCTGTACTGATGATGATGATGATGATGATAGCGGTGACAATATTTCTTTTTGACTTCCTTCGTATCTGTCTTTTCTGTTGCGTAATGTGTATTACATTCTCTGTCTAAACTTTAGTTTCTTTCTACTACTTGTTCTTAACTTCCTTCGTATCTGTCTTTTCTGTTGCGTAATGTGTATTACATTCTCTGTCTAAACTTTAGTTTCCTTCTACTACTTGTTCTTAACTTCCTTCGTATCTGTCTTTTCTGTTGCGTAATGTGTATTACATTCTCTGTCTAAACTTTAGTTTCCTTCTACTACTTGTTCTTAACTTCCTTCGTATCTGTCTTTTCTGTTGCGTAATGTGTATTACATTCTCTGTCTAAACTTTAGTTTCTTTCTACTACTTGTTCTTAACTTCCTTCGTATCTGTCTTTTCTGTTGCGTAATGTGTATTACATTCTCTGTCTAAACTTTAGTTTCTTTCTACTACTTGTTCTTAACTTCCTTCGTATCTGTCTTTTCTGTTGCGTAATGTGTATTACATTCTCTGTCTAAACTTTAGTTTCTTTCTACTACTTGTTCTTAACTTCCTTCGTATCTGTCTTTTCTGTTGCGTAATGTGTATTACATTCTCTGTCTAAACTTTAGTTTCTTTCTACTACTTGTTCTTAACTTCCTTCGTATCTGTCTTTTCTGTTGCGTAATGTGTATTACATTCTCTGTCTAAACTTTAGTTTCTTTCTACTACTTGTTCTTAACTTCCTTCGTATCTGTCTTTTCTGTTGCGTAATTTGTATTACATTCTCTGTCTAAACTTTAGTTTCTTTCTACTACTTGTTCTTAACTTCCTTCGTATCTGTCTTTTCTGTTGCGTAATTTGTATTACATTCTCTGTCTAAACTTTAGTTTCTTTCTACTACTTGTTCTTAACTTCCTTCGTATCTGTCTTTTCTGTTGCGTAATTTGTATTACATTCTCTGTCTAAACTTTAGTTTCTTTCTACTACTTGTTCTTAACTTCCTTCGTATCTGTCTTTTCTGTTGGGTAATTTGTATTACATTCTCTGTCTAAACTTTAGTTTCCTTCTACGACTTTTTCTTATCTTCCTTCTTCTAAAAATAAAATTTTCTTGAATTCCACATCATATTGCTGAGCAAGTTTCATCTATTTTAATCTGAACTATCTTCCTCAAGCTCTGGAAACTTGCATTTCCTTTTTCTTCCTCTGAATCTGTTAACTTTTATTTTCATTTCTTCCTCTTTGTCTAAATCTGTTAATTTTCTTTTTCCGCTTTTATTCTCTTCTTCTGAATCTGTTAACTTTATTTTTTACGTTTTTTCTCTTCCTCTAAAACTGTTAACTTTATTTTTCCTCATTTTTTTCTCTTTTTCTGAATCTGTTACGGCAACTTACATTTTCTCGTTCGTTTTCTTCCTCTGAATCTGTTCTTGTTCTTCTATACCAAAGTCCACTCACCGACCGGCTGGATACGTAGTAGGGGTCTCCCCCGCAACTCATTGCTCATAAAGTTGACAGACTCCCCTTAAGCTCTAGATGAGATCTGGCAACTAAACTGCTGCACGTGGTTATGGTAGTGGTTGGTCGACGCAACGACTACTGACACTTAAGCGAATATTATAATTTTTATTAATATTAGTATTATTATACAGAAAACTATTTAATAATTACATAATAAATAGCAGATATTGCAGAAGTCGCGAATAGTAACATTACTAGATTGTTTAACGTACATTGAAAACTGCTGACGACATAATTCATGAAGTGCACTAAGGATTTGATGTTGTAATGAAGCACGATCACATATGCTAGTTGCCAATCCACTTGATGGTGAATCTCAAAGGTTAACTAAAGTCATTAACCGATAAATGTATTCGAAACTCACAGTCAACTCCTCTTGTAAAATAAAATCGATAGTTGAGTCGCGAAATAGAAATATGTCCACTCTAAATCTTAGATTTCTCATTCGCATTGAATAGCTGCTAATTTCATGAGACAAAAATGTCTTCGTATACGTGGTAGAGAATCACGTATTTGACACTACAAGAAGGAGCTATTTAGTAGTTCATTGACATTTCGTTTCGGGCTGAATTTCCAAATTTAGCTGTTTGCCACTTCACAATAGCGAAACGTCTGTTCAAGTTCTAGCTGGTATTCGCTATTCTTGGATACATCCCATTGTTTGGTCAGTCGTTGGGCTCTTATATTGGGAAAGGAGTATGCGATCGTGGAAAAGATAGCTTTTAATTGTTTTCTTTTGTATGTGGTCTTTGCTAGTTATATTATCAACGGCATTATTATACATATGATTTCCTACATATCATGTTTTCCCTCATAGTCACCCATAGAGCCGCTTCTAAAATGGCTCCTTATAGTATCCAAGGGGTTTCTATAGTAAATGTTTCACATGATAAGTTAGCTAGCTTTATGAACAACCGTGCTTAGTTACCTCTAACCTTAAAAAGGGACATTGTTCTGATTATTTCACCCACGGCTACTTCTTCTTCATCCATCCTCAAATTTAAAAAAATGTTCTGGTTTCCCTTACAAAGCCCACTGTTGTTTGTAAGGCTGTTTTATCTTCACTCAACTTTTGTACAAACGTTGTCAGATCGACTGATAGTGTCACATGTTTTTAAAATCACTACCGGCGTGACACAGTGGTGTGTGCTTTCTCCTTTGCTGTTTAACATCTGCATGGACAAAAATCGCATCCGAGACCAGTCAAATTGAAACATCTGAAGTAGAACAGAACTCAATACACGGATTACTTTTTGCAGATGATCAGTTTCAGCTGCACAACGATGAAAACAAAGCAAAATCACACGAACGCGCTTGCGACTACCTGCGCTAAATACAATTAACTAGAAGAAAACAGAAACTATGAGGATCCGTAGAACATATGGGCTATTCAACATAAGTGTAAATGATATTGCTCTTCAACTGGTCCATTAGTTCAAGTATTTGGGCAGTATTTTTTTCAGCAGACGGCAGGATCGACAGGGTAATCTAGGCTAGGTGTCAGAAAGCATCTGCTGTAACTTATCAGATGTCACCACTGCTTAGGCACTTGAGCATTAGTTTGGCAACAAAGCAACAACTGATTAACGATATATTTAAGCCGTACCAGTGCCAAACTGGCTTCAGTCCATGACGCTTGAGAGTAGAATTGTGACGTACGAAATAAAATGTTTGAGGAAAGTCATCGGTTTTATCCTGAAAGACAGAATGCAAAGCGACAACATTCGCAGAGTCGTCGACATTGCGTTTTGTGCAGACTACATTTCCAGGCACAAAGTGCATTGGTTTGGTCATCTAATGAGAGTGCAACCTCATCAACTTCCACTGGTGGCTTACAACGCTGGTAGATCTGGTTACATGGTAAGGAGGCGGCCGCGAGGCAAGTGAATATGTGACATTAGAGTGATTGTGCAGCGACAAGGGCTCACATTGACCGGCGCATGACATACTAATTAAGCTCCCCACTACACTTAACGGCTTAAGTGGAAAGAAAACTAACAGATATTGTATAATATCTGGCTCGCAGGGCCAGCGTTATTCTCTCTCTTCATGTGTTAGTGTGCAGCCTTACATTTTATATTGCACGCAAGGAAATGTCAATAAGCAATTTCCCATCAGACGGAAGAAAACCGCTTTCACATTAAGTGCACTGGATCAATGGGATCAGCGGTCGATAATTAACAACTTTTAAAAATTGTTCTGCGGCGAAATGGGGTGTGTGGGCTGGCGAAGATGGGAGATTTGGGAGGGGGGGGGGGGGTGGGTGGTGGTGGAAGATAATAATAGCCTGTTAATTACACTTTTCCTCAATGTAGAACAAATGAATGTACGAGTAGCATAATTTGGTGAATTTTCATATTATTTACTAGTCTCAACACTCATCTTGCTGATTATTCTCCTAAAGCGCTCTATATCTAGACATCAAGTAAATCAGTAAAACACAACAGAAGTGATACAAGAAGACCGACGATGGTCTCCAAGAAGGAAAACACACCCTGGTAGTATGATAGTATAAAGTTTAGCGAAGAAACTGATAGTGTGTTTGCAGAATTATAGTTATTAGGAAAGGCTCAGAAAATTCGGCTTAAGGTGTACAGATCAGAGAAGAATTCGAGGGGATTTAATGCAAGTGTATGAGTTAATAAAGGGAAATGAAAAATTAAACTATAGCAAGCTTTTCAATGTCTAGCCGACTACAAGACCAAGAAGGCACAGCTAAAAAAATTTTTTTAGAAAGGTCCAAATTAAATATTAGGAAATATTGTGTTAGTCAGAGAGTGGTGAATGCTTGGAATGTTTTGCCACATTAAATAGTGGGTGCAGGGTCAGTAAATGCATTCAAAAATAGATCGGATACACATACCTATTTTTAGATTACGTTTCTGTTTCTGTTTCTAAGAATCGACGTTACTGCACTCACGGCATATTCATAGGTGCTGTCTCTCTCATCAAATGGCGTAAGGTATGGATGCTGATGGTCCCTGTAGCTCGCTGGTTGTACACTCTCTTGCCCCGTCCTCTCATGAGCCATACTCCGCTCGAACCTCGTTTAATGTCGAAACTTTGCTGCTTCATCTATTGCGGTATCCTCATCCAGCAGGCGGTCATTGAGATTGATTTCAAAATGTCACTTCTGTCCATCACTAATGTGCCCATGATGGGAGCTTGTGAAGCCATGATGTCAGCTCTTTCATTGCCATGCACCCCGGCCTGAGCAGGACAGTAGATCCATGTCAATCCCTGGAGGTTTCAGGCCTTAACAGCTGCAATCCACTCGTACCTAAGCCATCCCTTATGTACTTTCTGAAGTACGGCTTGCGCGTCTGTCACAATGACTGCCCTTGTTATAGAAGTCTCAGATATCCATTTCAGTGCTGACGTCACTGCTTCCGTCTCCATTCTTATATTGGAGGTTGTTGACATGTATGCCCTACTGCTGAGGGACTCTGTCCTACAGTCACACCCTTGCACAACTTTCACACGCGCCCTCGTGGTAAAGCCCTTCCATTGCACTTTGGTTGGGCTAGCTTCTGAGGGCGCACAAACCTAGCATAGGTACATACAGATGCGCACATGCATCCAAGCACTGGTTTATGCGTCCTGATATCGCCCAATTGACTACGGTCTGGGGTGGAAAATGGCGCGCCTCCGCCAGTAGAAACTAGTGAGGCAAACATCTAAGCAACAACAAAAAAATGCCCTACTGCTCTCAGCAACGACCTCTCCTCTCACTCTAGCCGAGAAACCCAGCCTGATGTCCCACTGCGCACAACTGATCCGTCGGTGTATATGACAGCGTTGATTACGTTGAGTAGAAGATGCTGGTTGTAAACAGAGAGCCTTCGAAACCAGTATAAATATGTTAAGTTAAGTAGTTAGATAGTTGCTGACTCTCTCTTCCACATACTCCGTATTTGAGCATTTAAAAAATCTGAACCAGTCTTTTCATACTTAGTCAAAAGCATTCCCCATGTCTACCCATACTACAAGTGTGTTTTCCTTTCTGGAGACCAACATCAATTTTCTTTGCTGTATGGTGGACGATCGTCTGTGGATATATGCTGTCTGAAGTTGTTTGTTGGTGCAGTATATCTGTAGGTTTTATATCCATTGAAATCATTCGCGCCTCTTGCCAAACTTGGTATACAATGCTACACTTTTAGTTCATGATCATGGGAAGTATTAAATGTGTGGTACTTTTGTTGTCATTGAAGAGTTCACTTATAAATCTTCACCATTCGAATTAATATATCTGTCTTGTCAAGCAAGATGTTTGCATTCTTGCTCTTATTGCATCCCACACCTTCAGCTAGCATTGTCTTATTTGAAAGATATTGTATTTCTGCTGTTTGTAGTTCTCATGCTGTGCTTCTTTCTTGTGCCTTCTATTATTTTACATTTTAGTAATATGCACTGTTCTTTTTCACGCCGAAATATAGTACGTATCTCATTGTTCAATATTCTTTTATTGGTATTTTTTTGTGTGCTCTTTATCTATCTTTCATTTACTAAAGATGATATCACCCATGTTCGACTTTTGTCGGGAGAGTTGTATTTCCTACTTCTTTCTTTGATTTTAGACAATCATACACATTGCTTATTCCTTTCTGTGGATTCTCTGGGATAATGTTATATGGTTCCTGGCACTTGACAATGACATTTATTTTGTAATTCCACAAGTTCTTCTGTTTAATTTACGCCTACATTAATGCTGATATCTATTTGTGTGTCCCTTTTTATTAATTATTTCTAAATTTTTTCAGTCTGGTGGCTATTATAATTACTATAGGATTGTGATGACAGTTTATGGCGGCACTTTAATACATGTGTTTTCATTGTGATATCAGCGCCAAGAAGATTTCAGTGCTGTTTTGCAGTAACAGTTTTCATATGATGAAGTAGTCAACTCCATGAACAACCATCTTTAGTCCCATATTTTGACAATCACTGAAGGAAACAGTGGTCCTATTCTGTTTGCCTCGTGAGCCATTCGGGCATAGGATTAATTGCTTGAGGATGTTAAAGAAACATCGCGTAGGCAAGGATTGAAAATGTCAACGGCCACTTAAAGCATGACATAAATGGTACTTCGCCACGGCAGCTAGCGTCATTCGTGAAACAATGAGATTCTATATTTTAGTTGATCGTTGAAATTGAAACAACTTGAAAAAACAATACAGAAGACAACCAATAACTAGATCGCTTATTTCCATCCGTTCCAGAAGACCTGGTTCTAAGTGAGTCTCATTAGAAAAGACAAGCAGCGAGGAAGATAATTGGTTACACCCCTTTACAAAGCTAAGACCAAGTACAAAGAAGTCGCTAACACTTCATCACTGACGACAGTGTCTTCTATGAGACTTAATGTATCCGTTTTTGTTGTTGTTGCTGTTGAAGTAATTATCAATAGAACATTGGAAACTCCGAATCCGAGAGTGGTGTGTGTTTATCCACGGCCATGGTTTATCTCTGTTATTGACAAAACTTATACGGACAGGTAATTTCCTGACCCTGGACAAAATATAAAGCGATGAAACAAAAGAAAGTAAAGTAATGCGTTGTAATATTTCGAATCAACCAACTAATCTCTGTCTTGTGGTAAGAAAGGCGCCTTCGTCACCTGTGGTTCAAATTCTAGCAGCATGTTACTACCCTTTAATTTTGTTGTTGTTGTTGTTCTACATGTTTTCCGGACGCAGATAAATACTTGTTTTGTGATGGTTGTCCCTAACAAACATATTTTGTTTACGTGCAATTCACTGCTTCCGAGTATCAAATGTTCCTTTCCTTACCACGTTTCTTAATTTAAAACTACAACTGTTGCAAGTCTGTATTATCTCCGCTTGGTGATAGGAAAGTTACGAAGTAATGGAGTCATTAATATAGGTCTGATGACACTGGGCGTCTTTTCCAAAATCATACTGTTAAATGGTGAAAGTTGAGACATCTTAGTGGTATCTGGCTGACTGAATCCTTCGGAATGCTTCTAGTAGAAAGGCACTTTCGTCATCTGGAAGTCCGTTGTTCCAATCAATACTGCCTATTGTTTCCTGATCTTTTATGTTATTCGTTGTACATGTTTTCCGAGTACAAATAAATACTTGTCTTGGTTGTCACTAGCAAAACATACTTTGTTCTTAAAAATACTTGTTTTTTTAGCTATCTGCTACGATTGTCCTTTTTTTAAAATTGAACCATGGACTCTTTTCTTCATTAGAAAACAATACCTTGTTATTTGTTGCCGTGCCTACTTTGAGTATGTTCGCCTCTTTCAACCTCTATCTATTGTGTTCTTGTATATTAGAAAGTGTTTGCCCACCCTATTCTGTGGCAGTGTAGACGGTTAAAAAATATTTGTTTGTCAGGCAGATATCGCTAAAAAAAACATTTTATTTGGGAGAGATAGATTTCTAAAAAAATATTTGTTTGTTAGCAATAGATAGTTAAAAAGACATGTTTATGTGGGATTAATTATATATCTATAAAATGCCATTTGTTTTTGAAGCATGAATGGCTAAAATAAGATGTGTTTGTGAGAGATTCATGGCTAAGTTGACATTTATTTGTGAGGATGGTAAAAGATGGAGAAAATAGCATATGTTTGTGAGAGATAGATGGCTAAAATGACATTTGCTTGTCTCTTCTTTACTCACAAAAACAGAAACAAAGTTAGAGCTGTCCTCATGCAAGACATTAACACCAAAACAATTATATACTCAGTCAATTGTGGCTTTGTCACATTTTATTTTTCATGACAGAAAATACCAGACAAGTAAACAACCATTGTAGGTAGCCTATTATGTGATGTTGGTGCACAAATGTTATTTTACCCATCTATGCCTCCAAAAAAACGTTGTTTTAGCCATATATTACCCCACTCACGAACAAATGGTATTTTAGCCAGCCATTGCTCATAAAGAAATCTCACTTAAGCCATCTTCATCGTCTTCTTCTTTTCGCTTATCCTGTTTTGTCTTTAAGCGTCAGGTTAAGAAGAGATTTATAGAACGAGTCCTAATGTGTGGCTCGCGCACAGTGGCTTTCACAGCCTCAGATATTTCCCTAAGCCACGTTTTACGTGGACGGCCTTTTATCTTGAATCCGTTGTATCTAAATAGCATTGCTTGTTGGTGGGGGAAATGGGGGGGAGGGGGGAACTGTAGGGTGGTAGCCTTATTACGTGGTCAAACCATTTTAGTTGCTGTCGTTTGATGTAGTCTAATTCTGGTGTTGTTCCCATCAGTCTTCTGAGGCCATCGTGTCTGATTCTATCTAAGCTTGTTACACCCAATATTTTTCGCAGGCATTTCATTTCTGCTGTTACGATTTGAAATTTTTTCAGTTGATGTTAGTGTCCAGTTTTGACATTGGTAACATAGTGTAGGGACGAAAATTGTGTTGTAAAAATCTCTTTTGGTAGTCATTGTCACCTGTTTGCAATTAAGTATTGAAGTTAATTCCTTAATGATCTGATTTGTCTTATTGCATCTTTGTTGAATTTCCATCTGCTTATCACGTGTTCCCTTAGTATGTAAAATCGTTCACCCGTTTCATTTGCTGTTTTGAAAGAAAGATATTGGTTTGTCCTGATTGTCTAGATATTTTCATGACCTCAGTTGTTTTTTTTCTATGTTGATTTTCATGCTGAATTATCTGCATGTCGTATTTAGTTTGACAATATGTTGTTGCCATTGTATTTCTGAATCTGCTATGCCAGCTGGGTCGTCTGCAAAAACAAGTTCGTTTAAGAGTTCATCGATGTAGTTTCCTTCATTTTGGTTAGCTGTTCTCCATTTGGAGTTTATTCATAAGCATCGGTAAGAACAAGACAATGAGCACTGGCAAAACAAAAACAAGATGTAAAGTTATTCTAGAGAAGCAAAAAGTTCAGAATGTCACGAGTTTTGAATATATAAACTCAGTGGGATCAAGATGCTGAGCAGCGCATGAGCTGCAGTGGTCAGCGACCCATAGCTGACTGCTAGCGTCAAGGCCAGCGAACCAGAGCTGCCAAGACCCTTCTACACCTTCACGCTGTGATCCTGGATAACAGGCTGCAGCAGGGCAGACTGGCTAAGGAGAAGGGATCGAAGAGGGAATGCTAACCCGGTACTCAAAAAAACTGCTTGCTGAAGTCGGATGTGTTGGACCGAAAGGTGTCAATCACACCGGACAAGCAGAAATTGTAGGAGTTGACATAATGGCTCAAGAGACGAAGCTCCGCATTTTCAATCTGTACGGACCACCAAACAGAGACCTATCGCTCTCGAGTATGGAGGTCAGAGACTCCAACTGCATAGTGGTTGGAGATTTCAACAGCCACTCGGAGAGATGGGGATACTCTGACACAGACAGCAGAGGTGACGAAGTGGAAGATTGGGAGATAGATGCAAATCTCTCCCTAATCAATAGGCCGGAGGATAGCCCTAGCTTCTATTCAAGAACATGGCATACCACCTCGACTCCAGATTTGGCCTTCTCCACACAGGACATACACTATAAAATAGACCGCCAGGTGCTAAACCAACTGGCAGGTAGCGACCACAGGCCGATCAGGCTAACCATTGACATGGAAGTAGGCCCACAGGAAACAAAACCGCTCCCACGTTGGAATTACAAACGAGCCGACTGGGACAGATTTGCAATCCTGACAGATGGGCTGTGTGAAACCATCAACACACGAAACACCAAAATGAAGCCCATGGTAGAGAGCCTAAGCAAGGCAATAATGCAAGCCGCCACTGAAACCATCCCAAGAGGAGCTAGGAAAAACTATAAGCCCTACTGGAATGATGAGTTACAGAAAGTGGAAGATGCAGTAACAAATGCTAGGAACATGGCAGAACGAGAAAAATCCGTGGAGGCAAACATCGCCCTCAAAGCCGCCGCGGCGAAGTACAAACACACTCTCAAGCAAACAGCAAGAGAAAGTTGGAAAAATAAAACGGAAAGTTTAAACCTGGACAAAGAAGGGAACAAGCTATGGAAGCTAGTCAGAGCCATGAACGACGAAACCCCGTCAAATAAACAAATTACTATCAAGCAAGGCGAGAACTTGATCACAGGTAAGAAAGCCGCAAACGCCTTTGTCGATCACTATGCCAGAGCAAACCACATCGAGGTCCCTGCAGATAAGCATACAGACATTAGCGAAGAGCTAAAGGGGCACGAAAACATAAATACGGCTCCTGAAGAGCACATGATGGCCAAACTAACAATGCGCGAAATGGAAGAGGCTATGAGAACACTAAAGAGAAGGAAATCTCCCGGAAAAGACGGGATAACAAACGAAATGCTGATGGGGCTGGGCCAAACAGCGAAGAAAAAACTACTATCAGTCCTGAACCAAAGCTGGAAAAGGGGTATTGTACCCCAGGCATGGAAAGATGCAATACTGGTACCAGTACCAAAAACAGGAAAGGACAAAACAGATCCGAATGGATACAGGCCCATAAGCCTACTGAGCTGTGTCGGCAAGCTGATGGAACGGATGATAAACACCAGACTGATGTGGCATCTGGAAGAAAAACGAATACTAATTCCGCAGCAAGCCGGCTTTAGACAGCACAGATCCACTGAGGACCAGGTCATCCTCATAGCCCAGGAGATAGAAGATGCCTACCAGGCACAGAAACACACAGTAGCTGTTTGGGTGGATCTGGAAAAGGCATTTGACAAAGTCTGGAAGGATGGACTTAGAGTCAAGCTAAGAAGAAGTGATGTTTGTGGGAAGATGTACAAGTGGATCAACCACTACCTCAAACAAAGAACGGCCAGAGTCCAAGTACAAGGGCAGATGAGCAAAAAGGTGACACTCGAGCAGGGAGTACCCCAAGGGGGAGTACTGTCACCCACACTCTTCCTGGTATATATAAACGATATTACAGAGAATATACCAAGAAGAGTCCATAGCTCAATGTTTGCAGACGATCTGGCTATGTGGACCTCTGAAAAGAATCTCACCATAGCAAGAAATCGGATGCAAACGGCCCTAACATCGCTGGAAGAGTGGGCGAACTCATGGCTGGTCAAAATAAACGAGGAGAAAACCACGTGCACAATATTCTCGCTCTCATTAAAACCCCAAAGTACCAAATTAAGCCTAAATGGCAAAATCCTGCAGCCAAACGACAACCCAACCTATCTGGGAGTCACATTTGATCGGCGCATGACATGGAAAAGTCAGATTGAGAGAAACCGAATGAAAGCCAGAGAAAGAATGGCGATCATGAGGAAACTTGCTGGCACAAGCTGGGGAGCAGACGAAGGCATACTAAAGAAACTGTACACTGGAAGAGTGAGACCAGTTCTCGAGTATGGCATCGCGGCATGGACAACAGCAGCGAAGGCGAACTTCGATAAAGTTAACAAACTTCAAAACCAAGCCATGAGAATCATAACAGGTGGCATGAAGTCAACGCCAATTGTAGAACTTGAAAAGATTACAAAACTGCAATCCATGACCGACAGAAGAGACTGCAGAGCCCAGCTGCAGTCAGAGAAACTCCGAAGACTGACGGACCATCCAATGTACCAGAGGCTAAACAATTTGGGAACTGGGAAACTAAAGCGGAGAAACTTTGCAGAAATAGCCAAAGCAAAGATGCACGAAGATCCCATAAACGCACTAACAACACCAAAACCCATCACTACTGTACGAAAACCTACTTGGAGGCAGGATATATTCCCAGAGGTGGTAGAAAATATACCAGGTATTGCAAACAAAAACTGCCAGACCGAAAAAGAAAGGAGAGACACTACCCTAAGCTTCATAACGAAAAGCTACCCAAGCATGGACTGGACCCATGCATACACCGACGGTTCTGTAACAAACACTACACAGAACGGAGGGGCAGGAGCATTCCTGAACCTACCAAATGGCAGAAAAATAACACTGTCATTCGCTACTGGTAAGTACACAAGCAACTTCAGAGCGGAGGCAGAGGCACTGAGGGCGGCAGTGGAAGAAATGGCAACACACAGTGAAAATGAGAGCCACATAGTCTTGCTGAGAGATGCTCTCGCCGTAGTCACAGCGCTAAAAAGCCAGAAAAACACTGAGCTTAATGACTTAAGAGCAGCACTCTGCAAACTGTGCCAGCTGTCCGCACCAAAAAGGGTAGTGGTACAGTGGGTTCCGTCACACTGCAACATCCAAGGCAACGAGGAGGCAGACAGACTGGCAAAAGAAGGTGCAAGGCTACCACAAACAGATACCAGTATGACGTACGAAGAGTCAAAACGGCTTATCAAAGCCAGGTACATTACCAAATGGGAAACCGAACATACTGGTTACACCAAAAACGATGCCTATTACCAGTTGAACAGAAGAGAGCAGGTCGTTGTCTTCAGACTTCGCACTGGCCACAATAGACTGAGGTACCACCTATTCAACAAATTGAAGATAGGGTGTACCGACGAATGCCCGTGCGGTACTGGTAAAATGACCACTGAACATCTGCTGCAGAACTGCCCGACATACGGGGATCAGAGAGAGCAGATGTGGCCATTGCCAGTGGAACTGCAAGACAAGCTCTATGGTAGCGGCGAGAGTCTCAGGATGACCGCCGCTTTTTTCGAAAAAATAATGGTTACTGTCTGACTGTGTACGCAGAAGAAGAAGAAGAAGAAGGACCGAAAGGTGCAAATATCGCAGCCAAGCTGTAAACTACAACACAACGCATTCCGTTCTCTGGACTACATTCTGCTACTTACGCCCTTTCAGGGTTTGGTAGTGGGAGATTGAGAACGAAGAAGAAGAAGAAGAAGAAGAAGAAGAAGAAGAAGAAGAAAAAGAAGAAGAAGAAGAAGAAATATAAGGAACAACTGAGATTGCAACAAACAATAAAGAGAAGAATAACCATAGCGCTACAGAGGTAAATTAAATTAAAAACGTCATGGCAGAACACTAACAAAATGACAAGCAAAAAAGATCCTGAGGACTTGCATCTCTCCGGCAGCAACGTACTTATGTGAAACATGGTCAAACACATACATAAACACGTGCAGACACACACACAAACACGTGCTGACACAATCATAAACTCAGACACACACACAAACACGTGCAGACACAATCGTAAACTCAGACACACACACAAACACGTGCAGACAATACACACAAACACGCTCAGACACACACACACACAAACACGTGCAGACACATTCATAAGCTCAGACACGCACACAAACACGTGCGGACACAATCGTAAACTCAGATACACACACACACATACACGTGCAGACACAATCATAATCTCAGATACACACACAAACACGTGCAGACACACACACATACACGTGCAGACACAATCATAAACTCAGACACAAACACGTGCAGACACAATCATAAATTCAAACACACACACACATACGTGCAGACACAATCATAAACTCAGACACACACACAAACACGTGCTGACACAATTTGAACCACATAATTTTTTTAATAATTTTGGCTCATACAATAATACAACATATTTCAACTAGAAACTTCCTTATGTATAGCAGAACAGGTCAATTTGTCGGGACCTGACCACGCGTAGATTCAAAGCTGTTTCCCTGACGGCAGTCAAGGGCCAGGAAAGGCAAACCACAGATAAACCCTTTTGAAGACGAAGACACTGGTCAACACGCCTAACGAAACTGTGCAACGAAATTTTTCTTTATGACGACGTAATTTTTGCTCTATGACGACGTAATTTTTGCTCTATGAAGACGTAATTTGTGCTCTATGACGACGTAACTTTTGCTCTATGAAGACGTCACAAATAAAGAGACAGTATAGTGGTGCTCATCCAGCGGGGACAAACCAGGGGATAAGAGTGCTGGGCCTCCAGCCTCGAAGGAGTCAACACAATGTTAATGGTGGTCACCCTCCTCTGTTCCGTGGAGTGAAAATATAGAGCAAAGGGGTAAGAGCTAATGACTACACGAAAAAATGACTGCTGATAACCTGCCACAAAGGTGCCCAAATTACGAGGAACAGAAAAAGTACGTTTGGCCATCAACCGTAATATTTCTAGACAAGCTCTATGGCGAAACCAACAGCATCATGCTGACCAATGCTTTCTTTATATATATTCAAATTAACGTCTGAAAGCGTTAGACAATGAAAAAGAAAAAGAAGAATGAGAAATAGATCAAGGAAAAGAAGAAATAGAGGAAGAAGATTTATATATATATATATATATATATATATATATATATATATATATATATATATATATATATATATATGCATATTTCTCTATCAAATATGGATGTCTGTGCAATAACATTCATGGGCCAATACATATAGCACAAATATTAATGGTTTATGCCTTCTAATGATACTTTAATATCTTCACCGCGAAATAGTAAGACATGTATAATATATAATATCATAACCCTCGTTCAATCCTTGTACGGAATACTTCCTCAATGTCCTGGAAACCAAGTTGTGTTCACATATATTATTAAAAAAACAAAGACACAATGAATACAAGATGCAATAACAGTCTGGAAAATGTACATTTGAACTTTTAGTTCAAAAGATCATATAAATAACTAATGTCTAAGATTACAAATTAGGACAAAGCGTTTTCTTTTGTATTCAAAACAATCATCAAATGTGAAAGTAAAGAATAACACGGACATTGGCCAACATTTTATTTGAATGTACAGTAGCGAAATTACAACTGACTTACTTGACTGATCTCATTTAGTTTCAATTACAACTGACTTACTTGACTGCATACACTTAACCCCCATACAACTGACTTACTTCACTGCATATACTTAACCCCCATACAACTGACTTACTTAACTGCATATACTTAGCCCCCATACAACTGACTTACTTCACTGCATATACTTAGCCCCCATACAACTGACTTACTTCACTTCATATACTTAGCCTCCATTACAACTGACTTACTTCACTTCATGCACTTAGCCTCCATTACAACTCACTTACTTCACGCACTTAGCCTCCATTACAACTGACTTACTTCACTTCATGCACTTAACCTCCATTACAACTGGCTTACTTCACTGCATACACTTAGTCTTCATTACAACTGACTTATTTCACTTCATGCACTTAGCCTCCATTACAACTCACTTACTTCATGCACTTAGCCTCCATTACAACTCACTTACTTCACTTCATGCACTTACAAGTGGATCAACCACTACCTCAAACAAAGAACGGCCAGAGTCCAAGTACAAGGGCAGATGAGCAAAAAGGTGACACTCGAGCAGGGAGTACCCCAAGGGGGAGTATTGTCACCCACACTCTTCCTGGTATATATAAACGATATTACAGAGAATATACCAAGAAGAGTCCATAGCTCAATGTTTGCAGACGATCTGGCTATGTGGACCTCTGAAAAGAATCTCACCATAGCAAGAAATCGGATGCAGACGGCCCTAACATCGCTGGAAGAGTGGGCGAACTCATGGCTGGTCAAAATAAACGAGGAGAAAACCACGTGCACAATATTCTCGCTCTCATTAAAACCCCAAAGTACCAAATTAAGTCTGAATGGCAAAATCCTGCAGCCAAACGACAACCCAACCTATCTGGGAGTCACATTTGATCGGCGCATGACATGGAAAAGTCAGATTGAGAGAAACCGAATGAAAGCCAGAGAAAGAATGGCGATCATGAGGAAACTTGCTGGCACAAGCTGGGGAGCAGACGAAGGCATACTAAAGAAACTGTACACTGGAAGAGTGAGACCAGTTCTCGAGTATGGCATTGCGGCATGGACAACCGCAGCGAAGGTGAACTTCGATAAAGTTAACAAACTTCAAAACCAAGCCATGAGAATTATAACAGGTGGCATGAAGTCAACGCCAATTGTAGAACTTGAAAAGATTACAAAATTGCAATCCATGACCGATAGAAGAGACTGCAGAGCCCAGCTGCAGTCAGAGAAACTCAGAAGACTGACGGACCATCCAATGTACCAGAGACTAAACAATTTGGGAAATGGGAAACTAAAGCGGAGAAACTTTGCAGAAATAGCCAAAGCAAAGATGCACGAAGATCCCATAAACGCACTAACAACACCAAAACCCATCACTACTGTACGAAAACCTACTTGGAGGCAGGATATATTTCCAGAGGTGGTAGAAAATATACCAGGTATTGCAAACAAAAACTGCCAGAGTGAAAAAGAAAGGAGAGACACTACCCTAAGCTTCATAACGAAAAGCTACCCAAGCATGGACTGGACCCATGCATACACCGACGGTTCTGTAACAAACACTACACAGAACGGAGGGGCAGGAGCATTCCTGAACCTACCAAATGGCAGAAAAATAACACTGTCATTCGCTACTGGTAAGTACACAAGCAATTTCAGAGCAGAGGCAGAGGCACTGAGGGCGGCAGTGGAAGAAATGGTAACACACAGTGAAAATGAGAGCCATATAGTCCTGCTGACAGATGCTCTCGAAGTAGTCACAGCGCTAAAAAGCCAGAAAAACACTGAGCTTAATGACTTAAGAGCAGCACTCTGCAAACTGTGCCAGCAGTCCGCACCAAAAAGGGTAGTGGTACAGTGGGTTCCGTCACACTGCAACATCCAAGGCAACGAGGAGGCAGACAGACTGGCAAAAGAAGGTGCAAGGCTACCACAAACAGATACCAGTATGACGTACGAAGAGTCAAAACGGCTTATCAAAGCCAGATACATGACCAAATGGGAAACCGAACATACTGGTTACACCAAAAACGATGCCTATTACCAGTTGAACCGAAGAGAGCAGGTCGTTGTCTTCAGACTTCGCACTGGCCACAATAGACTGAGGTACCACCTATTCAACAAATTGAAGATAGGGTGTACCGACGAATGCCCGTGCGGTACTGGTAAAATGACCACTGAACATCTGCTGCAGAACTGCCCGACATACGAGAATCAGAGAGAGCAGATGTGGCCATTGCCAGTGGAACTGCAAGACAAGCTCTATGGTAGTGGCGAGAGTCTCAGGATGACCGCCGCTTTTTTCGAGAAAATAATGGTTACTGTCTGACTGTGTACGCAGAAGAAGAAGAAGACTTCATGCACTTAGCCTCCATTACAACTGACTTATTTCACTTCATGCACTTAGCCTCCATTACAACTGGCTTACTACACTGCATACGCTTAGCCTCCATTACAACCGACTTACTTCACTGCATACACTTAGCCTCCATTACATCTCAGTTACTTGACTAAACCCATTTAGGTACTCTAGGAACACATATGTGTAACTGATGACCTCTACCTATTCTTGTTTTGAACCGTCTTCTTGATGTCTGTTAATACGACTAGCAACTCTGAACTCTACTTTATTCGTTTTTCTATAGTTGTACTATGGTCACCAAATTCCCATCTTTCTCTATGTGTACCAATTCATTGCATCTTTGGTTATACTGCTAGGATTAAGAAACTGAGTTTATTTTCTATATTTTGACAAATCAAACCATATATGTGTCTCTCATTGTCAGATTCGATTGAAGTTCGTCTTTAGGTCAAATGGTTGCTGATGTATGTGGCCCATTTGTTCTTGTCCATCTCGCCCACTTAAGGGAGTTACTTCTACACTCACGCCACTCTTTCCTTCTCTGGTCCTAATAGTTCTTTCGTTCACATCCGGTCTGCCTTCAACTAGCCGCCCCCTCCTTCTCTTCGTTGTGGCTCTGTGATACTATGTATTCTGTTTCTAACATTGTTATGTACCACTGAATCGATTTTTTTCTTTCCCAACCCGAAGCTAACATAAAATATATAGACACACGCACACATACTGACTTCTACAACCAATTACATTTCACTTCCTGTAAGACACTACTTATTAAATGGTTCCAATTTACTAATGCGTATACACAGATTTAAATAAAATAATATTAAATGTCTGAAAAAAATACAATATAAAACTAACATAGTTACTTAAACAGGCAATCAAACCGCTGATAAATTTACTTGCAGGTGAACACTGCAACAACTAGCTTGAGAAACCTTCGTTTCCTGTATGTTAGAGTACGCCAGGAAATTATAACTAGCTGAGGTCTTCTAGAATCGTACAAGGAGCACGTCATATGTATCAGCAGTTGTGTCATTCCTTGGACCTCCTTGCTTTGATAACCAGAATAATGAGCGAGAGCAAACGGAAGCCAACAATGAGCGCTATCAGCAGCCAGATGTCCATTAGCACGTTATCCTGCAGAGATGAGCAGAGAATTGAGACATTATCG
Source organism: Ariolimax columbianus (assembly GCA_036924085.1). NCBI lineage: Eukaryota > Metazoa > Mollusca > Gastropoda > Stylommatophora > Arionidae > Ariolimax > Ariolimax columbianus. The sequence goes on from JAVGWX010000001.1 coordinate 128,743,087, forward strand.
GTTGTCAGGATCGTAAAGCACTGATCCCAGCAGAAATTTACAAAAGCATAAATTTAGAGTGTAGATTAGAAGATTTTTCGAAGTTTGTATAATGATACTAACTATTTTAGTTCTGGTAATTCCTTGTTCACTCTAGTCAGAGTATATGGCCAGCACAATAGTTTTCATTGAAATGTGTACACAGTCGATAAGGGAAAGTTGGTAATGGTTAGGTTTTTACTCTTTCCGTTATAAAATAAAACATCAGGAAGTCTAAATTATATCTTGACGTGGAATAAAGTATTTGTCTAAGACATTTATTTTCAAATGCACTCAGCCTATGTTCAAGAGTTCTGGTCTTTTTCCAGCCTTCACATTCGTATGTTTGGATTGATATTGTTTTGGAGTTGAACAACCTTAGTTTGATGTATTTGCTTATTGCTTTCAATTTTCAGATACTTGTTAACTGGTTAAATCCAAATAAGGTCAAGGCGGTTAAAGAAGATTTCGGTTAATGTGCCTGCGTCCTGTTCCATTTTGCTGTCTAGGTAGGTGAAACGTTCTTCTTTAGTGACTTTAGTGATATATTTTCATTAAATTTGAAATCTGTGACTTTGTGAGATTCATGGTTTTGGTTTTCGAAGCGTTTATTTGTAGGTCTATCTGTTTGGATAATTGTTAAAGTATGTCTATCTTTTCCTGTGTCTCCTCAACACTTGTACACAGAAGACATAAGTCATGTGCCCGGGCAAGATCTTTTAAGGTCTAAGCATGCGTCCATTTTGTGCTCACATGTTCGTTGTTGGCATAGTTACGCATTACCCAGTCTACTACTTACTAAATAAAAGTGGTGACGTAATGCAGCCGTCCTTTACTTCTGCTTATATATGTAACCATACCGAAGTTTAAGCAGAGATCAGTTCACAACATTGTGCATCAGTGAATAGTTCTTATATGACATTAAAATATTTTGATGGAAAGCTAAAGCTGCTAAGGATTTTCCAAAACATAAAAAATTGAATGGAAAGAATTTAAGATAAACAAACAAATAAGAGATGGCAAACAGTAATATGTTTCTACTATCATTAAAAAAACGTTGGGCCTACATCGGACCAGTCCTTAGAAGGAACCACAACAAGCTTCCAGTCCACGATATTAGTAGCGCATGAAAGGGCGGAAGGTTAAAGGAGACACTTTGCAGAATCTTCACTACAGCGATCACCAAGATGGATCTCAACAACATACAGCAACTACGATGAGTTATATAAGACTAATTGGCCGGGAGAACATTGAATTGTCGTATGCGCCGTATTTGACGCTGAAGTAACTTAACTTAACTTAACTTAATGTCTTTATACTGGTTTAGAAGATCCTGCAGAGTCTGTACACAACCAGTTTCATTTACATCACCTTGCTCTAAAAGCTATGCACATCCAATTTATTCTTAAATGCATTAACTGTCCCTGCCTCCACTACCTCCCCTGGCAATGCATTCCAAGCATTCACCACTCTCTGACTAAAAAAATATATTTCCTAATATTTAATCTGGACCTCTCTTTAGTCAACTTGTAGCTATGCCCTCTTGTTATTGTGGGTGGTTGTATTTTTAAAAAAACTTGTTATAGTCTAATTTATCCATTCCACTGATCATCGTATAAACCTGTATTAAGTCACCACGAATTCTTTTCTCTTCTAGACACTGTAGGCCGGTTTTTCTGAGTCTTTCCTCATAACTGTAATTCTGGAATCCCACTATCAGCTTTGTCGCTCTTTTTTGTATTCTTTCCAGCATGTTTATATCCCCTCAATGATAAGGACTCTACACCTGTACACAGTACTCCAATCTAGATCTAACTAATGCTTTATACAGTTTGACTATCACTTCCTTGCTCCTATGTTTAATATTTCTTTTTATCATACCTAACATTGCATTTGCTTATTTCCCTGCTACCTGAACTTGCTCACTCACCTTACCTGTATGATCTATTATAACCCCTCGGTCCCTTTTCTTATCTATATTTCTAATATTGTTTTCTCCCATTCTGTAATTATGTTCCATACTGGATCTATCCATGTGGATGATCGTACATGTATCTACATTAATCTCCATTTGCCAGCTTACAGACCATTCTCGAATTTTATCTAAATCCGACCTCAATATATCCACTTCTGCTTTAGATGAGACAATACTGCATAGTTTTTTGTGTCATCAGAAAATTTTGCAATCATTCATCCCATATCAATGTCCAAACCATTTATATATATCAAACATGGCGGGTGTGATACGGAATCGGTCAAGAGTTGATCAGCAAGCGGTGATTCGGTTTCTAACAGCTGAAGGATGTCGACCAGTTGTCATTCATGGCATAATGCAGGCAGTGTTTGGTGACAAAAGTGTGGCGAACGTAACCTCCGGCGACGGTCCACCCGAATTGCTGAATCAATTTTGGCGATGGCATCTTCTGGCGTAACAATATGCGCCTGACCTGGTCTCGGAAGATCTTTCGTTAACTCACGTCCTTCATTAAACGTCATTGTCCAGTTCTTCACTGTTGTCTTTGACACACTTTTGTCACCATACACTGCCTGCATTCAACTGGTCGACATCCTTCAGCTGTTAGAAACCGAATCACCGCTTGCTGATCAACTCTGGGCGGATTCCGTATCACACCCACCATGTTTTCAACGGTCTGCTGAGAAAACTATTAGTCGTAGGATAATGAAATTTTGCAAACTTGACGATTAGTATCTGATGTTTACATAAGAAATTACGTCATCATGCGCATCGTACGTATGTTCACTTGGTTCAGTTAGGTCCGGTTTCATTTGAACACGCTCCGGACATTGGTCATCCTATATACTTAACTTTGATGTTGAATAAGTGAAAGGTATTTTTTCTTATTGTGAGACGAATTTTGAAAGAAAATGTAGCTTTGTTAATCTCGGCTTTAAAACCTTTCTTTTCAATCCATTTTCATATTGGAAGCTATTGATGTGGAGAGATGAGAGTGTCCCAATGACCTTATGAATGTTGTTCAATTAAAAGGAGAATTGTATCAAGTATTTTCGACATGGTGAACATCGATATATGGCTGTGAGTACACGCACAAATGCATTATTCATATAACTATGACGTTGGGAAATAAACATGACAATGAAGTGTTAGATTGAAATACAGCGAAGCCAGTCATCGGCAGAAATGATAATCAGCGCCCGGTACAAGGAAGATATTGAAACCAATTACTGTATATGCTTAGCCGGATGACACGAGACGATGAAGAGGAAACAGTCGCGATGATGAAGAGGAAATAGTTCCGATGATGAAGAGGAAACAGTCGGAATGATGAAGAGGAAACAGTCGGGATTATGAAGAGGAAACAGTCGCGATGATGAAGAGGAAACAGTCGCGATGATGAGGAAACAGTAGGAATGATGAAGAGGAAACAGTCGGAATGATGAAGAGGAAACAGTCGGGATGATGAAGAGGAAAAGGTCGGGATGATGAAGAGGAAACAGTCGCGATGATGAAGAGGAAACAGTCGGGATGATGAAGAGGAAAAGGTCGGGATGATGAAGAGGAAACAGTCGCGACGATAAAGAGGAAGCAGTCGCGACGATGAAGAAGAAACATTCGAGATGATGAAGAGGAAACAGTCGCGACGATGAAGAGGAAACAGTCGCGATGATGAAGAGGAAACAGTTGCGATGATGAAGAGGAAACAGTCGCGATGATGAAGAGGAAACAGTCGCGATGATGAAGAGGAAACAGTCGCGATGATGAAGAGGAAACAGTCGCGACGATGAAGAGGAAAAAGTCGGGATGATGAAGAGGAAACAGTCGGGATGATGAAGAGGAAACAGTCGGGATGATGAAGAGGAAAGTCGGGATGATGAAGAGGAAAGTTGGGATGATGAAGAGGAAACAGTCGCGACGATGAAGAGGAAACAGTCGCGACGATGAAGAGGAAACAGTAGCCCCTTTTTCTGTGCCCTTTGCAGATAATGTTACTGCAGCCTATCTTTTTTAAGTGTGTGATTAAGTGTTGGGGAGTGAGGAAGAATAAAAATGGATTTGCTCTGATAGAGAGCTAGTCGGTCTGTGAGTGAACCAACCCTCGTTTATATGATAGAGTAAAATGAAGTGGAAAGAGATTTGGGCTCGATTATGTGCCCACAAAGCACTTGGGGGTGATACCGGGGTGTTTGCGGTCTGAGATAAGATTGACTTACGCTGGTTCTAAAAGATCAGATATAGTGAATTTGTCCGGATGGACAACATGAAATGATTGACAGATACGTCAAATAAGTTTATACTTTTTCGTCTAAAAGGTTGACTTTGCACACCTCGTCATGTTTGATTTGTTTCCTTTGTTGGAAAACAAAAGATTTGGCAGCTCTATCCGAATACTGGAACACATCTTATAAATGACTGAGTATATTGCTGTTCGCGAGTCAACAAAATTCAAAAAATCGCAAAGAAGAACATAAAAAAAGAAGAGCACACACGCACACACACACACACATACACACACAAATAACTATAAGAATAATGAAAGTGTGAAGATTTAACTTGAATTAATCTCAAGGAACTTACATATTGGTTTCCAATCTTTTCCATATCGCATTTCCGTTAATGCCAATTATAATTCTGCGTGAACCTTTATTATGCCCCTTTTTAATAAGTTAAATTAAAAAGGGAGATACACACAATAAGTTCCACCTAATTTACATATTGAGAATCACTGTCTTAACAGGATTTGTGTTCATTAAATTGAATTTTAGGCTTGTCAGAGCGAGCACAGTCGTGTTTAACAGAAAAACATAATCATCACCTGTTATTGTGTTTACACTCAAGTGTTGTCTGTAATGGTCAGATCTATATTTGGGGAGCATGAACACAATTTGTTGTTGTTGTTGTAATTTAGCGTTTAATATATAAAAAAAGACAGAGCGATTGTATATGAGCTAGTTGCCAGTTTGACTGCGACGGATTACTCGAGAAAAATATTTGGGCCTAATTTCACTACAGCAGAATATAACGTTGCATTGCCTGCAAAGACAAAAGTTTGATTTGCTGTTCAGATTGAGAACCAAACAAATTCAACAAAAAACTGATAAGGGTAATATGTGTTTCAGAATAGTTTTTAATGAGAAAGTATTAACATGAATCTACATTCTAAAGTGTTTGGAAGGTTCCTACGTACTTGAAAACCCAATGATCTACACATGTTATTAAGTTTAATTGTTGCCTAGTGGTTAAAATTAGCTATTAGTAACTTGTACGACGTGACCAAAAAGTTTAAAAGGATCATGTAGATATGCTTAAAGCATCTAATGCTTTCAACTCAGTAGAATATTTCATGGTTGCTGCATGGATAAGATGTGTGACTATTAGTTCTCATTTATTTCTAATAATTACTAATAAATAAACTTGTCAGCCAACACCCACAATCATGGGCAGGCCTGGTCTTATTTACTACTACATAAACTTGTCAGCCAACACCGACAATCATAGGCAGGCATGGTCTTATTTACTAATAAATAAACTTGTCAGCCAACACCGACAATCATGGGCAGGCCTGGTCTTATTTACTAATAAATAAACGTGTCAGCCAACACCCACAATCATGGGCAGGCCTGGTCTTATTTACTACTACATAAACAAGAAAGTTAGTTCGCTTGTTGTGTTAACTAGAATGTCGAAAATCATTCTGGGAATAAGCATTAAGAAAATTGCTCACCTCGTTGTCGACATCGAAAGAAGCATATTGTATCGTCATTGCTGCTCGGTTTACCAGTGATCTTATAGATCATATTCGCCATTATATAACCAGGATATGGCCGAATTTTATGTGCCTAACCACAAAAAGTCGAGTTCCTTAAACACACACAGCGTGTTCTTATGTGAACAATATAATAGTGAACGATGGCAGATATATTAACCTTTTCAAAGCTCGTGTAAGCCAACACATCATCCCCTGTTCTGTACTGACATTCCACGTTCTTCGACACTGATGTTCCATTTGTGTGTGAGTTCTCGCACGCTGAATTGAACAAAAACTAATCAAAAACTTCGTAGACATGACCATTGTATAAAAATTGACATCTGCTTAAATGTATCTCAGAGATAATAGGGAAGCTAAATGCCAACTGTTAGTGAGTGCACTTATAAATGAATGATGTGGCGATGATAGAGTAAAAAGAGTCGATAATAATATAAACAGTTTCGGCTCAATTATTTCATCGAAAAAAAACAACCCACGTTACGGTTTAGAAAGGTCTTAGTCATCGAACAATAGTAAAATGAAAACAAAAATCGAATCACAACAACTTACATAGACTTGACAAAAAATGTCTCGTGACTGTCATTACTCTATTCTTTCTCTCTTACTTCATTACTTTTTCTGACCGCTTCGGACCTCTTCTTAGAAGATGACCGCCACCAGATTCATATTTTCCAAAGTCTAATTAATTGATGCTGTGATTCCGTGTGTGATTTCATTTGTGTTATTCTGTGACGAAGACATTGCTGCTGTAACATACGTTCATTTATGTTTCTGACGAAATCAGGGTACCTAAGACATACATTTTTATGGTATTATCAAAATAAATCAACCAGTGTCGCTTTCAACAGAGCCCAAACACAGAAGCCCACAACCTACGTTTGGACCAAGAGGTGGCGCTTATGCACTAAGACAATTTTAACTAGTACAAACTATTGATACGGCTACCGATTGTGCGGTATCTAACCATACCTATTTATGTTTTTTTACACTCTATTTTAATCCTTTTGCCACCATAGCCTAGAATTAGTTTATGTGTGTGTATTTTCACTTGTAACGACTAGAAAAATGTTACTCATCTAAATACTAGTTTAATTATAATGGAATTCCTCCAATGGCAAGGCTTTAAAACCATCAGGTTATTGAAAATCCTGCAGTTCCTGCATGTCTTTCGGCTTAAGATTCGTTCGTGCTCATATAAATAGGCGGGAAAACTATCTCCATAAGAATAGTTCAGAATAGTTGGACATTTTTATTTATATTGTACTTAGTCACCGACGAACGTCTACTGGCTGTGTCCTAGGTTGCCGTTTCTGTAGTATGTGTGCACATAAACATGTGGCATACATCTCTTGTCTCTTTATGTTCTTAAAAATGTGGCCAAATTAGGTAACCTTCAAGTCACATAATTTGATCGATAGATCAGAGCAATGCCGGAAACCAAATCGCCAAGTCGCTGGATTAAGTGAGGATGTCTTTAACTTCTACTTTTGAACCACAAAAAAAACCAACTATTCATGTACATATATTATATACAACATCAGTCGGAGCCTCTTAAGTCATTAACTCTTTTATTCCTGTACATATCAGGAGTAGGGTATACAATCATTAACTCTTGTATTCATACATATGTATCATATACAATATCAGGAGTAGTTTATACAATCATTAACTGTCACTGGACAACACATGTTTGTTTATTAACATTCACGTCTTTTAGATAAAAGTAGCCTTTTCTTAAATATGTAAATGTGTTAAACATGAATATAACAATAAAAACGCCTTAACTGGCTACTTTTTCTGAGAAATTCTCACTTAATTAGATTATATATATTGTTATAATAGAGTCAAACGTCGAATGACGTGAACCGGTTAAATTGCTTTTCTAAATTCAACGTTGTTTTACCTATCATCTGTGGTGAGCGTCCAACAGTCGTCAGCAAATTTACTTCTTACCTACCTTCATAGATTGTATCAGCCCCCAGTCTCCTTTCACTTAGTGCAAAGTATTTGTAAGGATGTCCCCTTCACGTAAAAAAACAGCAATTCTTCGTATGTTCCAGTTGCAGACCTATCAACAGAGCTACAATCTTCAAGGCATAATTTGGACGCCAACCAGACTTGGTGTATTAAAGAACGTTCAAGAGTTGTTTTAGGTTATCGTAGGCTTTTTTCATGTATAGAGTGTGTACAACTAGAATGTATAAAAATTGGTTTTCATTATGCAGCAACACCGTTTTGAAACTCAATTTAGAGGAGTATAAATAGTCGTCAATATTGTAGTTCATCTTTAATTCCTAGAGCATTCACCAGGGCATCTACATCGGAGCAGAACACACGATTATATTTCTTTCTGAAGTAAAGAGGAAACTGCCACGGCAATTGCAAAACGGAGTAACTCTAACATGTTCCTTGATAAGATTCAATTGTTTTGAGCCCAGTAACTCTTCTTTGGCTTTGTATAGCTCCAGATAGCGAACAAGTTCGTTCAGTTCCTTTTGGATGAGAATATGTGGCGCAGACGACACACTACGGCAGATGCATGGACCATCAATAGACGCTGAAGACTGTGGATAGCCTTATGTTGGTTCGAATTTATTCTTGTCCTCTGAATCATGGAAAATTCATTTGGAGTATAGGAAACAGGAAGTTCTTCTTCGCACGGAAACTGGTCGGAGAGTAGATTGTATATCAGATTACGATATTGTCCACTTCTGCTTACTGATGATGCATGCAGAAACAGATGTAGCCACGCAGAAGTAACATTCACGTACATGATTGCTGAGCTCTCCTCACATTATAAGAACAGCAAATGGTATCGCTCCTTTTTTGCCTGTCAGCCACTTCGGAAGATTTCTTGCATACGTAATGAAGCACATGTGTCCTGATCCCCAATCATGCATCCGAAATTTAAGTTCATACGCTGTTTTCATTATTGAGATGATGACCCGTTTCTTGGATTGCAAATGTAACTTCCTAGCAAATGTTACAAAAGCTATCTACTTTGCTAACACAATACGAGCCATCACTACTACTGGATTTAAACTGTGGGGATATCCCCCAATCATTGGTGACGTCTCGTTTGTTGTGTTCCTTATTAGTTTTGTTTCCTAAAAGATTATCTTCAATCCTTTGACATTACTTTCGGTTTCTATTTATACCACTAGTTCTGACACGTCGGGATACAATTAAGGTGTGTACTCATTGTTACACAGCTAGCACATCTATTTGGCACACCGGGATACATTTAAGGTGTGTACTCACTGTTACACAGCTAGCACATCTATTTGGCGCGTCAGGATACATTTAAGGTGTGTACTCACTGTTACACAGCTAGCACATCGATCTGACAAGCCGGGATACATTTAAGGTTTGTACTCACTGTTACACAGCTAGCACATATATCTGGCACGTCAGGATACATTTAAGGTTTGTACTCACTGTTACGCAGCTAGCACATATATCTGGCACGTCAGGATACATTTAAGGTTTGTACTCACTGTTACACAGCTAGCACATCTATTTGGCGCGTCAAGATACATTTAAGGTTTGAACTTGCTGTTACACAATTGATAAGTGCCGATTAATAGTGTGAAATAAATGCGAACCCTTTTGAATTACAAACAAAGTATTATTCACACTTGTTATACATTAAATGGGTACTTACTAATATTGTGAACATTCTGCCATTGGTTGACCATAAGGATCTCATTAGCATATCTGAACCATGACAAAGCTCTCAACCAGATGAAGTAAACTGGGATATTTCTGAAAATGAAAATTGTGCTTTGACGTAAACGAGATGAAAGCAGATGTATTCAGATAAACTCAACCTATAGCAAACAAGGTCGTAGGTGATGTCTCAGAACCTTCACTGTATGAGGTCTCGGCCTGATTCGTCAGTGCTGCCAACTTAGCCATTTTTCGAATAGAACTGGTCGATTTTTCTGAAGACCAGCTTATAAGAAGTACTGGTTTTGGCGATAGCTGTAAAAATAGCCATTAAAAAAACAATACTTCAGCTGATTACATTAAATGTTATGGCTAACACTATATTTTGTCATTTACAAACTATGTTCTATTATCTTTACAAATTCATTATGCAAAATTTAACACGGCCGTGTTTGACTAAATGACAAAAACGTCGAAACAGTATTTCGTGTTATCTCTTTATGCGAAATCAACGACACATCCTTGGCATTCGTTGGTACGATTTTGTCCGGAATGTAGACGTTTCTGCAGACACATCTCCCCCCTGTCTCGGTTATTCTGGAACGTCACCGCATTTCTCTGTTCGGTCATGTTGTCCGACTGGACAAGGAGGTCCCAGCTCACCAGATTCTTCAAAAGACAGTCAACAATGCAAACGGCCTCCACCCTGCTGGCTGGAAGCGCCGGAGAGGTCGTCCCCGAAATACGTGACTTCAACAGGAAGCGGCTTCCCCATATGCCTTAGAGGAGGCCTGGCAGCACACAGTTACAACTGGACATGGTGGTGATCATCCGACGCAACGGGCCCCAGACGCCTAATCGAACATTGTTGTTGTTGCTGTATAGAAGTCTGTCTCACATGTTCTTCCACAGACTATTGGCACTTGGCTTTATTAAGGCTAAATTGTCCAATGTTGCCTTTCTCCAGATGATTGGCGTCAAGAAATGGTATTGACATTTTGTGAGATTGTGTAGAGTTAGACAATTCTTTGACTTTTTTAAAGCTTTTCTTGTGTCTATTTTGAAGGACGATTGGCGCAAGAAAAATGTTGATTGACCTTTTCCTACTTTTATTTCAAAACATGCCAGAATTAATTTCAAAGAAAGAAGTAGCATTATATTGTACTATAGAAATACAATAATGACAACAGTAATGTTGCTTGCTTTCTAAAAGGATTATCGACTTGGATTTGCTGTAACGTTTTGTTGAGACTAGAATCATGATAGCCCCTTTCAGTCCTGACTGACTAAAGAATGGTACAACTTGGAGTGATAAACAAAAAATATATACTGAATATTTCGTGTTCTCTTTTTCCTTTTCCTTGCGGCGTTGTCTTTCTGTATTTTCACTTCTCATTGTTGCAAGAGCTTCTCTTCATCAAGTGTAAGATTGCACTTCTGTCACATCTCCAATTAGATAGGTCTGCAGCTTCCTGTTCCAAGGATAGACTCATGTCCAGAGACTTCATTTCACGGGTATTCACATCTTTGAACAACTGTGGTCGACCGACTGTTCTCTTGCCATCTAACAACTGTTCATAAAGGATCTCTTTGACAATGCGATATCTTCCATTCAACGAACATGTGCACCTCTGCATTTGTCACTCAGTCCCTCTGTGTAATTCTAAGAATGGATCGTAATCGCCGCAGATGGAAGGTGTTAAACCTGTGCTCTTGTTTGGTATAGGTTGCCCAAGTCTCTCTACCGTATGATTGCGTGTTTACGGCAAATGCATTGTACACAATGTTCTTGGTTTTGTTTTAATTGGCAGTTACTGGTTTTTTCCAAACACGCGTTGTGAAGTGAGCCAATGGGGCAGCAGCTTTGCCAATGCGACTCTCTATTTCTGGGTCCAGAGAGAGCTTGTCGTTGATGAAGGATCCCAGGTATGGGAATTGGTGCACAGCTGCCAGTGTATAGTTGTCTATGCTAAGAGTTGGCGTGGCATCTACTTCCTGTACCAGCACATTTGTTTTATTCAGATATTTCGTTAACTGGCAAGATATGGTCAAGACGACTGAGCGCATAAGAGGATGCAGATTTTTCCTAAGGTTTTCTCCCGAGGCCTTCCAAAAATCAGGTAACCCACAAGGCAGTGGTGGCAGAAATGAAACCACTGAAGTCACAAGCTTCTACTCAATGGTGACATACAACATCCAGCATGCCTGAGGCCCACAGGAGGCATCAAGGGTGCTCCAACCAAATTGTGGAGATTTGAGCAAATCAAAGACAGAGTTAGAAGCAGTTTTGTCAATGGAAACGTACGAGACATCAACTATTCGTGACCTAAATCCATATGCAGAATTCGTCAGGAGAATGCGCGTAGCTCTCCTTGGTCAGCGTGGCCATTCCACAAAAAGTACACAACTGTACATATGTTGACAATTAATACTGATCAGACGCGATATAAAATATAGACTATTCCTTTTAGTGAACATTGGGGTGGAATAGAGACTAGAAACCATTATGTCATGGCAGGAAGCACCCTTAAACATATCAAATAGTCACTAATTGGTCTATCCGAAATGCAGAAAACAACAGGCATCCGTCATTGCTCTGACGTCACATTGCTGAGATGTATATAAACGTAAAGTAGACAGCGTAGAAGTAGACAGCCGTAAATGATATAAATGTGAAATAAACAGTAGAGTGAAGTATACAACTGTGAAGTTTAAAGATGCGAAGTAGACAGTTGAGTGAAGTAGACAGTAATGTGAAGTAGACCCTCATGTGAAGTAGACAGTAATATGAAGTAGACAGTAATGTGAAGTAGACAGTAATGTGAAGTAGACAGTAATGTCAAGTAGACAGTAATGTGAAGTAGACAGTAATGTCAAGTAGACAGTAATGACAAGTAGACAGTAATGTCAAGTAGACAGTAATGTCAAGTAGACAGTAATGTCAAGTAGACAGTAATGTCAAGTAGACAGTAATGTCAAGTAGACAGTAATGTCAAGTAGACAGTAATGTGAAGTAGACAGTAGAGTGAAGTAGAAAACCCATACCCGTTGTTAACGAAGAGGCCGCCGAACAGCATGAAAGGAATTAAAAGTGGAGGGGCTACAGCCAGAGCCATAGTCACAGATCCACAGATTGTAGAAATGAGATACCCTGTGGAGAAACGTTTCAGAGTTCAATATTTCATGTTTATTTATGTCTATTTATCTTCATCTCATTTCTATTCATTTCATTCTATGTATGTTCATATTTTATGTTTATATTTTATTCTTTCTTTCTTCTTGTTCTTCCATGTTTGCTGTATATTTTCCTAAAGTGTTGTTGTCGCCTCTTTTATTTGTACCTTTTTTAATTTGTTTCCTTTTATACTCTTTTGTCTTTATTTTCTTCTACTTCCCTTTTCTTCTTCTTCTCTTTTTTTGTTTTTTGTTTTTTGTTTTGTTTTGTGTTCTTCATCTTCCATATTTGTCTATTTTTCTTTTAATCTTCATCATTCATCTGTCTTCACCAGTATTATATCTCGTGGAATATCGGTACATTTGGACTATTATGTTTCAGATTTATTATTGACAGTGTTGACAAGATGTTGAAAGCTTATGTTTTACAATCTGACTATATACTGTCTTCACTTAGCGATGTTAGTTTCATGTAATAATAATAACTTCCGAGTAGTATCCATGTGGAAAATAATAGGGTTACTATAACCTTCTAGGTCTGCCATAAATGATAATTAGATACACTTGTATATTGAACTTGTAGTCTCAACATATAAAACCATTGCTGTTGAAACAACTACTGCCTATGCTCAGTTACAGGCTTCCTGTTAACAGGTCAGCTATGGGGGAGTCCCTATGCTTCATTTGAAGCAGAAAGTCGAGTCAGTTAGTCAATACAATAATTCTAAAGGATACAAACATGTTAGTTGCATATTTATTTCAAAACTAAGGGTGTACAAGATACTACCAGTTCATTCTTGACTATACTAATTTTTTGATATTATTCGTATCACACAGTTCAAACAAGACATGTCAAATGCCCGAGTTTTTGTTTCGGTGGCAGGTTTAATATAACTAGCATTTAGATTAACTGTAAAATTATTTAGAGGGAAGACATTGAGATCCGCAATGTTATTTATTTGTCATAATCAATAGCCAATATGTATTCACGGAACACGTTAAATTAGGAGAAATATTCGTCTTATTTTTATTTATTTTTTGCGGAGGGAGGGGGCGGAGGTGGGTGAGGGGGTTGGGGGAGTGGGATTTCCTTGCTGAATTCCACGAAAAAACGAACAATATTCTTGTTTATTTATGGTATTATATTTCAGGTTAGGTGTCTAGAGCTTTCCTTCAAACATAGTAATCTACTCCACGTTCTTCTTTGTATGAAGATACATGGACTGGGGAGTCTTCTACTCTAAAGAGATTTAAATTATGAAAATTGTCATCTATCGTAAATTGTCTTAACTTTAACGTCTTTATACTGGTTTAGAGGACTCTGCAGAGTCTGTACACAACCAGTTTCATTTACCTTGCTCTAACAGTTATGCTCATCCATATTATTCTTAAATGTATTAATTGTCTCTGCCTCCACTACTTCCTGTGGCAATGCATTCCAAGCATTCATCACTTTCCTACTTAAGTAATATTTTCTAATATCTAATCTGGAACTTTCTTTTAATTAATTTGTAGCTATGCCCTCTTGTTCTTGTAGGTGGTTGTATTTTGAAAAAAACCTGTTTTAGTCTAATTTATTCGTTCCTGTGATTATCTTATAAACCTATTTTATGTTAGCTCAAATTCTTCTCTTTTCTAGGCTAGTTCTTTCTACATAACTGTAATTCTGGAATATAACTATCAGCTTTGTGGCTCTTTTTTTTAAATCCTTTCTAGCATGTTTATATCCCTTCTATGATAAGGACTCCACACCTGTACACAGTACTCCAATCTAGGTCTAACTAATGCTTTATACAGTTTGACTATCACTTCCTTGCTCCTATGTTTAATATTTCTTTTCATAACCTAACTTTACATTTGCCCTTTTCACTGCTACCTGAACTTGCTCACTTACCTTACCTGTATGATCTATTATAACCCCTAGGTCCCTTTCATTTTATATCTTTATAATATTGTTCTCTCCCATTTTGTAAACATGTTTCATATTGGATTTACCCATGATGATAACTGTAGATTTATCTAAATTAAACTCTATTTGTCAGCTTACAGACCGTTCTTGAATTTGATCTAAATCCGACCTCAATATATCCACTTCTGCTTTAGTTGAGACACTACTGCATAGTTTTGTGTTATCAGCGAATTTTTGGCAATCATGGACCCCATATCAATGTCCAAATCGTTTAAATATATCAAGAACAAAATTGGTCCCAAAACCGAGCCCTGTGGTACTCCACTTTTTCCCTTCACACCACTCAGAGTACTCCTTATTTATGCACACCCTCTGCCTTCTTCCCGTTAACCAATTTTCAATCCATTTGGCAACTTCCCCATTTACTTCATGTGATTTTAACTTTCTAAATATTCTTTCATGAGGTACTTTATCAAAGGCCTTTGCAAAATCAAAATAAATAACGTACACTGGCTCCCCTTTATCTATCATTCTAGTAGAATCCTCCGTGAATTCTAATAGATTTGTTCAGCACGATTTCCCTCTACTAAACCCACGCTGACTATTTATAATTAGATTAAACGTGTCTAAATGCATTACAATGTTTTATTTGATTATTGACTCTAATAATTTACAGACTATGCTCGTTAAACTCACTGGTCTATGACTTGCTGGATCTGATTTTTTGCCCTTTTTGAATAAGGGGATCACTCCTACATCTTTCCAATCCCGTGGAACAATCTCTTTTGCAAGTCATTGAGAACATAATATAGCCAATGGTTTTGCTAGTTGGTCTCTATTTTTAAACATCAATTTTGGATGAATACCATCTTGACCTGGAAATGTATCCACTTTCAATCCCTCCAATTTTTTAAAAATCATGTCCTCTGTAATACAGATTGATCTTAATCCCGCTGCATCCATATCTCTTTAAAAAATAACTAAAGGCTCTGGGATCTTGGAGCAGTCCTCCTGTGTGTAGACTGTGTCAATGTACTGATTGAGTAGATTAGCTGCCTCCCTATTCTCACTTATTATTGTCCCTGTACTGTCTATGAGAGGGCCTACTTTGTCTTTCGTTCTTTGTTTATTTCTAACATAAGAAAAGAAGCTTTTACTATCAGTCTTGATCCTCTGAGCAAGTTTATTTTCGAAGTCTAGTTTTGCTGTTTTTTGCTGTCATCTAGTTTTCTCCACCCAAAATGCCCATTCAAAAGCTCCGTTGCTTCTGAACAAGAATAAGTGTGCTTTCATTTCGATCCTTACATAACATAGGATCACCACTGATGATCGTCACCTATGCTGTACTAATTGTTCAATCTAAAACATTGCCGTTCTTCTCAATCGTAAAACTGTTGAGTGTTATGTAGAAAGTCTGAACCGCAAGTTAAAATTGCAACATACTGACCGTGTACGGTTAGATCACGCAAATAGCGACAGACCCCACGATTTAATAGCCCTGATTTTAAACTTGATCTGCCTGCCATTTTAGGGGATTAAACCGATGATTCTCTGAACCTTGCTAAATAACCTCCTATTCTTGTTATTGCTGCCTTTAATGTATTCTTCCAAAATTCCCCTTCCAAATACTGTACGTTCAATCATCCCGTGAATACGCTTTGTTAATCGCTTGCCGTGTCTAGCACTTTCCATCTATTTGGAATTGCTTTCTGTCCTCCCACTCAATGTTATTTTGTTTTTCCCACTCAATGTTATTTTGTTTTCGCAGTGATTAGCCTTCAAATGTTTCTTGATTATGGTGGTTAAATTGTAGAAGACATTGATTGAGCAGTTTAGGGAAGTACAAAACTATGTTTCCCCTATTTGTCATACTCCTTCTCCCAATTTCCCATTTTCCACTCTAACATCACTAGATTAGACAGACAAGTTGCAAGTTCATCTCGTCATATATTTATTTTGCTAGTCGACTTGGGGAAGCGCAACCTTCTTTCGTGTGCCATCTTTGCGACCCTTGGTCTTTTCAATGAATCTGTACAGCGCCGTGTGGTGACTTTTCTCAAAGAGGACCAGGTTCGATGACACCTTTCATTAATAGACTAAATAGCAATACGTTTCATATAATATACAATATCTAGCTTACCAATGACACTTTTACTGTTCACGGTTCACGCAGTTTAGCTCACTTCAACCGATGAAAAATATTTAGAAATGGAATAAACAAACAAATATATCCTAAATATATATTCTCAAATATCTATTCAGGTTTTTTCCGAAAATTTAAATTTAGTTATTGCGGAAAGGTGTGAGTGAATCTTTTCGTGGCGTATCTTGGCTTTGTGATAATGACTGATGCCAAAAACACCATTATTATTCCACATTCTCTGATTTGTTTCAAACAGCACGCGAGGTCAACAATTCAGTGTGTTTCTTTTTTGCATGCAGTTTATGTACTTGCGTCTTAATTCACCCCAGAGTTCCCTAGGTTGACATCGAAATGACGTCACTACCTCAAATCCGTCGCAAAAATATATATATTTCTTTTGTTTGGGGTGAATTAACACAGAAGTACCGACGTATAATACTGTTTTGAAATGACGTGTTTAGTTTTTCATTTTTGTTTCAACAGAAATGTCTGGAGTTGACCTACCTATCGCTAATACGTGTTGTTTTCCTTCAAAACGGTAGGTTCCAAACGAAACAGAATCGTAAACACAGGATTTCGACACGTGATTGTGCTACATCCCTTTGACGTACTTGTGCTAGCTTGTCTCTGGCAAGATTTGTGTGAGAGAACAGTTTTCAAATCCGAGTCTTCTTCCATATTTCACCCTTTGAAACACTATCAGACTATATTTAGAATCGAGCACTTTAACACTTCGCAAGATCTCTTTCATTAACGGAACAATTTCATTAGCTTAATAACCACAAAACTACTACTCATAAAAAGCAAACGAAAATATTTGTACTTATAACCGAACGCATAGCGGCAAGCATATATATAACATTGTACAGAGGGGCTAGTTTGGCTTCAGCTGTTCCTCTACCCGGAGATAACCTATAAGACTCGAGCGCTTCCGACCGCCGTCATTTTGGTTCGCAAATAGCGGGAATATCGTTGAGTATTGTGAAGAAGAGGTAATTGCAGCGGTAAAGACATTGAGAAGATGGAAGGCGGCCGGCGTGGACAATATACCATCAGAGCTCTTACAAGCAGGTGGAGAGGTAGTGGTGGAAGGCCTGACACACATCTGTGACAAAATATGGGCGACAGGAAACTGGCCGGACTTATGGACGAAATCAATAGTTATACCTACCGTTACATAAGTCTGGAAACCTAAAGCTGTGCCAAAATTACAGAACAATAGGCCTCATTAGCCACCCTAGCAAGGCCATGCTTAGATTAATCCTCGACCGATTGAAACCCCAAGCAGAGAACATTATTGCTGAGGAGCAAGCAGGGTTCAGACAGGGAAGAAGCACTACGGAACAGATATTTAATTTAAGGCTGCTAAGCGAGAAATATCTAGAACAGCAACAAACACTGTATCATGTGTTTGTGGATTTTAAGAAGGCGTTTGATAGGGTAAGGCATAAAGCGCTTTGGGCAACCATGAGGATGTATAATATCAACGGAAATATTATAACGGTCCTTGAACACCTGTATAACAAGGCGTCTAGTGCAGTTCTTGTGAATGGGAGACGAGGAGACTGGTTTCGCACATCAGTTGGTGTAAGACAGGGATGTACACTCTCTCCAACTCTTTTCAATATATTCTTGGAAGGAATTATGAGTGAGGCACTTGGAGGTCACGTTGGTACTGTCAAGATAGGGGGCCGAACGATTACCAACCTTCGTTTTGCAGATGATATCGACGGGTTGGCGGTTTCAGAAGCAGAACTCCAGGAATGGGTCAGAAGGCTCGATGAAACAGCTCTTGACTATGGTATGGAGATAAACGCTGGAAAGACAAAATTAATGACCCACAACGCTACGGGCTTCAACAGCAAGATAAAAGCTAACGGTCAGGAACTCGAAGTGGTTGACCGTTTTAAATATCTTGGGTCGATTGTCAGTGATGAAGAATCAAAATGTGAAGTGTTGGTCAGAATAGCACAGACAATAGCGGCGCTTGCAAGGCTTAACAAACTCTGGCAAGATAAACGGTTAGCACTATGCACGAAAATCAGATTAATGCGTACGCTGGTCCTGTCAATATTCCTCTATGCGTGTGAGACATGGACAGTTACAGCTGACCATCAACGAAGGATACAGGCCTTGGAGATGAGATGTTTCCGAAAACTTTTTAACGTCACATACAAAGATCGAGTTACAAAAGAGGAAATACGAGATAGAATTACAACAGCAATAGGGCCTTTCGAAGATCTCTTTGCAACTGTCAAAAGAAGGAAACTCACTTGGTATGGTCACATATCGAGATCAAATGGTCTTGCAAACACAATCCTCCACGGGAAGGTGCATGGCAGACGACGAAGAGGCCGGCCCAAAAAGAGATGGGAGGACAACATAAAATAATGGGCCAGTCTCCGACCAGAAGAGTCACAGGCAGCGGCATCTGACAGAGAGGGATGGCGTGGAGTTGTGAGGATGTCTTCATGTGTGCCCCAACGACCTCACCGGTTACGGGATGACCTGACCTGACCTGTGACGCAAATTGAGACTCAGATAATGAGAAATACTAATAGTTATTATTCAATATTTTTATCTTATGCTCTTATGTCCCTTGGAAATTTAACTCAAAATAGCTAAACTAAAATTCCAGGGAGCAAACGTAGTCCTACTAGTCAATTGACGACATGCCACTGATACTATATTGTTTTCTAAACAATCTATCCCTTCCAGTATTTCTCTTGCTCTAAATACCTGCTGCGAGGTAGGTTTCCGGGCATTCTTTTCAAACGACTAGACCTTTGTCATGGAGTTGTTCCCACTTTCTGGCCTATCTCTTCGATTTTCACACTGTCTCGTAGTGATCCTGATAGCTTGTCGCGAGCACCTCAGTTCATGTGTTGCCATCTTTTGTTCTTGAGCTCTGGTCAGAACCCATGTCTGACATTAATGACTTCAACAAATACTTTCCAAAAGCAAAGTTTCATCACATTTCTTCCCCCACACCACACGTGAAAATGATCTTAATGTTCACGTCACACGTCTACCCCAATCAAGCTAGACAACCAGTGAGAAATCGATGGTGATCAATTTACTTGGAGCCACATCACACCTTTCATGTATTGGCTCTGCGTGCGTCCTGGGGCTCGAGATTCATGCCAAATCTTCTTCGTTTTTTTTTTCTTTCTTTTTTTTCTGATCTTTGTAGAAAACGAACAACTTTTATTATACGAAAGGATATATTATTAGCTTGGTTTGTGTGAATGGCGAGACAAATATAAACCATGAACTGCAGAGTCGTTCACCTTGATGAGTCGTATTGTAGTTTTCTCTTACAGCATGCTTTAGTGTGCTTATCCTAGTCTACTGGAAACCAGTCGGGCACCTGCCTGAATTAGTTGATCCGCCTTTTCGCTCCAAGTGAGGCATATAGCTTTCACTACAGTTGACCCCTTTACATGAAGCGCTTGTATATGAGTATTTGCACTGGTGATTTCACATCAATGGTTTTACATTATGACGTTGCTAGCCCCATAAACAACCCTTTATAATCGCCTTTGACGATGTGCTGCGCAGGTTTCGTTACTGTCGACCTGTTTACAACTCGGACGACGTACCTGAATACCTAAGGCTTTTAAGAAATTCTTTACCTTTTTTTTTATTATTTCATACAATTTCTTTTTCCTATCACTGACATGGCTCACCTTCTAAAGTACGCCTCACTTACCCAAAGACACGGCAACATTTGCTGTTAGCAGCAGAACTCCGACAGCGATGAGGTATGCCTCCCACGAACCATACAAACCTGAGAAAGGAATTCGAAAATGAATTATTTCGTTTAGTTCTTAATAAATATATGAACACGCACTTTGGTGTGTAGTTATCGAAAGTCTGTGCTCCAAATAAGATGGAAGTGTTTGAATGGTTGATTGTTTTCATTACCATAAAGGCACTGCTAGAAATAAAACTTATCATGTATGATTACATCAACAATAGTCTAATTAAAAAGAATAAAGAACTACCGAAGATCAATGTCTTCAACAAACAGTTCAGATAACAGGGTCAAACAAAACATATATAATACATTTACATAAAAAATCAGTAAAAGGTGATAATAAACATCAATGAAGGCAGTAAGTTTTACAGTTGGAATAGACTTTGACAAATACAAGTTGATTAGTGGCGACAAAAAACTGTGAACAGAAAAGAAAAGGATGAAATCTTTGCCAAGAACTGTCAGCTATGTGGTCATTATATGAAGCATTTCCCAGCACGAAATGTGCTGAAGGCAATATGTTTCTCGTCAGATGGGCTTGATGAAATAAAAGTCGTATTCTAACTGTTCATGAAATTATCTGTAATATATCGGACACATTTCACATCTAAACATCAATAGCTAGAAATATTAACTAGGCACTCTGTGATACGAATGAACACTCTAAATTCAATTATCATTAACCAGAACAAAGTTATCATTCAGACAATAATCATCAACTATACAATAATCATCAACTAGACAATAAACATCAACTATACAATAATCATCAACTATACAGTAATCATCAACTATACAATAATCATCAACTATACAATAATCATCAACCAGACCACAATCATCATCAACACAATAACCATCAACCATATAATAATCGTCATTCATACAGTAACCATCAACCAAACAATAATCATCATCCAGACAATAATCATCAATCAGACAATAATCATCATCCATACAATAATCATCATCCATACAATAACCATCAACCATATAATAATCATCATTCATACAATAACCATCAACCAAACAATAATCATCATCCAGACAATAATCATCAATCAGACAATAATCATCATCCAGACAATAATCATCATCCAGACAATAATCATCAACCAGACAATAAACAACAAACATCAAACATTGACCAACTAATGGGAACTCACCAATCATCCAGTATGTGAGTGTTGTAAACATGATGCTGACGGTACCAAAGACAGGCAGCTGCAGGACAGAAACGAACGTCGATTAAAGATCAACAGATCACGAGCACTGATATACAATTAATCAAAACATCACAGTCATATTGAAGGATGTGCGTTAGGATGTATTCTCCCATGTGAACAATGATTACAACAATATTAGTCTATGTTAGCTATGTATGGCTCTAATGTAATCATTCTAAATATAGCGAAACATTTGTCCTTCTCCTTTCCAGATGTATTATCATTCTCTTACCGTTTCCTTTTTCCATCATTTATCTCCAACTTCAACTTTCTTAGTCGTCACCGTAGAAAAAGTTGGCATTTTTGTGTCATGATGGAGTTGAAGGCTACCCAGCCGGCCGGTTTCCGTCTGGCGATCTCAGGTTTTATGTTGTTCTCCATGTTGATGAGTCTTCCCAGATAGATATATTCGTCAGCGTCCTCTATGGGTGTTCTACTCAAGAATATGGGGTTGGGCTCTGCCAAACGGTTGCGCATAACTCTGGTTTTCCCTTGGTTCACAGCTAGACCTGCTTTCCTGCCTTCCCTGTCTAGTGACCGCAGCATCTATGTGGCTTCCAGGGGCGTCTCTGTGATGAGGACGATGTCGTCTGCGAATCTGAGGTGGTTAAGACGTCTTCCATCGATTTTGATGCCGTAGTTGTCCCAGTCGCAGTGACTCATCGTGGACTCTAGGCATGGAGAGAACAGGTTCGGCGAGATGGGGTCGCCTTGTCGTACTCCCTTCTCGGTCGCGATAGTGACGGGTTAAGTGAATGGACAGATGACGGTGGTGCATCCTTCGTTGCATTTCTTGAGTATTTCGATTTAGTGGAGATATACTACTTGCTAGCTCGTCTGTTTCTACAAGAATTCTGTTTCAATCGAGTCAAATGCCTTTTTGTAGTCGATGATATTAGCAGTGTTTCGTGCTTTCGTGTCCTTGTGATCGTATTGCAGAAGGTTGTTATGTGATCTAGTGTACTGTATGTTTGTCTGAATCCAGTTTGTTCGCTTGGTTGTGCCTCCTCGAGGGTCTTGCAAATCCTTGCTAAGAAGTATTTGGTAACAATTTTGTACGTTATGTAATTAGTGTCAAATATGGACCCTATTAGATATGCACACACGTAATATCGAGACATGTGATATGCGTTGTTTACGAAGTGCAGCAGGAAAGACAATATGTGACACAGTTCGCAACATCACTCTGAGGAATATGGTAGTGCCTACATAAGGTAACTACTATATTGGCGCACAGAAAATAAAGTGGTTTGGACATTTGACAAGGATGCAGCATGATCAACCTGCAGAGAAATCAAACTACATGGAGGTTTCAGGACCACGAATAATAGGTCAACCCTAGCGTCGATGGATTGATGGGATCAAAGAAACACTCCAAAAGTTCAATATGTCGGGAACACAAGCCTTCCACCTAGCGCAAATCAGAAGTCTACGTGCCTCCTCTCTGCGACGCCACAAGGCCAGAGCAGTAGGACAAAAGAAGAAAGAAGTAGGACTATTTATATTTCATCTAAAGCGAAACTGTATACCGTACAATATGCATGAGCACATTTTATATTCTATTTGCATATAAATATAAGAAATTTGCACATGTGTCGTGAGTGCAATGTTTTGTTAAACACTTATGTAAGAGCAGATACATTAATCTTCTTGTTATGGTTCCTAAGTTCCTAAAAATCTACTCAACTTTACTACAAGAGTACCAATATATGCTCAATGTCTATCAGCAAATGGTGAATGGTGTGGATATTAATGGTTCCTATAGCTCGTTGATTGTACACTCTCAAATACCTCTCTCATGATTCTAACTGCAATTGATCTTTGTTTAATTTAATTGTTTTATACTGGTTTAGAAGACTATACAGAATGTGTATACAACCAGTTTCATTTACTCAATGTGATCTAACAATAGCCATGTGCATCGAATCTATTTTTTAATACATTAAATGACCCTGTAGCCACTATTTCCTGTAGCAAAGCATTCCAAGAATTCACCATTCTCTGACTAAAAAAATATTTCTTAATATCAAATATAAACCTTTCTATAATTAATTTGTAATTGTGACCTTTTATCCTTGTAGTCGGTTGTACGTTGAAAAACAAGTTATAGTCTAATTTATTCTTTCCCTTGATTATCTTATGGATCTACATTAAATCACCTCGAATTCTTGTCTTTTCTAGAGTCTTTCCGCACAACTATATTTCCTGAATGACACTATCAGCTGTGTCGCTCTTCTTTGTATCCTTTACAACATGTTTATATCCATCTACGATAAGGACTCCAATCCTGAAAACGTGGTCGAATGGTTTCGATGTCTGCCTGCCGATAAGGAAAGCAGCGGTTCGAATCGCTGGTACTTCATATGTTGCTTGTCTGTTGGGGGTGAAATAAACAAACATAGCCAGCACACTACGTGACGACAGCAGTGGCCTGTAGTCCTCAGCCGTAAAAACCATAGACTATCCCAGCAATGGGAAAAAATCGTAGGACAGTTTATTTTGTTTTTTGTATCCAGAACACAGCACTCCAATATGGATCTAAATAATGCTTTATACAGTTTGACTATCCCTTCCTTGCTCCTAAATTTAATATTTCTTTTTAGCATACCTAACATTGCATTTGCTTTTTTCATTACTACCTAAACTTTCTCACTCACCTTACCTGTATGATGTATTATAACCCGTAGAACCTTTTCCTAGTATTTCTTTCTAATTCTATTATCTCCCATCTTTTAATTAAACTCCATATTGGATCTACCCATGTGGATGATTGTACATTTATCTTTATTAAACTCCATCTGCCAGCTCTCAGATGAATCTCGAATTGTATCTAAATCCGACCTCAATATATCCACCTCTATTATGGATGAGTCACTTCTATATAGTCTTGTCATCCGCATAATTTACAATCATGGATCTAATATCATTGTTCAAGCAATTTATATATCAAGAACAAAATTGGTCCCAAGAGCCCTGTGGACCTTCAATTTTTACCTATCAACACTCAGTGCGCTCCTTGTGTGTGACCACTCTTTGCCTTCTTCCCGTTAACCAATTTTCAATCCATTTGGCAACTTCGTCACCTATTCTATGTTATTTAAACTTTCTAAACAATCTTTGATGAGGTACTTTATCAAAGGTCTTGTCAAAATCTAGATAGATAACATCCACTGGCTCTCTTCTTTTATCATGTTGGTAACCTCCTACATGAATTCTAATAGATTTCTTAGGTAGACCTTATGCTGGCTATTCCTGATAAGATTACATTTTTCCAAGTGCATTTCAATGTTTTCTTTTCATTATTGACTACAATGTTGAACAATATGCTTATCAAACTCACCGATCTATAATTTGCTGGTTCTGACTGTCTGCTCTTTTTGAGATTTTTCATTCCAAAGTCCTAGTGTGTGCATTTCTGATGAGACTATTGTGATGTCATTATCAAATAGGTCTTGCAAAACTGCCCAAAATACGAGAACCAGAGAAATCACATGTGGCCATCATCAGTGGCAACACTAGACAAGCTCTATGGCAGTGTCGACAGCCTCAGGATGACCGCTGCTTTTTCGAAAAAAATACAAGTTGACGTCTGACAGCGTACGAAGAAGAAGAAGAAGAAGAAAAAATAGGTCTGTCATTGATAGACTTAAACAATGTGACCTCTTCTCATATTCACACTGGCCATAATGGGTGCTTCTGAAGCCAATATGTCAGCTTTTTCGTTGCCCTGACCCCAGCAGGACAAGCGCATTCGATCCATACCAGGTTTGAGGCTTCTAAATCTATCTCTTCATTCTTTAGCCAGACCTTCTGTACCTTCGGAAGTAAGTATTGAAAGGCTGACACAATGACTTCCTGCGTTAAATAGGTCTCAGCGGCCACTGCCTCTATCCTATATTTTTTCCGTACTAAGGATTATGGTTCTGTAGGGACCGCTCTGCTCAGTAGCAACCTGAATTACACCAAGGCTGCAGAGGCCTAACCGGATGTCCCATAGTGCATCACCGAACCATCAGTTTAAATGCCGGCATTACTATCCTCCGTGGTTTTACTAGGCTGGTTAATCTCCAATGTTACTTGCCCGCTGCACCACTCTCTGCATTCTCCTCCATATGATTCGACTCTATGGTAATATATCCTTCTAGCGAAAATGTGGGTTCTTTCTTCTTCCTAATCTATCGCATCAACTGCGGTCACCTGTCCAATTAATATCGCTGCCTCTTTGGTGGCCGGCGGGTCTTTTGTATCTGGAGGTAACTTCCATAGCAGGCCTAATTCATATCTGGATCTAAAGGCTGCATTCAATTCGGTCGATAGGTCCGCTCTCTGGAAAGCCCTGAAAGGCTACGGAACTCCTGCCCCACTGCTGAACTTGATAAGGGAGCTACACGCGGACACCGGTGTCAGCCTAGGAGGTACTCTCTCGGACAGGTTCCTAACATCTTCGGGGGTTAGGCAGGGTTGTGTCCTTGCCCCTGATCATTTCTTCCGAGCCATCGACTGGATTCTATACCGCCTTGACTCCCACCAACCGGCCATTGTCATGGACCAAACGCGCCTATGCTGATGACATAGTTCTAGTGGGCCCAGACAATGCGGCTCTGCAAGTCTCTCGAGAAACTGTATCTCGAAACATCAAACCTGGGTCTATCAATATTCTGGGCCAGGACGAAAATTTAGAATCTTTGCTCCGACACTGGTCCTCACAGCATTGTTGTCCACGCGGTAGAGGGCCGTCCCCGTTCTACATGGCTCTGACAGATAGCAGTCTCTTTATCGGCACTGAACGAGGTTTGGCTACAAGCCTCAGTGGTTGGACATGGTAGTGGTCGATCGACGCAACGGGCCCTAGATGCCTAGGCGAACATTATTATTATTTTACATAAAGAAATCATAGGATGTACCCCATCTTCAAAATCAAGATATCTATAGTGCATCCAGCACCAGTCGCTTTCCGTAATTCTGGGTACGTTCCAAACTGTCACATTGTTATCTTGATAGTGTGAGAATACCCAGTCAATAATCAATAACTGACAGGTCCAATAGACGTTATAGGATAAAAGGCACCGTTATTCCATTTTTGCAGTTGCAATTGCCATAAGTGCTATCAGTCCACGATTGCTCCTTTGTACGGTCTGGTCGACATGGCATCTATATTATGTTGTCGAATGTTACTTCGACGTATTTCAACCGAAACATGTGAGAAGATTATTGAAGAGATGCTTTCATCCAAGATAGCACGTACGAGAGTGTCACATTTGATGATGGTATGTGTTTAGTGATGAGTTTAGCTATGATACGAGATAGACAAAGTGAACATTTACCTCAGCGAAAGACTTTGTTAAGTAATAGACATCCGCTCTGTACAGGCCGGTTCCATATTCTCGTAGAAAAATGGCGAGCTCGTGAGGGAAAGACTGAAATTAAAGACAATGAATCATATTTTCGAGGACAAAAATTATATAGGAGCGAGGAGGCTAACGCCTGGTCAGGCAAAGCATACTGACCGGACATGTTAGGTAAAATATACTGGCAAAGACCTCCTTGTCTCCCTGGAAATGCTGTTTTCATGACAGCTTGGCTAACGAAGTGGGAGATCGACGTGATCTCCGTAACAGTGAGCGGCACGCAGAAGTAAACAAATCATAGCATAACCGCCATTCTGATCAGACAATGTTAGCCAGGGTCACTAGAAATATACTAAGACCCTCAGCTGACCTCTTGGTTGGTCGTCCTGGAAACGGGCTGTTGTCCAGGACAGCAGTCTCAAAGTGAGATTCGACGTGATCCCCGTAGTAGTGAGCGACATGAAGATGAAGCCAAGCATAGCACAACCGCCTGGTGGACCCCAGTCCACCTTCAGCACACACGCTCGGGATGTGAGGAAAGCTGCTTCAACCTGCCACTTAACGTCCTTTTCAGAGCGCACAACAGAGTAAACCTACTCATTTTGGGCATTCCAAACAACATCTGTGTATCGTTCACTACTACATGGATCACGTCGATTCTCCACCTCGCTAGCCAGATTGCCAAGAAGAACAGTCCGTTTCCAGGGAGGACTACGTGAAAGTCCGTGTAGGGGTGTTGGCCATTTTATTTTCTTTGACCCTGACTAATATGCCTGATCAGTATGTTGTGCGTGACCAGACGTTAGTTTCTTCCCTTACCTGTAGCGATAAAGCTGGCAGAAACCACAATCCTTTCAGTTTGAAAATGTAACATGAACTGTTGAAACTTAGTGACAAAGGCATGGTTAGGAGTGAATAGATGGAAAACTAGGCCTATCATAATCTACAGATGGTGCAATTCTTAAGCTTTAAGCAAATTGTTATAGGAATATCTTAACCCTACATCTTCGCATACTAAAATTATTAGAACGCATCACAACCTAATTGCTGTTGACTTTGCAAGAAAATTATATTTGGATGTCCAGTCTGAAGATATTAGAGAAACGCTTGGCTCCTGTGATGAGCAGACAACAGGCGAAGATATTCTGATTGAAAAGCACAAATGATTGTTCCAGAAAAAGTAGTCTCATCCTGAAAAAAGGCTTTCTAGACAAATAAGTACTAAAGAAAGAAAGAAAGCAAGGAAGGAAAGAAGGAAGGAAGGTGGTAAGGAGGAAGGGAGGAAGGAAGGGAGGGAGGATGGGACTGAGGGAGGGAAGGAGGGAAGGAAGGAAAGAAGGAAGGAAGGAAGGAAAAAGAAAGAAAGAAAAATGAAAGGAAGAAAGGAAGATATAAAGAAAGAAAGAAAGAAAGAGAAAAAGAAAGAAAGAAAAAAATATAAAAAGAAAGACAGAAAAACAACGAAAGAAAAAAAGAATCAAAGAATGAAAGAAAGAAAGAAAAAAAGAACGAAAGAAAGAAAGAAAGAAAAAAAGAACGAAAGAAAGAAAGAAAAAAAGAACGAAAGAAAGAAAGAAAGAAAGAAAGAACGATAATAATGAAGGCAGATTGGGAAAACATCGATCTCAATGTCCAAATAAGTGCAAAGAATCACCTCAATTGCTCTATAATGCAGAGGCCTATTACAGTGAAATGCCTCGAGAAATGCAACAGACCTCAATGGGGCAAACTACATTGCATTTCTTTTCCAAGAAGCAATCTCCATATTCATCGCCAGTCATCCCTTATCCTTTATATCCAGAGGCGTCATCATCTGTCCATGTTAGACCACTATCAAATTCTGTTTCTCCCAAAAGACAAAAGTAACCTTCAAAAATTGTCCTGCTTTTAAGACTGACGACATAATTCAAGACACCTTTTACACCGTCATTCTAAACATTCATCTGTCATTTTTGCAGGAATCAAAATATTTTAAGGTCAGTTTTTATTTAATTTTAATATTTACTTTTTTTCCCGAGGTCAAAATGCATTTACAAGGTACATAATGTCGGAATCCCACTTTACGCGCAAATAGCTTTACAAACATGCTCTTGTTCCTATCTGTTCGTACAAGCACGATAGCACTATATATAGATGAATCACAAGTGCATTTTAAGCTTGATACACATGTATAGACTCAAAAGTACTATTCTATATATGAATATATATTCTAATATTTTTCAAGCAGTTCTAGCAGTAATATTGATCTTCATCTTCATGACCCGTTACTCAGCGTAGCTGCGGGCTCCAACTTCGTCTTCAGCGAACCCTGTTTTGGGCCACGGAAGCGCTGTGAGTGATTCGCACCTTTCCAGAGGCGTCACGGGTGTTACGAACAGCAAGGGAGGTTTTCCCTATAGTCAATTTTTGCCTCAGTCGTACCAGATTGCTGTCGCCGTGCTCCATCGACCATCGTTTCGTCGCAACATGTGACCTGTCCAAGTTTTGCCTTGTCTGAATAGATTAAAGCATCATTTACCAAGGACAACCTTCGTATGCAAGAATTGGGGAGATTTTGCATAAGGTGGTTGCGGAGAGTTGTTCCCACCGAACGTCTCCCAAGAGAGACCTGGGTCACACTCAGTATTCTTCAGTGATTTTTTCAGTGTCCATATTTCAGTACCAGAATACATCACAGGCAGCAATAGTGGAATTAAAAAGATTACTAGCAGTAATTGTTTATTCAAATAATGAAATAAAGCAAATAAAACGCTGTCAATCGCATGCAATAAGTGCCCAACAAGACTAGAACAGAGCAGTTATATAAAAGTGCCCTATAATGAAATTGAATATACTCACGTTGACCACAGCAAACATATTGGAAAAAGAGGTATTGGTGATGAGAAGGAAGATGGCTCCATTGATATTCATCACACCTTTCTGGTCAATGCTGAGCTGTAGGTAAATCAGCCCTAGAACAAGTCCCAGGACCTAGTAGACGGACACAAATACGTATATAAAATCTATAGTTACAAGCTCGTGTCATTGTGTGTTAGAGCGTTAATGGATGACTGTGGTTACCTGTTACCAAGCTGTAATGGGTTCGTGAGTCTCTCATGTAAAGTTTTCGCAATTTGACTAGGAAAACAAGTGAAAAAACTGGGTCCAGTAAACAAACAATGCAGCGATAACCATCGCAAAAATCTATATGGTAAGCACAAGGAAAGCATACACATAAGACAACAGAAGAGGCATTGAAATAATACCCCATCTGGATATGAGGTATTTTGTTGGTCGAATCCACTAACTATGTCTTTTACACAGCGAAGCGCACACGTCACTGTCAGGTTCATGGTTCGACTCCGCATTACTTATTTGTTAATTTTCTTGTGCGTTGTCTGGTGTGTAGGTTTTATGATGGCTAACAGTATACTTCACCAGGGCGGTACCGGGTTGAAAGGAACATAACAATTGGAACATTCCAAGTATGTCATTAAAGGCGACTATAGAGGGTTGTATATGCGACTTGTAATTTCATCATGTAAATACATTTGTATGACTGATACTGCAAGCATTCAGACACAGGCTTCCTCTAACATGATCATACACTGTTGGGTTTCTATGTTCCACTTATAGCAAAGACGTAAATATAACAATTAAGTAATGCTACCGTGTTAATGTATATGCGGAGTTATAAATGCTACTTTTTTAATGTATATGATGAGTTACAAAAATAAATAAATCAATGTTACTATTTGAATGTATAAGCAAAGATAAATCAATTAACCAATGTTTGAATGTGTCTGCGGAGCTATAAATCAATCAATTGTACCCTTAAATGAACAGGGATGGTACGAATCAACCCCTACAACTATTTTAATATTAGCGAATTTGTGAATCAGTCAATCAATGCTATTCGTTTAACGAAGATAAAAATTAATCAATGCTACTCTTGTAATATTCAACAAAGTTGTTAATCAATTAATCAGTGCTATTCCTTTAACATACAATGAAGCTATAAATCAATAAATGCTACTTTTTTAACGCAAAACGGAGTTGCAAGTCAGTCAACCAATGCTAATCGTTAAATACACAATGTGACACTGATTCATAA
Organism: Ariolimax columbianus; assembly: GCA_036924085.1. Taxonomy (NCBI): domain Eukaryota; kingdom Metazoa; phylum Mollusca; class Gastropoda; order Stylommatophora; family Arionidae; genus Ariolimax; species Ariolimax columbianus. The sequence continues at coordinate 128,774,174 of JAVGWX010000001.1, forward strand.
TTAAGATAATGTGATAGCGTAGAATATGTGCACACAAACTAGTACGTATGTTATGAATCAATAACCTTTACACAATCTGTACAAAATGTAGTTACAAAGCAGTTACTTTTTCCTAGCTAAGTGTTAGATACTAGCTTAGGCGATATCCGAACAGGTAACGTCAGAGTTACACGTTAAATAGACTATTTATTTGTAGTCTGTTTGGCCTCAGAAGTTTTGGACATTTCAAATTCTAAATTTACGACTTTCATTTTCAATTTGATAATCCGATTTTGTTAGTATTAATGTTAATTAAATTAAACACTACAAGTCATTTAGATCGTTGTGAATCTACTTTAATCTCATTTACTCGTCATTTGATATTTGTTCTCTTCTCTTTTTCCATATGCTATATGTGATTTTTGGCTTCACGAAAAGTCGGTGGAGATTCAAAGGTATGCTGAGGCCAATACATCGAGCCAATTTTATTGTTTTGCCCTCGATCCCATCACTCATCTCATGTTTGTAATGCTGACGGCACGGCGATACTGACCGACACAGTTCCAATTTTGGAATGCTGTAGGGATAATTTTGATGCCATTCTCAACTGCGGGGGTCTATCACCAGCGCACAAGACATAGCTTGCATGCCCCAAACTACTATTAACCAGCGGTTTGATTTTGAGCCCACCGAGGACAAGGTCAGGAAGGCTATCAGGGAGGTGTCAAAAGGCAAGGCTCCCGGTTCTAATTCCATTCCGGTAGAGATTTTCCAAGCAGAGGGTCATGTCCTTCATCAGCAACTGACTACTCTCGTTCATTGTATTTTGGAAGCCGAGACAGTTCCGCAGGAGATGAAGGATGCCACAATTGTACACCTGTACAAGCTAAAGAGCAATCGTCAATCCTGCGACAATCACAGAGGTATCTCTACGTTATCAATCACATGCAAAATTCTGGCCAGAAACCTGCTCAACAGCCTAAATGGCCACATTGAGCAGGGTTTTCTCCCAGAGAGTCAGTGTGGATTTCGTGCTAGTCGTGGCACGGCTGACATAATAGATGCAGCCTGTCAAATACAAGCGAAATGTCAAGAATAGAATTTGAACCTGTACGCAGATTTTGTTGATCTGACCAAAGTCTTTGACACCGTCAATAGGGATGGACTCTGGCAAATCATGGCCAAGTTTGGCTGCTCCTACATATTCATCACAGTTGTCAATTGTGCGCTAGCCCCGACACTCGTTAGCGTGGTCGTTGCAGCATTGTTCAATGTTGATGTACATGGCTCTGCTACTTGCATGCATATCAGATACAGGACGCAGGGTGAGCTGTTCATTCCGAGGAGCCTGAAATTATACATCAAGGTGCGTCAGGTCACTATCCTAGATCTACTAGTCGCAGGCGATTGCGTCTTCAACACTTGCTAAGACAAAGATATGCAGTCCACCATGGTGAAGTTTTCGGTGGCATGTCGTAACTTTGGTCATACGATCAACACTAGAAAAACATAAATACTTTTCAAGCCTGCCCCTGAGGAGTCATGCATTGAACCAGACATTACTGTACAGAACCAACGTCTTCAGGCAGTCGTTAGCTTCACCTACCTAGGCAGTAACCTAATTAGATAGACGAATATAAACTGTGAAGTCGATAACACGATTGCTAAGGCGGGCTCTGTGTTTTGAAGGCTCCAAAACCGACATGGCATCAGTGTCGCCATCAAGGTAAAAGTGTATCGTGCTGTGGTATTATTCAAGCTCCATGCTTGTGAGACATGTACAGTGCATAGCAGACATGCAAGACGGTTCAATCGTTTTCACTTGAGCTGTCTGCGTAGACTGTTCAGAATCAGATGGCAGGACAAAGTGCATAACTCTGAAATTCTTAGCAATACTAACATGTTGAGTATCCATATACTTCTTAAATTCGCTCAGCTAAGATGGACAAGACATGTTGTTTGCATGTCAGATGAGCGCATCATCCAGCAGCTGTTAGTCGAAAAGCTCACAACAGGCAGATGCTCACCATGAGTACAGACAAAACACTACTCCTTAAAAGTGTCTCAGAAAAGCTTAAATATTGATGTCACCTTCTAGGAGATGCTTGCACAATACGTTCTCCCTGACGCGCTAGAATCACACAAGATGCTCAGATCACAGAGAGTAAGGCCATCGCGAAGGTTCTACTGAAGCGTGTTGTCCGAAACAAACAATACTTAGAACCATTCCACAGCCGGTTCTTCGCATATGTGCCCTAAAAGTGGCAGGATGTGCCGTTCCAGGATTGGCCTTTACAGCCATCAGAGACCACATCTCGCAGCAATAGCTTGTTGTTTTCGCCATCTTCCCTTGCGATGGGCAACTGTTATAACATTCAGTTCAGTTCAGTTCATCCCGTAACCCATCAGGTCGTTGGGGCACACATGAAGACACTCCCAAAATCCCACGCCATCCCTCTCTGTCTGTCGCCGGCTGACGTATCTCACCGGGACGAAGGCCTGACCACTCAGTGATGTTGTCCACCTGTCTCTTCCTTGGACGTCCTCGCCCTCTCTGTCCCGGTACGGAACAAAAGAGTATCGAGTTTGTAATTCCGTTGGACCTCGCGACGTGCCCGCACCAGGCCATCTTTCGTCTTTTGATAGCTGTGAACAGATCTTCAAATGGACCAATAGCGTCTTCAACTCTCTGACGGATTTCTACGTTCGTGACACGATCTTTATATGTAACATTTAGGAGTTTTCTATAGCACCTCATTCCCATTGCATGTATCCTGCCCTGGATATCTGCTGTAATGGTCCAGGTCTCGCAGGCATACAGAAATAATGATAGTACCAAAGAGCGCATTAGTCTAACTTTTATGCCGAGGGCCAGTCGCTTGTCTTGCCATCTAGGTTTCAGCCGAGTCAGCGCCGCTGTTGTTTGTGTTATTCTTTCAATTACCTCTGGCTTCGATCCCTCTTCACTGATCAATGATCCCAGATATTTGAAACGTTTTACCACCTCAAGTTCTTGCCCATTTGCCTCTATTACAGATTTAAACCCTGCTACGTTATTGTTCATGAGCTTTGTTTTATCTGCATTTATTTCCATACCAAAACTCAGGGCCGTTCTATCCAATCTACCAATCAACTCCTGGAGTTCCCTTTCTGTGCCTGCCAATACATCAATATCATCAGAAAATCGGAAGTTTATGATAAGCCTGTCACCTATTTTAACCGTGCCAACATGTCATTTTAAGGTCGTCTCCATTATTCTCTCCAAGAATATATTGAAGAGTGTTGGGGAGAGTATACATCCCTGTCTCACACCCACCGTCGCACAGAACCAATCGCCTAGCGTTCCCTCTACAGAGACTGCGCTTGTCACCTGCTCATAAAGGTTTGCAATTACCCTCACAATATCACTGTTGAACTTATAATGCGTCATTGTTGACCATAGCGCCGCATGCCACACTCTGTCAAACGCCTTTCTAAAGTCAATGAAGGCATGGTAGAGTTGTTGTTGATACTCTGAGTACTTCTCATTCAGTAGCCGAAGATTAAATATATGCTCGATGGTACTCCTTCCCGCTCAAAAGCCCGCTTGTTCTTCGGCAATGATATTCTCTGCCTGTGGTTTCAGTCTGTTAAGTATTATTCTCAAGAGAACTTTATTTGGATGACTTATCAGACTTATTGTTCGATAGTTCTGACACATATTTAGGCTTTCTGATTTGGGCAGTGGTATAATGACTGATTTTGTCCAGCTGGTGGGCCACTCTCCTATCTGCCAAATTCTATTGCAGATGTATGTCAGGGTATAAATTGTTGCCTCACCTCCCACTTGTAGGAGCTCCGCTTGAATATTATCCACACCTACAGCCTTCCCTCTCTTCAGCATTTTCACGGCTTCGAATACTTCTTCCCTTGTTATCGTTTGATTTTCCTCTATCAGACTCACTTCAGGAGACATTGCATTTCTTGTTATAACATTGCATTTCTTAATTGTGCTTATCCTCCCATGTCCAATTAAGCTGAATGACTTCGATGTACCTCGATTCATGTCTGTGTTATTGTTTTCTGTCAATGTTATGTACAGTACGTATTGTGCTCTAACAACACAGTAGATCAATGTCTTACACACCACTCTTCGGCGGTTTGTTGGATATTCACGGTTATCTGTAATTATTATTTGTAACTATGATTACAGAATGACTAGATTCAATATTTCCATGTTAACAATAACATCTAATTCAGTTTGAGGTATATCATGGTGATATTCTACGTTTTTGAATGTGAATCGTATGTAACATTCGAACATTATCAATTCTGCTGACGAACCCTGTTATTCTTTCATCACCACTTGAAGTGTATTCAAACTCGCTTGGCCAGACGTCAGGTCTTAATCTACACAAAACAATGTTAATTGCCTCTTCGTGGCATTGACTCCCAATGATTATGCCCCCCCTTTCTATGCAAAAACCAGGCATTGTATTGCTTAAACGTCTATTTTAACTCGACCTTCTCATGTCTCATGAATATTGTATGCCTACATTTTCTGAGAGCCTTCTCTATGAGACAGTCTGTCGATTTGAATAGCTGTGTATCTGCATCTATTGTCCTTTGGCATTGGATCTATTGCGTCTATTTCGTTTTTCCTGTAATGTGTTGTCATGTGGTATGTGGAAAAGGCCTAACTGCAGTCTTTGCTTAGTCTCTCCCTCCCTCCTCCATTTCACTCTCTCACACACTCTCTCTCTCTCTCTCTCTCTCACTTTGTGGACAAACAGTGATGCTTCATGTTTCGACTGTTATACACACAACTACTACTTCATCCTATGGGACCCTTCTGCTCAAGTTAGGTCTGATCCCAGATCCCTAGTCCGTGACTTGTTGCTAAATGGAACTTTGAGCAGACTAATGGGTCTCAATAAACCTTGCACTGGGAGAGTAATGAGTATCCAACGCTTTCTTGCAAGCTGCACTCATTATTTTTAAACCCTAAACCAGGTAGAGGTGCATTTTTTTTTTATATACGCCCCTGTGTTGCTCAGGTGGTTCTTGAACCACGATAATATGCATTGTGTCATATCTGATACCGTCTTTAACCATGATAACATGTATTGTGTCATGTCTGACACCGTTTTGAACCGTGATAATTGGCATTGTGTCATGTCTGATACCGTCTTGAAACATGATAACATGCATTGGGTCATGTCTGTTACCGTCTTGAAACATGATAACATGCACTGGGTCATGTCTGATACCGTCTTGAACCATGATAACACATATTGTGTCATATCTAATATTTTCCTTCACAATGATAACACGTATTGTGGCATGTCGGATACAGTCTTGAACTATAATACCATGTATTGTGTCTTATCTGATTCTTGCTTGACTATGATAACGTGCACTGTGTCCTATCTAAAACTGTCTTGAACTATGATAAAATGTATTGTGGCCTGTTTACAAATTTCTACTCGATTATAATACAAGTATGATAATTGAGTAGCAGAACGTTAGGTCGCTTCAGTCGACTGTGTTGTAATTCTGTACCGGACTTATTATTCGGAAAAGAAAGGCAGGGAAGACTCGAACTGGGCTAACCCAGCTCACAAAAAGTTGAGACCTGCTACAAGGAAGAGTCTAATACTTCATCCCCGATAGCAATGACTGATATGAGACTAACCTTTACTCGTTTAATACGAGTATAACATGCTAGCCTACATTTTTATAATAGCTTGACACACGTAGTAGCCCCAGATGACAGCAGTAATTGTCCAAGAGGTGAACAGAAATCCTCAGATAACAGCAGTAATATTCCCAGATGACAACAACAGATGACAGCAAAAATAGCCACAGAAGACAGCAGTAATTACCACATATCTTCTTTTTCGTCTTTCATTCTCAAAACTTACGCTTCCAATCCCTGAAAAGGGCTTTGCAAGTAGCATGTAGTCTGAAGAACGGAATGCGTTGTGTCGTATTTATAAACTGACCGCGCTATTTGCACATTTCCGTCCGACACATCCGACTTCAGCATGTCATTTGTGGGTACCGGGTTAGCCTTCCCTCTTCGATTCCTTCTCCTCAGCCAGTCTGGGTACCGGGTTAGCCTTCCCTCTTCGATTCCTTCTCCTCAGCCAGTCTGGGTACCGGGTTAGCCTCCCATCTTCGATTCCTTCTCCTCAGCCAGTCTGGGTACCGGGTTAGCTTTCCCTCTTCGATTCCTTCTCCTCAGCCAGTCTGGGTATCGGGTTAGCCTCCCCTCTTCGATTCCTTCTCTTCAGCTAGTCTGAGTACCGGGATAGCCTCCTCTCTTCGATTCCTTCTCCTCGGCCAGTCTGAGTACCGGGTTAGCCTTCCCTCTTCGATTCCTTCTCCTCAGCCAGTCTGGATACCGGGTTAGCCTTCCCTCTTCGATTCCTTCTCCTCAGCCAGTCTGGGTACCGGGTTAGCCTTATTCTTCGATTCCTTCTCCTCAGCCAGTCTGGGTACCGGGTTAGTCTTCCCTCTTCGATTCCTTCTCCTCAGCCAGTCTGGGTACCGGGTTAACCTTCCCTCTTCGTAGCAGTAGCCCCAGATGACAGCAGCAATAGCCCCAAATGACAGCAGCAATAGTCCAGGATGACAGAAGCAATAGCCCCAAATGACAGCAGCAATATCCCCAAATGACAGCAGAAATAGCCCCAAATGACAGCAGCAATAGTCCAGAATGACAGAAGCAATAGCCCCAAATGATAGCAGCAATAGCTCTAGATGACAGCAGCAATAGCCCCAAATGACAGCAGCAATAGCCCTAGATGACAGCGTCAATAGACTCAGATGACAGCAGCAATAGCCCTAGATGACAGCGTCAATAGACCCAGATGACAGCAGCAATAGCCCTAGATAACAGCGTCAATAGACCCAGATGACAGCAGCAATAGCCCTAGCTGACATCATCAATAGCCCCAGATGACAGCGTCAATAGCCCCAGATGATAGCGTAAATAGCCCCAGATGACGGCGTCAATAGACCCAGATGACAGCGTCAATAGACCCAGATGACAGCGTCAATAGACCCAGATGACAGAGTCAATAGACCCAGATGACAGCAGCAATAGCCCTAGATAGCAGCGTCAATAGACGCAGATGACAGCAGCAATAGCCCTAGATGACAGCGTCAATAGACCCAGATGACAGCGTCAATAGACCCAGATGACAGCGTCAATAGACCCAGATGACAGCGTCAATAGACCCAGATGACAGCGTCAATAGACCCAGATGACAGCGTCAATAGACCCAGATGACAGCGTCAATAGACCCAGATGACAGCGTCAATAGACCCAGATGACAGCGTCAATAGACCCAGATGACAGCGTCAATAAACCCAGATGACAGCGTCAATAGACCCAGATGACAGCGTCAATAGACGCAGATGACAGCAGTACGAGCCCCGAGAAGAACACTTACGCAAGATTGCAGGATCCGAATTCTGAAGAGCATGACGTCACGGAACACGCCAATCCAACTCCTCCAAAACAGGTATCGATACTGTATAAACCAGGACGATTCATACCTTGGCAGAATGTAAAAAAGAGAATGTGGCTAAACATACGATGAAATGTACTATTACACTGTAAACTTGTTGTTCATTTAGTCACATCATGTGTACTGTGTCAGATAGTCAAATGTCGCCAAAACGTATTTCTTTTTCATTGGAGTATAATGCCGGATGGGCAAACATGAGGATGTTGAAAATCAACGGAAATATTATGAAGGTTCTTGAACACATGTATGACAAGGCGTCCAGTGTAGCTCTTGTAAATGGGAGGCGAGATGACTGGTTTCGCACATCAGTCGGTGTGAGACATGGTTATACACTCTACCTAAAAATTTTAAATATATTCCTTGAGGGAATTACAAGTGAGATACTTGGAGGTCACGTTGGTACTATCAAGATAGGGGACCGAACGATTACCAACCTTCGTTTTGCAGATGACATCGACGGGTTGGTCGGAACAGAAGCACAATTCCAGGAATGGGTCAGAAGACTCGATGAAACAGCTCTTGACTATGGTATGGAGATAAACACTGGAAAGACAAACATTAATGACCAACAACGCTACGGGCTTCAACAGCAGGATAAAAGCTAACGATCAGGAACTCGAAGTGGTTGATCGTTTTAAATATATGGGTTCGATTGTCAGTGATAAAGGATCAAAATGTGAGGTGTTGGCCAGAATAGCACATACAATAGCGGCGCTTGCACGGCTTAACAAAATCTGGCGATAAACGGTTAGCACTATGCATGGAAATCAGATTATGTTTACATTGGTCCTGTCAATATTCCTCTATGCTTGTAAGACATGGATAATTACAGCTGACCTGCAGCGGGGGATAAAGGCCTTGGGGGTGAGATTTTTCCGAAGACCTTTAAACGTCACGTACAAAGATCGAGTTACAAATGAGAAAATACGAGAAATAATTACAAGAACAATAGGATCTTTTGAAGACCTCTGTCCAAAGCAGACGACAAAGAGGCCGTCCAAAACAGAGGTGGTAGGACAACATAAACGAATGGACCAATCTCCGACCAGAAGAGGCACAAGGAGCGACCGTTGACAGAGAAGGGATTGTGGGATTGTGAGTATGTTTTCATGTGTGTCCCAACGACCTCCCTGGTTACGTGATGACCTGACCTGATCTCACCTGATAATTCCGGACCACGGTTTTGTTGTTGGACATCCCCCCATCTCCGGTTCGACGATTGTAGGTGTAGGGCCACCATGACGTTCCTTTACGAGTCCATCTATTGTCAGACAGGCGTACTATGTGCCCTCTGATCTGCGTTTTCTTAGCATCACCGTTTCTACGACGTTATTAAAGCAGGTTTGACTCCTTATGGCGGTGTTGTGGATGTGGTGTTAATTGGTCGTAAATTTCACTCCTCTCAGCTAAATAGCATGGCTGAAATCATCGTGCTGGTGAAATTGTGAGCTCTCGTTTCACTGGTATTCATCTGTTGATTTATATGCCTGGTGAGATTGAAGCTGAACCACCCCGCTGCTATCCTGCGTGAAATCTCTCTAATGCCGGTCGTGGGAGTTGGTAATTTCATGGCGCAAGTAGATGTAAGAGAAGTAACAATTTTGATGGGATCAGTTCTAAGCCGCATGTTCTTGCAGGGGGAGAAAATGTTCAACATGCATTGTTGCTTTAGTATTTTTAATTTTAGACCAACTGCCTCGCTTGCGTTGTACAGCTCATTTAAGCATTGCTCAGCTTACTGATGATGACTATGCCATCCGCAAACCGGAGGTGATTCAGCATTTCTCCGTCCATGTTTATATACTTATCTGTAAACTGACAAGAATGTTTTTATGTATATATATTTATATATATTAGCATAAAATTATAATTAATCACTGCACACTACCAAGCAATTCACATAAACCGACTAAGGATGGCAGTGCACGAAACTAGCAAGCTGATTGTGTAGAACAAAAGGCCACAAAAATTATCACTACCAATGTAAATGTTGTGCATTAGTTCAGACATCCTACATGGGATCTGCCGTTCCGCTACCACTATATTCCGTAACGAACAAAAAAACACCATACACAGATGCGTAGAAAAATGATCGTTTACGGAATAACAACACAGGCCAACAAATTTGTTAAAGTTTATCTTCAGAAATTAAATCCCCCATTGCTTTATGATTGTGACATGTTGATGTTAACACTAATATTGATAACCAGCAATTGTCAATCATTTCGATGATAAAAGAACACTTAAGTCATAATAAGGTCAATAGTGCATTCCTTTTTAATTATCCTGAGTGAACATTTAGTCTTTGTACTTTGGGCTTTATAAAAATTGCAGTTACATCCTGCCCATTTAATTGAAACTCTTTAAATAAAATTAGGGGAAATGCAAAGACACATTTAAATTTCACATAAAATGTTTTTAAAATAAACATTTGAATCTTTTCTATCACAATTTAGTGGCTCTTCGAGGCCTCTTCACCTATTTCTTGAACTCAAGCACAGCGGTATCTTTTGTCTATGTCCAGCAATAATCAACAAGCATTGAAGGACTTCCTGTACCCTGATACTATGTTTTCATAGCAGCAATGTCTTGTTGTAATCTCTGACTATGGTCATGTCTCACTGCTCTACAGTTTAGTGGAAAGAAATCGATATGTGGGTGCAAAAAATGAATCTGCAGAGACATGTTGCAACCAAGCCTGTTGTACATCGGAAGATTTTCAATAACGTCCTCTGTTGTATCGATAAAATATGTATCCACTGACTTAAATGCAACCCATGCGGCCTTTTCCTTGCCATGCACCACGAGAGGGAACTCGCCATCTGCAATAAGTTTATGAATTTGGGGACTAACAAATACTCCCTTTATTTTACCTTCACTCAATCTTGGAAACTTTCTAATAAGATGCTGAAATGCCACTTCTGTTTTATTCATTGCCTTGACAAAGTTAAGTTTTTCATGAGACTCAACTTAATGCACAAGGGCGGTAAAACGTGGCTATTTTTACAGAGAGGTGATGCAACATAGCTATAATTACATCATCTAATTCCAGTTCTGTTTTTATTGATCATTGGTACAAATTACGCAATCGGCCTCTAGTTGCATAACACAAATATCTTTAACATAACAGTAAGTGTATATCTCGGAAACTAGAGCCAATCAGAGGTTTTTTTTAATGTTACGTACGTATTCAGCACACCAAAATTAGTTGATATTAATTGTTTTCATGCCTGAAGTATTTTGGTCGTTGACTACTGCAAAATGAGAAGTTTTACCGTATCGTATAATGCCAAAGGAAGCACCAAAACACACTTTTATCTGGGAAAGGATTAGAGATTTCATTGTAATCTCGTAGATCATGATTTTTTCTGAGTTGGAATTTGTTTGCTTTACATTAATGAACGTCATGTACGCATTGGCTTTGGTAGAATGGAATTGCAGAGTCCATGGATTGAATCACCTTTCAGATAGTTAGATCTAATATTATGAAAGGGAGAAATTATCAGAACAAAAAATACAAACTACAGCTACAAAGTTTACTCGGTGTCAAACTAGCAATGACAATAACAATGAAAGGACAACTTTACAAATTACCTGGATTCTCCAGCCAATGCCTCATCCAGCTGCAACAAACGAAGTTTGGTTAGGCTAGAAACAGTTTCTCAAATCAGTCATACATCGTGACTTCTTAGTTGGAAATCTTGGTCACGGCAGTTATTCGATTCGATGCATACATTTGTCAGACAGTTATTCGATGCACACATATGTCAGGCAGTTATTCGATGCATAGATATGTCAGGCAGTTATTCGATGCATACATATGTCAGGCAGTTATTCGATCCATACATATGTCAAGCAGTTATTCGATGCATACATATGTCAGGCAGTTATATTCGATGCATACATATGTCAGACAGTTATTCGATACATACATCAAAGTCTGTTACTCGATGCAAACATATGTCAGGCAGTTATTCGATGCATACATACAAGGGGCTTGTCATACGTCTTTACCCTGACTATGAAGGAGTAGGAGGAGAAAGTGGAAATTTTGAACATATGTAGCTCATTCAATTGGTACTGGACTTGAGAAGTATGAATGTTCCTCTTTGACGGGTTTACCCGGTAAGGTGCATGGCGCAACACACGTTATTGACCGGATCTGCTACTCTAACGGTTTGTCAGAACAATGGAGTAATCAAACGCCAGAACTGTGATAACATTCTTGATGTTACAGGGGAAAACACCAATGTTTGAGGAATTCTGTACTTCGTACTCTTCTGTAAAAAAAAAAACAGGTGTAGGCAGTTTAAGTGTGGCCGTTTCCATGTTGCTGATCTTCCAAGATCAGGAAGACCATCCTCAGAGTGCAGCGAGAAAAATGCTGCAAGAGTGAAGAAAATCATTGACCAAGATAGGAAAATGACAATTGCAGAAATATCTAGGTCAGCAAAACTGAATGAAAGTACAGTTTTTAGTATTTTACACAACAGACTGAACATGAGAAAAGTGTGTGCCGGCTGGGTCCTGCGTCTGCTGACATGTGAACAGAAACAAACGAGGGCTGATTGCTGGGGCCAGTTGCTCAAAATGTGTCGGTCGAAAAACATGTTGCCGACCATAGTGACAGTAGATGAGACTTGGGTTTACCATTATGACCCAGAATCCAAAATTTACAGCATGCAGTGGAAAACCCCGGGCTCGCCAACACATATCAAGCCAAGAGCACAGAAATCTGCAAGAAAAGTGTTGCTGGCTATTTTTTTGGAACGTCAAGATGTCATATTGAAAGATTACCTGCCTCATGGCAACACGGTTAATTGGCAAAATTATGCAGATATCCTTACCAAACTAAGAAAGACCGTGACCAGAAAACGAGGGATAGCGAGCACTCAAATTCTGCCTTTGCTTCAAGACAACGCGCCCTCCCATAAAGCAAGGCTTGTGATACAAACAGCCAACGATTTAAATAATGAAATTCTTCCACACCCACAATATTCTCCGGATTTAGCTCCATCGGACTTTTTTCTTTTCCTAAAACTTAAAAAACAGCTGAAAGGAAATCATTTTGACAGTGACGAAAATGCTATACTGACTTGTGATAACTGGTTTAGTTCGAAAAATAGGTTATTTTATTCTGAAGGTCTTTTCAAGGTCACGCAGAGATGGCGGAAATATATACATTCAAGTGGTAACTACATTGAGAAGGAATAAACACTGTGCCAAATTTCAACTTTCTCCTCCTTCTCCTTCGTGGCCAGGGTAAAGACTTATGACAAGTCCTTTGTATGTTCGGCAGTTATTCGATCCATATATCCAAGGCAGTTATTCTATACATACATGCCAGCTGTTATTCTTGCATACATATGTCAGGCAGTTAATTGATGCATACACAGCAGCTATTGTTCAATTCATACATATGTGAGGCAGTAATTGGATGCATTCAAAGGTCACGCAGTTACTCGGTGCATACATATGTCAGGCATTTATTAGGTGCATACATGTCAGGTAGTAGTTATTCGATGAATAAATATCAGACAGTTATTCGATTATTCAAATATACAAATAATAAAGTGATCTTATTTTGTAAACAGAGGACATTTGGGCATTCCAAAAACTATTTACGTTTGTCTCTTTCATTAAAAATTCTGAAATCAGGGCCAGATTTGAGCATGACCAAACTACAACTTTGTTTTGTGAAGCTTTTTTTTTTTTTTTTTATTGTAACTGATTTCTGGATTTACTAGCAAAAATCATGCCACATTTTGCAAATTTCATGTCATTTTCTAGTACATGCACGTTTACAAGCAGTTTTCATTCACAAGAATTAAATATATACGGGTTTAGGTGGGTGGGAGGCGGGGAGGATACTGCGTTTCGAAACGGCTAGTGTTATGGCCCGCAACCTGCAGTTGCTTGTATTACAATCCGTAACAAACCAAAGTCGAAAACCTTGTGCGAAGTAAACTTATGTTTTTAATGTTGTGCTGAAGTCAGATGTAATCAGACGTTAGGCTCAAAACACAGTACAACGTACTCTGTCTTTGAAAACATGGTGAGCGAGAAAAAAAAAATTGATCCAGTCATTTGACTTACTGGAAACAATTGTCCTATTATTAAACGTCTGCAAAACTATATTCATGTTCTGAATTCTCTGAAGTAACAAATGCGGGTTTGCTATGCATTTTGATGGCATTCCTGTCAACATCATTTGTTACACAACCTTATTCTCTGTTCACAATTGCCGAAGAGGACCTTTACAGAAACTCATAGCTTACGGCTTCGTCGTTTCTAAATGTAGCTGTGTCTGGAACTACCATTTTTTTTTTTGGTATCAGACAGAAAATAAGCAGAATTCTTATTCTGCAGAATGTATCATTAAACTCGTGTAAGTGATATGGTTTTTCGAATAGTTGTTGCCTTTAGCTGCTAGAATAGAATTGAAAATACTCACACAAATATTATTTTAAACAAACAAAAACCGGTTAATTACTGATCTGTTTAACGCCAGAAACATATTTTATTTAAAACTGTTGATATTAGCCAATAGGAGGAACATTAGGTTCAATAATTTCATTTGATTACATAAACAGAACATTCATCTTTATCAGGCATGGCGGAAGACTTATCTAACAATATTTAGGACGGGACATTCATGTTTATCAACAGATTCAATTACTTACCAGAGGGTCGTGGTTTTTCTCGCTGGCATTCTTGATAAGGTTCTCGGTCTCCAATGTAATGCTGGCAGCTTCTTCACTTACAGCGAACACATCACACAAAGCCTGTAGTAATATGTAGACATAATGCACAAGCAGCCTAAAAGTTTATATCATTATTAATCAACATTTTCCTGTGCATTACGATTGCAGCTGATTCCCAAGATTATTTTTTACAAGATGACGACGATTCGCTTTTCGATCCAAGTGGAGCATTATGTCACCACTACAGATCACCCCCTTTACAAAAATAATGCATTCGAGCATTTGCGGTGATGGTTTCAAGAAATATAATTGTTAACTATGTTCTTGTCGTCTGGTCTCTGGCTGCATCTATGACTTGTAAGGTTTGTCTGACGTGTTTCTTCGTTTGTGGAAAAAAAAAGGTTTTTCTGATCCCCTTACGATCTGGGTTTGCACATCTAACACTCTGCGCCGATATTCTGTCTGATCTCCGTGCGATCTGAGTTTGCACATCTAACACTCTGCGCCGATATTCTGTCTGATCTCCGTGCGATCTGAGTTTGCACATCTAACACTCTGCGCCGATATTCTGTCTGATCTCCGTGCGATCTGAGTTTGCACATCTAACACTCTGCGCCGATATTCTGTCTGATCTCCGTGCGATCTGAGTTTGCACATCTAACACTCTGCGCCGATATTCTGTCTGATCTCCGTGCGATCTGAGTTTGCACATCTAACACTCTGCGCCGATATTCTGTCTGATCTCCGTGCGATCTGAGTTTGCACATCTAACACTCTGCGCCGATATTCTGTCTGATCTCTGTGCGATCTGAGTTTGCACATCTAACACTCTGCGCCGATATTCTGTCTGATCTCCGTGCGATCTGAGTTTGCACATCTAACACTCTGCGCCGATATTCTGTCTGATCCCCTTACGATCTGGGTTTGCACATCTAACACTCTGCGCCGATATTCTGTCTGATCTCCGTGCGATCTGGGTTTGCACATCTAACACTCTGCGCCGATATTCTGTCTGATCTCCGTGCGATCTGAGTTTGCACATCTAACACTCTGCGCCGATATTCTGTCTGATCTCCGTGCGATCTGAGTTTGCACATCTAACACTCTGCGCCGATATTCTGTCTGATCTCCGTGCGATCTGAGTTTGCACATCTAACACTCTGCGCCGATATTCTGTCTGATCTCCGTGCGATCTGAGTTTGCACATCTAACACTCTGCGCCGATATTCTGTCTGATCTCCGTGCGATCTGAGTTTGCACATCTAACACTCTGCGCCGATATTCTGTCTGATCTCCGTGCGATCTGAGTTTGCACATCTAACACTCTGCGCCGATATTCTGTCTGATCTCCGTGCGATCTGAGTTTGCACATCTAACACTCTGCGCCGATATTCTGTCTGATCTCCGTGCGATCTGAGTTTGCACATCTAACACTCTGCGCCGATATTCTGTCTGATCTCTGTGCGATCTGAGTTTGCACATCTAACACTCTGCGCCGATATTCTGTCTGATCTCCGTGCGATCTGAGTTTGCACATCTAACACTCTGCGCCGATATTCTGTCTGATCCCCTTACGATCTGGGTTTGCACATCTAACACTCTGCGCCGATATTCTGTCTGATCTCCGTGCGATCTGGGTTTGCACATCTAACACTCTGCGCCGATATTCTGTCTGATCTCCGTGCGATCTGAGTTTGCACATCTAACACTCTGCGCCGATATTCTGTCTGATCTCCGTGCGATCTGAGTTTGCACATCTAACACTCTGCGCCGATATTCTGTCTGATCTCCGTGCGATCTGAGTTTGCACATCTAACACTCTGCGCCGATATTCTGTCTGATCTCCGTGCGATCTGAGTTTGCACATCTAACACTCTGCGCCGATATTCTGTCTGATCTCCGTGCGATCTGAGTTTGCACATCTAACACTCTGCGCCGATATTCTGTCTGATCTCCGTGCGATCTGAGTTTGCACATCTAACACTCTGCGCCGATATTCTGTCTGATCTCCGTGCGATCTGAGTTTGCACATCTAACACTCTGCGCCGATATTCTGTCTGATCTCCGTGCGATCTGAGTTTGCACATCTAACACTCTGCGCCGATATTCTGTCTGATCTCCGTGCGATCTGAGTTTGCACATCTAACACTCTGCGCCGATATTCTGTCTGATCTCCGTGCGATCTGAGTTTGCACATCTAACACTCTGCGCCGATATTCTGTCTGATCCCCTTACGATCTGGGTTTGCACATCTAACACTCTGCGCCGATATTCTGTCTGATCTCCGTGCGATCTGGGTTTGCACATCTAACACTCTGCGCCGATATTCTGTCTGATCTCCGTGCGATCTGAGTTTGCACATCTAACACTCTGCGCCGATATTCTGTCTGATCTCCGTGCGATCTGAGTTTGCACATCTAACACTCTGCGCCGATATTCTGTCTGATCTCCGTGCGATCTGAGTTTGCACATCTAACACTCTGCGCCGATATTCTGTCTGATCTCCGTGCGATCTGAGTTTGCACATCTAACACTCTGCGCCGATATTCTGTCTGATCTCCGTGCGATCTGAGTTTGCACATCTAACACTCTGCGCCGATATTCTGTCTGATCTCCGTGCGATCTGAGTTTGCACATCTAACACTCTGCGCCGATATTCTGTCTGATCTCCGTGCGATCTGAGTTTGCACATCTAACACTCTGCGCCGATATTCTGTCTGATCTCCGTGCGATCTGAGTTTGCACATCTAACACTCTGCGCCGATATTCTGTCTGATCTCCGTGCGATCTGAGTTTGCACATCTAACACTCTGCGCCGATATTCTGTCTGATCTCCGTGCGATCTGAGTTTGCACATCTAACACTCTGCGCCGATATTCTGTCTGATCTCCGTGCGATCTGAGTTTGCACATCTAACACTCTGCGCCGATATTCTGTCTGATCTCCGTGCGATCTGAGTTTGCACATCTAACACTCTGCGCCGATATTCTGTCTGATCTCCGTGCGATCTGAGTTTGCACATCTAATACTCTGCGCCGATATTCTGTCTGATCCCCTTACGATCTGGGTTTGCACATCTAACACTCTGCGCCGATATTCTGTCTGATCTCCGTGCGATCTGGGTTTGCACATCTAACACTCTGCGCCGATATTCTGTCTGATCTCCGTGCGATCTGAGTTTGCACATCTAACACTCTGCGCCGATATTCTGTCTGATCTCCGTGCGATCTGAGTTTGCACATCTAACACTCTGCGCCGATATTCTGTCTGATCTCCGTGCGATCTGAGTTTGCACATCTAACACTCTGCGCCGATATTCTGTCTGATCTCCGTGCGATCTGAGTTTGCACATCTAACACTCTGCGCCGATATTCTGTCTGATCTCCGTGCGATCTGAGTTTGCACATCTAACACTCTGCGCCGATATTCTGTCTGATCTCCGTGCGATCTGAGTTTATACACGCAACACTTTGGGCCCTTATTCTGTTTGCTCTCTTTGCGATCTCGATTACACATCCAACACTTTTTCCATTCTGACTGATCGTTATCCAACAATACAAATAGATATATGCTTAACTAGAAGTCTAATTCTGGTTTTGAATGTCAACGTCTTTGTTCAAGTCACCAGTCAAATCTGGTTGCCAAGGTCTTATCTGTCTCGAACACAATGATATACGACTCTTTGTACGGATGTCTCAGTATTGATCTGTCTCGAACACAATGATACATTACTCTCTGTACGGAATCTAAGTGTCTTCCTCCGTGTTTGGTTATCGGGCAGAGCTATTCACGTGATCCTACGTTTCGGGCCTGCGACCAACCACGTCCCGTATCCATGGTTACTTACCGGTTACACTTGTTTCCACGTCTTCTACCCATCTAAAACATCACTACTACTACTCTTTTGGACATCTCCTCGTTCAAAGTACTGGATGATTTTAGAACAACCTACCCTTTATACTGTTGAACCAGTTATTACAACTACCCATATCGATTTGTCTTAATCTCCAACAATAACACCGGTCGATCTTTCTACGTTGTGATGAGCCAGTTGGATCTGGTTCTGCTTTCTGACTATCATATCTTAGGCAGATAAAGATGATTGATACGGTCGGCAAAAATTTAAAAAATCACCAGAGTGGTACCAGGATTAAATGGAATAGGGCCACTGTAGCATTGAGATAAAGCGACAAAACATGGTTGTCCTTGTGGCTAAGAACTTCATCATGTTAGAATCATTGCTATTGAAATCACAATTGTAATTCTTGAATACAGATTTCACGTAGGTAGTGGTGACCCTAAGCTTCATAAAGAGATAAATGGTTAGTTACTAAAATCATAGAAATGTCATCAGTGGTGAGATGTACTTGGATCAATCAAATCATAGAAATATCATCAGTGGTGAGATGTATTTGGATCAATCAAATCATAGAAATATCATCAGTGGTGAGATGTACTTGGATCAATCAAATCATAGAAATGTCATCAGTGGTGAGATGTACTTGGATCAATCAAATCATAGAAATATCATCAGTGGTGAGATGTACTTAGATCAATCAAGTCATAGAAATGTCATCAGTGGTGAGATATACTTAGATCAATCAAGTCATAGAAAGGCCATCAGTGGTGAGATATACTTAGATCAATCAAGTCATAGAAATGTCATCAGTGGTGAGATATACTTAGATCAATCAAGTCATAGAAATGTCATCAGTGGTGAGATATACTTAGATCAATCAAGTCAAAGAAATGTCATCAGTGGTGAGATATACTTAGATCATATGTCAAAGAAATGTCGTAATGGGAGAGTCGTACTCAGATCAATCAGGTCATATAAATTGCACCAGTAGTAGATATTGCTAAGATTGTTTTCCCCGATCGTGTATTTACCGAAGATATCAGTAAGACCTGGGCTCCAATGTGTACTATATCACCAGATATAGTTTGATGTTAAAGGTGACGGTACAATCAATTATACAACACGCACTGTCATCGAGGATAAAGTGTGGGAGATTTGTTTGTGTGCATGGATCTCAGTTTTATCTGAGTTCCTCTGACCAGTTCACTTTTTTTTGCCACTTTGTCTTACCTGACAATCAAGTACACCTTTATAGATGCGCAGATCGAAAAGTTTCGTGAATTAATATTTAGCCATGTTCATTTGCAAAAGGATATACGAGCTCTTGCAGTGCCACTCAGACATTATGCTTGTTGAAGTGCGAATTGTACATGTGATTAGAGACATCAACGGCAACAGGTTAAGTCAAGTTATCCCCCTAAGCAGCCAAGTCAAGTCTTTCTGACCATCCATGGTCACGGTTGATTCCCAGACAGCTTGCAGTGCAGATGGACGAGAGGCGTTGTGTCTCTGTCAGGTGTTACGTGAGCAGGTCGGGCGCGACCTATGAATGGTGTGGTCTTTTCCCGTCCTTAATTTCTAGGGGCAGCTGAAGAAATTGTCGTGCCAGAACAACATAAATTAGGGGGGTGGGGGCACATGGCCTAAGAAAGAGGGACGGCGTCAATCACGCGTTGATGAAATGCTCTCAAGTTGTGTCCGTTGGGAGACACCGATGTTAGAGACTAAGTCTCGACAGCGGCCTGCAAGGAGACGTTATTGGGAGAGCAGCATATGCAAAGTCTCGGGTCGCTTCAGATCACCTAACGTCAACACAGTGAACATCAAAATGTCGCCTCGCTGAAATCATAATATACCTTACGACCAATTCATGAACTTAATAGCGCCACGTAATGGTAAATAGTAATCGAGTCAAAACCTTTTTGCACGTCTACGATCATTGGTCTTTTTGAAGATCTGTTCATAGCTATCAAAAGACGAAATAGGGCCTGGTGCGTGCACGTTGCGAGGTCCAACGGAATTACCAACTCGATACTCTTTGGTTCCGTACCGGGACAGAGAGGGCGAGGACGTCCAAGGAAGAGATGGGTGGACAACATCACTGAGTGGTCAGGCCTTCGTCTCGGTGAGATACGTCAGGCGGCGACAGACAGAGAGGGATGGCGTGGGATATTGGGAGTGTCTTAATGTGTGCCCCAACGACCTGATGGGTTACGGGATGAACTGAACTGAACTGAACGATCATTACTCCGGTAAATAGTAATCGAGTCAAAACCTTTATGCACGTCTACTTATCATTACTCCGGTAAATAGAGCTCACACACGTATTGTTCCATGTAGAGATCAGTATCGACAATATCCTGGGAATTCACGTGCAAACAAGAAAAATATTGATTATGCTGAAATAAAATTTAGAATCAAGTTCTACTCTATTATTGTGAAGGTAGTCCAATGTTGTCCAGGATGAAGTGTCATAGACTACTAGAATTGTCTGTTATGACGCGGGGAACTCAGTTTCGTTCTCCGTTAACTGTTCTGTCTTAACAGTAACACCTGATATTCTTTAACAACTGGGTCGATTTGAGAGTGTCTTTAACGGAGCTGGAAATTTGTATTTTTGCCCTTGAGAAATGAACGCTCTAAAGCTCTGCTGCTGAGATGCGCTCATATTTAATGTGAACATTCAACATGGATAATGAAATAATAATGAAGTCATTCAGTGGTTGACTGGAAAGTTGGTATCATTTCAGTCCATCAGTCAGCTATCATTAGAATGCAAGAGTTTGCCATCAAACTAAGGAGTGAGAAAGACACTAGTCAAAATGAACCTAAAGTGTGAAGGGTAAACTAATTGCAAAAACCATCAGAATAAAGGCTGAAATACTGGAATCATAGTACCCAATCAGGCAGATTAATGCTTTATGATATACAGCCAAAAGCTATCCTTTTGTTCTGTAGTCCATCTGGTCAGTCTTTCAATGGGCCCTTCCATGACTTCCTGTGTTCACCTTTTGGACTTTCATGTGGTTAATATCGGTAGGTTTGTTAGTGGATTCCTTCATGCCGCATTTTGCATTTGGAAGAGGCAGCTCTGAAGGTAATCAGCCTGCAAGCTTTCTCCTGATGCCATTTAGACAACCCACTTTGGTGGCGTTGGTAACCATTAATCAGTTATTGTTATTGTAGTGATTCCCACTGTTCCCACTTGAAGGTGTGTCAACAATTAAGGCATGTGTATCACTGCCTATTGATAGAGACAAGATATCTATGAGTTTCTCTGGAGTGCAATTATGTTGATTCTTCCAAAGAATAAACAACAAGTTACGTTTAAATACGTTGTTAAATACTGTTTGACATACCTGTGTCTTTCTACTGCATTCAGCCTCCTTGCCAGGGATGATGGCCAGAGTAACAATAAAATGATCTGCCGGATTGTAGTTCCTTGGACATGGATATTGTTGTCTGGAAATTGCATTCACTACGTTTATTGATTCTTCTTAATTAATAATTAGAGATTGTTATCTGAACTTTAAGACAATAACCGAAATCAATTAATATAAAATGTTTCAGATCCACGTGTAACACGGGTTTCCAACGAATACACGCCAAGTCCTTTTGTTCTGGGCAAACCGTTCCAGTTGTCCGTTTTCCCTGTTTCCTTTATCTTTATCTTGAACTATATTCAACACATGTCTTTTGATCTGCCTCTGTTACTACTGTCTCGGGATTCCACAACAGTGCCTTGAAATGCTAGCAGCGTGTTTCCCTAGTGTATGCCTTATCCAACGTCATCCCCATCTTCTTAAGCCGTTTTTAACTTAGATCTGTTTGGTCCTTTACAACAACAGTTCGACATTAGTTATCCTTTTATACCATTTCGATATCAACATTATATACTCGTATGTGCTTTTTAGTTGTCACTTTTTCTAATTATTCACGTTTCAGGGTCATACAAATGAAAGCTTTTAACGTTGAAGATTTTTATTTTTGTTGGACTTAATTTGTTTTAATTTTCATAAGATCTCCAATGCAATATTATTTCGTCTCGCCTTTTGCATTTTTGTATTTTGGAATATGTATCTGTAATTCCTACTTTGTTTGTATTACTATCGAGATATGTGAATTATTACAGGTTTTGTAGCAGTGTGTCACCGAACACTATATTATTGTCGCTAGTTGCATTTGCCCTGTAATCTCATTTCTGTTCACTGTGTTCTTTCAGTTCCATTGAATGGGATCTCTTATCAGCTATACTTATTTTATGTTGCATCTGTTCGCGGTTAAGAGACATGTGAGCTAAGTAATCGGCAAAGTCCAGATCATCAAGTTGTTTTGTAAAATTCCATTGAATTCCATTTTCGTTGGAAGATGTTATTGTGTTCACAATCTAGTCAATAACCAACCGACAGATAAATGGGGATACGAGACAGCTCTGTAGAACACCAGTATTTATATCAAAGGCTCCAGAAAGTTGACGTCTATGCAGAACACTCATATCTTTGTGTGTTTTTTTTGTTTTCTTAATTATGTTAAGGAGTTTCAGTGGAAATCTAGATAGCAATAATGTTAGTGTTTTTTTCTAAGCTGTCAAAATGTCGTTCCACAGTCCATGAATCTAATTTAAAATTCTGAATTCCAGTTTCATTCCACATTTTGTTTATCGATTATTCTCCGTGTAGCTATCTGGTCTGCGGAGAACATATTATGTCGAAAGTTTGTCTGTTCTTCTCTCTGCTGTTTCTTGTAATCGCTCTTTTATTAGCATGTCCACTATTTTCGCAGGCACATATAATAAGAATATTAAATATCATTTTGCAGATTGTTGCCGATTTCCCTTCTTTGTCAACTTGACTATATATTTATCCTCTCAGTCTGCTGGTATATCTTCTCTTTCCCAAACTTTACAAAGTAATTTATGTAACATCTTTATTGTAGTGCCGATGTCTGTTTTATTGCTTCTTTTGAGATACTGGACTAGTGGCTTTACCAACTCTTAGAAGAATTATGGCATTCAACAGTTTTGTCTTTCTTTAGATTCTCGAAAGTCAGCTAAATGTTTTGGGGGACTTGTTAGGTTGATCTATTTAAAAATTATTCTAAATGTTCTACCCATTTCTTCACCTACTTATTTAGAACTATTAGAGCTTTCTTCCTTATCTTTAAATAAAGCCATGTACTTCATTACGTGCTCATGTTAGTGTCTTTGTATTGTTGTATATGTATTTCAAACTGGTTTTACTTCTTCTGCCTTTTTTTACAAACTCAATAATATATGTTATCTTGTCCTTTCTTATGCTCATTTTTACGTCTGTGATGGTTCTATTATTTCTGGTTTGCATGTACTAAAAACTGTATCCCTCATTTTTCTTTCATTCATCTTTGATATAGTTTATATTGTTATCCAAGCTTTATGTTGACGTTCTCTTTCCCCAGAACATCTCCACAAGTCTGGTTCCATGTGTTTCTGCAGCCGTTGCACTGCTCATCTGTTTCCTCTATTTCTTCTAGTTGGTATAAAACACTTATTTTATATCCTGACTTTAAATTTACCTAGATATTTATCAAACCGAAAATGTTAAACCTCAGTTTCAAAAAGTATAAAACTAGTTACTGCCAAAATAAGTTGGAACGACAGGTTGTCAGTCTGGTGGGATGACACGCTGTGTAGACTGCAGGATTTAGTGCGGGTGCTCTTCTTTGGAGCTCTTTTTTTAAATACTATATCTAATGTGTGATCCTAATATTGCGAACATTTGGTAATTGGACAAGACTGTGGCCCCAAGTAGTGGATATTGGCAGCATTTGTGTGTTGATATTTTTTTTAATAACAATATTGTAACAACTTTGTTTTGCCTACTGCTTCGTGGTTCGTTCAATGGGTTTGTTCTATCTACAAAAGCAAATCGTGACTTAGTCACCACTGTGCTATCAACAATTTAAGCATTCAATTAGTATATCAATAAAAGCCTTGCTTATTGCTGTGATGTATAGATCATCAACAAATCGGCGGCAAATCATCAAGACATTTGCCATCTACATCTCGCTCTCTGCTTTTCTTACCCTCTCTCTCTCTCTCTTGCTCTCTCTCTTTCTAGTTCTCTCTCTCTCTCACACTCTCTTGCTTTCTCTTGCTCTCTCTCTCTCTCTCTCTCTCTCTCTCTCTCTCTACGTCTTCCCTATCCCGTTAAAGTTTATCCCAAGCCTTTTTCTCAATGTGTGTTAGTCACCCCATATTTCTCTTTCCCTATGGATTTCAAAACAGAGATTATATTATAATGTAATAAAGCTGCATTTTTGTAATGTGCTTTCTATCCAACCATAACGTCTTCTCCTTCCCTTTAGTTTGACCATTTCCTCATTTGTCCAAATAACTTCAGATGTGTTGCCTTGTGGTACCAACTATTACACTAAATCACCGTTGACCCTAGAATTAATGGCAATGATGATCAAAATGTTGGTAGTAAAATCAACTTAATCAGAACTTATAGACGTCGAGATACCCGATTAAAATCTATAAATTCTTATTGTTTGAAGCTTATGAGAATCAGAAAAACAAATTTAGAGTAACATTTTGATTTGAATCTGGGCTTCGTGATCACACAATTAAAAAGCCACCAATAGTTTCCTAATTATCTGTATAAATGATTTGTAAAAACCTTCAATTTCTGTTATCTGTTTTAAATTGGAAGCTAATTCTAACTAGAATATTTATCTGGCATCGATTAACAGTTAGTTAATATTTTTAAAATTTAGAAAACACGTTGCAATATTGTTTTATGTTAATATTGGATGAAGATACTTTAAGAGCAAAATAAATTTAACCTAATCCATATAGCCGAGACAAAAGAGTTGTCTATCCGACTGTCCCTTTACTTATATTACTTATTTTGGATAAAGAAACAGCTGTAATCCTTCGTTCACTAAAAGTCTACCTAGTATGATAAGCCATACCTCTCAAAAAATTCCATGGCTGCATCAGGAGTTCCCAAGAAAACCGTTCGTCCTTCAGAAAGAAGGAGAATTCTGTTCATAAAAAATAAACAAACAAAAAAACCAGAATTATTATTTTAGAAAAGCAAAGTAATTTTTCAGGTTATTCCAATCACAAAAATGTATAAATATTATTCTTACTTTCAGTTGAAAATTGCACATTTCTAACTAAACTATACATCGGTTATGAATATTGAACTTTCAATCGATATGGCATTCGCGAGTTTAATTAGCATTTGTTTGTTTTTTGTATTTTCGTTAGCAACGTCCTTGATAAGGATATTTTTGTCGAAACATCTACTCTTCAAGTTACAGTACTCATGTAAAACTGCGGTACGACTTATTTGTTAGTTATCCAGTTTAAGAAAAAATAATAAATCTATGGTTATCTGACCTCCTTGATTTGGTGGATTAAGCAGATTGCGTTTGATGCGTATCCCAATTCGGATAAAGTGGTTAATTACTGGAGAGAAATAAAAAGTGCCACTGCAGCTCCATTCATGTCCCAAACAACGACTATAATGTGTTTCTAGATAGGGTCAGCATCCTCATCATGTAAAAAAAACATTACAACAAAAAACATTTATGTTAGAGCACTTGATATAGGTTTTCTGTAGCGAACCTCTGTGCCTCGTAATAAGTTAAATGGACAAGTAGTTAAAGTCTTTCATCACGATCAGAACGTAACATAAATGGTGTTCCCTATTGATATTTATCAGCATGTCTCGATTATCTATTGAGCTTAATTATAAATAAATCTGCAGGACAGATCTATCAACTAACTGTATCTGTTGAGGTTAAACCTGGTCCTTGTAGCGAGAATGGAAACAGCAAAATCGGGGGTCGAATGGATGTACGGATGGTGTGTCTTTATGTCACAGAGCTACTACAATTTACAAGAAGGCAATCCCTCCCTTCCTCTGCCACCTTGAAATAGTGATCTCTGGCAAGACATTGAGTCTAGGCATGAAAGTCCTTAAGGGATTACATATATTTCACAAAACAGGAAACAATACAACTGCCTGATGATATCCTTCATACAAAAAGAAATGGAAAGTACTACTCACGTATTGAACATAGAGAAAAGCTCAGAAGAAGGCTGATGTATTGTGCATAGAATTGTTCTGCCTCTCTCAGCCATCTCCTAAATAAAACAAAATCACATGTTAATATTGAGACATAATCCGAGCAACATATAAACTTTTATCACATACCTCTACAACCATAAAACTATACTAACATGCATCAACTTATCAACACTTACCGTTCACCTCTACAACCATAAAACTATACTAACGTGCTTTAAATTCAATCTTAAACATATTTTAAATCTCCTTCAGCTTTATGTAAGATGCTGAACATTTTTATGTAAGATGCTGAACGTTTTTATGTAAGATGCTGAACGTTTTTATGTAAGATGCTGAACGTTTTTATATAAGATGCTGAACGTTTTTATGTAAGATGCTGAACGTTTTTATGTAAGATGCTGAACGTTTTTATGTAAGATGCTGAACGTTTTTATGTAAGATGCTGAACGTTTTTATGTAAGATGCTGAACGTTTTTATGTAAGATGCTGAACGTTTAATTTGTTTGTTTTAGGATTGCAGGTGTTGTGCAGCTTGAGCAAATCTTGCCATCCATGCCAGTTGGTCATTTTTTTGCCGCAGGTATACCGCCGAGTGGTTGCTGTGCTTCAGCGTTCGTCTTTCCTTCTGATTATATGGCCAGTCCAGCGGTGCTTGGAGTTGTTGGCATGATGAATGACATCATTGAAATGTGGCAATGCCCGGATGTCACTGGTGTGTATTTCCACCTGGCGCTGTTGACTAAGTGATAGGCCAACGAGACGGCGCTCAAGCAAGGCATGTGTTGGCAGCTGGTTCTCCATGGCTTTTGTCAGAGACCAAGTTTCACTCCCATAGCACAGCGCTGGTAGCACCACTGAGTCGAATATGTCTGCTCGCATTTTGGTGTCTCTTGTGACGTATGTTGCCGCCTTTATCGAGTTTAAGGCGGTCAAGCCTGCTCGACGGCGCCTGACCATCTCGGGCTTCAGATTAATTTCCATATTGAGGAGGCGGCAGAGATAGATGTATTCGTCGACATTATCCAGTGGTGTATCATTTAGGGACTTGGGGTTGAGCTCCGCAATACGGTTGCGCATAGATTTTGTTTTTTTCTATATTTATGGTGAGACCCGCTTCCTTGCCCTCCGCTCCCAGCGTCGTTTCGGCATGTGTCACTGTGATAAATGTGATATCGTCAGCAAATCTTAGATGGTTGAGTAATCGCCCGTTTATATCAAGGCCGTACTCGCTCCAGCCGCAATGTCTCATTGTCGACGCCAGACATGCAGAGAAAAGGTTGAGCTAGATGGAGTCACCCTGTCACATATATTTCTCCATAGAGATTTATATCAGCTGTGTGAATGGACGAATTAGGGTTGTGCGTCCATCATAGCAACGTTTCAACATGTCTATGTAGCCAGCTTCGACTCTCTGCTCTTCCAGAGTTTTCCCCACATAGCCTGGTATGACCGAGTCAAGCGCCTTTTTGTAGTCGATGAATGTCAACACTATCGGTGTGTGGTGTTCTCTTGCTACCTCAATCTTCTTCTTCTTCTTCGTCGTACGCTATCAGACGTCAACCTTAATTTTTTCGAAAAAAAGCTGCGGTCATCCTGAGGCTGTCGACACTGCCATAGAACTTGTATTGTGTTGCCACTGGTGATGGTCACATCTGCTTTCTCTGATCCTCGTATGTCGGGAAGTTTTGCAGCAAACGTTCAGCGGTCATTTTCCCGGTAGCATACGACCATTCGTCAGTGCCACCTATCTTCATTTTGTTGAATAGGTGGTACCTCAGTCTATTGCGGCCAGTGCAAAGTATAAAGACCACGACCTGCTCTCTTCTGTTCAACTGGTAATAGGCATCGTTTTTTGTGTAGCCAGTATGTTCTGTTTCCCATTTGGTCATGTATCTAGCTCTAATAAGCCTTTTTGACTCTTCGTATGTCACACTAGTATCTGGTTGTGATAGTCTTGCACCTTCTTTTGCCAGTCTGTCTGCCTCCTCGTTGCCTTGGATGTTACAGTGGGATGAAACCCACTGTACCACTACTCTTTTTGGTGCGGACTGTTGGCATAGTTGACAGAGTACTGCTTTTAAATCATTAAGTTCAGTATTTTTCTGGCTTTTTAGTGCTGTGACTTCGGCCAGGGCATTTGTAAGCAGGACCATATGGCTTTCATTCCTTTTACCTGTCACCATTTCTTCTACTGCCGCCCTCAGTGCTTCTGCCTCCGCTCTGAATTTGCTTGTGTATTTTCCAGTTGCCACTGACAGTGTTATTTTTCTGCCATTTGGTAGGCTCAGGAATACCCCTGCCCCTCCGTTCTGTGTTGTATTTGTTACAGAACCGTCGGGTCCAGTCCATGCTTGGGTAGTTTTTCGTTATGTACCTCAGGGTTCTTTCTTTTTCAGTCTGTCTGTTTTTTTTCCAATACCTGGTATATTTTCTACCACCTCTGGAAATAAATGCTGCCTCCAGGTAGGTTTTCGTACAGTAGGGATGGGCTTTGGTGTTGTTAGTGCGTGCATAGGGTCTTCGCTCATTTTTGCTTTGGCTATTTCTGCAAAGTTTCTCCGCTTTAGTTTCCCATTTCCAAAATTGTTTAGTCTCTGATGCATTGGATGGTCTGTCAGTCTTCTGAGTTTCTCTGCTTGCTGTTGGGCTCTGCAGTCTCTTATGTCGGTCATGGATTGCAGTTTTGTAATCTTTTCAAGTTCTACAATTGGCGTTGACTTCATGTTATAACTCTCATGGCTTGGTTTTGAAGTTCGCCTTTGCTGCTGTTGTCCATGCCGCAATGCCATACTCGAGAACTGGTCTCACTCTTCCAGTGAACAGTTTCTTTAGTATATTTTCGTCTGCTCCCCAGCTTGTGCCAGCAAGTTTCCTCATGATTGCTATTCTTTCTCTGGCTCTCATTCCGTTTCTCTCAATCTGACTTTTTCATGTCATGCATCGATCAAATGTGACTCCCAGGTAGTTTGGGTTGTCGTTTGGCTGCAGGTATTTGCCGTTAAGACTTATTTTGGTGTTTTGGGGTTTGTTTGAAAGCGAGAATATCGTACATGTTGTTTTTTCCTCATTTATTTTGACCAGCCATGAGTTTGCCTACTCTTCCAGCGATGTTAGGGCCTGCTGCATCCGATTACTTGCCATGGTGAGATTCTTTTCAGAGGTCCACATAGCCAGATCGTCTGCAAACATTGAGCTATGAACTCTTCTTGGTATATTCTCTGTAATGTCATTTATATACACCAGGAAGAGTGTGGGTGACAGTACTCCCCCTTGGGGTACTCCCAGCTCAAGTGTCACCTTTTTGCACATCTTGTACTTGAACTCTGGCTGTTCTGTTTTTGAGTTAGTGACTGATCCATTTGTACATTTTCCCACAGACTTCACTTCTTCGTAGCTTGACTTTAAGTCTCTCTTTCCAGACTTTGTCAAATGCCTTTTCTAGATCCACCCAAACCGCTACTGTGTGTTTTTGCTACTGGTAAGCATTTTCTATTTCCTGGGCTATTAGGGTGATCTGATCCTCAGTGGATCTGTGCTGCTTAAAGCCTGATTGCTGTGGAATTAGTATGTGTTTTTCTTCCAGATGCCACATCAGTCTGGTGTTTATCATACGTTCCATCAGTTTGCCTACACAGCTCAGTAGACTGATAGGACTGTATCCATTTGGATCTGTTTTATCTTTCCCTTTCTTTGGTACTGGCACAAGTACTGCATCTTTCCATGCTTGAGGTACAATACCCCTTTTCCAGCTTTGGTTCAGGACTGATAGTAACTTCCTCTTTGCTGTTTGGTCAAGCCCCATCAGCATTTCTTTTGTTACCCCATCTTTTCCGGGTGATTTCCTTTTCTTTAAGGTTCTCATGGCCTCTTCCATTTCATGCATTGTTAGTTTTGCCATCATGTGCTCTTCTGGTGCTATATTGATGTTGTCGTGCCCCTTTTGCTCTTCACTAATGTCTCTGTGCCTATCTGCAGGGACATCAATGGGGTGCTGCCTGAATCAAACGGCGATACGTGTTTATGTGGTCCAGCGAGTTATAGGTGCGCCTGAACCCAGCCTGCTCTATGGTTTGAGAATCATCGAGGGTGTTGTTGATCATCGCCAGGGGGTATCTGGTGAATAGTTTGTACAGTACTTAGAGGAGGATAATTTTCGAAAAAGTGTGAATCGTTGTGTAAGCGCTTCGAATCTCTGAGATCAGGAAGGGTGGGAGTAGTGAGAGAAGTGTAGGTGATTTAGTTGAAAGGGGGGTGGGGGGGGCGGCAGAGAAAGCGATGACTTTATTAAGTTCTTGTAGAAGCCGCAGATGATTCTTGCTATCTGCAGATGTGAGGTCATTGTCATTCCGTTTGTTGCTTTGAGAGAAGGTATTACATGCTGGTGCTCGGTGATGGAGCGAGTGTTGTGCTTGATGCTTCTGCATGATTCTGCGGCTGGAAGGACTCTTCATCTGGTGAACCTTGTGGGGTCTTCCTTGAACTTTTGTCGACACAGTTTGTTGAACGTATTGGACACTTGATGTTTGCTGGTGGTCTATCCAATTTACGGTGATGATCGAGAAGGTTCTTGGTGGTTAGGGAGATGTGGCTTGTTATGTGGTTTGGTGCCGGAGTTTGGCTGGCTTTTTGTATATTCATGATGATGCTGGTGAGGTTTTCATATTCCTTATCTAAGTTTTCTGCTGTCCTAAATGTGTTGTGCGCTGCGAGCATTCTAGCAGATGTTATATTTATGGTGGAAGTAAGAAAATTAAATAGCATGGTTGTAGGAATCAAGTCATAATTACCTGTAAGGTATGCACAATGTTCTGTGCCATAAACGTATCCAACCCGGAGGTTGGCTCGTCACAGAAGAATATGGGCGGGTTGGTTAGAGCTTCTGAAGCGAATGACAGGCGCTTTCTTTCACCTCCGGATATACCTTTCTTGCCTCCGCCGGCATTACCGATCCTAGAGTTTGCACATCCTGTCAGGCCCATCTGTAGGAACACAGCAGTTAAAATATCAAGGTCAAGGTAGTCACATAGATGACGCTGCAGTCAGGGATAAAGTGTTAGAGACGTCACTGTACGACGTTACCGTTGACTGTGGGTGGGCTAGGCTGGTAAGTTATCTTACTCGCTGTCCTACTTACAACTACCCTAACCGTTAGTCTGTAAAAGTGGTATTTATTCTTAAAATTACGTTATTCTAGGACTCGGCAGCTCATTTATCACCTGCCATTGATTAAAACAAAGTGTGAGAGAGATTTAGCTCTCGTGAATTATGTGATTTACTTCTTGACTTGGTCAAGCAACACCCAAAATTAATACTGAAGTCGATTGTAGCAGTTGGACGTACCCTAGCGGAAAATCGTTGAGTTACTCTGACTGAAATATCTCCCCTTCTGGATAGCAAACAAGGTTCAGCACACATTATCGATCATTTCTACCAGCATGTGTTACATACAAACACGCAACATACAGACATTATGCATACAAGCATGCTACATAAAAACATGCTACACACTTAAACATTCTGCATATACACATGATGTATACAAACATGCTAAATACGAACATGATGAATACAAATATACTATATACAAAAGTGTTACAAAAAACATGCTAAAACATTTCTTTTCAGTAGGTTTACCTCTACAATTACATCTTCCACGCGAGCCAATCTTGAAGATTGCGACATCTTCTTGTCCATTCTTAGTAACGCCTGGATAAATAATTCACATCAGTTAGATTACTGAGTTAATCAAATGTACATGTTGGTCTATATAAGATCGTATATATAAATATATATATATATATATATATATATATATATATATATATAGAGAGAGAGAGAGAGAGAGAGAGAGAGAAACTATATATATATATATATATATATATATATATAGAGAGAGAGAGAGAGAGATAGAGGGAGAGAGAAACTATATATATATATATATATATATGTATATATATATATATATATATATATATATAGAGAGAGAGAGAGAGAAACTATATATATATATATATATATATATATATATATATATATATATATATATATATATACAGTAACACACACACATACACACGTTTGCACGAGAGACAGTCATTAAGTAACAGCAATTTAACATTTAATTTAAGATAGTCCGACATAGTCCCCGTGCCTGACAACACACGTTGTCCACCTGTCCTCTAGCTTGTGAATGACCATCGGAAAAAAAGTCTTTTGGTGAGAACTGTCACGCCTTTTAACTTAACTTAACTTAACTTAACGTCTTTATACTGGTTTAGAAGACCCTGCAGAGTCTGTATACAACCAGCATTTACATCACCTTGCTCTAAAAGCTATGCGCATCCAGTTTATTCTTAAATGCATTAACTGTCCCTGCCTCCACTACCTCCCCTGGCAATGCATTCCAAGCAGACACCACTCTCTGACTAGAAAAATATTTCCTAATATCTAACCTGGACCTCTCTTTAGTCAGCTTGTAGCTATGCCCTCGTGTTATTGTAGGTGGCTGCATGTATTTTAAAAAACTTGTTATAGTCTAATTTCTCGATTCCTCTGATCATCTTATAAACCTGTATTAAGTCACCACGAATTCTTCTCTCTGCGAGACACTGTAGGCCGGTTTTTCTGAGTCGTTCCTCATTTTTTGATTCGCCTTCATTACCTCCTTGTCATCTGTAAACCACAGATCCCGCAAATGTTCTTTCAAGGGTCCAACCAATAGAAAGTCAGATGGCACCAAGTCATAACTTTACGCTGGATGTCTAAATACTTCAAATTTCAGAGGATGAACTTTATCCAGTGTATGCGCAGTCGAATGTAAGCGGGCGTTATCGTCCAACAGCATTACGTTTTTGAGAAAAGTCTCCGCGTTTCGATCTAATCGTGAACTTCAACCTGTTAATTGACATCTCACTGTTTTGAGCACTAGTCATCGTGTCACCCCTTCCCTGGATGCACCAATATTGGGTCATCGCTAAAGATGTTAATCATGACTATCCTACCGGAAGTCTGTGTTTTGAATTGTTTCTTAAGTGAAGACAACGGGTGCTTCCATTCCATAGACTGTCTCTTACTCTTCGTAATGGTGCACCAGGACACGTCTCCTGTCATAATTTGATGGATAAAAACTTGTCTTTACGACCAAAACCGTCCACATGCTCCTGACAAATAGTCTGCCGGGCATGCTTGTGATCATCGGACGGCTGCCTTGGTACCCATGTGCTACACACTTGCCTATAATCGAGGTCATCATAGACAACCATGTCTGCAGCGCTGTTACTCGTGTTAAATTCAACGACTATTTGATCAATCGCCCGTTGTAACGGACTAGCTGGTCGATCTGCTGTTTTATTGTACCAATTGCCATGCTTGCTGGGCTCCAAAGGCGGAGTATATCAATGATATTCTGCCTTTCATTTCGAAATTACTTTACCTATTCATACACTCTCCTCTGACTCTAACAACAGTCTCCATACTGCTTTTATTCTTCTGTAGATTTAAGAACGTTTCCCACCCTCTGACCACAAAAAAACGAATTACACATAGTTGTTTTTCCACGGTGCAGGTCAACAGTAGTGTCGACTATGGTATACTCTACATTACGCATGCGCACACTACTCCATCGTCACAATGTCTACATTGAGTATTGCTAAAGAGCTATTTTGTGTCCTGATATAAGATTTTCCGTTCTACATACTCTTCAATGCATTTGATAATAAAATTTGTTACTTAATAACTGCCCCTGGTGTGTAATTAAGATGGAAGCAGGCCCGGGTAAAGTTTTTTGCTTAGCCGATTGAGCGAGCCAATTTCAGACGCAAATTCTTCGGAATATGAGTTTTCTTCGCAGAATCTGTAGTTTAGTGCATCCGATACTGTTTTAAAAGGGCGCTGATGACACGGTGACTGGTCTAGCAAGCCGACAGTTGACATTTATTTATCTTTTTTTACGCTCACAGCACACAGCAGAGATCTCGAGAAAGAGACGTCTTTAGAGATCTCTTCGAAACCTGGCGTTCAAGGACAAAATAGGATAATATCCTAATATATATATATATATATATATATATATTTGAAGGGGATTCCGTGGCGAATAGGTTAAACCGTCGGACTCGTGATCATGTGGTGTGGGGTCGACTCCGGACTCCGCTGTCTTTTTCACGGGTGCTTGATGCGGAGTCCCCTGCATCTCGTAGTCGCCCCCTAGTCATCTTGTCCTTGACTTGCCACTGGGGTCGGGCGGCACGAGACGAGAGAGTGAGGATAAAAGGTAGCGCAGTTAATGCTTACTAAAAATAGTGCTAGAAAAATTAATTATGGACGATGATAATTAATATAATTAATGATTTATACGATTATTATTTATACGAATTATAAGGCCTTTGCCTTATATTTTAAGGTATGTGTAGTAGTGTGTGTTTGTGTGTGTGATCATGTGTATGTGTGATTTTTCCTGTGGTTGTTTGTGTATGTGTGTGTGTGGTTGTGTGTGTGTGGTTGTGTGTGTGTGGTTGTGTTATCTGTGTGTGGTTGTGTGTATATGTGAGTGGTTGTGTGTATGTGTGTGTGTGTGCGTGTGGTTGTGTGTGTGTGGTTGTGTGAATGTGTGTTTATGAATATTATTCCTCTTTGGCGTTCGTCCTAAAAAGGACGTTTGAAACGTTGTTTCGTAATTTACAGCGAGGCTGCATCGTTTGGCCCGACACATTCGATTTCATTATTGAGACAGTGTTTGATTCGAAATCTCTATTAGCCATACAGCATGTCTGCAGTCGATATCCAGGGCCGGCACTTGGAGGCGGAATAGGTCTTGGTCAGTTATGAGTCGCTGGCTTCTGTCAGCTCACTCCCTGCTCCATCTTCGACACCATGTGCACCTTCAACTACTGCTCTATATGCTCTGCACCCCACAGTTGAACCCCATTTTTAACGAGAGTAGCCGTTTGTATTATGATATCATTGGCATCAGAGAACAAGCGAGACAAATAACTGTCATGGTTGTTTACATCGGCGCTCGCAAAGCGACCCCTGTTGAAACAAGGTGTTGATCCTAGTTCCACCAGAATTCTGGCCATCAGTTATATTAAATGCACTACCACATTTCATCCCTTCCAACGTCCAATTGTGGTACCAATTCAAAAGAAGGTCCGCCAGGAGGTCCTTTCTCAACCTCTTCTCCCCATGTTTGGAATCAGTCAACAGCTAATGAAACTGGGACGATCTATGGCATCCATATTGACGGCAGGCACATCAATTACTTTCGATATGTCGACGACATAGTGTTTATCACAGGCAGCGTCAGAAGCTAACCAAATGATTCAACTACTTGATGATGAGGAAAAGAAAGCTAGAAATTAATGTCTTGAAGACCAAAGTGTTGCGCAATTGTTTCGCTATATGTGATCCAGTGTTCCTTGTCGGGATGAGATCTGAGAATGTCGACAAGTACATCTTTCTTGGGTGCCTGCTCAATATGCAGGACAATCTGGAACCTGAACTAACAAGACGTCGCCGTGCGGGCTTGACAGCTTTATTGTCCTTAAACACGGTTCTAGATGGTTGTCAAGACCAGAACGTATGCGCCTCTCTCATCAATTCCTCTGTGATCTCTACAATGTGCACCGAACGACAAATTGTGAGTGACCCAGGCCTCTCATGAGAATCGCTTGGTCGGAATCACTCTCCGCAACGAACGTAGGCAAAATCTGTATTTATATTTATGTGTAATTATTATTTTTTTTAACGTCTTTTCGTGCGGGTTTTTTCACATTACTCAGTTTGTTTGTTTTTGTGTCCTTCTGTCCGCCTGTCTGTATGTATTTATATTGTGTTGCCTGGTCGACACGGACCATCTACAATATTTCTAGTTTTACACCAAATGTCCATTTCATTCCGTTTTGATGCTGCCTGTGGTTTCCCGCATCACACGGTTCTATCCGCGAGAAAGGTTGACAACATTGCTTGATGATTATGATGATGATGATGATGATGAAGAAAATGATTCCTTCTTTTGCTCCTACATGAAGTATTGGCTTACCACCAGAACTGGCTCCCTTACCTGAAACCTGCATCCAAGACTTGCAATGGCAGCTTCAAAGCAATAACTTTAGATAAGGAGATTGCTATCCCTTTGCATAACCACTTTTAGTCGTCTTTCGCGACTTAATTAGAAGGTTACAGTAACTTTCTTCTAATCAACCCGACCAGGTACCACTCGCTTGACTACACGTCCCACCTACCCTGAACTGTAATTGTTCTCTCACTGTCAGCGTGCCAATGAACAGATCATCCTGCTGTACATAAGCCGAGACATTTTTAATGCCGTCTCCGACCTGAAAAACAAAAGACCCTAACTTGTATTACTCAACAATCTGTATCAGTATTAACAACAACAATGTCCATTTGAAAGATCACAAACAAAAACATAATAGTGGTTCATTAACATCTTATTTACATCAACTATTCCAGTTGTTTTAGAACAACTTCACTTCATCTGTCTTATGGTTCCCATCAAATAACATTTTAAGGACGACGCCTACCTTTCATGTTACTTCTTGTATCTTTTGCGGTAGTGTTTTTGAGAAGATTGAATGTATGTCTTGTTATTGCATTTGATAATACGATCATAGCATCAGGTGGTTACGGATCAGACAAGCACAACATTTTTCATTGATTTGCAGTATTAAGTATGTTGATATCAATCATCCTCTTTGGGATCAAGATGCTGAGCAGCGCACGAGCTGCAGCAGTCAGCGACCCATAGCTGACTGCTAGCGTAAGGGCCAGCAAACCAGAGCTGCCAAGACCCTTCTACACCTCCACTCGGTGATCCTGGATAACAGGCTGCAGCAGGGCAGACTGACTAAGGAGAAGGGATCGAAGAGGAAAGGCTAACCAGTGCCCAAAAACGTCATGCTGAAGTCAGATGTGTCGGACAAAGAGGTGCAAATATCGCAGTCAAGCTGTAAACTACAACACAACGCATTCCATTCTCTGAACTACATTCTGCTACTCAAGCCCTTTCAGGGTTTGGTAGCGGGAGATTGAGAACGAACGGAGCCAAGCCAAGCCAATCCTCCTCTTCATGCAATCCAAGAAATATTTGTGCTAATATATCAGTTTAGTTCAGTTCATCAGGTGACCTCTTGAAATCGTTGAGGCACCCTAGCTGACACCTCCACAATCCTGCGCCACCATTCTGTCTGAGGTTGATGTGTGTGCCTGCTCGGGTAGTAGGTTAGTCCAACTCCACAATCCTGTGCCATCCCTCTCTGTCAGCGGTTGATGTGTGTGCCTGCTCGGGTAGTAGGTTAGTCCAACTCCACAATCCTGTGCCATCCCTCTCTGTCAGCGGTTGATGTGTGTGCCTGCTCGGGTAGTAGGTTAGTCCAACTCCACAATCCTGTGCCATCCCTCTCTGTCAGCGGTTGATGTGTGTGCCTGCTCGGGTAGTAGGTTAGTCCAACTCCACAATCCTGTGCCATCCCTCTCTGTCAGCGGTTGATGTGTGTGCCTGCTCGGGTAGTAGGTTAGTCAATTTATGGATGTTATCTTTCCATCGTTTTCTCGGACGTCCCTGCCTTCGCTGGACGTTTACTGTGTCTAGTAGTAACGTATATGCAAGACCATTGTATCTCGGGACGTGGCCATACCAAGTCAGCTTTCACATTTTGATCGCTGTGAGGAGATCGTTATAAAGTCCACTTGCATTCTCGATTCCTGGCCGTACTTCATCATTTGGGAAACGTCTTTGAAGGTAATATTTAGGAGTCTTCTTAAACATCTCATCTCCATGGCCTGGATTGTTCTTTGGAGGTCTGCTGTAACAGTCCATGTTTCGCAGGCGCAGAGGAATATCATAAGAACCAGTGAGCGCATTTGTCCGACTTTTATAATGAGGGATAGACGTTTATCTTTCCATTTAGGTTTCAGTCGTGTAAGCCCTGCTGTTGTCTGTGTTTTTTTTGTCCACGAACTCTGGTTTTAATACCTCATCACTGATCGTTGAGCGCAGTTACTTGAAACGGTTCATTGTTTTTAAGCTCCTGTCCATTGTTGATCGTTGAGCCCAGATACTTGAAGCGGTTCATTGTTGCAAGCTCCTGTTCTTTTGCTGTGATCATAGCCTTGGTTCCTTCAGTGTTGTTGATCATTAACTTTGTATTTTCTGCGTTCATCTCTATGCCATTACCCTGTGATGATCTATCTCGTTTTCGAATCAATTCCCAAAGTTATGTCTTAGTCCCCGCCAGTCTGACCATATCATCCGCAAAGAGTACGTTGATAATCGTTCTATCTCCTGACGGTGTAAATATGGTCTTCAAGAACATCACTCATAATTCTTTCTAAGAATATGTTGAAGAGTGTCCTTGTCTTACGTCAACGGATGTGCGGAACCATTCTTCTATTTTTCCATCCACAAAGACTGCGCTTGTTACCTTATCATACATATTCTTAATAACTCTCACTAGTATATAGGGCAGTTAAATAAAGTTTTTGCACAGTACATTGATTCGCCTTCTCTCCCTTTTTTCTAGGGTTTTCATGACTGAAATTAATTTTAACATCAGCGTCCATGTATTGTTTTTGTTGTGTTCATTTCTTTCTCTTCTCTAAATTTCCTCTGTGTTTTTTTTTTTGGGACGACGTATATAAGCTGCTCCTTCTTTTTTACCATCCACTTAGTTTCGTATGACATTAGCTTTCCAATTTCGTTTCCCTTAATTTTGTTATACACTGCTATTTGACTCAGTTTTTTGCAAACTTTTATATTTTCCATGCCTTTACATATTTCAATAGTATTGTCGTTGGTAGATTCCATCTGGTAATCTAGTAGTATACCTCTCTCCTAACCGCACAAATATACCAGCGACACTACTATAGGAATACCTAGAAAAGACCTTCATATTTCCCAGATACAGAACACTTACGTTCCATCCATTGAGACGTATATCGCCACTGAATGTATACGACTTGGTATTCCTGCGAGTTATGACATTCAAGAGTGTTGACTTTCCAGCACCACTGGAAAACAAAGAAAAAAACATTGTGAATATTTGGTCTGTTAACGTTACATTCGTTTATATGTTCGCACTAGATTTGCTTTTTTTAAATTGTAGCCAAGTGTATATATTTGAGACTATCCGTGTACATCTTTCACAGGCTACGATTGAAATTTTTATTTTATATATTTTTGCATATACGCTTCCTCAGCTCAGACTTCGACATTAACTTCTCCTCTAATCTCTATTTTTGATGCTTCGTTCCATCCATCTCCTTGTATTTTATTTACGCCACCTGACTCAGTCTGTCTGGTAGCAACTGTCATGAATTTCCCCGAGTCCTGCCAATAATAGCAAGTATTAATAATACTAAAATTTACCTGAGAGAAACATAGCTTTCAAAATGACGTGGACACACTGATTACGAATGTTATCTTTAAAAAATCGTGAATTAATTAAGTTTCCAAGATAGGAGGAGGTGGGTCGTATTCAGTGGGAATGGATGAACCCCACCTAAAGTTACGAATAGATATGTCAACCGGTAACCCTGAGCGTCAAATGGATGACTCAATATGTAGGAGTCTTTGCAACAACGTTTTCATCTTATCATTATCTGGTGGGGATTACGTGTGTTCGGTTGTTTAGCGTAAGATGCTTCATGAATGTGTGGACAGTGTGGATTGTTTTTGCTAAATCGGCGGACAAATTGATGTGCTATCACAAAAGTGACCCATTACATCATTGATTCCGAAAACTCCCATCCTTACTTTGGTTATTAAATAAGTGTCCTTGACCTGTGTTGAAATCGCTTACCTTGCGCCCATGATGGCCAACAGACTACCAGGATGTGCAATGCCGTTTACTGAAAGTGAAACAGGAAAATTGTATCAGGTTTCTTGAATTATGTCCCCTACCGTCTTTCTCTTTCTCTACCTCTCATTATTTCTATCTCTCTCTTCTTCGCACTCTATCCCTCTATATTGTAGATGTGTGTGCTAGTGTGTATGTGTCTCTCTTTCTCTCGCTCTCTCTCTCTCTCTCCCTCGCTCTCTCTCTGGTCCTGTCTTTATGTCGTCTTATTTATTCAAATGGTGCTATGGTTTCTATTCATTGATCTGTATATTCATTGGACATTTTACGCATTCTGTCTGATCTGATTATCTTGTTTTGTCATATGTTTATGTATGTATGTGCAGTGCCATTTGTTTCCTCGTCTCCCTCTTTTAGATTTCTTCCATATTTCATTCTTTTCTTCCCTTCTAATTCTCTCCATTTGTCGGATTAAACAATTCATATGTGTCTGTTTCGTGCCTGATGTCTTTCTATGTCATTATTATTCACATGTTATTATTATTGTTTCTCTGGTCAGTTTTTTTTCATAGAATCTCTACCTCTTTTTAAGGCACTTTGTCAATCCGTACCTGTCTATCATCTTCTGTACACTTTGAGACCTGTCCTACATTTCCCTACCCTTCTTTTTTCTCACATCTGCACCGCTATCTTCTAGCTTCGAGAAGATAAACTTACCACCTGTCAGGACTTGTTTAGTTGACTGTGCACCTTCATTCTTTCTACAACATCCTTTTTTTTTGTCTATCACTTTCACAGAAACATTTACATCCTTCCAACTTAAAGCGATTGGATGAAGAGATTCAATACTAGGCAACCGGGCCAGGCTATGACTTGGCACTGGATCTTGTTTAACCACGACCTGTGGATACAAAAATGGATAACATGTGTCAGGGAGGTAATTATTCAACGTCGATAAAAGTATCTCTTTCAAAGTTAAGAATATATATACATAAACTAATAAGGTAATTGTTCGTATGTGCCTGCTCGTGTGACTTTTATTAACAATTAGATGAGGTCCAGCCAATACGAGCTTTTTTCGATTATCTGAGAGAAAATAAAACTACCATCACTGATAACTTCAAATTCATAATTGTGCATACAGCCTATTATGTAATACATTTTGAACCAAAAATATCAAATCAAAACGTAAAATTTTCCATTTCCCATAAATCTTTCCGAAACAAATACTAAACGATTAAATTGTCTTTATGAGATGGAAAAATGGATATAAAGAAAGCATGTATACACCTCACAAATAATAAATCAAGTGACAATAACTTGCAAACCTGTAACAGACTTAAACATCAACTGTTCAACTATTTTAT
Organism: Ariolimax columbianus; assembly: GCA_036924085.1. Classification (NCBI taxonomy): domain Eukaryota; kingdom Metazoa; phylum Mollusca; class Gastropoda; order Stylommatophora; family Arionidae; genus Ariolimax; species Ariolimax columbianus. The sequence goes on from JAVGWX010000001.1 coordinate 128,815,489, forward strand.
TTTAAACTGGAGAGACAGACATGTGTTCTTGTAGGAGAACAGGCAGACAGAAGAACCAGTTTTACGGGTATATCAACTCAATCATTGACAACATGGCACTCCCCACATGACATCATCAAGGACAAAAAAAGAATACATTTAAGAACAACTAGCTACAAATGAACTAAAGAAAGTTCCAGATTTTATATATAACAAATATTTTTTAGTCAGAGTGTAATGAATGCTTAGAATGCATTGCCACAGGAAGTAGTGGAGGCAAGGACAGTTAATGCATTTAAGAATATATTGGATCCGCATAGCTTTTATAGCAAGCAAATGAAACTGGTTGTATACAGGCAGAGTCTTCTAAAAAATTATAAAGACGTTAAATTAAGTAAAGTTAAGAAATCATGGATGTTAATCATAAACACATAAGACAGTTGGTCTGTGAGGGCCATCAGCCATGTTGGACGGAAATTAAAGTTGCTACGCATGCGTGAGAAATGGAAAAATCAAAACAGATGGAAACGATGACAAGATATGACGTTAGAGATGGAACGAGAAATGCACAGAGGGTGATACTGTACATTCAACTAAAATAGTGCAAACACGCACATATAGAGACAGGTACAAAAAAGGCAAATTAAATGATGTGGTGTAAAATTAAGCTTTGTCTCATAGTAGTTGCACTACTGTCACGAAATGAAGTTGTTACAGACTTCAGTATACTAAACGATAGTTTGAATGAGGTAGCTGTTGGCCAGTTCTTTTCCTCGCTGCCTTTAACTTCCCTAGCCATATCCCAGGTACTGATTTGCAAACTGAAAAATATACCTGGTTCCATTCTAACAAACTGAAAAATATACCTGGTTCCATTCTAACAAACTAAAAAATATACCTGGTTCCATTCTAACAAACTGAAAAATATATTCCTGGTTTCAGTCTATCAAACTACAATTGTTATCAGACAAAACATGTTAAGTCTCTAAGACGTCAGATCAGATATCAGTCTCTGAAACCAACTCAGATATCAGTCTCTAGTATGAAGCTGACTTTTGTTAGACCTAGAATGAAGACACTAATAGGTCAGCTCAGATATCAGTTTCTGTTACGTCAGCTCAGATATCAGTGTCTAATTTGTCAGTTCAGATACAGACTTTAATACTTCAGCCAAGATAGAAGTCCCTTGTATGAAGTTGACTTTCTCTGAGATCCAGAATGAAGAAACTAATACACCAGCCCAGAAATCAGCCTCTAGTATAAAGCTGACTTTCTCTGAGACCTAGAATGAAGACACTAACAACCCAACCCAGAAATCAGCATTTAGTATGAAGCTGACTTTCTCTGAGACTTAGACTAAAGACACTAACACCCCAACCCAGAAATCAGCCTCTAATACTGAGATAACTTTACTTTTCTTGTAAAGAGCTGTGAACTTATTCTTTGTTTACTAATTACCTGAGCATTTTGTTTTCATGTAAGCTGATCCCAAAACCTGTTTAATTTAAATTCACTTTTTGTTTTTATGGGAGTTAGTATTACGTCTATAAACATACACATCCAGTGGCAAACTTACATGTGAGTTTGAACTCTGTGAGTTTCTACGATCCGCCCATGAATTTGTTCCCGTCGAGTTAGCTGAAACGGATCCATTCTCTGATGCGCCAGAAAGCAGCAAGGGTGTACGCTCGTCGCTGCCTGCCATGACCTGTTTCTTGTCAGGGAAATCTATACTGTATGGATTTAGTTTCCAGCTTCGCAAGTTCTGAAACGTCTGCCTGCGGTTAAAATTGAGTCCGAATGAAGACTTTGAGCCAGACAAGTGTCATGGATTCTTTTGTGTGGTTGTAATCAACTTGTTCAATTGAGAAATATATGTTAATTGTTACATATAATAACAAATATAAAATACTTCGTTTTAAAGCAATTATGAATAATACTAAATAATAGCTTTAACCAGAAAACCACTACTCGAAAGATTTTGCAAAATACTCAGGATGTAAATATCTCCCGGAAACGGCATGTGGACAAGAGTGACATAAGGGCAAAGGAAAGGGCCGCCGTCCATCGTAGAAGATGATGGCATCATTTATTTTGCTAGCGCAATTTTTAGTAAGGATTAACTGCGCTACTTTTTATCCTCACTCTCTCGTCTCGTGCCGCCCGACCCCAGTGGCAAGTCAAGGACAAGACGACTAGGGGGCGACTACGAGATGTAGGGGACTCCGCATCAAGCACCAGTGAAAAAGACGGCGTAGTCCTGAGTCGAACCCACACCACCAGATCATGAGGCCGACGGCTTAACCACTTCGCCTCGGTATCCCAGGTCATGACCAGTTGTGGGTCGTTTATCGCGATTATATTGTCGTCGTTAATCAATTCTGTCGGATTTTAGCAATCATCTCTGCCTCACATACTTTTGATTTTCATGTAGAAATGTATTGTTGCATTTTTGTAATCTGAATTCAGAAGTTCCCCATACTCTTTCCAAGATTTAGATTTAGCCTACTTATTTATCAACTTTGCGTGATTTCTTGCTTCCTGATAGTCGATATAGTCTTTCTCCTTTTTGCTTATAGCCCCTGCTTTGTATCTATTCTGTTCTCTTCGGTAGCTGTTTTGACGCTCCACCAAGCTGTTTTTAACTACCTTGAACCTCTTGACTTTACAGTATCACATGTTTCTTTAACTGCTTTTATTAAATGACTTTTAAACGTTACCCATTCTTGATCTACAGATTTAATATCTCTGGACAGTCTAGTAAAGCTCTCGTCAATTTTCAACAAAGGCTTTATGGATGATCTGTTTTTTTTAGTTTGTTTGAATTGATTGATTCTCTTTATAGCATGTCCTTTCGTTGTGAATGTTTTTTTATCTTGAACTTTCATTACCAACATAGAGGATTGCATGGGCCAGTGGTTGAGTGACACGGCTCACAAACCGAAGGTGCTGGGTTTTATCCTCATCATAGCACCGGCCGTTACCCCGGGAAGCAAACCCTTAGAAAATACAGGAAGAAGCAAGCCTTTACATAAAATTAATGCCGAAAACGGATGCACTGGGCCGACAGGCGCAAAATAAAAACCACAGTATAACGCACACCGCCTTGTGGAATAGATAAATACGGCGAACGCAAAAAAAAAGAAACCTGATAAAAACCAAATAATGTTTTTTTTTATACAATATCCGAAAATAAAAAAATATTAGAAAGTTTCTAAAGAATGTTATTGTATTTTAGTAAGAAATGAGCAGCTTATCAATCAAGCACATCGTTAAAAACAAGGAAGTGAATCTCTAGAAATTTGTGTTAGAGAAGGCAGAGAGCGGCGAGGATTGACGAATGAGAAAGAAAAGGGCAGGATCACCACAAAAATGGTATGGCTGAACTGAACTCTGGAAATCTCAGCGAAACAATTAGTGCCCTAGGCAATCAGACACCAGCTAAAGAAAAACACGACACAAATACAAATAGATCTGGACAGTGTCTGTCTGTTTTCTGTGCCTTCTTATTCTTCTCCCTCGTCTTCTTTCCGATCCTATGGGAAATCGATTAATCATTCTTTTATTCCTGTATAACATGTAAGATTGATTCTTGAGTTTTTTTTCAAACTTACTTGCTACTCTATATCATACAGGCTTTTAGATAACTGATGTGTTGCGCAATGTCAGGAATTAATATAAATGCTTTTCTCTAGAAGCTTGGCTGTACTTATAGTCTCCGCTAACCTGATGATTTACAGTGTAGCAGTGACCATATTCTCATTTCTGTCATACACAGAGCTCTCTCTCTCTCTCTTTCTCTCTCTCACTCTCTCTCTCTCTCTCTCTCTCTCTCAAAAATTGTATAACGGGGAAAATAAGCCTCAATTGCTTTTAAAGTAGACAACAATTCTTTGTCGACCCTGTACAGAAACGACAGTTGCTGGGAAAGTAATACGTCACATATTTGTTTCTCATCTCAGAATAAAGATAGCAAAGAGAAAATGTACACGTTTGAACACTCATATTTCCTGCGTACGTGTATGTGTACGTGTATGTATACGTGTAGGTAATTGAATTTTTTTAAATCAATTGGCAAGTAATGACCACAAACCAATAAAACTGGTTACCAACATGAAACACACAATCCATGAACATAAGCCACTGTGTGGCTGGAATTACGAAAAAAGCAAACTGTAACATTTTGTGCACCACTGTCAGACAAATATTGCAGTAAGGTTAACACCCGGGATATAATAAAATGCGAAATAGAAAATAGTTTTAACAAAGCAGTCTTGGGAACTGTCGTAGAATCAATCCCCAGGGGAGCAAGAAGAAACTATCAATCTTAATGGACACAAGAACAACAGCTTGGAATAACACCTAAGAGAATCCAGAGATATGGAAGAAAAAGACAGAACGATTGAGACAAAACATCTCCTACAAAGATGTCGCAGCTCAGCAAAAGAGAATTTGATAAAAGCAACAGAAATCATAAACCAAGATAAAGAGTTGTTGTTTTTGTTGTTGCTTAGATGTTTGCCTCACTAGTTTCTACTGGTGGAGGCGCGCCATTTTCCACCCCAGACCGTAGTCCATTGGGCGATATCAGGACGCATAAACCAGTGCTTGGATGCATGTGTGCGTATGTATGTACCTATGCTAGGTTTGTGCGCCCTCAAAAGCTAGCCCAACCAAAGTGCAACGGAAGGGTCTCACCATGAGGGCGAGTGTGAAAGTTGTGCAAGAGTGTGACTGTAGGACAGAGTCAAATGAAACAGAGTGAGGTGAGAGGAGAGAGAAGAGTTGCCCCCAGGGTGAAACCTCTTATCCAGTGAGCCCAAGATAAAGAGGGGAGAAAATTATGGAAGTTAGCCAAACCCCTAAACAACGAGGACAATAAGAACAATGCAATAGCACTTCAGTAGAATATAGACAAAAATGGACCCAAAAAAACATGCAGCAAATGCTTTCATTCAATTATTCTCACGAGACAGATACATATCCCATCTTAGAAGAAAACAATTAATGGCCATAAAGATAAAGTCATCGGTGTTACCAGAAGAGACAGAATGCGGAATGACGACATTCGAAGTATGGTCGGCACTACGTCTTGTGCCGAATACATTTCCTGGCAGAAAATAAGTTGGTTTGGTCATCTCATGAGAATGCACCCTCATCATCTTACACTGATGGCTTACAATGCTGGTATATCTGGCTACAGGGCAAGGAGGCGGCCGCGAGGTAGGTGGATAGATGACATTAGAGTGATTGTGCAACGACAAGGGCTCACATTGACGGACCCAACGCACTTGGTGCAGGATAGACGACTCAAGCTCCCCACGCCGCTAAACGGCACAAGTGGAAAGAAAACTAACTAACTAGAGATAAAGTTCCCCAAACAATGGTAACCTGCCCAGAGGAGCACATGACAACCAAATTTTGGGATGAGGTATCCACATTAAACTAAGAGATTTAGTCTAATCAATCTCGTGGTACCTCCTCGCTTATAACGTTGTTTTTCTCTTGTAATTCTGAGCTCTATTTTTCCTTCCAATACAGTTTTCAGTAAACTTTTATGTATTTCGATAGAACCAATCTATTACTGTCGGAATCTGATTTCGATCACAAATTCTCTTGGTATACCTAGTTTCCCCCAGGTATTCAGTATTTGCCTTTCTGCCTTTACACGAGATTTGTTGTTTCATCTTACGGCGGATTAATTGTACTCAATACCGTTCTTCCATCTATGCCAATAACACACTCACGTTTTGTTTGCTGTGGATAATTTGCGCGTTCACGTGGATCAGTGTGCTAATGAGGACGGTGTTGTCTTTAAATGGTTTGCCTCCACTGAGATTTTAAGATATCTGAAAGCGGTATCAGGTGGTAACTGAAAGTATTAGGCTCAGTAGTCGCTATGATTAATAAAGGAATATCTTTTTTTTGTTCTTTAATTCAAGAATACATCACCTAATCGAAGTGTTGTCGTGCGCCGTGGCTGGTCTTCCGAGTGGACTAGTTCGGCGGCGTAGTATGGACATTATTCTGTATCACCGCCCAATTACTGTTCCATTAGCGAGAGGAGTGCGGCAGGGCGACACAATTTTTCCACAGCTTTTTACAGAGACGCTTGAGGACATCTTCCAACAGCTGAGTTGGGCCATTAGATGCATTAATGTAGATGGGGAAAGGCTCACCCGCCTACGCTTTGCGTACGACATTGTGCTAATCAGCCACACCACCGAGGAGGCCCAACACTCTCTGAGCAAACTAGATGAGGTTGGTAGAGGTGTTGGACTACGGATCAACAAAATGAAAACGCATTGTCTCCGAAACCCTTACTGCCGCAAATTCGAGATCAAGTTGGGAAATGAGCCTATCGAAGATGTCAGCTCCTACATATACTTAAGGCAAGAAATAAATGTCACCCACACCCTAGACCGAGAAATCTCAAGACGAAGAGCTGCAGCCTGGACTAGCTTCAATACCATAATGCCTATACTCCTACTACTGAAAGACACCATGGCAAGGCCGCGTCTTTTCAATTCTGCGGTCATACCAGTCATGATCGACGGATGTGAAGTGTGGGATCTACGCAACGCTGATGCAGAAAAACTTTGAGTTACCCAGCGAGCTATGGAAGGACGCGTCCTTCAGAGATTGAATCCACCATACAGAAATAAGAGAACACACTCTATTTCGGGACGTCGTGGAAGCTGCATTGTCTCGCAAAAACCACTGGACTGGCCACGTTGTGCGCATGCCAGGTAACAGATAGACACTAAAAACGACGTTTTGGTGGCCATATGATTTTACACGACCACGCGGCCGCCCACCCATACAATGGCGAGATCGTCTGCTGAGAGACCTAGATCCGAAATGGTATGACACGCGAAAGATCGTCTGCTGAGAGACCTAGATCCGAAATGGTATGACACGCGAAAGATCGTCTGCTGAGAGACCTAGATCCGAAATGGTATGACACGTCGAAAGATCGGACTGCATACAGGAAATTGTTGGCTACCTCGCATTCGGCACACCCGCCGTACTGAAGTCGAGGATATTGTATTGTACATGACCTTATGTATTTCTTTGTCTGCTTTATTTATATTTTTTTTCTTTTAACAAGAGTCGACATTTTTAAAAAGTTTAATTTTTTTTTGTTTTATTCCAGTAACGAAAACAAATATGAGAATGTGCTATTGCGATGCTGGTGATCACTTACGGACCTAATATTTCTCCACGGATTTCTCATTTAATGTTATCAAATACAATTTTCGTACGCATCTTTCTTAAGAATGACGTGGTCGTTTCCTCTCTCTCTCTCTCTCTCTCTCTCTCTCTCTCTTTCTCTCTCTCTCTCTTTCTCAGTTTACTTTGGTTGTTTTATACGTCAGATCTAACCGACATAAATCAATAAAGCCTCTATACATATTCCTATTTTTAGAATGATTTTGTTGGATTGCTCCGGTGTCTATGATGTGGAGTGCTAATCTATGTTTATAATTGCATGTCATGTAATTATTTCAGCGATCATGGACGATTACCAAAACTTCCAGACAAAGAATTGAATCCATCGAGTCAAAATGTTACAGAAAGATCCTCAGAATACCTTGGACAGAGAAAACGACAAATGTAGGCATTCGGCAAGAGACGAGAATTGAGGAGAACAGGTTTATCAATTCCATTTTGGCTAGAAAATGCAAATACTTTCGTCACATCAAGAGACACAACGGTCTCGATAGAACAGTGATGGAAGGTATGGTGCCAGGCAAAAGAGGTAGGAGTAGACTAAGAAAACAATGGCGCCAAGATATCCAGGAATACCTGTGGTGGAGGCTGGCGTTTTGGCAAGGGAACGAGTTTCTTTCAGACAGACTGTGATGGGAGCGACGTTCTGTAAAGGACACGCTACATGATGATGATGCCATGTTACCTGCTGTTTACCAAGTAGAACCATAACTATAATTTGTCAAGATCGCTTAGGTCTGATAAAATGTGTGTCTATCCAATAAATGTTGAGAACCGTTGGTATGCTTCACACGTAACGACATGTTTTCTCTCTTCATTATAATTTGATACCAGAGACAATTCGTCAGATATTAAGACCTCTGTATGCATAACTTCGAAAATAACACGCAAACACTAGGTGTAATACAATTTACTTTGTTACAAACCTGCATTCTCACATTAGATTACATAATAGATGGATGAGGTTTCCAGAAAAAAACAAAAATTTAAAAATTTAATTCGCCAAACGTGGACTCATTTTGACTTTTTTAAGATTACAAAAATTGTCGTTAATTCTCATTATTATCGAATGCTCAGACGTGGCCTGCAGCCAATGAACCTAATCGTATAAGCTATTTGAAGGTGCGCGAACTTGGTGCGGCAGATACAATTTCATAATCTATAGCTCATCACATTTATTGTTTGTTTAAGTGCCCTTTTTACTACTCCTATTTCCTTTCGTTTTTCATTGTACAAAGTTAACTGGTTTGGGGGCAAAATTCGAAGTTAAAAATCTACTCAAATTATTCTAGGAATTCTCGCCCAAGAGAGAACAGAGAATATGTCTCATAAAAGGCTATAACATCAGTTCTTGGTGGTTAGCGGAGTAGCATAGATGGCGCCTTACAGGCTGCGGGTCTACCTTGCTATAATGTAATTTTCTTCCACCACCAGTCCCCAAAAAAGACGACCGTATATCACAGGGGCTAACAGATTCTGGGATTGACCTGGCAAGTCACCAGCGGATATTCGCCTGCCAAAAAATATATAACAAATGAGGTCACACCTCTCAACGGCGTCTAACAACATAAGCGAACTGAAGATTAGATAGACTGTGTTTCATCTATGTCGTTTTTCATTTGTCAATTTCTTGATACGTACTTACTTAGTCTTACTTAATCCCTCTTCATCTACCCTGTGGCGTAGAGAGGTTTGCCAGGAAGAGCGCCAGACTATTCTATCCGATGTCCTAATCCTGGCCTGGTTATAGTCCTTATAGAGTGTCGTATGTTGTCATTCCAGTGACTTTTTGTATCATCAATGTTTGGCTCCTTGACTCTTTGCTTCCCATGCCAGCTGTGATGATCGATCTTATTTCATTCTGCAGACATGGCCAAACCACCGAAGTTGGGTTTGCTCCAAGCGAGTCTGCGGACATTGTCTCTTCTTGTTACTTGAAAAACTGTCCATAGATATCTCATTTCCAGAATTCACAGCCATAAATTAAAACCAGTACATATGTGGATGGATATCAGGCCAGGTCATGTCATCTTGGAACTGGTGAGGTCGTTGGGCCACACATGAAGACATCCCCACAATCCAACGCCATCCGTCTCTGTCAGTGGCCGCTGCCTGTGCCTCCTCTGGTCGGAAATTGATCCATTCTTTTATGTTATCCTTCTAGCTCTTTTTGGGACGACCTCTTCGTCGTCTACCTTGCACGTGTCCGTGCAGGACCGTATTTGCAAGACGTTTAATCTCGATATCTGCCTGTACCAAGCGAGTTTCTTTCTTTTGACAGTTGTCAAGAGGTCTTCAAAAGGCCCTATTGCTTTTGTAATTCTTTCTTGTATTCTTTCTCCTTTGTAACTCGGTCTATGTATCTGACGTTTAGAAGTCTTGTTAAACATCACATCTCCAAGGTATGTATCCTCCACTCTAAGTCAGCTGAAATTGTCCATGTCTCACAAGCATAGAGTAATATTGACAGTACCAATGTACGCAATAATATCATCTTCGTGTATATGGCTAACCATTTATCTTGCCATATTTTGTTAAGCCGTGCAAGTTCCGTTTTAGCCGGTGCTATCCTGGCCAACACCTCACATTGTGATCCTTCATCACGGACATTCGAACCCAGATACTTAAGACGTCGACCACTTCGAGTTCCTGGCCATGAGCTTTTACCTGACTGTTGGAGTCCTCGGCGTTGTTGGTCACTAATTTTGTCTTTCCAGTGGTAGTCTCGGTACCATAGTCAAGAGCTGTTTCATCGAGCCTTCTGACCCATTTTCGGAGTTCCGCTTCTTTTCCCGCCAACTTGTTGATGTCATCTGCAAAACGAAGGTTGGCAGTCGTTTAGTCCCCTATCTTGACAGCACCAACGTGATCTCCAAGTACCTCACTCATAATTCCTTCAAGGAATATGTTGAATAGTGTTGGGGAGAGTGTACAACCCAGTCTCACACCGACCGTTGTGCAAAAAGTCTCCGCGCCTCCGATTCACAAGAACTGCGCTGGACGTCTTGTCATACACCTGTATTGGTTTAATATTTCCATTGATTTTATACCTCCTCATTGTTGCCCATAGCGCTTTGTGACATACCCTATCAAACGCCTTCTTGAAATCAACAAACACATGATACAATTGTTGCTGCTGTTCCAGATATTTATCGTTTAGCAGTCTTAAATTAAAAATTATTTTTATTCTTATTTCTTATTTGCTAAGGAATACTATATTTATGGCATGAGAAAAGTTTACCGATTTTTGCTCTTGGCGTAGCCAACTCTTCTTCAATACCTCCCTTTTGGTTTATTACAGCTCCAATGTATTTAAACTACCTGATCAGTTCCATAGGCTGTACCACCAGCATGATGTGATGTCTCTTCTCTTCTCGTTGTTTTTTAACTTAGAGTTACCATTCCTCTCTTCTACAGCTCCTCTTTCCAGATTTGAAGATTCATCTGGAGCTGTGATTCGGATTTCGTGATCAGGGCCATTTTATTGGCAAACGCGTTTCCATACATAGACTGGAATCATCTTCCAGTACCCCACAGAGTACTGTTCTGGACCAACTATCTGGCGCGTCAGCATTTTGGTAGAAAGCTCTATATATGGAGGTTGGATGTTGAAACCAAATAAACAGCGGTGAACCAGAAACAGTTGGCCTGCGTGGAGATTAAATGAAGGCAGCACTTTCATCATTCAAAGACACAACATATCCACCTGATAACAAGGTTGTTTTTTTTTAAAGTCGGACAGATCTTAAAAGATGACGAACTGGCGCCAACTTGGGACTGCCATTTTGTGGAGCGTATAAAGGGAAAGAAGAACGAATGAATGGAAGAAATCCTAGCTCTCACAGAAATTTTAAAAAAAAGGCCAGGGTACCATGGATCTTGAGGGTAATGTGCTTCTCTGTAGAAGAGTTCCCACTACTGACAGTACCAAAGGGGGAGTGGGCTGTAGTGTGTCCATTCCTTGATAACCAGTGTTATCGGTCAAACGTAGGTCTTCATCTGTTACTGTTCTGCACTTTAATTGTTTTTCAATGAGCCTTGGTTTACAATTATGTTGCTGTGTTTAGCAACATTCAGTTTTATGATAATTTTCTGCAACACTTTCTTATTTCGTCATCTTTAGCATTTCTATATTATGTGTGGTGCTTATAATCTTCCCTCATGCTTCCTGTGAAGCAATATACCATTTGTTTGCAGTTTGCTATCAAATAAAAGCATTGTAACTTCAAATCGCAAAATTCTATTTTTATGTGGCATTTGGATAGCAGTTCCAGCAATTTAAGAATGAAAAAAAATCTCCAAATTCAATTTTTTTAAGCCATTTTGAAGTATAATACATCTATAGTGCTTTCTTTATATTTGAAGTGTCTTTCAATGATAGAGTTCAATGACGTTGTTATTAGCAGTGTTTTTTAGAGTAGAGCTTTCTTTCGTCTAATGATTGTTTGTCGCGATGAAATGTTATCTTTTGCTCAAATAGTTGAATACGTACTTTTCCAGCCGATTGTGCCCCTTTATGCTTCCTGGTGAGCTGAAGTTCTCGTTCCTATATCAAGTGTGCTGTATTGTTTGTTGTAAGCACGTGTTGTCGTATTTCTTCTATGTCATCTGTCCTACTGCCACTCCGCCTTTCTCGTGTCTTGTAGTCAGTCAGATCTTCTTGTGTAAGGCGGCACTGGTAGTTGAACAAGCTACATTCTCGTGTCTTGTAGCCAGATCGCTTTGTGTTGTAAGGGGGCACTTGTAGTCGATCAAGTTACATTCTCTTTCTCAGCGGCCAAAATACGAAAAAGAACAAATGGTGATGTAGGCAGAGGAAAAAGAGGAAGGCAAATAGGTGAAGGTAGGTAAGAGATGAGAATTTTAAAAAAGTTATGGAACATATTTATGCCATGTGGTTGGAGGCAACCCATGCGGGTTTAACAGCGGCTTTTAATAAATGATTGTAATTTGTAATCTTGGTATTAAATTAGACAGAATTTGTTTCACAACAATTGTGCAAATTATGCCTATGGCTTATCTCTCGTTTTGCCCTTCAAATAACCCTAAAATGTCGTAGAAGCATCACTTAGCTGAGTGATGTGTTTTGGGCATGTTTTTAACCGGGCGGGTCAATCCTCTCTTCTACCATGTACGAGTACATCGTTGGTCTGTGTGAATATTTCCTGGCCACTGTCAGTAAAAAGGGTGAAGGATGACATTCTCTCCAAGTTCAGTCGTGTGCACTAGACCATGGAAATATGGCACAAGGTAACCGAAGTAGTCAATGGCTTTGCCAGGATAGTCTGAACAAAAATACTCCACAAACTAATTAATTCAAATACAAAAACCACATGACGTTTTCGTATCACGAGTGAAGGCGTCGACTAATGTGAATGTCAGTCATGTCCACGGCCTGGCGGCACATACGATATACTCCAACACCAGAGCAAAATAGATCTGCAATCGGTTAGGTGCAATCTATGCTACCTGTGGCCTAACTACCATGCTAGTATCCCCCTCTTGCCTGTGTTATGCTTGTTGTGATTCCAACCAGCTATGTGGTCCTACCTAAGCTACTGATTTCGCATACATTATCCAATCCATTAGGATCATCTATATCGGCATACATGACCCCTGGCTTTGTTTTCATATACCTTGTTTGATGTGGAGAGGTCCGGGTATGACGTCATTCCCCTATCTGAGATCTATCCATCAAGGTTATATCATCTATAATCTTTAGAGCTTTCGTAAGAATAAACTCTTGAGGTTCTTAGCTACAATTGATTACACTACCTGTGGTCTCGGCTGTTTTAATCAGTCTTTGCAATCTGTGCTAATCTTAGTATATTTTGATCCCGCCTCTTATCTTCGTGTTCGACCCATCTAGAGCGATCTTATCTTTGCTAGAAGTTGTAATATATTATAATATAATTGGATGTCTTTGTTCGGCGTCTCCAATAGTCGTTACAAATTACTGTTCAATGAACATCATTTTCCAACATTCTCTTACAAATATTCACACATATTTTAAACTTTAAAAAATTATATAAAAAAACGAATTCATATTGTTCCTAAAAAGGATCAACATACAAGATCAAAAAGACGACTAAAATCCTTATAAAGGCTTCCTGATAAGGCTTCTATTTAAGAGTTCTAAAAGCTCCAAATATCAAAATATCAATACTCGGAGGATCCAGAGCGTGCGTTTCAGACAAGACAGCCGATGTTGAAAAAAATTAAAAACTTGCGAGAAAGGGAGCAGATCACAACTCACAAGAAAGGCTCACATACAGATTTTTTTTTTAACCCAGTTCTTGTAAGGGCCACTAAAGTATGAAAATAAACAAGTCAAGATACAGAAGACACAAAGTCAGAGTTTCAGACTTGAAAATGAATACGTCAAGGAAAGTAGTACCCTGCCTCAGTGGAATTACAGGAAGGCAGACTGGTCAATGTACCAGCATCGGTCTAGTGTACTGACTAGAAATCTAACAACAGATGAAGACATAAATAAGTAAGTCGATAATTTTAGCAGATGCATGCTAAAGGCTGCCCATGAAACAATACCTAGAGGGGCCCGCAAACAACACAGGTCATACTGGAATAGGGAATTAGAACAACTGCAAAACGAGGTAGAAACATCTAGAAAGCGAGCAGAGATTAGTCCATGTCAAGAACACCACCAAAAATATCAACATGCTAAGGCCAAATTCCAAAGGGAAAAGTTGCAGGCTAGAAGAAGAAGTTGGAGGGAGAAAACAGTCTCTGAACTTTGAAAAGGAAACCAGGCAACTGTGGAAGTTGGTAAAACTGCGGACTCTTTTGCAAAAGATAGCAACATTGAAGTTGACAGAGAGAAACAACGAAGTGTTCGCGAGGAACGACAAAATACAGAACGAGATGGTGTCATACCCGAAGTTATGGAGACACCAATCACATACAAAGAACTGGAGTTTGCAATATTCAAACTGAAAGTGAGAAAGTCGCCAGGAACAGACGGAGTGTCTAATGAGATGATCAAGAACTTGGGAACAGCAGCAAAAACAAAGCTGCTTCAGATCTTCAACATTTGTTGGAATTCAGGTACAGTCCCACAGATCTGGAGAGAAGCAATCATGATACCCCTCTGAAAACCAGGGAAAGACAGTTCCATTGCATCCAGCTATAGACCAATCAGCCTCACAAGCTGCATCTGTAGAACAATGGAACGTATTATCAACCTAAGGCTGCAGTGGTATCTTGAGAGCCAAAACCTTCTTGTGCCACAGCAGGCAGGATTTAGAAAATGCAACTCCACTGAAGACCAGGCAACATACCTCTCACAAGAGATCGAGGACGCATTCCAGGACAAGAAATTGGTATTTAAGGAAAGCTTTTGATAAATTTTGGAAAGAAGGACTTAAAGAAACTGAAAAATAATGGAGTGATGGCTAGGATGTACAAATGGATAAAAGCATACTTACATAACAGAAGAGCCAGAGTCCAACTAGATGGCCTTAAGAGTAAGAAAATTCTACTGCGTCAAGGTGTGCCTCAGGGAGGGGTTCTTTCCTCTACACTTTTCATAGTCTTCATCAATGACTTGATTGCTGAACAACCACAAGGAACAAAAGTTGCAATGTATGCAGATGACTTGGTAATATCGTGTACAAATAAGCAAGCAACAGTGGCCACCAGAATGCTGCAAAGAGCTATTGAAGCCTTGACCTCATGGACAAACAGATGGTGTGTAAACATTAACACAGAAAAATGTAGCACTATGCTTTTCACCCTCTCCCCAAAACAGAAAGCTGGAGTTATCAAGATAAATGGAGAACACCTTCAAAGAAGATAACCAACCCATCTATCTTGGAGTTACATTTGATGATAGGTTGACATGGAGGGAACACGTCAACAAGGCAGCCAAAAAAGCCAGGAGGAAGTTAGCCATCCTGAGAAAATTAAGTGGAACCACACGGGGAGCTAGTGGAAAAATACTTAACAAAGTTTACCAACAATGTATACGGCCACATCTGGAATATGGGTCACCAGCGTGGTGCCCTGCAGCAAACACTACATTAAAAGAGGAGGATAGGGTGCAAACTCAGGCACTTAAGGTCATTACAGGAGTAATGAATTCAACACCTATAATGGAGATGGAGAAAATGGGAAGGATACAAACACTAAGAGAACGCAGAGACACAAAGGTATTAACACAGGCATGCCAAGCCATCCAATAAAAGACAGAATTCAAAATTTAGCAATGGGAAGACTGAAAAGAAGTAGTTTTATGCATCAGGCGAAACGACTTCGCAGGCAAATTATGGATCTACCTGAAGTTGACATCCCCCTAAAGTCTGTGCCATAAAAAAAACCTTGGAGAGAGGAGCATGGACTGTCAGTATGCATTCAAACAAAAGTGAAAGGAATATTAGACAAGGATGAACAGAACAGTGTGCAACGTAGGATAGTCATCCTCAATTTCCTGGATGAAGAATACCCACAAAACCTCTGGATCAGAGTATACACAGATGGGCCAGCACAGAATGCAGTAATGAATGGTGGCGCGGGAGTGTACATAGAATACCCAAACAACATTAGGGATACAGTCAGAGTACCAACTGGGAAATTATGTCATACATTTGATGCAGAAATACAGGCAATCAAGGTGGCAACTGAGAAACTGTTGAACATCAATGTCAGTTCACAACCTGTAGTATTTCTGACAGACGCACAATCAGCACTCCAAGCACTTAAATTTGAGAAACTGCCAGATCTACAGGCTCTACTGTCTGAACTGAGCAACCAGCGCAAGATTGTCATGCAGTGGATACCTTTTCATTGTGGAGTACCAGGAAACGAGAGAGCAGATCGACTGGCAAAGGAGGGTGCTGCAAACGAGCAACCAGATGCGTCAGTTACATTCAAACAGAAGATAAGGATGGTCAAATCAATCAGAAATCCACCAACAGTAACACCAGACGATTACCATAACATGAACAGACAAGAGCAACCAACTCCGCAGCCACATGTACACAAAAATGAAGATTGGCAACTCAGCCATGTGCACATGCGGACAGGCGCCCCAGACAGCAGAGCGCATACTACAAAACTGCCCCGAATATGATATACAGAGAAAATCTCACTGGCCCATAGAAACAACACTGGAAGAGAAACTTTATGGACCTTTATGTGAACTACAAAAGACAGTGAAGTTTATACAAGAGACAACATTGCAAATATAGGCAATATTTTAAAGCGAACGAAAGAAGAAGAGGAAGAAGAGTTTCAGACCAAAAAATTTTACCAAGTGAAAAAAGAGGAGTCAATAATAATGATATTTGCGTAGGCGTCAAAGGCCCGTTGCGTCGATTGACCACTACCATGTCCAACTGCTGAGGCTATGTCCATGCGTAACTTGTCAACCGAAATCCCGACAGACTCCCGAGGTGGAGCCGTGTACTCTGCAGCCTTGGGATGACGGCCGCGAGGAGTGTGTTAGACCAATGATTGTGTCAAGCTTTCCGTGTTTGTCCGTGTCAAACTTCCTGTTTCCACGTGTCCCGCCGCCGAGGCTTCTGACTGTGCCCAACTGTTGGTCAGCGTGACACTTGCTGTGCTGAGAATACGAGATTGGGAGAGGTATCGTGTAACCTCTGGTGGAGGGAGGGGGGGGGGGTAGAAGTCGGCTTCAGTCCGAGCAGAAATAGCCTTGAGTAGTGATAATCTGAACTGAATTCTGGTGTGCAGTTAAGCGGAACGTCGAACTCCGTCATGGACTGGTTTCCCGCGGCTTGAGTCAGGCATGAAATGCAGCATAACAAACAGGAGTCGATCAAAGCTCACAAAAGATACTCGTGTATAATCTCAACCAAAAAAAAACAGTCAGTGTAAGGGCTCCGTAACAAACAAATACTATTGAAAAAGCAAAGATTTCAGACAAACAAGTCACCTTATTATTGAAAGTCAAGACAAACGAGAGAGTCAAACGACAACACCACCACTAGACGGATGACAACACACAAATTCTAGACAACAGAAACAAAAACAAAAATTAAAAGGAAATCTACAATATCACAAATCATCACACCTAAAGACAAGCATCACATAACAGCCTTACTGGCCTCCACAATTGAGCAAGTAGTATACGTAAAATCCACATAACTCAACAACACAACACAAGTTCACATGCCCCAACAACACAAGACCACAGCACCCAACAACACTTGGCCACAGGACCCAACAACACAGCACAAGACTCCAGTATCCAACAACACAACACAAGACCACAAAACCCCACAAC
The DNA here is from genome assembly GCA_036924085.1 of Ariolimax columbianus. Classification (NCBI taxonomy): domain Eukaryota; kingdom Metazoa; phylum Mollusca; class Gastropoda; order Stylommatophora; family Arionidae; genus Ariolimax; species Ariolimax columbianus. The sequence goes on from JAVGWX010000001.1 coordinate 128,832,965, forward strand.
ACAAAACCACAGGACCCAACAACACACCACAAGACCACAAGACCCCAGTATCCAACAACACAACACAAAACCACAGAACCCAACAACACAATACAAGACCAGAGGACCCAACAACACAAAATCACAGGACCCAAAAACACAACACAATACCACAGAACCCAACACTATAAAACAAGCCCACAAAATCCAACAACACAACATAAGACCACAGAACCCAACAATACAACATAAGACCACAGGACCCAGCAACGCAACACAACACAATACCACAGAACCTAACAACACAAGGCCACAGAACCCAACACTATAAAACAAGCCCACAAAATCCAACAACACAAGACCACAGGACCCAACAACACAAGACCACAGGACCCAACAACACAAATCTACAGGACTCAACAACACAACACAAGACTGCAGTACCAACAACATAATACAAGACCACAGAACCCAACCCAACAACACAAGACAGACCACATGACTCAACAACACAACACAAGACTGCAGTACCAACAACATAATACAAGACCACAGAACCCAACACATGATCACAGGACCCAACACAGGACCACATATCCCAATACATGACCACAGGACCCAACACATGACCCAACACATGACCACAGAACCCAACACATGACCACAGGACCCAACAACACACGACCGACCACATGATTCAACAGCACAATACAAGAATGCGACTTCTACAAATTGTAAAGAAATCATCCAACAAAATATCTCCGCTGACACAATTTCGCAGAATGAAAGAAAAAAGGAAGGTAGCGTGTTTAAAAAAATCATCTCATCTAATTCAAGTAACTTCTACTTACAACATATGTCAAGCCAGTCAGACAATCAGCTGGGAAAGTGTACTGTAGTAGTCCACGCTGTCATCGTTTATTGCAATAGCGTTTAGCCACCAGTTTCCTGACACCTCTAAATCAATTAGCTACAGCAGCAAGTTAATCTAGTACACAAACACGCCCCACAATCGCGGACCCTTAAATCCCTCGCCGACATAAACACATTTTTATGTATGGCAATTATGGTCCCACCAGCCACTGCCGGCAGAGATGGAGTGGAGTGTTCAACCCGTCATTGTACGAGGTCTCATTTATTTGGGGTTGAGATAACCTGTTACTAGCCTTGCTTTCGTAACTGTAATTCCTATACATTTTTGTAAACTGGGTAAATTATATGGTGCATCGCTTGGGACATAAGCCCATGCCTTAGCTGTCACCAGAGAGCTCACAATAAAACACTTAATTATGCGGTAAAGCTGTGTGAGGTAAAAGCTATTTATAACGCAGTTTTAAATACGAAATTATGAGCTTGAAGAACTTACATCTAACTAATACAGTTAACAGTGATTGCGTTACCTAATTAGAAATCTGTTAGTTGAGCGTTAGCATCGTCTCTGATGGTGAAGAATCATTGGTGTCAAGAATTCGCAGAGAGCTGGTTCAATCGAAAGTGAGAATGGCAGATTTGATTATAATATCCGAAGTTGCCATCGTTGTAATCAGATAATCAATCAAAGTCTAGCGTACGACTCAAGATAACACAGTACATGCACACCTGTACAAAATCAATTCCTCCTGTGACAGAACTGACTGAGAAACAATGGGTCACCTACATATGTTTACTTCTGCATGTTACATAAAATATAAGCCGCCCGGAATAGCTGACGTTATGTAAGTTCATTGATAGTCAGAGAGAGGGAGAGAATGTGTGTGTGCGTGGATGGGTGTGTGGTGTGTATGAGTGTGTGAATGTCGAGGTGACGAGGTACTTTGGTCCAGATTCAAGTTAAGCTATGCGTTTGTCTATCCTACGTTTGTTAGACACAAGGTTGCCAAATTGGAAATTTAGTTGTTAAATTCCAGAAACTTGGCAGCAAATCAAACTTTTGATTTTTTCCCAGCGCTGATTAAATTATTTTATTTTTATTTGGTTAACTCTTAAAAACATATATTTTTTGACAGCTTTTTAAAAAAAATCAACATTTCCTCTTTTGCTGCTGCTACTGGTGATTGTTTTCTGTAAAATGTCAAACAGTATAATATATTCATAATTTCCACCTGTAAAACTATAAATCTTCTTCCTCGTTCGTCTTCAGACCTCGACTTCAATGACTCTATCGAAGGCAGCAGTCGACTCAAGGCTCTGTACACTTCCGTACAGCTTCTCGTGGAGGACACCGGCTGTTGCCAAATGCTACCCTTCTTGTCGGTATACAGTAGGCATGGCTGCAAAATATGTTCCGCATTCTGATGGCTGTGCCACATGCACAAAAGTCAGTAGTGCCAATCTTGAACTTGTACAGATGACATCTGTCTGTTGTGACCTGTGCGTAGCCGGAGAATGATCTCTTAGTCTCGCCTGAAGAGTTGATGGTAGGCATCGTTTTCTATGTGGTCAGGGTGGTCTTTTTTCCATTTTGCACTGTACGTTGCCCTGATGCCTTAGTCTCATTGTATGTTATCTCTGTATCACTCTGCTGCAGCATTCCTCCCTCTCTGACGAGTCTGTCCGCCTACTCTTTGCATGGAATGTCACCGTAGGCTGGTATCCACTGGACTATGCCTTTTTTTAAGCACTGGGACAGGCATTCGAGCGAGTCTGCCAGAGCACCGAGTTCATTTTTGTGCTGTTTCTTGAGCGCCATTTACACTGCGAGGGTGCCTGTGAGAATGACCGCTTGCTTTTCGGCCTGTTCCTAATGGTCAATAAGGGTTTCAGTTGCTTGTCTCAGGGCACTGGCTTCGGCACTGAAGTTGTTAAACTGTAAATGAAACTAAACATTGCTGTACTCGAGCGGTTCCAATAGTTCAGCAGTTAAACAGTTTTCTTAGACCTGAACTTCCAATTTCCGGTCCGAAGTATAAGGGCGGGGATAAACAATTACAAACTATAGTATTTTGTTTCATTTTTATATGTACGATATAATTAGAATTTCTCCAAAAATATGTTGTGATTCCCGTCCCTGCAAACTCACGACCAGCTATTTTTAATTTTTTTTTAAATTATAGTATTAAGGCTGTTTGTAAACTTGTGTTATTACTTAATCAATTTACATGTCGTCCAAGAAATGGAAAGCGTATTTGTAAAGGCAACTTGTTTCCAGGCATTTTCAGTTAATATTCTTTTTTGTTCCAACGATAAGCATAGGTTTTAACAACAACTGGTCCCTTTACAGAAAGTCTGTATCCGAATTTATGCATTGCATGATTATAATGACAATGTTTTTACATAATGAGGTTGCAGCCACACGCACAGTCCTCACACGCCAAATCTTACCATCAATAATTATGAACTGGCAGCTGTGCACCAATTCACATAACCTGGGATCCTTCATCAACAACAAATTCTCTCTAGACCCAAAATAGGCAATCGCATTGGCATAGCTACTGCCACGTTTGCTCGCCTCACAGCCCGTGTTTGGAAAACCAGAAACTGACAATTAAAACCAAGGCCATGTTGTACAATGCATGTGTCATCAGCACACTCTTATATGGTAGCGAGGTTTGGACAACCTACGCCGAACAAGAGCACAGGCTTAACTTCTTCAATCTACTGCGACTGCGATCCATTCTTGGAAAATACATAGAGGGACAGAGTGACGAATTCACCGTTTCCCAAGCATGTACACTCTCCTAAGCAACAAAGACTACGGTAACTTGGTCATGTTCATTGCATGGAAGATGGTCGCATTCCCAAAGATATCCTCCATGGACAGTTGACGGATGGCTTAAAGAACAGTGTGTGTAAGCGGGATATGAAGACTCTTCGCATGAGTCCGGCATCCTGGAAAGACGAAGCTGCAGATCGATCCAAGTGGAGATGTACCCTGATAGGTCACTCCACGTTTGGTGAGGAGAAAATCTTGCAGCACAGATACGTGAAAAGACAACGCCGCAAGGAGAAAGAAAACAAAAGCTAAGTATATATTTTTCTGTTTACCACTCCAAGTCATATCATCTTACAGTCAGTCATGACCGAAAGGGGCTACTTATATATGTGTATGTGTGTGTGTGTGTGCGTGCGTGCGTGCGTACGTGCAAAAAAAAAACTGCATGAGTATAAAACAATAGACGGCATTAAGAAAATTATATCGCAACACGTTGGAATCTATTTGGCAACTTTTGTTTATTGGTTGGAAAATGTTTTCAAATTATCATCTGGCTTGCCATTACTGAAACTGAAATTTCGAAAAATGAAAGGCTTGTAGTGCTGTTGAACCTTGGTGTGCCAGGTTTTTTTCTCCAGCGGATGTAACATTTGTGTACAATATCATGTGTATGTGTCTGGGCGGGGTGGGGTGTATATGGTGTGTGTGTGTGGGGATGGGGTGGGGTGTATGTGTATGTCTCTCTCTTTCTCTTTCTATCCAGGAGTTATAATAGATCATACAGGAAAGGTGCAGGAGCAAGTCCAGGTGGCAGTGAAAAAGGCTAATGCCATGTTGGGCATGATAAAAAGAAACATTTCACATTAGAGCAAGGAAGTGATAGTCAAGTTATATAAATCATTAGTGAGACCTAAATTGGAGTACTGTGTTCAGGTGTGGAGTCCATATAATAGAGAGGATAAAAAATATGCTGGAAAGGGTACAAAGAAGAGCTGCAAAAATGATCGCGAGGTTTCAAAATTAAAGTTATGAGGAAAGACTGAAAAAAACTTGTCTTCAGTGTCTTGAACAAAGAAGAATTCCAGGTGACTTAATACGAGTGTATAAAATAATAAATGGAAAGGATAAATTAGACTATACCAAGCTTTTCAAAGTACAACCGGCTACAAGAACAAGAGGGCACAGCTACAAATTGTTTAAAGACAGGTCTAGATTAGATATTAGGAAAAAATTTTTAGTCAGAGAGTGGTGAACTCTTGGAATGCATTGCATCAGGATGTTGTGGAAGCACAGTCAGTTAATGCATTCAAAAATAGATTGGATGCTCACAGTATTTTCGGTATCCGTAGAGTGAAATAAACTGGTTGTATACAGACTTTGGAGACTGCGGTCAAATAACAACCCAAACTACCTGGGAGTCACATTTGATCGGCGCATGACATGGAAAAGTCAGATCGAGAGAAACCGAATGAGAGCCAGAGAAAGAATGGCAATCATGAGGAAACTTGCTGGCACAAGCTGGGGAACAGACGAAAGTATACTAAAGAAACTGTACACTGGAAGAGTGAGACCAGTTCTCGAGTATGGCATTGCGGCATGGACAACATCAGCAAAGGCGAACTTCGATAAAATTAGCAAACTTCAAAACCAAGACATGAGAGTTATAACAGGAGGCATGAAGTCAATGCCAATTGTAGAACTTGAAAAGATTACAAAACTGCAATCCATGACCGACAGAAGAGACTGCAGAGCCCAGCAGCAAGCAGAGAAACTCAGAAGACTGACTGACCATCCAATGCATCAGACACTAAAAAATTTTTCAGAAATAGCCAAAGCAAAGATGAACGAAGACCCTATGAACGCACAAACAACACCAAAGCCCATCCCTACTGTACGAAAACCTACCTGGAGGCAGCATATATTTCCAGAGGTGGTAGAAAATATACCAGGTATTGGAAACAAAAACAGCCAGACTGAAAAAGAAAGAAGAGATACAACCCTGAGGTACATAACGAAAAACTACCCAAGCATGGACTGGACCCATGCATACACCGACGGTTCTGTAACAAACACAACACAGAACGGAGGGGCAGGGGTATTCCTGAGCCTACAAAATGGCAGAAAAATAACACTTTCAGAGCGGAGGCAGAGGCACTGAGGGCTGCAGTAGAAGACATGGTGACAGGTAAAAGGAATGAAAACCATGTAGTCCTGCTTACAGATGCCCTGGCCGTAGTCACGGCACTAAAAAGCCAGAAAAATACTGAACTTGATGATTTAAGAGCAGTACTCTGTCAACTATGCCAGCAGTCCGCACCAAAAATAGTAGTGGTACAGTGGGTTCCATCCCACTGTAACATCCAAGGCAACGAGGAGGCAGACAGACTGGCAAAAGAAGGTGCAAGACTACCACAACCAGATACTAGTGTGACATACAAAGAGTCAAAAAGGCTTATTAGAGCTAGATACATGACCAAATGGGAAACCGAACATACTGGCTACACAAAAAACGATGCCTATTACCAGTTGAACAGAAGAGAGCAGGTCGTGGTCTTCAGACTTCGTACTGGCCACAATAGACTGAGGTACCACCTATTCAACAAATTGAAGATAGGTGGCACTGACGAATGCTCGTGTGGTACCGGGAAAATGACAGCTGAACATTTGCTGCAAAACTGCCCGACATACGAGGATCAGAGAAAGCAGATGTGGTCATCACCAGTGCCAACACTAAGCAAGCTCTATGGCATTGTCGACAGCCTCAGGATGACCGCTGCTTTTTTCGAAAAAATACAGGTTGACGTCTGACTTCACGTTGAACCTCGTTGATATTCGCGGAACGTTTCCCGGATCCCACCAAGGTTGAACTTTAGTGCATCAAACAGGTGGAAATCGCTCGGAGCAAACTCGGGGCTACAAGGTGGATGTTTAAGAGCTACCACTCTTGTTGATAAATTTTCCGGTACTCAAAAAAAGCCAGCTGAAACCGAATGTGTTGAGTCGAAAGGTGCAGTTATCAGACTCGCTGTAACTAAGTCTTAACGTCCTTTTCAGGGCGTCTGCATTTTTTAATACTAATATTTTTAATCTTCAACGAGTAACATGATGTAATTTATATCACTTAGATAAAAGTAGGTCCCAATTTTTGTGTATACTAATATTTTAATCTTTATCGAGTAGCATGATGTAATTTTTAGCAATTAGATTAAAGAAGGCCATATTTTTTTTTAACTGTAAGAAACAAAAAAACATGAACAATGTATATGTATATACATGCAGTCGCCATTGGTATCTGACATGTAAAGAACAAGTTTACTCTCACCTTGTAATCATGTCCTAAAAGACGACTAAAGAGGGTTGTACTTGGGGCTGCCAACCTAATTATGTACAAACATTGCCATTAAAATCAACCAAAGCAAAAGCTTATATTCAGGATCATGCAACAGGAGCAGTTGTGGTTAAACACTGTTTCACGTTAGAACAATGAAGTGAAGGAGTACAGATGGTAAAAAACAGTTTTCAAAGTAACTTTCGATTTCTTTGACGACATTGCAAATTCGTGAAGTAATAATTAATGTTTAAAGCTACCTAAACACGTATATAAAATTTAAATAAGTCAACAGGTTGTGGGTTAACAGAGATATACATCACAATATATTTTTAGAGAACATCTAATAATATCACACTTATAAAATTGATACTACATTTTACAGCTTTATTTATATTTAAGTCGCGCAGATTGAGCGGCACTGTCTTTAATCAAGCCTGTACTGGACAACATCTCTGACTAAAACCTGTGCACCTCTCTCCCTTTAACTCCACAGTACTACCTGCAATGTGCTATGCGGCAGAAACATGGTCATTCACGAAGAAGATGGAGTCCAAACTCAGAGTGGCTCCCTTGAGAGACGCATGGTCGGCCTCTATAGCTTCATAGCCAGCGTACAAAAGGTCTACATAATTCTGACATATGTTAGTTGTCCCAGGTGAAAGATGCGGTTATTTATCCCGACAATATCAAACATCGCTGGCCGGACCCCCGACTGCAAAGAACGGACAATCGATGCAGCAGTGAAAAAAATTATGATATCCCAAAGACAATCATCTACCACAGGGACGACCACCGACGTGCTGGTCAGATTCTCTTGCATCCTGCAAAAACATTCATGATGTCATTTTCCACTGGTCTCCCGTGGCCTAAGACAGAGACCGTTGGAAAAGAACTTGGGACCCGCAGCGGTGTAACCACCGCTTAAGGACGGGTCAGCCAGTAATTCATCTAGTAAACGAGTATATTTTAACAAATCCCAAACATTCTGTTATTGTATATCCCCACCCAGCACTTCGGACTTGAAATTGGTGGTTCAGTTCTAAGAAAACCGCAAACTGCTGGTTCATTTCGAATACAACTGCTATCAGTTTCATATACAACATTACATGTGAAAATTAGGAATACATTATATTGTGCAACATTACTACAGGAAAAAAACATAAACGTAAAAGGCATTAGTAAAGGAAAATGTTGACCTTTTTTAAATAAGATGCCAACAAAGGAGTCAGCTATTTTTAAAAGTTATAAAAACCGTTGTTAAACACGAACAAAATATGACAAAGCGATTGGGAACTAAGTTGCCAGTATGGCATCCTCTCTAGCAGAGGAAAGCTGAGACTGAAAAAGACATGTACCTTAAATGATGCTATTACTGACATTAAACAACAACAGCATCATTTAGAGATGTTGTTTTATGTCAACAATGAGTAAGATTACACTTTTGAACATCATGAGAAGGGAGTTTAGTGGTGGGTTACAGTAGCTTTCATCTCATCCCTATCATGCTGATGATAATTACATTGGGAAGTTGTAGTAATGGAGATGGATAGCAATAATAATATACTAGCAGTAACAGAAAGATGTGTGTGTGTGTGCGTGTGAGAGAGAGAGAAAGAGAGCGACACAGAGAGCAAGTAGAAAAAAAATGAACCAATTCAAATTCAACATAAAATTATTTATTACTTGACTAAATGTAATGTCAATTCCTGCAGTTGTACATAATTAGCCAACAAAGATGTTGCTATTTAATTTTCTGTACAAAGTTTCCTACTTTTGCTGAAACACAAATCCTCAGATGTTTTCGCCATTAGGCGTTTATGGTAAGATAGATTTAATTTCAAATGTCCAAATTCCTTGCTGTATCTCAATGATGTCACGTATAATCGAGCAGTAATTTTTTAACTATTAGGATTCAATTTGCATAGCCAACAGGAGTTAGGTCGGGACTGTTCGGTGGCCAAAGTATTGGAAGCATAAAAGAAGGAAGCTCACATTCAAGAAATTGAAGTGTCTCGAGCAAAATTTTGTTGAAAGATATACAAGTTCTAAATGCCCAAATATCTTAAAGAAGATGTTGCTTTGACAGAACTTCCCATAAGTAGACTCCGTTTATTTTTATACCTGGCTCGTCGCAGGCTAGACACGCCGACAGTGACCAAAATCAATGTGCTGAAAGTTGGTTGCAATCGATGCAGTCTTTTTCCCATCAATGTCACATTTTTAAGTTCCTATTTCGGCGTATAAATGATAATTTTGATTGCACCGTATGGTAGCAACAGTGAACATTTTTTCATCAGTAAACCAAATCAAAAGTACCAGGTCCGCTGAATATATCTGTTTAGCAGAAATCGTAATCGCTAGTGTAGTTTGTTTTTTGTTTGTTTAGCATTACAGATTAAGATCTGTCTTAACTTAACTTCTTTATACTGGTATACAAAGTTATGTAATGTATGTATACAATCAGGTTATTCTACTTAACTTGATCTAAAAAACAAACTTACCTGCATCCAATCTATTTTTAATGCATCAATTGACCCTACCCCCAATATTTCCTGTGACAATAAATTTCATGCATTCATTACTATCTGGTTACAAAATAATTTCCTAATAATCTTGATAATATCTCAAATCGATGAGTGAAATGTTCAAATGTCTTGAAATTTCACATAAGGTTCGATGAGTTTAAAGTTGATGTTTCTGACTTAACAACAACTGTGCGTTCCTGTGTGTATGTGAGCGTGTATCTGTGTATGTAATTATCTATGTATGTATGCGTTTTTGCATATGTGTGTGCGTGCGCTTTATTTAGATAGGCGTGTCTCAAATATATTATCCAGTGAAGAATATGCTGTGTTCTTTGAGAAACTTTAAATAAACGTACTTGTCTGTGTATTCCTTGATCTTAATCCTGCAACACGACTGGTGCCTGCTGATGTATCTTATGAATAATATGGCTTCTCATACCTCAGGCAGTGGCAATAGCTATCAGCTAGACAGTTTAGTAATCAATGCTATCATAATTCATACCAATCTAGTTTTACAACACAGGAAAGCTGTTCGCCTTCAGACTAGTAGTGTTATCTATAATTAAAGGAAATTGGCAACCTGTCATTGTGGATCTTTGCAAATACCAAATTGCACCGACCAAACAAAGGTGGAACAATTAAAGTTAAACATGAATAATGTATGTGTAAAATAATATGAATGATGATATAATGGCAGGTTCAAACAGTTGTACAATAAAGAATATGCAAATAACTGAATACCTGGGGTCAAGATGCTGAGCAGTGCATGAGCTGTAGTGGTCAGCGACCCAAAGCTGGCTGATAGCGTCAGGACCAGTGAGCCAGAGTTGCCAAAACTCTTCTCCACCTCCATGTGGTGATCCTGGATAACAAGTTGCAATAGCACTGACTGGCTAAGGAGAAGGGATCGAAGAGGAAAGGCTAACCAGTGCCCAAAAATGCCATGCTGAAGTCAGATGTGTCGAACAGAGAGGGGCAAATATCGCAGTCAAGCTGTAAAATACGACACAACGCATTCCGTTCTCCGGACTACATCTTGCTATTTGCAAATCCCTTTTAAGGGCTTGCTGGCGGAGAGTTAGAGAACGAACGACGAAAAAGAAGAAGAATACCTTCGAGCGACAAACTATTTTACAATACCGCCTAGACATAAACAAAGATATGTGGACACGTTTACAACTGTAGAATAAATTATTTAAACAAATGAACACTTTTTTCAAAAGAATCAGGAGGTAAATGAATGGACAATTTTTTTAATAACTGAAAAGTCCCCATTATAGTTTAAGGAATAGTGCCAAAGAACTATAGTATACTAGCCCACATATATTTGTAAGCATAAGCTTACTTTGACTGCTGGATAAAAGAGCCCACCAAAAAATGTAATTTCCCAAACTGCACCTTAATATTTCAGTCTAACTTGAACAATTATTTATATCACAATGGCTCTAATGTTCCAAGCTAATCCACTTTTAAGTGAACTTTATCACAGGACTAGTTTACCCATACTTGCCTTAATTATCTTAGGGTTGTGCATTCCCCTGTATTTCCTAAGCTTGACTCGTATCATGAAGGTCTCCCTCAATTGACGTCAGACAAGTTCGATTGAACAATTATCATTAGCCTTTTGGTTGATTAAAAGTTTGCTTTACTGTTTCCTACTGGCGAAGACCCGGCTCTTTTCACCCAGACCCTAGTCCTTTGAGGGATATCAGGACGTACTAACCGGTGTATGGATGCATGTGTGTATCTGTTTGTAATGTGGACATATTGGTCAGTGTAAGGATACATTCTTTGTATCTGTGTGTAATGTGTTCCCCTATGGCAGTTTTGCCAATATTTTATGTACATGGAGAAGTGGTCGTACCGAGAAAAATCCCCCACATGTCCATTCAAACTGGACACAAATTATTTCAAACCTGGTATGTTGTTACACTTTTTAAGTATAGCCTTTAAATACCCATTGTAAAGCGCGTACTTGACCAATAATCGACTGTTATCATCTACGGCATAGTTTGCAAAGCTGTTATCTTTAGTGTGATCACAGTTTCGTACTTATATGGAGATGGACAACGATAACTTGTGTGTGCGTGCCAATCCCTCCTAAAAAAATTTGGGGCACAATATTTTCATCAACATCTACTTTATCTTATCTACTCGTGTGTGTGTGTATATATATATATATATATATATATATATATGTATATGGAAATAATATTGTAGCCTTACAATGCATTTTGATGATTTGGCAGTGAATGTCATATACATATAAAGCGTTAGCGCGTAACATGTAGTTAAAGTAATTATATATACATTTTTTAATGATATTTTTAAGGGAATATAATCAATTAAAAATACAGTTTTCTATTACTGTGTGTTTGTCAATAGGTCAAGGTGTTCTCAGAGTTGACATCCGACTGCAGGGACAAATAGTTATAAACTTAATGTGACAAAGTCTTAGGTTTCTTTACGTAAGGTAATAAGTTCCCTTCTCCGCTACTTTCCCTTTCCAAATGCAAAATGTGTCATCTACACATTTACAGCTGGGTAGACTGGAACGTTTGGAGTAATGTAAAGGTAGTCCTATAGCAAACAATGCTGTCGTGAATGAAGTGTTTGGGACACCAATGTAACTAGTTCAAGGCCACAGTTTGTTTATACGCTTGTTCTCTACTTCGCTGCCTTTTCATCCCTAATAGTAAGCCATGTACACATTTACATGGATCGTTCTGGTAATCGGACTTGAACCCCATACTGTTGCCCTAAACAGTATGTACTCTACCATTACTCTCATAAGAATCTTTGTGACACATGGAGGTACCAGAATTGATTCCGTTACCATTTCCTTGAGAAGCAAGCGCTAAAAATCACCCTGCCACTCCGACGCTACAGTCTACCGAGCTGTGAACGATACCTGCCTTACATTTAGGTCATATAAGGCAACTAGGAAGTGAGCGTGGTCCTTCCACCTATTTAAATCAAGAATACTTCATACCTGACATCAATATATGCTACGAGATCGCCTCTGTAATCTAATACGCAGTCCACAAACGCCTTTTCATTTCATGGAAGCTCTACCTATGATATATTGCGTAATGATACTGACGACCAGTGATTATCTTCAGGACGTCTTGTATCTGGACATTGATGGCTCTTATTCTTTGGACCTCCGTGCTCGCAGGAGCATGACAATGAAAGCTATTAAGTAGATACCAACAAGAAGGCTGCTAAGGATAGCGAGATCTTTTCCTACATCATCCTGAGGAATTTAGAAAGTTTAAATTGATAATGTTGCTCATGTTGTGATAAGTAAGATTACTGATAGTGTAAGTGTAGCAACAACGGCAGTAGTAAATTAAGCAGTTGTAAGAGTAGTAGTAGCACTAGTAGTAGTAGTAGTAGTAGTAGCACTAGTAGTAGTAGTAGTAGTAGTAGTAGCACTAGTAGTAGTAGTAGTAGTAGTAGTAGCACTAGTAGTAGTAGTAGTAGTAGCACTAGTAGTAGTAGTAGTAGTAGTAGCACTAGTAGTAGTAGTAGTAGCACTAGTAGTAGTAGTAGTAGCACTAGTAGTAGTAGTAGTATTAGTAGTAGTAGTAGTAGCACTAGTAATAGTAGTAGTAGTAGTAGCACTAATAGTAGTAGTAGTAGCACTAGTAGTAGTAGTAGTAGCAGTAGCACTAGTAGTAGTAGTAGTAGCACTAGTAATAGTAGCATTAGTACACAAGTCCCCTTGTTCAACAATGGCAAGAAATCATATCCTGGCAATTACAGACCAGTGAGTTTGACAAGCATAATCTGCAAAATTTTAGAGTCCATTATTAAAAAGAACATAACTATGTATTTGGACAAGTTTAATCTCATCAAGAAGAGTCATCATGGTTTTACTAAGGGAAGATCGTGCTTAACCAATCTATTAGAATTCATGGAAGACATTACCAAAATGTTGGATGTTGGATAGCCGTAGATGTTATTTATCTGAATTTTGCAAAGGTCTTTGATAGAGTACCTTATCAAAGATTGTTTTGAAAATTGAAATCACATGTTATAGGTGGAGGAGTTGCCAATTGGATAGAAAATTAGTTAACAGGCAGAAGGCAGAGAGTAAGCATAAATAAGGTGTACTCTGACTGATGTGATGTTATTATTGGAGTACCTCAGGGATCAGTATTGGGACCAATTTTGTTCTTGATATATATAAAAGATTTGGATAATGATATCGTATCCATGATTGCAAAATTTGTGGATGACACAAAATTATGCAGCAGGGTCTCTTCTCCGGCAGAGGTGAATCTATTGAGATCAGATTTAGCTACTATTCATAAATGGTCTGTGAGCTGGCAGATGGAGTTTAATGTAGACATATCTACAGTCATTTACATGGGAAGATCAAATATGAAACATAATTACATGATGGGAATGAACAATATTGGACAGATAGAAAAGGAAAGGGACCTTGGTATTATAATAGATCATACGTGTCAGGTGCGAGAGCCTCCATATGGCTGTGAAAAAGGCTACTGTAATGTTGGGTATGATTAAAAGAAACATTACACATCGAAGCAAAGAAGTGATAGTGAAACTATATAAATCATTGGTAAGACCTAAATTGGAGTACTGTATTCAGGTGTGGAGTCCTAATCACAGAGTGGATATAGACATGATAGAAAGGATACAAAGAAGAGCTACATAAATGACTGTGGGATTTCATATTTATAGTTATGGGGAGAGACTTAGAAAAACTGGTCGGCGGTGTCTAGAAAAGAGAAGAATTCGAGGTGACTTAATACAGGTTTATAAATGAATCAATGGAAAGGATCAATTTGACTATAACAAGTTTTTTCAAAGTTCAACCGACTACAAGAACTAGTGGGCACAGCTTCAAAGTATTTAAAGGCAGGTCTAGATTGGATATTAGGAAATATTTTTTTCAGTCAGAGAGTGGTGAATGCTTGGAATGCATTGCCAGAGGATGTGATGGAGGCAGGGTCAGTTAATCCATTAAAGAATAGATTGGATGATCACAGTCATTTTTAAAGTGGAATAAACTGGTTCTATACAGACTGCAGAGTCTTCTAAACCAGTATAATGAAGTTAAGTTAAGTTACGTTAGTAGTAGTAGTAGTAGTAGTAGTAGTAGTAGTAGTAGTAGTAGTAGTAGTAGTATTAGTAGTAGTAGTAGTAGTATAATAGTACATATTATTGTAGTAGTAGTAGTAGTAGTTGTTGTTGTTTTTGTAATAGTAGCAATATAAGTAATAGTAAAAATTGGTGGCAATAGTAGTAGTAGTAGTAAAAATTGTAGCAATAGCAGTAGCAACAGTAGTTGCAATAGCAATAGTGGTAAATATAAGAAGTAGTAGTGGTAGTAGTAGTAGTGTAGTACCTGTATCGATAGTAATTGAAGTGAATATTGGTGACAGTAGTAATAGTAGTAGTAATAGTAGCAATAGTAGTAAAAGTAAATAGTGGTGTGTAGAAGTATTAGTAATAGTTGCAGCAATACATATTTGTAGTAGTTGTAGTAGTAGCAGTAGTAGTAGTAGTAATAGTAGTAGCAATTGCTGCTATAATAGCAGGAGATCTATAAATCCCTATATTGAGATTGTGATTGCTAACTAATTGAACCAAATAACCAATGCAAGGTGCATAGCAACTAAAAGCACACTAATTGTACGTGCATGGCTCACAAGGTCGAATGTATTTTTTGTTTTTTTTTAAAGGTATAGTTTGAAAAGATGACATTTTATTATGTAATTACATAATTTTGCAATTCAATATTTTATTTTCATTTTCTTTAATTTGTATACAACGCATTCATTTGAAAAAGTTGTAACTGGTATTTTTAATCATGTAACAGAAATTCTAATGGCAGATGAAAACACACAGAGACAAGTTGTACTCTTCAGAGATGATCTGTCTGTAATTGCTTCACTAGACAGTCAGAAAAATACATACCCAAAATGAATATCAAAACACTATTTCACCGGTTTAAGAGAGTTTGGATACAGTGGATTCCATATCATTGTAATATTTTTGGAAATGAAGAGGCTGATAGACTGCCAAGATAAGGTAGAAAGCTACCTCAACCTGATATAGGTATAACTTATAAAGAGGCCAAGAGGTTTGCTAGGCTAGATACTGGAACAAATGGGAAGCAGAGCACACAGGTTATCAACCAAATGAAGCATATTACCAAATCAACAGAGGTGAGCAGGTAGTAATTGTTAGACTCCTTATAGGCCAAAACAGACTGAGAAACCATCTGTTCAACAAACTAAGAATAGGACATATAAATGAATGTGTTCCGGAATGGACAAAATGACTGCTGAGCATCTACTACAAAGGTGACTGACATACGAGGAACAGAGAAAGCACATATGGCCATCACCAATACCATTCCTGGACAAGCTCTTTGGAGACACCAAAAGCCTCAATCTAACCCCAACTACTTTCTTTAGATACATTCACCTTGACGTTTGAAAGCGTACGAAGATGAAGGAGAAGAAGAAATACTATAACATGTTTTGTTCATTGTCTCTAAAAATATCCCCAAAGATTGAACGGGTAATGCAATTGGTAGAAGGTAGAGTGGTATTTACATCAGTGTATAATATGCGTAACCATACAGAGATATCTCACTAGAATGGAGACGTAAGTCCCTGCTGATAATGGCGAAGAGAAGTGTGTGGCCGAGAGGTCATGCTACCAGTCTCCTAGTTTTAAGATACGGGTTTTAACACCAGCAAGATCTAAGTAAATTTGTAAACATATCCTGCATATGGTACTGCAAATGAAATTACACCCCCCCCTCCCCTTCCCCTCTCCCCATTTCACTAATCCCTTCAATGCAACTCTGTTCTCTAAGTGGATCACTGTAATGCAGTAATATGGTCTAATAACGGGTCAGGTCAGGTCAGCTGTGCCAAAATTACAGAACAATAAGCCTCATCAGCCACCCTAGCAAGGTCATGCTTAGATTAATCCACGACCGATTGAAACCCCAAGCAGAGAACATTATTGCCGAGGAACAAGCAGGGTTCAGACAGGAAAGAAGCACTACAAAACAGATATTTAATTTAAGGCTGCTAAGCAAGAAATATCTAGAACAGCAGCAAACACTGTATCATGTGTTTGTGGATTTTAAAAAGGCGTTTGATAGGGTATGGCATAAAGCGCTTTGGGCAACCATGAGGATGTATAATATCAACGGAAATATTATAACGGTCCTTGAACACCTGTATGACAAGGCGTCTAGCGCAGTTCTTGTGAATGGGAGACGAGGAGACTGGTTTCGCACATCAGTTGGTGTGAGACAGGGGTGTACACTCTCTCCTACTCTTTTCAATATATTCCTTGAGGGAATTATGAGTGAGGCACTTGGAGGTCACGTTGGTACTGTCAAGATAGGGGGCCGAACGATTACCAACCTTCGTTTTGCAGATGATATCGACGGGTTGGCGGTTTCAGAAGCAGAACTCTAGGAATGGGTCAGAAGGCTCGATGAAACAGCTCTTGACTATGGTATGGAGATAAACGCTGGAAAGACAAAATTAATGACCAACAACGCCACGGGCTTCAACAGCAGGATAAAAGCTAACGGTCAGGAACTCGAAGTGGTTGACCGTTTTAAATATCTTAGGTCGATTGTCAGTGATGAAGGATCGAAATGTGAGGTGTTGGCCAGAATAGCACAGACAATAGCGGCGCTTGCACGGCTTAACAAAATCTGGCAAGATAAACGGTTAGCACTATGCACGAAAATCAGATTAATGCGTACACTGGTCCTGTTAATATTCCTCTATGCGTGTGAGACATGGACAGTTACAGCTGACTTTCAACGAAGGATACAGGCCTTGGAGATGAGATGTTTCCGAAAACTTTTAAACGTCACGTACAAAGATCGAGTTACAAATGAGGAAATACGAGATAGAATTACAACAGCAATAGGGCCTTTCGAAGACCTCTTGGCAACTGTCAAAAGAAGGAAACTCACTTGGATCGAGATCAAATGGTCTTGCAAACACAATCCTCCATGGAACGATGCATGGCAGATGATGAAGAGGCCGACCCAAAAAGAGATGGGAGGACAACATAAAAGAATGGATCAGTCTCCGACCAGAAGAGTCACAGGGAGCGGCATCTGACAGAGAGGGGTGGCGTGGAGTTGTGAGAATGTCTTCATGTGTGCCCAACGACCTCACCGGTTACGGGATGACCTGACCTGACCTGATCCTGCATATGGTACTGGAAATGAAATGACACCCCCCCCCCCCCCCCCCCCCACCTCTCCGCATTTCACTAATCCCTTCAATGAAACTCTGTTTTCTAAGTGGATCACTGCAATGCAGTAATACGCTCTAATAACATATTTTGTTTAAGTTTTTACTGAATTAATGGCTCCAACAAAGTGTGCTCTGACGCAGTCCTTAAGATATTTTAACATTTATAATAACAACGAATGTGAGATGGCAGCTCACCAATAAAGAATGAAAGACCCCTGGCAAAAAAACATGATTCTAGGAAATAAATGGCATTTTATGGAGCACGTATTTGCTAATGTAAGTCAAAAAGAGAATTCTGTATTAGAGTCAATTTTACCATATGGATTTGGATCATAGATTATAATAAGTTGTTGTTGAATGCCACGATGAGAAAGTTTATTCTTTTGTGCGCCCTGAAAAAGGCGTTAAGAGGCAGGTTGCAGTAGCGTCCTTCACATCCAGAGCATGCTATGTTTTGCCTGACCGGACATTAGTCTCCTCTCCATATTATAATTAGTAAAAAACATAAGACCACTGTCTCGTAGATAACTCAGAATGGTACCTATGACGTATATAGAGGCAAGGTAGTATAGAAATGCCACTTATTACACACTGTGGGGAAAAGTTATTTTCTTGTTAGAGCATTATAAGACACCAGGGGTTCTAGGGCATAGTGACAACAGACACAACTGCAGGTAAGAAACCAAAGAGGACTGCAGCGAGACAAAATGTTGGGCAATTTAAGAACATGTATAACAGAAACTGAACAATGGAACTGAGAGACAGCATTAAGGACAGGAAGTTGGAATAAGGAAGAAGGAATAAGGAAGAAGAAGAGGAAGAAGAAGAAGATTAACATCGTGATACTAAATAGTATAGAAAACTTTCATTATCGTCTTTCATATCAACTTTTTCTTCAAAAACGAAGTTTATGTACTATTAACTATTTCCTGCCTTATACTGCTACTATATATGATTATGCATTGATAACCCTGAATATGACCATACTACACACGTTATTCCAACCCAAAATTAAAACCGTTGCGATGAAATGTACGTTTCTGTGTCACTGCTATTGAAAGTGTAATCAATGATCATTGTTTCATACCTTGTTCATGCTGTTGTAATCTAAAACGTCTTTGCCAGTACGAAAGATGCATTTTTCTGAGCTACAGATCTCAATAAAGCTGGCGTTGGCTCTTGCAGTCTTGTTTTCACAGGCTGTCAGTAGTATATGGAACAACAATTGTAGTGTGCATTAAATTGGCTGAGGTTTGGGATGAAATGTTTGAGATGGATTTTCTTTTTAAAGTTTCGAATTCTTTTATGAATTATTTTCAAATTGGACAAAGGCATTATAAACATTTAAGGCTATTAATCAATCAATCAAAGCCTGTCGATCCTCTCGGTGTATAGGCCACTGACAAGATCCAGTTAACATACATGGTTCTGGGCTGCTCTTTCTGCCTCTCTCCAGGTGTAATAATTTAATCAGTTCTTTCTCACATTCTCTTCTCCATGTATATTTTAGTCATCATCTCTCATTTCTCTTAAGGTTTCCATGTAAGAGCCTGTCTTGCTATGTGTCTTCTTTAGCATATGCCCTGTCAGCACTTTTTATTAGCTCAATTTGTTGTTCCAGTGGATGTTGTTGGCTCCTTTCCTACAGGTCTCTATTCCTCACCATGTCCTGCCACTTTATGTCCATTATTATGTGCAGGCATCTGTAAATGAAAGACTGGAGTCTTCGCTGTATGGCCTTAGTTGTTCTTTATGTCTTCGTTCCATACAGCAGCACCGACTTGGCACTGGCGGTGAACGTTGGTGAGAATCTTAATGTGTTTCTAAAATTAAAAATTATCGGTTAAATAGTGTTTCTTTGGTTGCTGGTTAAAGTGACTCTTCTTACTTTCAAAGACATACCTGAGAAGTTGGTCATACGTTTTCCTGTGTGTAGTGCAATTCAAGATTCATAAATTCATCAATATATGTTAAATATTTGCCTTTCTAGAATCTACTGGCAAAGGTATGCTCCGTTCAACTCCAGACTGTAGTCTCTTAGGTTATATTAGAGCGCATTAGCTTGTGTAGGATGCGTGTCTGTATCAGTTTTTCATTATGTTGTGAATGTTCCATTATGGCAGTTTGCAGTTCAGTAGCTTTGTCAATCCTTTCTGTAGGTGAAGAATTAGTCCTACCGAGAAAAACCCCAGACATGACAAGTCATACTGGAGAGGTAATGATTTTGAATAAATCGAAGTGTGTTCAAATTAAACCAGACTTAACTGTACCAGGTGAACATACGTACAATGCACATGACAACATCGCTTCTGATGTAAACAGCACATACCAACCGTCAAGTTTGCAAAATTTCATTATCCTCTGACTCATAGTTTCCTCAGCAGACAGTTGAAAACATGGCAGGTGTGATGTGGAATCCGTCCAGAGTTAATCAGTGAGTGCTGATTCGGTTGCTAACAGCTGAAGGAGGTCGACCAGTTGACATTTATCACAGTATCCAGGCAGTGTATGGTGGCAAAAGTGTGGCGAACGTAAGCTCCAGCGACGGTCCCCCCCCCCCAAATTGCTACATCTATTTTGGCGATGCATCTTCTGACACAACAATATGCGCCTGACTTGGTCTCGGAAGATCTTTCATTAACTCCCGTCCTTCTTTAAACATCGCTGTCCAGTTCTTCACTGTTGTCTTCGGCACACATTTGTCATATACACTGCCTGCATTCTGCGATGAATGTCAATTGGTCGACATTCTTCAGCTGTTAGAAACCGAATCACCCCTCGCTGACAAACTCTGGACTAATTCTGTATCAAACCCGCCGTGTTTTCAACAGTTAGCTGAGGAAACTATGAGTCAGAGGATAATTAAATTTTACAAACTTGACGATTGGTATGTGCTGTTTACATCAGAAGTGACGTCATCATGCGCATTGTACATATGTTCATTTGGTGCAGTTAGGTCTGGTTTCATTTAAACACGTCTCGCAGGTTAAGAATTATCAGCCCACTTTCATCCTGTGGGGCCATGAGATGTCATTGAACGTGTTGCTGGAAAATCGCCTTTGCTTCGTTGATCCACCTTTCTTTCGATCGCTGTCTCGCTCTGAAGCCGACAGGGGAAGTTAATTAGAAAGGATTCTTATATGACCAAACCATCGCACCTCGGTCTGGACGTGTAATCGACACAAGGGAACAGAACTGACCCTTTTGCTAATGTCCTCGATTCCCAATCTGTCTCTCCTAGAGATGCCTGCGGCAATTCCACTAGCAGACATCTCATTTTGTTGGTGGAGCATTTTCCTTCTCCCACCTTGTACATGTCCATGTTTGGCTCTGGTAGCACAGGATTGGTGGGAAGATACTGTGAATCATTTGCTGCTTTGTTGTCAGACTAGTGTCAGGATGTTTGAACAGATGTTTGGCTTCAGTAATGTTCTCATTTTTTTATGACTTTAAGATAATGTCCCAGCTCTGTGTTTTACTTAAAGATAATGTTCTAGCCCTTCTATGATAAAAATAATGTTCTAACCTTTCTTTCCCTCCTGTGTCTTAAATAATGGTCCATCTTCCTATGGTTTAAATAACATTTCAAGCTTTCTACCAATCCTATAACTTATATTACGTTATATTCCTTCTACCCATACTATGCCTTTGATTACTTTATGCTCCTGTGAATTAATTACTGTTTTACTCCTCTTGTGACTTAATTAATGTTCTATGTAATTCTGTGGGGTAAAGAAATGTTCTACGCTATTCAATGATTTGCATAACCAATTTTCTAACCAATGTTTGACTTAAAAAATAATCTATTGCTAAAATGACCTAAAAACGTTCTAGTTCTTCTACACTTTTCTGACTTAAATAATGTTTTAACTTTTCTACAACTTTAAATGATGTTCTAACCCTTCTATAACTTAAATAATGTTCTGCCCCTTAAGTGAATTAAAAGGTGTTCTACGCATTATGTAACTTGAATAATGTTCTGCCCCTTAAGTGAATTAAAAGGTGTTCTACGCATTATGTAACTTAAATAATGTTCTGCCCCTTAAGTGAATTAAAAGGTGTTCTACGCATTATGTAACTTGAATAATGTTCTGCCCCTTAAGTGAATTAAAAGGTGTTCTACGCATTATGTAACTTAAATAATGTTCTGCCCCTTAAGTGAATTAAAAGGTGTTCTACGCATTATGTAACTTGAATAATGTTCTAGCCATTCAATGCCTTAAATAATGTTCTACCTATTCAAAAACTTACACAACATTCTACCCATTATTTAATTGTTCTACCACTTCTATAACTTCAATAATACTCTACCCCTTCCATGACTTATAAAAACGTTCTACAGATTATATAATTTACTTAATTGTTCTACCACTTCTAAAACTTAATAACTTTCTACCTATTTAATAACTTACATAACGTTTTATCCATTAATATTAAATAAGGTCTAACCCTTCAATGCCTTAAATAATGTTTTATCACTTCCATGACTTGCAACATGTTACGCCCATGTATACTATATACAATGTTATATACCTATATTATGCTCGTCATCCCACTGGCTGATCATTATGATTTCATAAGAGTACTTGAACCAAGAGAGTGCATCCAACCAAATAAAATAATCCGGGGTGGAGCTGTACAAAATTCCAATATTAATAGCAACATTAACATATTTGCATCAATATAATGTGTAATTGTAAACATTAGTAGAAATGTTAGTCGTGTTTTGCATAAGGTAACCGACGCTGGCTTTATTGGAGTTATGATTTCCCTATTTATATTAGTTTTAGTGTTATTATTACAACCAGCGGGCTAAAAGAAACATCATTATCTTTGACCTTCATCAAATACAGAAAGAGAATAAACAGCAATGAGTCTGCCCAGTGATGACGCCATGTTATAACATAACATAATACTATTATCATTCCCACAATGTTATCAAATATCTGTAAGCACATGTGGGCCATATTCACAAAATGTTTATTAAACATGTAGAGAAAATGACGGAAGTAACATAAACCAATGTACAACTAACTCATGCAGTCTGGAGTCTCGGGGCCTTTCACATATGATGTTACGCAGTTTTTTGTTATTTATTTAAACACCCCATCATATACACCCCCCCACCCCACGACCCTGATCCTCATATTTTGTTACATATACATGGATCCTACACCCCTTTCCCATTTCGCCTTCATCATAACGTTAACACACCCCCTTCCCTCTCCTTACATTTTTGTTATTTACTAACATTATTTTTAAATGAAACAAATGTAATATTATTCAGGTACAGTTGTGTACTGATTGGGTGTCGTCGTACTATGGCAATTGCATAGGTATCCTATATTACATGCTTACTTTTCCATCTAGGTGTGCGGTTAAATTACGTGAGAAGTTCGCTTCATATCTTGGGCCATTTGTGTTGCGTCGGTTGCTGTAAGCCCATATTTTTATAGGAGTTATCTTATGTCCTCTATCCATCTGCCATGTGGCCTTCCTCTTACCTTGTAGCCATTTCTTCTTCTATTTTAATTGTGCAGTAATTCATGTGACGAAACCCATTCACGTAATGAAGCAGGGGCCGAGGCTTTCAAAACAGCCATTACGATTTTGCACCAGCAGTTTGACTTGAGAAAAGTGAGGCTGTTAGACAGTGATTTTTAGTGACTTCAAGTCAGTATTAGAGGCACTGAAACCCACCTCATACAACAATATCTCTATATTGTTAGTAGGAAGGACGATCAACAACAAAATCACATCTGACACGAGTAATGTTACCTAGACATACCGAAATACAAGAAAAGGAGATGACAGACAAACTGACAGAAACAGGAGCTTGCAGATAACAAAAGGATAGACCCTATGGTAACTACACAGTTAAGCAAATCATTTGAAATAGTACCAGTGAAATTTGGCTGACCAGCTGGACGACGGGAACATTGGGTCGCAATGTTTTACTGATATGTCCCATCCAAATTCAAATAACGACATAAACAGACTACTCAAAACTTAACAGTCTCTTCTTTCAGTTCCGACCATGACACACTAGAATCAATAGCCACTTAAACCGCATCAGCCCTCAGTTCCTGACATTGTGAGGAACATGTCCTTACAAGTGCCGCCAATAATTGTTAATTCACTGTATGTCACAGTGGAATAACTGAAGAATACCTGTATTTATATACAAATGGCATTGGGCTGCCAAAAGAAAGGTTGCTAAACAACTATGGGATGACATTAACAATAAAAACATGCTCGCAGTGATCGTTGATCAGGATCTATGTTCATGAAATGATCGATTTTCTGTCTAGTTAGCACCATATTCCTTATTTTGTTCATTTATTTGTATTTCTTCTGGTGACACCAATTCCTTCCTTGGACTATATCTCTTTCATCAAATGGCATAGAATGTGAATACTGGTGATCAGGTAACCCGTTGTTTCTTCTTCTTCTTCTTCATTCGTTCTCAATCTCCCGCTACCAAACCCTGAAAGGGCTTAAGTAGCAGAATGTAGTCCAGAGAATGGAATGCGTTGTGTCGTAGTTTACAGCTTGACTGCGATATTTGCACCTTTTGTTCCAACACATCCGACTTCAGCGAGCATTTTTTGAGTACCGGGTTAGCATTTCCTCTTCGATCCCTTCTCCTTACCCAGTCTGCCCTGATGCAGCCTGTTATCCAGGATCACCACATGGAGGTGTAGAAGGGTCTTGGTAACTCTGGTTTGCTGGCCCTGACGCTAGCAGTCAGCTATGGGTCGCTGACCACTGCAGCTCATGCGCTGCTCAGCATCTTGATCCCAACCCGTTGTTTAAATACCCTTCTACTCTGTACTCCTATGTGCTCCACACACGATTGACTTCAAGAATCTAATCTGCAGTCAATGAAATGTCAGTTCATAGAATATAATTTCAATTTGCAAGAGATAAGTAATGGATTTACCACAGAACGTCACTTCTAGCATAACGTCAGATCGTTCATTGCCATGAAAGTTACTATGGCAGGACAGTAGGTCTAGACTGGTTTCCTGAGGCCTGACGTCTCTACTGCTGCTCATTCCGTTGCTAGCCCTCCTGCTCCGTCCTAAGCAAGGATGAGAGCCTGAAACGATGACTTACCTTGTTAAAGAGATCTCATCATCATTCTGGTACTGGAAGTTGTTGTCATGTTTACACCACTCTGCTCGGCTGCAGAGAATCCCTGTTCCGACTTTTAACCTCCCCGCACCCATTCATCGGTATGTGTGTGTGTGTGTCTATATATATATATATATATATATATTTTTGATCCAGGAGACCTGCATGAAGGAGAATGTTACCATCAAGTGTCCAGGATACAGGTGCTACAATAATCCATGCGGCCCGGTAAGCGGGGACTGACAATGTACATGAAGCAAGAACTTCCCCATACATGGATATATATACTAGCACCTGTGAAATTGAGGATGTCGAGATACAAGGGATTGAAGTAACAATCAACCACCAAGAATGGAGAATCTACAACGTGTACTCTCATGAAGATCACCTCTTCGCGGACGTAAAGTGGGAATTTCTGTCGAACTTGTCAGAGTCACAGAGCAAAAAGTGCCTCATTGCAGGTGACTTTAATGCTAGGTCAAAGGAGTGGGGAAATGTCACTGAAAATAGGCAAGGGGTCGCCTTGAGCCAGGCATTAGTCCACACAAACCTCACTGTTGTGAATGATGGACGTCCAACTAGAATAGCATCTCGACCGGGAGATACGGACGGGGTCATCGACCTGGCTTTTATTTCCAGTGATGTTGCTCCATCCACACCCTGGGACGTATTAAAGGCACAAGAGAGCGGCCATCTGCCGTGTGTCGTACTTATACCCAGAGGAAAACACACCAGACACCAGAAAGCCAAACAGGTGTTCAGATACATGTACGAACAGGATAATGTAGTGAACAAGCTGCGCCAGATGATCGGACGCAGGACCACCAGATCCCCTTTTATCCAACCACCCTGGTGGACTCAAGCTGTTGATACGGCCTGGAGAGAAAAGGAGGCGGCAACAAAGGATTGGGGTAAAACCAGAAAGAGAGCTGGTATTAATGTCGACACATTGAACGAGAAGGAGGAGGTAAAACGCAAAGCTACCAATTCCTTTAAAGCGTTAGCTAGGGAGTCCAAAAGCGAGCAATGGGAGGAGTTCATCACAGGAGTGGGTAATTATAATACCCTCCAGAAGTTCTGGCACATGCATCAAAAGATGAATGGACAAACTACAAGCCAGCTTATCTCCAACATTCAAGACACCACAGGAAGGCTCCTGAAGACAGATGAAGAGAAGGGTCTAAGTGTTTTCAGTCGATATGTTGCCCAGACTAACAAAGGCGACAGGGATGCCCGTCAGGAAACTCGGAAAGGCATCTTAGACACAGCCATCAGGGAAGAGGCTTATGTAGACTTTATCACCGAAGCGGAGGTCGTAAATAGCCTACGTACAAGCAAAAACACTGCCCCAAAAACACTCCTGATGGAGTACAGTATTGCCACATCAAGCAGTTGGATGAGACAGATATAAGAAATAGAATGATGGAGTTCAACCACACTATAGAGAAGGCATATGTGCCTGAGGACTGGCTTCATAGCTATCTGTGTCCACTGCCTAAACCTGGTAAGGACTCCATGCTTCTCGGCAGCTATCGAATAATCACCATACAAAATGTATATGGCAAATTGCTCAAGAAGATAGTGGCCAGGAAAATAATGACCTACCTTGAACAGGAGCAGATTCTACCCATTACGCTGGGCAGCTATAGAACAGCAAAGGAGACCTGGGCTAACGCTGGAACTTTCGTGTATGATGTGTACGAGAGGTTTCAGTCAAAGCAAGAAACAGTCGTGGTGGCACTCGACCTGGAAGACGCATACAACCGTGTCGATTTTGGGACCTTAATTACCTGTCTGCAGCAGTGTGGTTTAAACCCGTGGCTGGTTAGTTGGATATCAGCTGCCCTGATGGAAAGAACAGTTGCGCTATGCGTGGGATCGTGGACATCAGAACCGAGGCGAATATGTCCAGGACTGCATCAAGGGTCTCCGCTCTCACTGGTGCTGTCATCATAACCTTAGGCAAGGAATGCAGAGAACGGAACAATGAGAGTGCAGAGCATGAGGTAAATCAGCTGATAACTGAGAACACCCAGGAGAGTGACACTGTCATATACACCGACGAATCAGTCGTGCGCAGTGGGACATCAGGCTGGGGTTTCTTGGCTAGAGTGAGAGGAGAGGTCGTTGCTGAGCGCAGTAGGGCATACATATCAACAACCTCCAGTATGAGAATGGAGACGGAAGCAATGACCTCAGCAATGAAATGGATATCTGAGACATCTATAACAAAGGCAGTCATTGTGACAGACGCGACACTTCAGAAAGTACAGAAGGGATGGCTTAGGTACGAGTGGATAGCTGCTGTTGAGGCCTCAAACCTCCAGGCGCTGACCTGGATTTACTGTCTTGCTCATGCCGGGGTTCAGGGCAATGAAAGTGCTGACATCTTGGCTTCACGGACTCCCATCATGGGCACATTGGTGATGGACAGAAGTGACATTTTGAAATCAATCAATGACCGCCTGCTGGATGAGGACACCGCAATAGATGAAGCAGCAATCCACAGACTGCAAAGTTTCGACATTAAACGAGGTTCGAGCAAAGTGGGGCGCATGAGAGGACGGCGCAGGACAGTGTACAACCAGCGAGCTACAGGGACCATTAGCATCCATACCGTACGCCATTTGATGAGAGAGACTGAGCACCTATGGATATGCCCGGAGTGCAGTGACGTCGATTCTTAGAAACAGAAACATCATCCAGAGAATATAACTTATAAATAGTTCAACCTCGAGCTTCGCTTTCCCTTTCTGCATTCTTGATAAGGGTGAAGAAAACATATATAGTCTGCCATTTCATTGTATATGCTGATCCATGAAGCTCGATCATATATCATATCTTTACACAATATGGGCATCCCTTGTGCAACTAGGGCCAGTTTCACTTTCATTTTGGAATCATATGTAAATACTTATTTATCTTTGTTTCTCTGCATGACCTTAAATGTGAACGACCTCTTTTTATTTCGTTGGGTGAGATTTATTGATTATCACTAAACGTTCATTGAATATGCCATTGAAATATATCAACCTGATGAGAATGGAATGTAGGAGAATTGCCATTGAATTCTGACGATTTGTGAGAATGTTCATTTGTGTAATGAGTTTTATTTTGACACTATCTGTTGCTGTTTTTTTACTCCCAAACATATTATTCAGTTTTAAATGCAAATATCGATCCATCAACATAATGGACTGAATGAATGAAATAAATGAGTTAGGATAACTTTTCTTACTCTGCGTTCATGAACGGGCCGCCGAAAATCATGAAGGGAATCAACACTGGTGAAGCAACTGATAAAGCAAGGGTTGTGTCCCCTGTTACTATTGACAACAGGTATCCTGTAAAGAGTGAAAAGTACAATGATTTTTTTATCTTCGACTTCATTGTTCTCATCAGACTATGTCTCGAATATACAGCATCATAACACACAGAAATGACCAGAGTAACTTTTGTCACTACTGTATTTTTCATTATGGTTATGTTTATAATGAAATATTAATTGGTTGGTGTATAGTCGCCTTCTCTTTCATTTCAATATTTGAGATAACACAAAGAAAGAATAGTAATACAACCTAGGAACTATGACAGTAATAAAGTAGTAACAATAATGGAAGTGTGTGACAGATCCATTTAATTCTCATCCCATCTGTGACAGTAATAAAGTAGTAACAATAATGGAAGTGTGTGACAGATCCATTTAATTCTCATCCCATCTGGTTTGTCTAATTATGGGATTAAATGCTGTGAAGACATATAAATTATGAATAAAAGTGAAGAAAGAACACACCCCTGTTGTACATCCTTCATCACTGGAAAACAATTTGCCATACCGGTATATGTCCGTACTGCACCTTCACTGTTCATATGGAAGACTCGAATGCCATGCAGTAATTGACCTTCCACACCATATTCTTCAATTAGCTCCCATGCTTACACCTGTTTACCCGGTTAAATGTATTTTCCTGATCAATGAAGGCCATGTGGAGCTTCTTATTGTATTTTATGGGCATTTTTTCATTTAACTGCCTGAGCGCAAATATAGCATCCGTACATCCCCTCCTTTTCTGGAATACTGAATGTAAAGCACTGAGCAGTGGCTACACAATAATTCAAACTCGTTGCTCAAGGACTCTTGCAAAAATTGTCATACATGGCTAAGGAGGGATATGCACCTATACGAGCTAAATCCTGTACGCTACCCTTGTTTTTCCAAATTGGTACCACCACCACTTTTTGCCAATCACTCGGTGCCTTCCCCTTTATCTATGCCTGGTTAAAAATTTGTGTGTGTCATCTTACCCCTACATCTTGACAAACTTTTATGAGATCTACCGATATGTTATCAACACCTGGGGCCTTATAGTTAGTGCTTATTCTGACTGCCTCATTGACTTCTTGGTCGATTATTAATCTGTCGCTAGGCGCAAAATATTTCAGGGTTTGCACCAATGAATGATGTTGCACAAATTCTATACCGTCATCTTCTTGTGCTCTTGGTACAAGTAAGTCTGTGAAATGCTTATCCCATCTGCCACTTATCCTTTCAGGCGTATAGAGTGGTTGCCCTTCTCTGTCATTGATCACTGTGTAAGGATTGTATTAACTTAATGTCTTTATACAGAAGACCCTGCAGAGTCTGTATACAACCAGTTACATTTACATCACCTTGCTCTAAAAGCTATGCGCATCCAGTTTATTCTTAAATGCATTAACTGTCCCAGCCTCCACTACCTCCCCTGGCAATGCATTCCAACCACAGAGCGCAAATTTGTCTGTAAAAATCTTTGGGAGATGTTGACCATAGCTCACTCAGTACCTCCCCCCCATATTTCTGCCAAGCACTTTTTATATTCTGGTGTACAACCACCCTGGTTTAACGTCTAGCCTCCTTATCTGTGCTATAGTTTTCATCTGCCATTTCTTCAAAGACATTTGATTGTCTCTGACTATCGCTTTCATACTTGTTTCTTCTTTTTCTTCTGTGTTCGTTCTCAATCTCCCGATACCAAGCCCTGAGCAGGGCTTTGCAAGTAGCAGTATGTAGTCCAGAGAAAGGAATGCGTTGTGTCGCTAGTTTACAGTTTGATTGCGATATTTGCACCTTTCGGTCCAACACATCCGTCTTTGGCAGGTTCATACTTGTATTTCACCATATCGTTCTTTTCTTTCTAATTCTACATTTTCTAGTTTTACCACACTCCGTAATCAAAACAATATAGTGGACTTACAATGTTGTGATTGTGTCTCCCCCGGACCTCTGTGTGTCATATTTTCATATGTCACTTCCATCTGCTGTTTGACATTTTCCAGTACTAACACACCTGTCAGCCTTCTTGTGTTAATTGCCTCATGTAGGAAGGGTTGCGAATAGTATGTTACACACTCTAACGAAAATAAAGTACAACTGGTCGATGGTCAGCATCTAGACTTACACTGGGAACCACCTTGGAATGTGTCACACACAGACATCTTACCTATGCTGAAATATATCAGACAGCTGATAACAAACGTCTAGGCATCCTTCCTGTGTTGATATCAGACTAATATGATTAAAACACAGACATCCTGCCCATGATGATATCAGACTGTTCTGATAGTTCCTATGTTGATATCGGGATTAGACTGAAAATAAACACTTATACATCCTACCTATGTTGACACAAATCATTCCAGCAAAAAGAGCCATTCCACAAGCAACTGCAAACGCTTCAAAGCTGTCGTTTAGTCCTGGATAAAATAGAGACAAAAACTGGTGCCATCTTTGTTAATATTATATTTATAG
Organism: Ariolimax columbianus; assembly: GCA_036924085.1. Classification (NCBI taxonomy): domain Eukaryota; kingdom Metazoa; phylum Mollusca; class Gastropoda; order Stylommatophora; family Arionidae; genus Ariolimax; species Ariolimax columbianus. The sequence goes on from JAVGWX010000001.1 coordinate 128,863,656, forward strand.
AATTTTAAAAGTCTAGATTTCCGTGAGAGTCAGGTGAGACATACTGCCCAACACTTGTCATGTCATTCTAGTCGTGCTCCTAGAAACAGGGTTATATTTCAGCAGCCTGTCTAGTGAGGTGAGAGTCGAATGTGATCCTCTTGGTTGTGGGCCTACTAAGAAGCCTCATATGTAACTACAGCTATGAGGACTAAGGTTCCCCCTTCATTGGTATTATTTGGGATATGCGAAAAGCCACTGCAATCCGATACCATTCAAATATCGGGTCGCTTCAAACAACAACAATAGCATGTACCATTAGCAATAACCTGTTAATAAGGGCGAGACTTTTCGTTGATTTCAATCATAATGGAACAACAAAAATTGAAACGATTTGCATCTTACAACTTTAAAGGAAAAATAATTTCCTGGAGCAGGATTTCACCAGCGACCAAATTATTTCTAAATTTTTCCACACATTTTTCAGGATGTGCAGTACTTTTGTGTTTATTGTATCAGATTGGCAGAACAGTGTTAAAGTTTTCACGATTTGCTCCTCTAGTGATGGCTACATAGAGTTGGACGTATATAGCAGTATTTTAACATGAGTGAGAATGCTCGATTTTCCAAAAATGTAAAATGTTATCACTCAATCATTAAATGCATCCCTACAGAAACGCCTGTTGAAATCGGATGCACTGAGCCACAGGCGTAACAAAATAAAACAGTGCAATGTATATCGCTGTAACCAGCTTACGAAGAAGAAGAAGAAGAAATGCACATATTACTTTCACTCATTTTGAGTTGTACAATTCACTTACCCCTGATAGAAAAATGCGGCTGTAATATTTTAAGTTACAATTTTGTGCAAGTATCAAAACATCTTAAGGTTCCAATTACGCTGTGTTTACATATCAATATAGTCTAACGAAAGCAGTTGAGCGCATATCAATTCATTGTTGGTATTGGGATGTCGCCGATTAAAGGCTACATGTTAACCCAACTGGTTTTTTGGGGAAGGAAGGTTCTAACTTGCTTTCTTGTGGAGAAATTTTTGTCTCACCAAAAACTAATATATTTTGAAAATATATATAATGTCAATGTTAAAGTCTTACTTAATTTAATACTAAATTATGTTTCAGATGTCAATGTGACGTATTTGTCCTCATATAACATTTCTTTACCTTTCTGGTTCTGCCACCGACGTTAAGTTTTGGTATGGTAACAGATCTTACCAACAAACCACCGACACACGGCGAGAATCATGTTATTGAGTGACTAGAACGTAATGAATATGGGTGATAATTCTATTTAAGCGAAAGATAAGCTGACATTGTGTGATTAGTAGCACATATTGAAACCACAATAGGAGACACATGCTACATATATGTGTAGAAATGTGTTATATATGTGTTCTACACATACACCATGGTCAGCAGCAGGTTCTACACATACAGCCAGATCAAGATGTGCACATTACAGCCACTTTAGTTTTCGACAAAGTGTTATATTCATTGCACAAGGTCTCAGCTCTTTGTGAGGTTTAGTAATCTGTTCCCTTGCTTACTGTCTTGGCTGGAGTATCAATTTACAACTGGGTAGGCACATGCCATAATGGCCTAGAGAGAACGATACTGGAGAGTATGTTGTCTGGAAAGCAGGGCAGAGGCAGACCGAGGAGAAGATAGACACAAGACATTACGGAGGTCCTGAAAATGACAGAGACAGAAGCGGAAGTTATGACCAGAGATCGAGTCTTGCAGATTCCTTGTTGTCAGAGCTACATTCTGCAAAGGACATGCTACATGATGATGATGGACACGTATCTGTACCGGGAAGCAAAACATGTGCTACGAAAGCAATACTCTAATCACTCTGCCACTTACATATTTTTTGCGTTTGCCTTTATTCTCTATTCTCCAAGGCAGTGTGCGTTGCACTATGTTTTAATTTTGAGCCTCTCGGCCCAGTGCATTCGACTTCGGCGTGCATTTTATGTAAGGGTCTGCTTGCTCCTGCATTTTCCAAGAGTTTGCTTTCCAGGCATAATGACCGGTGCTGTGATGGGAAGCGAAACCAGCACCTTCGGTTTATGAGCTGTGTCACTTAACTATTATCCTACGCCATGTATGTACTTGACCTTTAGCAGGGCTTCACAACTTGGACACATGAACTGTCTGTCATAACCAGCAAGAAATTTTCTATGGTTTAAAAGGAATGTGCATGCCCAAAAGGATAGACAACTTCACCGAACAACCCTGCATACATACCTCCTCCATTCGTCATTTACCGTCAAAACAAATAAAATTTACAGCATTTAGAGTTAAACATATATAGATTTCATAGGCAGACAGACTAACTGGCAGATAAATAAATTAGTAAAAACATAGTGGCATGTAGGTAGCACATTAAATACGCAGACATGTAAGTAGGTACATAAACAGACAGATTGATAACAAGGTAAATAGACAGGCAGGTTAGTGACAAGGTAAACAGACAAACAGGAAGGTAGGTAAGTGCTAAACATGACATACTTATTCATGTATGTATAATGGCACTCTTTGAATGTAATAAATGTCTAGATTAAGTGTTGGTGTAGCATTTATGAAGGTTTTGGTGTTCAAATGTTTACGTTAAAACATTACCCATCATCCAGTAGGTAACTCCGATAAACAAAAGTGTGGCCATGCCAAAGAGAGGAACCTGTGTGAAAACATAGAGAAATTTCTTGTCATAATGATGGTGGTATTGGCAATAAAGGAAAATGATGTCATGAAGATACAGTTTCTCATTTCTTAGTGTCGGGGCGAAGGAGGAGAATGAGAATAAAGAAATCGAGACTGCATAGTTATATAGTTATTAATGTTAATGTGATGTTAATGGCATTGCAGATCATTTAATGTGCAGGTAACTGTAGAACAAACATGACACTGCCGTTGGGGAGGAGAGGAGGTGGAGGTACCTGTTAGAGATTTCATTGCAATAGGTCTGTGTTTTGTTTTAAGTAGGGTGACCATTTACCTTATTCGTCATCATGGCTTTCCTAACTGTGTCAGTACCCATTTACAGCTCGGTATACTGGAGCTTCTAGAAATAGGCAAGCAAACCTAATCTCATTGCCACAAGAAACAAGTACTCAGAACGCTCAGTCACCTCTGACACTCTTGAGTCAGCAGTATGGTTTAAATAACTTGTTATTTGCAGGAATGGGACTTGTCTCTATTATGCTGGATTTCAACTACAGCATAATTGTTCAGTGAAGTGAAGTGCTCTATAAATAATTTTCAGACGTGAGTTGACAAGTGTTTTATATCATCAACATTGAATAGTTCACTAACATAGATAACAGACAAGCATTTTATAGTATGTTGTCCCACCAACATTAATTATGCTCTGCTGAACCTCTTTTTGACTGAGGTTTGATTAAGAAATACTGTTCTAAATGGCCATTAACATTACACCTCTTTATCGACAGCCGTTAACTCTAATCCCCATAGTGTATAGCGGTACAGATGGACAGAAAACAAAGCAAGTAAACACTGAGAAGTGATATGACATGAATCATAACGATGATGGAGGCGTCATTGTTCATGTTGCTGTGGCTGAAGATAACTGATTATCATGGAGATGATAGTAATAATAAATACAAACTTCTGCGATGGTTTTTGTCAAGAAATATGCGTCAATTCTGTACAATCCAGAACCGTACTCTCTCATGGCAATGCTCATTTCTTGTGGAAACGACTGTAACAGAATAAAAAATAAAGCTAGTTAAAATCAACAACTGGCAGTTCTACATTACTATGAGGCCCTGATATGGTTGGATATATTACTATGAGGCACTGCTGTGGTTGGAAACACCCAAACTCAGTATTGAAACGCATATTGTTCTTTCTTGGTCTTGAATTACCAGACCTTTTCCTCGATGTAATTGGGCTAGATATATTTTACCTTTTGAAGATGTATGGTCAACTCTCTTTCCCGAAATAAAGGCGCCAGGTCTTTATCATTTGTAAATTGTATAACCAGCGATCTTCGACGATGAAATTACCCTAGGTCTTGAACATTTATACGTCTGTCATAGCTGTTCTGTACTTGTTTCCTCCTCATTCTACACTCCTTCACATCTATTTATAAATAACAATTATCTGTCATTGTGGGCTACTTCGATTTAAATTATATCCTAAAAAGTGTGTTGTCAATGTATGCAGAAGACATTGGGATAAATTATTCTTCTTCTTCTTCTTCGTACGCAGTCAGACAGTAACCATTATTTTTTCGAAAAAAGCGGCGGTCATCCTGAGGCTGTCGACACTGCCATAGAGCTTGTCTTGTGGTTTCACTGGTGATGGCCACATCTGCTCTCTCTGATCCTCGTATGTCGGGCAGTTCTGCAGCAGATGTTCAGCGGTCATTTTACCGGTACCGCACGGGCATTCGTCGGTACCACCTATCTTCAATTTGTTGAATAGGTGGTACCTCAGTCTATTGTGGCCAGTGCGAAGTCTGAAGACAACGACCTGCTCTCTTCTGTTCAACTGGTAATAGGCATCGTTTTTGGTGTAACCAGTATGTTCGGTTTCCCATTTGGTCATGTATCTGGCTTTGATAAGCCGTTTTGACTCTTCGTACGTCATACTAGTATCTGTTTGTGGTAGTCTTGCACCTTATTTTGCCAGTCTGTCTGCCTCCTCGTTGCCTTGGATGTTGCAGTGTGATGGAACCCACTGTACCACTACCCTTTTTTTTGCGGACTGCTGGCACAGTTTGCAGAGTGCTGCTCTTAAGTCATTAAGCTCAGTGTTTTTCTGGCTTTTTAGCGCTGTGACTACGGCGAGAGCATCTGTAAGCAGAACTATATGGCTTTCATTTTCTCTATGTGTCACCATTTCTTCCACTGCCGCCCTCAGTGCCTCTGCCTCCGCTCTGAAATTGCTTGTGTACTTACCAGTAGCGAATGGCAGTGTGATTTTTCTGCCATTTGGTAGGTTCAGGAATGCTCCTGCCCCTCCGTTCTGTGTAGTGTTTGTTACAGAACCGTCGGTGTATGCATGGGTCCAGTCCATGCTTGGGTAGTTTTTCGATATAAAGCTTAGGGTAGTATCTCTCCTTTCTTTTTCAGTCTGGCAGTTTTTGTTTCCAATACCTGGTATATTTTCTACCACCTCTGGAAATATATCCTGCCTCCAGGTAGGTTTTCGTACAGTAGTGATGGGTTTTGGTGTTGTTAGTGCGTTTATGGGATCTTCGTGCATCTTTGCTTTGGCTATTTCTGCAAAGTTTCTCCGCTTTAGTTTCCCATTTCCCAAATTATTAGTCTCTGGTGCATTGGATGGTCAGTCAGTCTTCGGAGTTTCTCTGACTGCAGATGGGCTCTGCAGTCTCTTCTATCGGTCATGGATTGCAGTTTTGTAATCTTTTCAAGTTCTACAATTGGCGTTGACTTCATGCCTCCTGTTATAACTCTCATGGCTTGGTTTTGAAGTTTGCTAACTTTATCGAAGTTCGCCTTTGCTGCTGTTGTCCATGCCGCAATGCCATACCCGAGAACTGGTCTCACTCTTCCAGTGTACAGTTTCTTTAGTATGCTTTCGTCTGCTCCCCAGCTTGTGCCAGCAAGTTTCCTCATGATTGCCATTCTTTCTCGGGCTCTCATTCGGTTTCTCTCGATCTGACTTTTCCATGTCATGCGCCGATCAAATGTGACTCCCAGATAGTTTGGGTTGTCATTTGGCTGCAGGAATTTGCTATTTAAACTTAATTTGGTATTTTGGGGTTTGATTGAAAGCGAGAATATTGTGCATGTGGTTTTCTCCTCGTTTATTTTAACCAGCCATGAGTTCGCCCACTCTTCCAGCGATGTTAGGGCCTGCTGCATCCGATTTCTTGCTATGGTGAGATTCTTTTCAGAGGTCCACATAGCCAGATCGTCTGCAAACATTGAGCTATGGACTCTTCTTGGTATATTCTCTGTAATGTCGTTTATATACACCAGGAAGAGTGTGGGTGACAGTACTCCCCCTTGGGGTACTCTCTGCTCGAGTGTCACCTTTCTGCTCATCTGCCCTTGTACTTGGACTCTGGCCGTTCTTGTTTTGAGGTAGTGGTTGATCAACTTGTACATTTTCCCACAGACATCACTTCTTCTTAGCTTGACTCTAAGTCCATCTTTCCAGACTTTGTCAAATGCCTTTTCCAGGTCCACCCAAACCGCTACTGTGTGTTTCTGTTCCTGGTAGGCATCTTCTATTTCCTGGGCTATGAGGATGACCTGGTCCTCAGTGGATCTGTGCTGTCTAAAGCCGGCTTGCTGTGGAATTAGTATTCGTTTTTCTTCCAGATGCCACATCAGGGATAAATTCAATAACAAATCTTCTGACCTGTTAATTCTCCTATAAAACTAAATCAAACGAGTGATACTGGATGTTTGAAGAATAGCATGTCATATTTGGTGACTAAAGAAAGTTGTGCATGATGCTAGCAACCTCATCATGAAAACTCTTTGCTACAGAAACTGCTACTGCAAGTTCTTTGATGCAGTTCTTTGTGTGAGGGTCAGCTGTAGTGGTAACAGAATGCTTCACTTGGAACAAAAAGGAGAAATGAATAAATGGATGAATGAATATCACTGAATGTTGGCCAGAAATATGCTAAATTGAAAACCATAAGTGGATGAGAGAAAGTGAGGAAGAGAGAAAGAGAGACAGAAGAGTTAGGTCACTACATCACTTGAGAAAACACTAATAAATTGAACGGCCCAAAATTAAAATCTTGAAAGCGACTCTGCACCTCTTTGTTCCATGGGAAGTTTGCAAGAACACATTGATTGCTCCATATGTTCTAAACACATCTTCCAAATATTTAATACCAGTTGATATCAGTCAATGTCTGTTCTTATTTAACTAGTTCAGTATTGCACAGAAACAAACTATTCTTTTTAGTAATCTACTTTTTCATTCCAGCTTATTTGGAATTTATTAATATCTTACCAGAAATAAAATTTAATATTACAGTAATTGTTTATTATAAACGTTACTGTTGTTATTATTATTATTGACAATATTGGTAGTACTATTATTATTTTATTATTATTATCACTGTCATTGTTATCATTAAATTAGTAGTATTGCTATTATTACCGGTAGTATTTTCATTAGTGTTACTACTGTTATTATTATCCTTAGTGTTGTTATTATTACTATTATTACTTATAATTTGTATTGTTATTGTTAGTATTTTTATTATTGTATTTATTGTTATTTTTTTATATTTTTTTTTTTTTGCGTTCGCCTTATTTATTTATTCCCTAAGGCTGCGTTGCACTATATTTTATTTTGCACCTGTCGGCACAGTGCATCCGACTTCAGCATGTATTTTATGTAAGGGTCTGCTGCCTCCTGCATTTTCTAAGGGTATGTTTCCCCGGGTTAGCGGCCGGTGCTGTGATGGGGAGTGAACCCAGCATCTTCGGATTGTGAGCCATGTCACTTAACCACTAGCCCACGCCGTTTCCTATTGTTGTTGTTTTTTTTTGTTGCTATTTTTATTATTGTTATTATTTATAATTTGGTTTCTTCACCATAACAACAACCACCAACTTACAGTGAGAACTGGAAACATGTTGGTCATGCTAACCATAGTGATAAGGATAAAGATGGCACCATTGATGTCTGTGACACCTTTCTGATCCATCTCGAGGTCAAAGTAGATCAGTCCCAGCATGACAGCCATCACCTGTCGAAGATAAAGTTAGTTTGTGTAGCTATGTCTTTAGAACTAGTGCAACATCTTGAGTGTATGTCAGCTCCAGTGGTTGTTGTCCTAAGCGACTCGTACTTTGTTATTCCCTTATGGTAGCAGGTTACAGTGGCTCTTCTTATATCATTATGCATACTGAATAAAGTTGGTATGGATCTTCTTGGCTGAGGCGCAATGCAAGATTTTTCCGTAGACTCGTCACTATGGAGATCACAGTGTCAATCCCTACCTCATTGGCAATGTTACTGCAACAGTCTTTTGTCATGAGCTCACCGTTAGTGTTAGGTAGGGTTTTGGTCAGCATGTTTCCCCTGACGCTGACGCAAGTCTTCGCACCCGCCAGTTCTGGATCATATGTGACCTATAGACAATGAAAATAATAGGTATAGCCTCAGGATCGTTTCACAATTGCACATATCTTTGAACGTTCAAGTGACAGCGCGCTTGTCTATAACGGCGAAAGTGATTCAAACACGCCATGCGCAAGCTTACCCAGCTGCATATTAGTTTCTGAGTGTTCAGAAAGTGTTAAGGAAATTGATCACAGTGCTTTATAACATCAAAGACCTGATACAATAAAGTCTAATGACGCTTCATTCCCAATGACAGTTTGTACTATGGAACTACTGTCAACAAGTTTTGTCAAATCTGTACTGGAATACTGGTATTCAATCAGGTAGATATGTCTGATGTCAGGTAGACTAAAAACTAATCTTTTGTTCTGCAAATCCATCTAGTTGGCCATTACAAGGTGAAGGCCTCATGTCTTTTCTATATTATCTTCCGGACTTTCATTTGGCTATGAGCAGTAAGTTTGTAGGTGTTTTCTTTCGTGCTGCTTGTTAGGCTTGACGAAGGTGCGAATTTGGGATTTTCCGCCTCCAGGCTTTTCCCTGTTGAGATGTATCCTACCCAGCAGTATGGGGTCTGCAGTCTACCTTTAGACAGGCTATCATTGTGTGAGGTTTTGCTACTGGATATTTCCCTTCATCGCTTCTATGCGATAGGCAAACATCGATAGATCTATAAGATTAATTGATTATTGATTTCAGGAGACTGTTCACCTCATTATCATTCTTCTTTACATCTGGACTTTTGTTTCTCCCATAGGGGAGAAACATAAGGGTACAGCTCAACCTCAGTCCCTTCATGAAACCACTATCAAAGTATTTACGTTTTCTCTTGCTGCGATGGTTTCTGTAACAAATGTGTTCCCTTTGATGCAGTTGTTAGCCCCTTGCACCAACGTCTGTAGTAGTTGTTAATGTGCATACAGCACTTCATGTCATCTGTGGATGCCACTGATCATTAACATGACATATTGCAACATAATGTTACATATTGAACAGAATTTGTTCCTTAAATTAGACATATAAAGTACTCACATACTTGTTTCCCATTGTACCCGATAAATTTATGTGAGGGATACATGTGTAACAGAGAAGATAACAGGATCACTGCCACAATACGAGTATATTGATAGAGGTGACTAAGAGTGCTGACTAGCCACCTCTAAAGTAGAAGACTCTACAGCTCTTCACACACTGCAATTCACACAGGTCAAAGTCCTGCTGAGTGTGGAATATCCATCTGGGTTTCTTCTTCTTCTTCTTCGTACGCTGTCAGACGTCAACTTGAATTTGTTAGAAGAAAGCAGGTGTTATCCTGAGGCTGTCGACACTGCTATAGAGCTTGTCTAGTGTTGGCACTGGTGATGGCCACATGTGCTTTCTCTGGTCCTCGTATGTCGGGCAATTTTGCAGCAGATGTTCAGCGGTTATTTTCCCTGTACCACAGGTGCATTCGTCAGTGCCACCTATCTTCAGTTTATGGAATAGATGGTACCTCAGTCTGTTGTTGCCTGTGCAGAGTCTGACGACCACGACCTGCTCTCTTCTGTTCAACTGGTAATAGGCTTCATTTTTTGTGTAGCCAGTATGTTCTGTTTCCCATTTCGCCATGTATCTGGCCCTAATAAACCTTTTGGACTCTTTGTAGGTCACACTAGAATCTGGTTGTGGTAGTCTTGCACCTTCTTTTGCCAGTCTGTCTGCCTCCTCGTTGCCTTGGATGTTACAGTGGGATGGAACCCACTGTACAAGTACTCTTTTTGGTGCGGAATGCTGGCATAGTTGACAGAGTACTGCTCTTAAATCATTAAGTTCAGTATTTTTCTGGCTTTTTAGTGATGTAACTACGACCAGGGCATCTGTAAACAGGACTATCTGCCTTTCAATGCTTTTGCCTGTCAGCATTGCTTTTACTGCAGCCTTCAGTGCCTCTGCCTCCGCTCTGAAATTGCTTGAGAATTCTCCAGTTGCCACTGACAGTGTTATTTTTTTTACCATTTGTTAGGCTCAGGATTATCCCTCCCCCTCCATTCTGTGTTGTGTTTGTTACAGAACTGTCGGTGTATGCATGGGTACAGTCCATGCTTGGGTAGTTTTCCCGCTATGTACCTCAGGGTTATGTCTCTTCATTCTGTTTCAGTCTGGCTGTTCTTGTTTCCAATACCTGGTATATTTTCTACCACCTCCGGAATGATATGCTGCTTCCATGTGGGTTTGCTTACAGTAGGGATGGGCTTTGGTGTTGTTATGGTGTTCATATGGTCTTCGTTCATCTTTGCTTTGGCTATTTCTGCAAAGTTTCTCAGCTTTAGTTTCCCTTTTCCAAATCTATTTAGTCTCTGATACATTGGATGGTCTGTCAGTCTTCTTAGTTTCTCTGCTTGCTGCTGGGCTCTGCTGTCTCTTCTGTCGGTCATGGATTGCAGATTTGTAATCTTTTCAAGTTCTACAATTGGCGTTGACTTCATGCCTCCTCTTATAACTCTCATGGCTTGGTTTTGAAGTTTGCTAATTTTATCAAAGTTCGCCTTTGCTGCTGTTGTCCATGCCGCAATGCCATACTCGAGAACTGGTCTCACTCTTCCAGTGTACAGTTTCTTCAATATTCTTTCGTCTGCTCCCCAGCTTGTGCCAACAAGTTTCCTCATGATTGCCATTCTTTGTTTTGCTCTCATTCGGTTTCTCTCAATCTGACTTTACCATGTCATGCGCCGATCAAATGTGACGCCCAAGTAGTTTGGGTTGTCGTTTGGCCGCAGATATTTGCCATTAAGACTTATTTTGGTGTTCTGTGGTTTATTTGAAAGCAAGAATATCGTACATGTTGTTTTTTCTTCATTTATTTCGACCAGCCATGATTTCGTCCACTCCTCCAGCGATGTTAGGGTCTGCTGCATCCGATTGTTTGCTATGGTGAGATTTTTTTCAGAGGTCCACATAGCCAGATCGTCTGCAAACATGGAGCTGTGGACTCTTCTTGGTATATTCTCTATGATGTTGTTTATATACACCAGAAAAAGTGTAGGTGACAGTACTCCCCCTTGAGGTGCTCCTTGCTCCAGTGTCACCGTTTTGCTCACATCTGGGTTTGAAAGGAAACTTTAGAAATAAGATCTTAGAAATAAGATCTTATTTATGATCTATCTAATACAATCCAAGACAGAAGTTATTTGTTCCAAGAAGGTCTTGACCTGCAGTGTCTAATCATCAAGTAGATTTTAGTAACTTTTCTGAATTCATATACAGTTTATATACGACCACTCGGGCTGGCTAGTAATATGCACAACTATCAGCTAGCTTATTTCCACTCCAAAGTTGACAAGCTGCGGTCCTCTGGAATTGTTTTGTTAGTTGTTTATTAAAAGTTAAAGAGAAAACTATAGAATTTCATCACATCATTTAATGTTACAGATAGCAGAACCGATAAGCTGGAACAACAGAAAGAGAGTCGATCAGTGAATGGTAGGAAGGATTTAGTCACAGAGCGGTTGTTTGCAAATTCCCACAATGAGTAGGTTACTCTTTTGTGAGCCTTGAAAAGGACGTTAACTGGTTGGTTGGAATAGCTTTCCTCACACCCCGAGCGAGCATGCTGATGAAGATGGACCGGGTTCCTCCAGTCGATTGTGCTATGCTTGGTTTCATCTGCGTGTCATTCACTACTGCAGGGATCATGTTGATCCCTCACCTCGTTAGCCAGGTTGCCATGAAAACAGCTCGTTTCCAGGGAGGGCTACTAATAAACCAAGCTGATGGTCTTGGCCAGTATATTTTGCCTGACCCTGACTAACATGTCTGATCAGTATATTTTGCCTTACCAGACGTTAGTCTTTATCCCCATCACAGAGCGGTAGAAGTAGATAATGCTGTGTAATGATTTAAAAGTTTTGGGACTGTTTTTAATAGACCAGCGTCTCTACAAGTACATGAATAAAAGAGGAAATAACAAGAGTTTGTTCACAGATGGAAAAACATTTCTTATTTATAGGTAAAGTGTACAGATAGCCAATATGAACTATATCCCTTCTAGTGAGCTACTTCTGTTGTTACCTACCACAGTTTGACCCAGCCTAGTCCAGAACAGCAGGTCGTCCCGATACTGAGATGTCCACGATCTCCAGAACAAGCTGGACACTTGGATCCTTAGCGAGGAGGAGTATCTGTCAAATACATGTCCAAGAAGCGTCTTACATGTCATCATGATTCAGGAGTGGTTTGCCGTGCGTGTTTGTGAATGTGTTTTTATGTCTTCTTTGTTTATGTGTGTGTGTGTGTGTGTGCGTGCACGCGCCTCTGTTTATTTGACACTCTCATCTCCCTGTTTCTCTATATAATATATGTAACATTATCATCTCCTTGTTTCTCTATATTATATATGTGAAACTCTCATCTCCCTATTTCTCTATATTATATGTGTGTCACTTTCATCTCTCGGTTTCTCTATAGTATACAAGATGTGATACTCTGATGTAACTGAGTACTGGACGGACAGTTAGACAAAGAAAGGTAGTAATTAGTTAAAACTGTCAACCCGCTTGAGACAAAACTGAGATCTAAGTACAATAAAGTGTCAAACACCTCAACCTTGACGGCAATGCGTAATATGGAACTACCTCTACCTTTCATGCTGGTTTTCGGCACACCTACAGCACAATGGACCAAATCTCAATCTGCTGCCGCCTAATTGAGACAGCCAGAGAATTCCAAACTCTCTTGATCTTCCTATATTGAATACAAAAATGCATTTTAATCTGTAGTGTCTCTTTTCGTCTGGCACTCTCTGCGGGACTAAGGTATCGATCCCGGCTATGTTAGAATCCTTGCTAACTGCTACACGACAACCCTCCAGCCATTCTAAAGACCAGTAGTAGTATTCGTCCGGAAAGGTTTTCGCAAGGGGGATCCTATTTCACCAAGTCTCTTTTACTCAGGCTTGGAGGCTTGGAGTCCATCATCAGCCAATGCGATTAGACCCTCTTTGGCATCAATATCAATCGCAAGCAACTTAACCACCTCCGCTTTGCAGATGACATAGTGTTTATCACAGAAACAACCAAGGACACAAACCAGATGGTAGCTATGCTTAATAAAGTAGGGAGAAAAGCAGGTCTCGAGATGAACACCTCCAATGCAAAAATCATGCGTAACAGTTTCGCTACAATTGATCTAGTTATTCTCAATGGGGAGAATCTGAAGGACGTAGAGGAGTATATCTACCTGGGATGACTATTGAACATGCAGAATGACCTAAGCCTAGAACTAAGTAAACGTCGTCACCTGAACTGGATGGCTTTCTCCTCCATAAAGACGGCCTCCCTATTCAGCTCTGCAGTTCTACCTGTAATGTGTTATATCGCAGAAACAGGCATTTACAATAGAAATGGAGTCCAAACTCAGAGTGACCCAAGAGAGACATATGATCAGCCTCACGCTCGACAACCAACGTTTGAAAAATCTTCACAACATGAACGTACGGCAAATGCCATTGGTGAAGGAAGCAGTTACCCATGCAGACAAGTTGAAGCATCCATGGGCTGGTCACCTGCTTCAGAGAACTGATGATCGTTAGAGCACAGCAACAGCAGTTTTGGAACAAAGAGACAGGGGAAGACAACCTACCCACTGGGCCAACACACTCAAATTCAAAAACAACATCCAGGATGCTACAGAGGGGGAAACTTTTCATCCAGTGGTCCACTGTGGCCCAAGACATAAGACAATGAAAACGAAGTTAGTACCAGTAGGGTGCAACCACCTCCAATAATCTAGTAAATAAGTAGGACTATTTATAAGAAATGTAAAGGAAGAGGGAAAATGAGCAAGTCTAGAAATCAGAAATATACACATACGACACAAATAGTAACACGTATAATGTGTAGATTCTTACCTTGATTCACCGGTTACTTCATTGAGCTGAAATTAACAAATGATACCCGCAATAACAATAAATAGATTACTGTCTACGTGTACAAGCATGTCGATTAACAAAGGCAGCCACTTGATGGCCTGTTTCTAACTCATTAAAATTGCGCAGTAGAGAATTAATTAATAATATGTTTTTAAGATGAATATGGCGAAGTATAGTTTTGTATTAGTGGAGAAATATATAAATCAAGTTCCATCTTTTCTCTCGATGTAATGACCTTTGCCCACATCTTGCCAGCATAAAGGGTCATGTGCTACTATTTCTCAGAGTGTAATCATTTAATCGTAGTTGCCTCTCACATTCTCTTTTCCGTGTGTTTTTATGCCTCCCTTTTCCTCATCTCTTGATGGTTTCATATGTGAACCTGCCTGGCTATGTTGGAAAGTGGCTTTTCGAGCTTATGACCTATTCAGCCCTTTTTCCTTCTCTTAATTTGTTGTTCCAATATCTTCATTATTCATCATGTCCTAGCATTTTAATTTTATTATCCTTCGTAGGCATCTGGTAGTGAAGGACTGAAGTCTTTGTTGTATCGTCTATCGTTCTCCATTTTGGCTCTATACAACAGCACTGACTTGACATAGGCGTTGGATATTCTAACTTTGCTGTAATTCTTGATTCCTCCGGGTCTTCAAATGTTGTGTGGTGTCAGAAATGTCATTCCTGCCTTTCCAATTCTGGTCTTTACTTTTGTGAATATGTACCCATTGGCGTGTCAATTCTGCTGCCCAAAATATATACGTTTAGAAAATATTTACCATACTTGTGTTTAACTCATTACAATGGAATTTGTTTTCCAACACAATTTCATGCATTTGAGACATTATCTCCAATAATGTTTTTAACATGTCACATATCATATACTAAGCTACTTACAATTGAATGACCAATAGAATGGAATAAAGAAATCTTGTATCCAGGGAATACAGATTAGTGTAATAAATTATAAAGATATTACTGACACTTTTTGTCCAACAAAAATTACAAAAATCTGTTTACTCACAACTCAGTCATTTAGCTATATATCTATACATGAACAGAGCAATGGCTTTCTATCAAAAGGTAATCAATCTGGAAAGATGTTCTTAAAGTTTTACATTATTAGGTGAAATAATGTTGGTAATATTCACTTTTTACTGAACGCATGTGAAGTTGAAAAATGCCTTTTTGCTTCAACTAAATCACCAGATACTCGTATTTTAACAAAGAACACATGCATTCTATCAGTAATATCTACATCAGATGGGTACAATGGCAGGATACATAAAGGCCGCTGTTCCATCTGAAGCCTGTCGTAAAGAGCTTCAAAGACTGATGTGCATAATGCTGGAAACCTCGCCATAGAAAATGAAAAATTACAAAACCACCACTGCACCAGAGTGTGTGATACAGTGACGCAGGCTTTCATTATGCGGCAGCTAAATTACTCGCTCTCTGCTGTGTGCAGAGTAACAATGATACTCGAATAAATGGTAGTTGATCGAACACTTTCAAGGTAAATTTTTAGATGACATTGACATCAGTCAATTCATTAGCATATAAGGAGGGATAACATTTGGCAGAATCTACTCATCATATGTAAATATAATGATAGATGAGACAACAATGTGTTGTCATCATGCCTCTTTAACAGTTCAGTTCACATTCAATTGTGCCATTGAACGACGTGGAGAGCTTAAGTCGTCTTTCCTGGACTAAGTGTGTTGTATCTGTTGTTTTAAACCTTTATATATGTTTGCTGATCTGATGAGAACGAAACTCGACACGTTTCCTATGCGTTGCAATACATTATAAAATGTGGTTACAATTTTGAAAATCAAAGGGTATAATTATAATACTACATAAATCCTACAACATGGGCTTACAAGTAATGGAGCACATATTTCCACAAAGGGTACTTTGTGTTACAGCACCGCTCTGTATCAAAAGTGAACCAAAAGGAAAAATAAAATAAAGTAAGAAGATATGCAGGCGAGAAACATCACATCACATGGTAAGAAAACAAGGAGTTAGTCAAACAAAAGATTCTAAGAGTACACGCAATGGCATCACGAAAAGGAAGTTCAATGCCGAATTTGTACCTAATTGGATATTCTATATCATGTAGGTTGTGTTTAGTACTTACTGCAGAGGGTTTCTGAACACTGTCAGACATCCCATATTATGTCTCAATATCATTTATAATCTTTACATTCACCTGCAATTCTTACCACAACATGATCTGCCACGTCTGACTCCCGTATGTACTGGTTAATCTCCTCGGTGATGGAACGATGGTAATGGCTTTCATCATAGGCTTCACAGATTCTCTTGTGTAAGAAAAACAGATCAGCCATGAATTACAAATCATTATTAAGATGTGTATCCTGTTACACCAGTGGTTACAATTAATAATTATAACAATTACTATTTCGAAATTTGGAAAAGGGATGAGTTTATATTAGAACAAATAATTATGCTGTGAATTGTTATTCCTGGGCATAATGTTACGTTCATATACAAAAAAATTGAAAATATAATCTAACATAAGAAGGTAACACCAAAATAAATGATAAGTTTACTTATCTGGACTATAAGCTCGGAACTTCATGTTAAAGGAAAGTTTCCAACTAATGATTACTTTTGGTACGCATATTCATATTTAAACAGACCAAAGAGAGACAGTCTGGCCTGCAGGAGCAACCATGCTCAAAAAGCAGTGGGGAATTGGCGAACACTTGAAACGTACAGTCTCATTCGTGAACCTCAGAGGGCTGGAAACAAAGCATCACTTGATCGTCGAAGAAGAGGAAAGGGAAGAAGAAGTTACGCATAATTCAACAAATTTTATTCTTTCTCCTTGTTTGTCTTCTGATCCCTAGGTAAACAAGCCATTCACCCTTGTATACATGAATGCAGTACATAAGTCGTAGCCGTCAGCGACCCTAAGCTGACTGTTAGAGTCAGGGTCAGCGACTCATTGCCAAAACCTTTCTTCACCTCCATGAGGTGATCCTGGATAATAAGTTGCATCAGTGCAGACTGACTAAGGGAGAGGGATTGAAGAGGGAAAGTTAACCCGGCACCCAAAAATGCCATGCTGAAGTAGGATATGTCGGACTAAAAGGTGCAAACTACGACACAACGCATTCCATTCTCCGTTCTGCATGTACATCTTGCTACTTGCAAAGCCCTTTTAAAGACACGATAGCTGGAGTTTTAGAACGTTCATGACTTGGTAGCGAGAGTTTTAGAAAGAACGAAGTATGAACGAATCATATATGGATATTGTTTCTGTATATACTCCAAACTCAGCAGGCGTTTGGCCTGCGTGAAGGGCAGAGTGTGGACAGTCTTGAATATGGGAATCGGCCTTACAAGGGTTACAACTTTATATTAATGTTACCGATGCTGAGCAGCGCATGAGCCGCAGTGGTCAGCGACCCATAGCTGACTGCTAGCGTCAGGGCCAGCAAACGAGCTGCCAAGACCCTTCTACACCTCCACGCGGTGATCCTGGATAACAGGCAGACTGGCTAAAGAGAAAGGATTGAAGAGGGAATGCTAACCCGGTACTCAAAAAATGCTTGCTGAAGTCGAATGTGTTGGACCGAAAGGTGCAGTCAAGCTGTAAACGACAACACAACGCATTCCGTTCTCTAGACTACATTCTGCTACTTAAGCCCTTTGAGGGTTTGGTAGTGGGAGATTGAGAACAAACGAAGCCAAGCCAAGCCATATTAATGTTACCGACAGAGTGTTACCTGGACCCGAAAGAGGAGCAAAGATTAGTAATACTGTAGCCTGCCAGGTGACCAAGGAGAGTTGAGCATAGGGCTGGCTACCCCACCCTGTGGAATGTTAAGAAACAGAAAGCAGGTGTGGACAGGTTAACACATATTTACTTGGCGTGCATCTGTTGAACACCTATTCTCCACAGGGAACTGAGAAGGTTTTCATTGATTCATTAAAACTGATGTGTTGGGAAGAGATTGAGACAAAAATGAATGCTACAGCTAGTTAACTTCAAACTATCTTGAATGTGTCATTCTTTTTCTCTCTCTATATAGATATATATATATATATTTATACATATATATATATATATATATATATATATATATATATATATATATATATATATATATATATATATAAAATAATAATAACAGCTGTCCTTCGTTGTCGATGAGGACGGCCAACATCATCCTTGTCACAATTTTCCCTGTTGGGTGTGAGTGCGCATGTGGCTGAATAGGCCAGTGCGGGCACGAAAACATCTGCTACATAGCGGGTACATGAGGTTTGTAGAAGGTGATGGTGTTCCCGCTGTTCGGGATTTCCGGGTCTCACGTCTGCTCTGGGCTTTCACAACACGGTCGTCTTCGCCGGTAGCTACACCCGCTTTGACTGTGCTTCTCGTCAGATCTGTTTTGCGCAGGACATTCCCAGGTGTTGATGTCTATCTGGCAACTTTTCAATGAGTCCTTCCGACCGTCTTTAAATCGTTTCTTTGGGCGCCTTCTCTCGCGCCATCCCTCTTTCAGCTCGCCGTAGAGAAGCTTCTTTTGGAGCCGCTCGTCTGACATACAGACGAGGTGTCCGGCCCATCCTAGTCATACTTTTTCTAGCAGTGCATGGATGCTGGGCATGTTAGCCCTCGAGAGAACCTCGATGTCAGTGACACGATCTTGCCATCGGATGTGGAATATTTGCCTCAGGCAACCTTTGTGAAAGTGGTTTAACCTCCTTGCATGTCCAGAGTATACAGTCCAGCTTTCGCAAGCGTATAGTTGGGTTGGAATGATGGTTGCACGGTAGACTTTGAGTTTGGTCTTGATGCTGATGCCACGACGTGCCCAGACCATCGAGCGCATTCTACCAAAGGCTGTGCTGGCCTTTGCTATTCTGCTTGCCACCTCATCGTCTAGGCTGACAGATCTCGACAGCGTGCTGCCCAGATATGTGAATTTATCTACAACATTTAGCGTCTGACTGTAGTCTCTGGTTTTGTGTACGGCATGCCTGGTGCTGGTTGGTACATGACCTCTGTTTTTTTTGCAATTATGGTCAGGCCAAAATTGTCGCAATCGGCAGAGAACCGGTCCATTCCAACCTGCATGTTCAGTTCTGAGTTGCTCATTAGAGCGCAGTCGTCAGCAAATACAAGTTCCCTGATTATGTCGCCAGCCACTTTCGTTTTGGCCTTCATTCTTCTGGGATTTAGTAACTTGCCATCTATGCGGTACTTTATGGGTATTCTAAGCTCCAGTGATCTGAAGGCGTCTGTCATTGTTGCCGCGAACATCATGCTGAACAAGGTCGGGGCGAGTACACATCCTTGTTTTACTCCGTTTGATACTAGAAACGTTTTAGAGATTGCACCGCTGTCCAGTACACGAGCACACATGCCTTCGTGTAGCTGTTTCACCATGGTTATGAACTTGTTGGGGCAGCCAAACTTGGACATTATCATTTACAGCTCTCCTCTGTTTACTGTATCAAATGCCTGATTTTGTTCCTGACACTTCTCTTGTACTTGGCGAGCGGCAAAAATCATGTCCACTGTTCCTCTTCCGGCTCTGAACCCACATTGGCTTTCTGGGAGATGGTGGCTTTGTTCAAGGTGTTTTTTTAGCCTATTTAGCAGTAAGCGCACTAGGATCTTGCCTGCTACGGAGAGTAGTGATATTCCACGATGGTTGTCGCATTCCTGACGGTTGCCTTTTCTTTAGTACAGGTGAACGATTGAGGCGTCCTTTAGCTCCTGCGGAATTTTTCCTTCAGCCCACATGTGGCAGAATAGTTCACTGATCCTTCTAGTAAGAGATGGGCCAGCTGTCTTATATACCTCTGCTGGTATATCTATCTATCTATCTATCTATCTATCTATCTATCTATCTATCTATCTATCTATCTATCTATCTATCTATCTATCTATCTATCTCACTAACTATCTATCTATTTCACTATCTATCTATCTACCTCTCTCTCTGGGTGACACTCATTAAAGAGCTGAACACAATTATGACGAAAACAGATAACAAGCAGAAGAAGAAGAATCATCTGTAAGCAAACATTTCTTTAAATTTGTCGCTGTGTTTGTTGCAGGTATTTTCTACATCTCTACACACGAATGTCTCACCTTTGTACGTCTTCTGCTTTCCTCCTCTGCTCCTGGAACAATGGCCAGTGTCAGGATGTAATGATCAGCTGGGTTAAAGTTTTGTGGACATGGAAATTGCATCCTGAAGACCAGTACCGACACGAATAAATTAAATATAGCAGCCGTTTACACGTAAATGACAGATTCAAGTTGATCACTTCATATGACATGAAAGTCTACTCTTTTGTGTTTTTTGTGTGGTCGAGTTTTGTTCACAGCAAGTCTACGAATACCTTCAAGTGCCCGTACAAGGCCATCTCATCATCTGTTCTGTTAAGTTATGATGTTAAATGACGTGGCAAGGTAGACTTTTTGTTTGTGTGCCATCTGTCTGACTGTTTTGATTTTCAACTCATGCGTGTGTGTTGTTTGTTAATTTGTTTTTAAATCTTCCTCTTGCTTTGAAGCCCTAGTGTTATAGGTTCACGCTATATCTATGTTTGGAGGTATTCTTACACAATAATTCAAGTTAAAAATCTACCAAAGTTATTTGTACCTTTCCCCAGGTGGTTTGCTAAGAGCAGCTATAGATGGCGCCTAACTGGCTGCGGATCTACTTAGCTCTAGTGTTTGAATCTATTAAGATGGACTAGCACATCGGTTAAATCACCCTCTAAGAAAACTGGTTGTATACAGACTCTGTAGTCTTCTAAACCAGTATAAATATGTTAAGTTGAGCTAAGTTAATAAGCCGTACAATGCTTTTGGCATTTCCAATTACATATGGAGCATCTATTCTTTTTGGTCACGTTTAGCTTAGTTTGTTCATTATCAATAGAACTACCTTTATGTATGTCACTATTTAGTTGTTGATCGCCTCTCTAATGTGCTTTTCTTTCTTCCTATTATTGTTTGTAATGCATTTCAGCTTTACTTTGTCTACATTGTTTCGTGGTCATTTACTTGCTCAGACATATTTCCAGTACGAAACATATCTTGATTTAGAGTAAACCTTGTAATTCTCCACATAGATTCATTTGCTTTTTCATTATAAGTTAAGCTTACGACAACCACTACGGCTGGCCCATCTACTTTAAATGAAGCCTATATTTAAACATTTATAGTGTCGTTTTCAATAGCAATGGTTTTACATGATGAGGTTGTAAACCTAATGCCAACTCTCTATAGTCATCTTTTACAACGACATGCCAGAAAGGTGACAGTCGTTTTTCTTTTCACTATATATTTAGTATAAAAAAATGACAAACAACGCAGTATTAATATTGATAACAATAAGATCGCTACATACAAACAGCACAAACAAATTAGGTAAAGTACACATATACATACAGCACAAACAAATTGGGTCATCAAACGTTGACTAAGTACACAAATACTTGTTCTTCTGATCATTGTCTCTACTTTGTTGACAATTACTAGTCTGGAAGATTCCCTAATTTCTGTACAATTTTACAATTTAACACATCACATATGCAGGTGAGAAGTATTTTAATTTTTTTTTTTTGGATTTGTTTATTCTGTTTGTATTTTTGCTAATACAAATATCATGATCTGCTACGGACATCCCTCAGTGAAGTCCATAAACAAAGCTGACTTGACCCTGGCCTCATTAAATGTGAAGATCCCTGCTCTTCATAATAAATTAGATTGTAAAATGAAAGTTGAGGTATGCCCATTTCTGACAATGCCGTCGGTGAGAGTGTGTTAGAGACTTGAATATACCAGGTTTCCGTTTTCTCTCAGATGGGCTAACTTATTCGTCGTCATGCCAACCCTAACTGGTAGTTAGGTATATACCCACAAATGGGTAGATTGCAGAACATCCAACCTGGGATCAAACCCATTGCATTAATCATGAGACAAACACTACACCTTTTCTCACCTAAACCTTAATTAATACGTTTTCACACGTACCTGTTAAAAAACTCCAATCCTCCCGCAGCAGATCCCATGTAAGCCACTCTGCCTTCTGCCAGCAGCAAAACTCTGAAAAGAGAAAAACATTGATTTAGTATTATCATTCACAGGAACACTTGGGAACAAATACAGACAAGCATAACAAGGGATTAAAGCATACCTGCCTGAAGCGCCATGTACGAATAGAGCATGTAGTGAGAATGATTAAGGACCGATTCTCTTGTGTAAAGGATATGAACCTTACAGATTTGGAAGGAAAAAAGGGGGGGGGGGGTGAATGAATAGAAAGGCTAGCAAGACCCAGAGCTAGAAGCACAGAACCGATATGAGAATGGTGAAACTTAAATAAGCTAGAAAGTGCAGAGTGGTGAAATAGGTTTGTCTAGAGCAGGAAAACGGAGATTTCGTTCAGGACAGTTTTGATAATTGTGGACCTAGAAGAGATTAGTGACTGCAGGGTCTATAAAAATAAACAAATAATTGCGTTCTTAGACTGCGTGTTTGTTTCTGTTTATGTATGTTTTAATAGTATTGTGTGCGAATGTGTAGTAGCGTGTGTGTGTGTGCGCACATATGTATATTAGCGTGTGTGTATGTGTAATTTTTTTTAAATCACATTTATTAGCAAAGGATACATGTAGTAGTCAATTTTGCACTACAGACAGGGCAGACTAAGCCTACATTCTTTAGTACACACTTGGAAATAATGAGACAAGCCACTACACAAACCATTTACCAGAGAAACATCCATCAAGATTGAAGAGCTCAACAACCGACCAATAAAGTGCCAGTGCTGACTCAACATAGCAACAATGTTGTGTGCACAAAACGCATTTCAATATGATTGTTTACAAACATATTTATTTGTGTGTTTGTTACTGACTTATGTACTCTTCCATCCACTCGTGTCATTAAACATCCTGGGTAGCTTACGTCGTCTTTCTTAACTTAACTTAACGTCTTTATACTGGTTTAGAAGACCCTGCAGAGTCTGTATACAACCAGTTACATTTACATCACCTTGCTCTAAAATCTATGCGCATCCAGTTTATTCTTAAACGCATTAACTGTCCCTGCCTCCACCACCTCCCCTGGCAATGCATTCCAAGCAGACACCACTCTCTGACTAAAAAAATATTTCCTAATATCTAACCTGGACCTCTCTTTAATCAGCTTGTAGCTATGCCCTCGTGTTATTGTAGGTGGCTGTATTTTAAAAAACTTGTTATAGTCTAATTTATCGATTCCTCTGATCATCTTATAAACCTGTATTAAGTCACCACGAATTCTTCTCTCTTCGAGACACTGTAGGTCGGTTTTTCTGAGTCGTTCCTCATAACTGTAATTCTGGAATCCAACTATCATCTTTGTCGCTCTTTTTTGTATTCTTTCTAGCATGTTTATGTCCCCTCTATGATAAGGACTCCACACCTGTACACAGTACTCCAATCTAGGTCTAACTAAAGCTTTATACAGTTTGACGATCACTTCCTTGCTCCTATGTTTAATATTTCTTTTTATCATACCTAACATTGCATTTGCCTTTTTCACTGCTACCTTAACTTGCTCACTCACCTTTCCTGTATGATCTATTATAACCCCTAGGTCCCTTTCCTTATCTATCTTTCTAATATTGTTTTCTCCCATTCTGTATTTATGTTCCATATTGGATCTACCCATGTGGATGACTGTACATTTATCTACATTAAACTCCATTTGCCAGCTTACAGACCATTCTCGAATTTTATCTAAATCTGACATCAATATATCCACTTCCGCTTTAGATGAGACACTACTGCATAGTTTTGTGTCATCAGCAAATTTTGCAATCATGGATCTCATATCAATGTCCAAATCATTTATATATATCAAGAACAAAATTGGTCCCAAAACCGAGCCCTGTGGCACACCACTTTTCACTTCACTCCACTCAGAGTACTCCTAATTTATGCCCACCCTCTGCCTTCTTCCCGTTAACCAATTTTCAATCCATTTGGCAACTTCGCCACCTATTCCATGTGATTTTAACTTTCGAAATAATCTTTGATGAGGTACTCTATCAAAGGCCTTTGCAAAGTCTAGATAAATAACATCCACTGGCTCCCCTTTATCTATGATTTTAGTAACCTCTTCCATGAATTCTAATAGATTTGTTAAGCATGATCTCCCTCTAGTAAACCCATGCTGACTATTTCTAATTAGATTAAATTTTTCTAAATGCATTACAATGTTTTCTTTGATTATTGACTCTAACAAAAACAGACTATGCTCGTTAAACTCACCGGTCTATAATTTGCCGGATCTGATTTTTTGCCTTTTTTGAATAAGGGGATCACTCCTGCATCTTTCCAATCCCGTGGAACAATCCCTTTTGTAATTGATTGAGAACATAATATAGCCAATGGTTTTGCTAGTTGGTTTCTAATTTCATACAGCAATTTTGGGTGAATACCATCTTGACCTGGACATTTATTCACTTTCAACCCCTCCAATTTTTTAAAAACCATTTCCTCTGTAATACAGATTGATCTTAATCCCGCTGTATCCATGTCTCTTTGAAAAATATCTATAGGCTCTGGGATCTCGGAGCAGTCCTCCTTTGTGAAGACTGTGCCAAAGTACTGATTAAGCAGATTAGCAGCCTCCCTATTCTCACTTATTATTTTCCCTGTACTGTCTATGAGAGGGCCTACTTTGTCTTTCGTTCTTTGTTTATTTCTAACATAAGAAAAGAAGCTTTTACTGCCAGTCTTGATCCTCTGAGCAAGTTTTTTTTCAAAGTCTATTTTTGCTGTTTTATTCGCTTTCTCAGATATGTTCTGCTTGTCCAAATATTTTACATATGTTTCTTTTGATTTACCTGCCTCTATATATTTTTGCCATGCTTTATTTTTTTGCTCTTCTACATTTCACTACAAATCTAGTTATCCACTTTTTACGCTTGGGGTTTACCTCCCTATATGGAACACATTCCTCTTTTAGCATTTCTAGAACTGTTTTAAAACTTTCCCACTCCTGTTCAACATCTGTTCCTACAATAATATCTTTCCAGATTATGTGGTTCGCTGCCTCTTTCATCCTCTTAACATCTGTCTTAGAGTAGTCGTATGTTCGCGTGTTTATGTTTACTTCTTTCCCTGCAATAAGATCCCAACGGATGATTTGATGGTCACTTGAGCCAAACAGTTCCCCAACGGTAACGTTTTCAATCATATTTTCCTCTGTGGTAAAAACTAGGTCAAGTATGTTTTTGCCTCTGGTGGCTGCTTCTACATGTTGAATTAAAAAATTGTCAGTTATGCATGTAACAAAAGGTTTTGACTCTACAAGTGCTTCTGCCATATCCCATTTTATTTCTGGATAGTTGAAATCTCCCATTAATAATAATTTCCCTTTACTTGCCTTTGCTATGCTACTAATCAGCTCCTCATCTTCCTCTTTTTGACTTGATGGACATCTATAGCACACTCCAATCACTGTTTTTTCACCCCCACTTTCTATTTCTCCCCATACACTTTCATTTTTGTTACCACATGATAAATAATCTTTGATCGTTATATTAACAGAATTTATACAGTATAATAAAACGCCACCTCCCTTAGTCTTGTCTCCAATTATCCTATCTTTCCTTAACATTGTATATCCCTCAATTTCAAGTTCACTATCTGCAATCTCCTCATATGTCCATGATTCTGTTAACCCTATTATATCTGGTTTTTCTTCTTCTACATACAGTTCCAATTCTTCTCTTTTATTTACTATGCTTCTCACATTTGCATAAAAACATTTTAGTTTGTAATGTTGTTGGTTTTCCTCTTTTTGCTTCTGCTTTATCATTTTAGTGTTTGCTTTTCTACTATGTATTTCACACTTCCCTGACACCAAATTACCCCTTTGACTACATCCTCTATAGCACCCTATTGTAGGCCTATCTTTAGTCTCTTGAGTCAAGTGTGTTAATTTGGTTGTGATAATCTCATGTTGTTGTAGGATTTCTCTTGTCATCTATCCATCTCGCACGTGGCCTTCCTCATGCTTGTAGTCAGATATTCTTACATTGTAAGAGTGCAGTGGTAGTTGATCAGGTTGTCGTTCATGAGATAACAAAATCATATTATTTTATGTTTTCGTTATATTTCTAGTGCTATCATTCCCCATGATATATCTACTGGTGACACTAACGACTTTTCTTAGGCATTTCAGTTCACTCGTCATCATTTTCCTCCACTGTGCCTCAAACTAAGAACCACATTTGACACTGCTGGCACATATTTGGTATAAGTATATTGTTTATCAGTTGTGCTGTTGTCCGGTGTTAAAGCAGTGATAACAATTGATACGTCACAGAATAAAGTTTCTGTGTCTATGGTTATTATCTACTGTAAAAAAAACAAAAAACAAAAACTTCCCATGTGTTTCAACGCTTTTGTCTATTTATGTTGTATATTGTTTAACACTGATTTCAAGTTGACCTTCTGTTCAAGTAATCTTCATAGTTTCTGTCTTCAATGTAGTGGTCTTATATTATTTATTTCACAGGCTGTACCATGTACATTTGTATAACTTTGCAATATATTTGTGTCCTCGAGCATTAGGCATTGGCCATCTGCAAAGAGTAGTTCATGTATTGAGTTGGCTCTTATGCTTAGTATTCTTCGTTTTTCGCTCGTTTTAAAAAATAATGTCTATTATATCTACAATATTGTCTTTTGTATAAACTTCACTGTCTTTTTGTTGTTCACATTTAGGTCCCTACAGTTTCTCTTCCAGTGCTGTTTCTCTGGGCCAGTGGATTTATCTCAATATATCATATTCGGGACAGTTATGTAGTATGTACTCTGCAGTCTGGTGCTCCCTGTCTGCATGTGCACGTGGCTGAGTTGCCAGTCTTCAATTTGTTGTACAAGTGGCAGAGTTGCCAGTCTTCAATTCGTTGTACAAGTGGCAGAGTTGCCAGTCTTCAATTTGTTGTAAAAGTGGCAGAGTTGCCAGTCTTCAAGTCTGTGTGGCTGAGGTGCACACAACAGTTTGTTCTTCTCTGTTCATATTAGAGCAATCGACTTGTACTAATGTGGGTTGTAATGTGGGTTGTACTAATGTGGGCTGATTGAATTTTTCATTTTTATTTTCCCTTGGTATATGATTGGAACATCCGGGTGCTATTCTGCAACACCCTCCTTTGCCAGTCGGTCTGCTCTCTCATTTATTGGTATTCTACAATTAAAAGGTATCTACTGCATGACAATCTTGCGCTGGTTACTCAATTCAGACAGTCGAGCCAGTAGATCTGGCAGTTTTCCTGACAGTAGGTGCTGATTTTACATCTGTCAGAAATACTACATGATGTGGGCCGCATGTTCAACAGTTTTTCAGTTGCCACCTTTATTGCTTGAATATCTGCATCATAATTATGACATAATTTCCCGGTTGGAACTCCGAACGGATCCCTAATATTGTTTTAGTGTTCTATGTACACTCTTGCTCCTCCATTCTCTACTGCATTCTGTGTTGACACATCTGTGTATACTCGAACCCAAAGATTTTGTGGGGTATTCTTCATCTAGGAAACTGAGATCAAATATTCTCTATTTCATACTGTTCATTCTTGTCTAGTATTGTTTTTACTTTTAACTTAGCTTAACTTAACGTCTTTATACTGGTTTAGAAGACCCTGCAGAGTCTGCATACAACCAGTTTCATTTACATCACCTTGCTCTAAAAGCTATGCGCATCCAATTTATTCTTAAATTCATTAACTGTCCCTGCCTCCACCACCTCCCCTGGCAATGCATTCCAAGCATTCACCACTCTCTGACTAAAAAAATATTTCCTAATATCTAATCTGGACCTCCCTTTAGTCAACTTGTAGCTATGCCCTCTTGTTATTGTGGGTGGCTGTATTTTAAAAAACTTGTTATAGTCTAATTTATCCATTCCTCTGATCATCTTATAAACCTGTATTAAGTCACCAGGAATTCTTCTCTCTTCTAGACACTGTAGGCCTGTTTGTTCCACATTGGATCTACCCATGTGGATGACTGTACATTTATCCACATTAAACTCCATTTGCAAGCTTACAGACCATTCTCAAATTGTATCTAAATCTGACCCCAGTATATCCACTTCTGCTTTAGATGAGACACTACTGCATAGTTTTGTGTCATCAGCAAATTTTGCAATCATGGATCCCATATCAATGTCCATAATCATTTATATATATCAAGAACAAAATTGGTCCTAAAACCGAGCCCTGTGGCACTCCACTTTTCACTTCCCACCACTCAGAGTACTCCTTATTTATGCCCACCCTCTGCCTTCTTCCCGTTAACCAATTTTCAATCCATTTGGCAACTTCCCCACCTATTCCATGTGATTTTAACTTTCGAAATAATCTTTGATGAGGTACTCTATCAAAGGTCTTTGCAAAATCTAGATAAATAACGTCCACTGGCTCCCCTTTATCTATCATTTTAGTAACCTCCTCCATGAATTCTAATAGATTTGTTAAGGACGATCTCCCTCTAGTAAACCCATGCTGACTATTTCTAATTAGATTAAATTTCTCTAAATGCATTACAATGTTTTCTTTGATTATTGACTCTAACAATTTACAGACTATGCTCGTTAAACTCACCGGTCTATAATTAGCTGGATCTGATTTTTTCATCTTTTTGAATAAGGGGATCACTCCTGCATCTTTCCAATCCCGTGGAACAATCCCTTTTGTAAGTGATTGAGAACATAATATAGCCAATGGTTTTGCTAGTTGGTCTCTAATTTCAAACAGCAATTTTGGATGAATACCATCTTGACCTGGACATTTATCCACTTTCAACCCCTCCAATTTTTAAAAAAAAACAATTTCCTCTGTAATACAGATTGATCTTAATCCCGCTGTATCCATGTCTCTTTGAAAAATATATATAGGCTGTGGGATCTTGGAGCATTCCTCTTTTGTGTAGACTGTGCTAAAGTACTGATTGAGCAGATTAGCTGCCTCCCTATTCTCACTTATTATTTTCCCTGTACTGTCTATGAGAGGGCCTACTTTGTCTTTCGTTCTTTGTTTATTTCTAACATAAGAGAAGAAGCTTTTACTATCAGTCTTGATCATCTGAGCAAGTTTTGCTGTTTTATTGCTTTCTGAGATATGTTCTGCTTGTCCAAATATTTTAAATATGTTTCTTTTGATTTACCTGCCTCTTTATATTTTTTCCACGCTTTATTTTTAGCTCTTCTACATTTCACTACAAATCTAGTTATCCACCTTTTACGCTTGGGGTTTACCTCCCTAAATGGAACACATTCCTCTTTTAGCGTTTCTATAACTGTTTTAAAACTCTCCCACTCCTGTTCAACATCTGTTCCTCCAACAATATCTTTCCAGATTATGTGGTTCGCTGCCTCTTTCATCCTCTTAATATCTGCCTAAGAGTATGTTCTCGTGTTTATGTTTACTTCTTTCTCTGCAATAAGATCCCAATGGATGATTTGATGGTCACTTGAGCCAAACAGTTCCCCAACGATAATGTTTTCATTCATATTTTCCTCTGTAGTAAAAACTAGGTCGAGTGTGTTTTTGCATCAGGTGGCTGCTTCTACATGTTGAATTAAAAAATTGTCAGTTATGCACTTAACAAAAGGTTTTTACTCTACAAGTCTTCTGCCATTTCCCATTTTTATTCTGGAAAGTTGAAATCCCCCATTAATGATAATTTCCCTTCACTTGCCTTTGCTATGCTACTAATCAGCTCCTCATCTTCCTCTTTTTGACTTGATGGACATCTATAGCACACTCCAATCACTGTTTTTTTCACCGCCAATTTCTATTTCTCCCCATATACTTTCATTTTTGTTACGACATGAAAAATCATCTTTGATCGTTATATTAACAGAATATATACAGTATAATAAAACACCACCTCCCTTAGCCTTGTCTCCAACTACACTATCTTTCCTTAACATTGTATATCCCTCAATTTCAAGTTCACTATCTGCAATGTTCTCATATGTCCATGATTCTGTTAACCCTATTATATCTGGTTTTTCTTCTTCTACATACAGTTCCAATTCTTCTCTTTTATTTGCTATGCTTCTCACATTTGCATAAAAACATTTTAGTTTGTAATTTTGTTGGTTTTCCCCTTTTTGCATTTGCTTTATCATTTTAATGTTTGCTTTTCCACTACTTATTTCCCACTTCCCTGACCCAAACTCTCCCCATTGACTACATCCTCTAAAGCACCCTATTGTAGGCCTATCTTTAGTCTCATACTTCATAGGCCTTACTAGTTTAAATTTCTAACACAATGATTAAACATATACTTTGCTACAACATGCTGTCCTATCTCATTTAGATGTAAACCTCTCCTGTCTAACATTTTACTTGTGTCTACTTTCACATCAATAAATTCCATTCCCATGTCTGCACACATCACCTGTAACCTAAAGTCGATACCTATGATCTTGCTATCTAGATAGTCTGAACCATCTGCTCTATCTAAAATGCCCATCATTGTGACCTTTCAAACTTTTTTTCCTTAAGTGTTCCCATAAGACTTTTGTATTTATTCATAATTATTTCGGTACCGTCTCTCTTTACATTATTTGTACCTACCAATACCACAACATGACTGTTTCCTTTGTCATCTATCCTCTTTATTCTCCCCTCTATGTCCTCTATTTTTGCTCCTCCAATATCCATTCTTTCAAACATGTTGTGTTGTTTAGACAAATGTCTGCCAACCTCCCTCACCATTGAATCTCCTACTACTAATATTGAACCATTACCTATATTTGCGTACTTCTCTCCAAAGCTCTCTGCCCTGTGAACTGTTTCCTCACTAAAATCTCCCTTACTTCCTTGACTACACCTTGACTGCAGCATCTTTAAAATTTCCTTATTTTCACTT
Organism: Ariolimax columbianus; assembly: GCA_036924085.1. Classification (NCBI taxonomy): domain Eukaryota; kingdom Metazoa; phylum Mollusca; class Gastropoda; order Stylommatophora; family Arionidae; genus Ariolimax; species Ariolimax columbianus. The sequence continues at coordinate 128,894,604 of JAVGWX010000001.1, forward strand.
ATCTCCCTTCTATTTTCATCTGCCTCTTTTCTATCTCCTCCAATCTCTTCTCATTTTCCCTTATATCGCACCTCATTTGAGCCTGCCTCTCTTCGACTCTACATATCCTACATGTAACTTTTCCTTCATCTTCCAACGTTGTATCTATCCCTACATTAGCAATACTAATATTTCCGCCACACAACTCACACAATCTGACCTGTTGTTTGTTTGGATATATGCTGGTAGTCCATGCTCCTCTCTTCATTGGGTTTGTATCTGGCACTGAATTTAGGGGGATGTCATCTTCAGGTAAATCTACAGTCTGTCTACGAAGTCATTTGGTCTGGTGCATGATGATGATGACGATGATGATGATGATGATAATGATGTTGAATGTCCACAATGAGTAAGATTAGTCTTGTGCGCCATGAAAATCGAGTCAAGTGGCGGGTTGCAGAAGTTTTCCTCACACAGCAAGTGAGCTGATGAGTGTGAACCGGAGTCATCCAGGCGGTTGTGCTATGCTTGACTTTATCTGCATGTCGTTTACTACTACAGTGATCACATTGATCATCCACCTTTGTTAGACAGACTACCATGAAAACAGCCCTTTTTCATGAATAATTACAAGAAAGTAGAGGTGGGGGTATTGGTCAATATATTTTGACTGAACCTTACTAACATGCCTGATTAGTATGTTTTGTCTGGCCAGTCGCAAGACCTCTCCCTGGTCTGATGCATAAAACTGCTTCTTTTCAGTCGCCCCATTGCTCAAATTATAGAACCCGTACTTCTTTTGATGGATAGTTATGCATACGAACAGTTCTGCCTGTGTTAGTACTTTGGTATACCTGCGTTCTTTTAGAGCTTACATCCCTGCAATTTGCTCTTTATCCAATATGTGTTGATTTTTTTGCTTTAATTACCCTTAGCACCACGTTTTGTACCGTTTCCAACTTTTTTAGTGTAGTGTGTGAGGCTGGGCACCACACTGTTGACCAATATTCCGGATGTGGTCGTATACCCTATTGGTAAACTTAAAGTATTTTCCTATTAGCTGTCCATGTGGTTCCAATTAACTTTCTCGGGATGGATAACTTTCTGCTGGCTTTTTTGTAGACCAATCTCAGTTCATAAGCTCTTCTCCAATACTGTTTCGCCATCACTCTTAAAAACTTTCTAGGTAGCATTCATGTGATGATCCTCTTCCCTAGTCTTTCATTAGATTCGCCAATTACAATAAGGTCTTCCTTCTTATTGATCTTGCTGATGACGTTTGAAAGAAAGACACTGGTTTTCCTCATTGCCGTTGCCAGTGAAGATCATTATTGTTGTATTTTGCACATTCACAATATTTTGACGGTGTGTTAGTCCTTCACTAATGTATTTTGCTTCTGCATTTAACTTTGCTGTCGTTGTATTTACAAGAAAACCTACACCATGCTTGGCTCTATCATTTATGTAGACACCGATTCACACCAATACATAGTTTACATGAGTCATTTTGACGTAATGTCCAGTTTTTCTTAAATCTGATAGCCCTACATTCCTATCTTAGTTTTTTTGTCCCCATAAATTCTATCAGCTCTATAAGTCTACTAAACATTTAACTTTGCTATTTTAGTTGCATACCAAGAGGCCGAAGATGCAGCAGTGAATGAACTGACAGCGGCCAGCGATTCATAGTTGGCTGCTTGCATCAGTATAAGTTACCCATAACTGACCAAGTCCCTATTCCGCCTCCAAGTGGTAGCCCTGGAAACAGACTGCAACCATGTAGACTGGCTAAGAGATTAGGGATCAAAGAGGGAAGCCAAACCCAGTTCCAAAAATGTTGTACTAAAATCGACTGTGTCAGGCTGAAAAGTGCAGATATTGCAGCCTCACTGTAAACTACGACACAACCCCACAAATGTCATTTTCAGGACAAACACCAATAAGTTTCATACCTCTTCATTTATTTCTTAAGCGCTCCCAATCATTAATCCGTTGAGATAAGTCCGTTTAAGATTATTTAATTGTTTCAGAGAAATGGTATACTGCTGGTCAGTTTGCTAGGACAGTCACAACAGTGTCGTAACTCCATTCATCAGCGTTTGTATAAACACTTACTTTGCCATGTTTCAACCTCCTACGACGTGGCCATGTAGTTAGGCTTTAGGAGGCTTGTTAGGTAAACAAAATGTATCATCCTGTTATTTGAAAGGGTATGCTAATATAATAATCAAAAACAAAGTGTGAGCTAGTTATCAAACGCACGTTCATATCTGGTAACACACTCACTGACTGAACATGGTAAATAGCTCAGAGGACGGCTGGTGGATAGTGCACAGGATAACCCGACCCCTGGCGGCCATTTTCTGTGGAAAAGAACAAGTGAAGATTTGTTGGTGAAGTTTCCTTTTGCGGTTCTAGTCATAACGTGTTGCAAGTATGGTGTAGTTTGGTTTCTAGTATTCGAGTATTGATGTGTTTCTTCAAAATGTCATTTTCATCAGTGTAAATGAACATATTTTTTTCTGGAGCGTCTTAACGTCCTCGTTAACTGCGGAAGGTGTGTGCTGCAGCTGATTTAGTTGTACGCTTATGAAGTGCAAAACAATATATTATCTGCTCATTATTGCAGGTGTTGCGTGGTGTTGTTGCTATACATTTTGTTTTTGTTATAAGAACTTTATCCTCCTGTCCCATGTACTGACTTAACAGCTTTTCTTTTGGACCGTATCTCACATTTTTTAATCTTCTTCTTATGTACTTTAGCAAGTAGCTGTATCTGTAAGATTATATTTATATATCTTAGTTCTCTAAGAACTACTATATATATATATATATATATATATATATATATATATATATATATTCACATATGTGATATGTGTTATTTGTCCATTGTTTTCGAAGAGGACCACATTGTCTTCTGGCTACGTCATTTACTACTAGTGCTAATGCAGGTCAATGTATTTTGTTACATAAAAACTGATAAAAAACATTACAGAATAGGGATATTACAGAATATGCAGAGAATATACAAATCAGAAGGTGAAAACAGTTGCTCACTTTAACATTTCACTAAATTGACTTCGACTGGTGTATCACGATACAGAAAAAACCTGAAAAGATGGAGATACTGGGATGATGAAACATGGGAATCTGGAGTAACACAAGACCAGGACCATCTGATGATCTGCCCAAACCTTCCGGAGACATGTAGCATGGATAATCTGTTGAGTGCCAGTGACAGGGCAATCCATGTGATTGAATACTGGAAGAATGAAGTGCGACGTAGTGCCTAGGACATGGAAAGTAAGTACTTTGACATTGTTATGTAAAAAGAAATTCACTCACAAATAAGACCGGCTGTCTTGTATTTGCATCACAGCAATGTTTGGCACTGAAATAATCTGGACTCTCTTTTTTTTTGGTCTTTTCCTTTTCTTCTTCTATGTTTTCTTCGTCTTTTTTTATATTTTATGGTACACAGGAAAGCGAGTTTTTCACTCTGTAATTCATATATCGGAGTTGGGATATCTCTCACCAAGCTACTCCAAACTCAGCAGGTTTTTGGTCTGTGGAAAAGCTTAGTGGATAGAGAAATAAGTCGAGAAGTGTTCTGCTCTAGGCGAGTTATTTCATTATGTTCAGGTAGACGAGTATTGAGTCGAGGTGTATTCTATTTCATGTGAGTTACTTCACTATTTTCAGGTAAACAGAGTATTGAGTCGAGGTGTGTTCTACTCTATGATAGTGACTTCACTATTTTCAAGTTATATCTTACCAAACTGGTGTCTAAATAGAGAGCATATCTTGCTGGTCTCTATTTAATTGTTGATGTCGTCACAGATTCATGTTCAATTTCAAGCTCCGCTGATTTATTTAATTTTATATTTATTTTAGGTATTCTTAGAAATGAAATATGTCCTTGTTATTTAATCAAGTTCCAGTATTTGTGGGCCCCCTAGAAGGTCACATTGAACAGACTGAGCAAGATTGTTCTGACAAAGTATGAATTTTGAACTCGTTTAATGAGCCTCTTCCTGGCCACTTTCAGTAAGTAAAATAATGTCATGATGTGTTATGGATAAAACAAAGTTCTACTTCATTCTCCATAATCTTTACTGTGTTACAATTGTCCATGCTTGTTAACGATCTTGGTTATAATGAATACGAGCAGTGAAGTATCACAGCTTGACAATTCTGGAACTACACAGTCTTCAGTTTTTGCGTATACTTCAGCTTGCTAACCTCACCTAAGAGGTACAGTGGCACCCATGGTGAACATGCTTGAGTGTGGAGGTTAAAGTGTGTTTACTCGTCAAGAACAATACTTTAATGACATGTAAAATATCTTAATTATTAGCATTAAACTAGAACTTGCTAACCTGTAATGTTTGTACAATGCTCTGTGCCATGAAAGTATCCAAGCTTGAAGTCGGCTCGTCACAGAAGAAGATGGGAGGGTTAGTCAGAGCTTCTGAAGCAAAAGCAAGTCTTTTCCTCTCACCGCCTGAGATCCCTTTCTTGGTTCCATGTGTCAACCCAATACGAGAATCAGCACATCCTGTCAAACCCATCTTAGGCCAGAATATAAATAGTTTAGTTGTACAATACTATTTCTTTTGTTCATGTTCACTTTAATCTATACATTAGTATTTTATACATAAATGTGAACTTCTGGATTTTGCAGGTTGTATATGTACATCTCAGTGGTGAAAGAGTTAGATCATTTATTCTACACTACAAAAGTACTGAGTTTTAATCTTGGGTCGCAGCATGGCTAAGTGAACCCAGCTGATAAATTGATACATGTTTCATAGTAATGCAAGACAAAACAATGAACTAGGCACTCTATCAAAGACAAACAAACTGAGATCTGGTAAAGTGGAATCCTTAACACTTTAACCCCGACAATAGTTTCTTACGTGATTACCTTTACCATTTATATATTGAGTTGTCGTGACCTCTATGATTAAAAATGTATAGATAACGTTTTTCCAGTAGCTGGTAGGTGATCTTGTTCTTTGGACTCGCTATAGGAGCTATTCATTGCTGTTTTATCTTTCCCAATTTAGAGTACGGTAACTACCTCAGTTACAGTTTGTACATGGGAATTTACAATATAGTAGCTCGAACCTGTGAACTTTGCTGCAATATGCCAGTGTTCTGCCTGGTCTGTTAACACTACAAAAAATAAGTAGCGTTCTAATTTATCATAATAGGAAATGTCAATTAGCATTTAAATAGAAACAAGTGTATTTAATGCTGTTTAGCCTACAATTTCTACAGGATAGATTAGTCTACCCAAAGCTCAACCTTTCTTAGATACTTTTTAGATCATAAATGTAAATTACGGCAATTACAAACTTCAGAAATGAGGTACCTAAGAAAGGCGGTTCAGGTGACGAAAAAGGACAAGATCCGTAACCAGACAATACGTAGCAATCTTGAAGTTCAACCCCTGCAGACACGAGTGGAGCAGTCCCAACTACAGTGGTTTGGCCATGTCTGTAGAATGGAAGAAGATCTGATACCAAAGCGGTCATGGGAGATCAAAAGTCAAGGACGCAGACCCAGAGGACGTCCCAAAGTACGTTGGGAAGACAACATACGACAGTCCTTAAGTGATAGAGAGCTGGATTGGAAAGAGGCCAGGAAAAGGACGGCTGATAGAGCAGTGTGGCGTTCTCTTTGGCAAACCTCTACACCTCACGGTAGAAGAGGAGCGACTAAGTAAGTAAGTAATGTAAATTACAATTACTCTTCTTTGCTGCTTCTCAACCTAGCCAAAATAATACATATGCGTCTTCACATCCATCTGAAGAGCTGCTTTGTTTTCTAGGTATTCATAAGTCCTCAGTAACTTGATAATCATCTAAATAGATATTTTAAGAATCTTGTAATATAAATATGATATTTTACAATTACATTACTTTCTTACCATCATTGCTCACCTCTAATATGACCTCCTCAACTCTGGCTAATCGTGCTCTCTTGTCGAGTCTCTTGTCCATTCGCAACAGAGCCTGTTCATACATACAATATACACAGTTCAATAGTTACAAAACACTCATTGCAAATTTTAAATTGCAAAAGTGGAATAGAATTTCATTGAAAAAATGTTTCATAGAAGGATATTATTTTGTAGCACTTCCTGAGAGGTGTGCAGAATCATGAACTGTAGAGTCTTCTACCCTGGCAGTCTAAAGGAAATATAAAACCAATCTAGACTTTTGACTTGTAATAACGTGAATTTATTCGAACTACTTTTTCATTACAAAAATATTAAAGTGCAGTCTATTTAAATTTTAAGATTTGTAGTGATGCATAAAGTAATGTATACTTGCCTTTACTTTCTCACTAACCATGAACAAGAAGATATAACTCAGGCTTTTGAAATGTTCTAATAAAGAAGTATAGATGTATATAGAAGTATATTTGTGGAAGAAAAGTATAAATATAAGAAGATCTTGACAAGGTCAGGGGCGATAAGTAAATTAATTAACAAAATCAGAGTCAAGTACTTACAATATATAATCTATTAATTAAAACACACAGCTGAAAGTATAAATGTTAGAAGACGAGTACTCGACTTCATCGCCGCTGGTCTCCCCATATGGCGCGATCTCTCTCCGCAGAGCGGTATGCCGCCTGTCGAGAGCATCGTAGCTCCAACGATTGATCCAAGGATCTTCGGAAAAAAAATGCGATCATAAACAGACCGCCACAGTTCGAAATCGAACCCAGACCGTCTGAACATGATGCAAACAGCTTGACCACTTTGCCACGGAGACCTCAGTATACATATAGTGCAAACGTAAAAGATCAAGCCTGCGCTATATTGGGGATGATAACATTGAGAGATAGACAGGAAAAGTCTTGGATTACACGGTCAATGCCGAAGATTGAAGATGTAGATACATTTCAGTTGACATGGAAACAGAGGTGGTAATTGATCTGATGAGTTTATAACTACATTAGTCGACTTTTTTCTCCAAGCTGTTCTACTCACAAAGGTTGTTCAAAGTCTAGGCTTACCCTGAATCTGAGCGTCTCCCGAATTGTCAGTGTGTGGATGAAGAGGTCACTTTGCTGCACATATGCTGAGATGTTCCTGATACTGCTGCCAGTTAGCTGAACAAATATATTTATAACTAGCGAAGCTTAGAATGACACATAATTAATAATCATTGTTTTTGTTACAGACTTTCTTTTAATGACAAAAGTTGAGTGTATGTGAGTGGTTTTGACATGACCCAAACAATGCACAATTGTAAACAATTATAACAATTTAAAGACAATACTAGTGAGGCAAAATGTAGAAATTTGTAAACTATGTGTAATTATAACAGTGGTTTATGTATAAATATTCCCTGTATTTGGCTATAACCTAGACTGTTAAAAAATGTTCACCACATCAACTTCACTTTCTATGAACAGCTACCTCATACTCCTTTAACACGCTCAAAATTTCTTTCAACTCCCGACTTATTTTGCTCGTCAAAAAAATAATTTGATATTGTGTTTCTATTACGTTTAATACACGTCGTGGTAGGCTTCTGTTATACATTTGTTGTTTCATTCTTGTATTTATATGGCCCCTTAATAGGCATTTGGCTTGGCTTGGCTTCGTTCGTTCTCAATCTCCCGCTACCAAACCCTGAAAGGGCTTAAGTAGCAGAATGTAGTCCAGAGAACGGAATGTGTTGTGTCGTAGTTTACAGCTTGACTGCGATATTTGCACCTTTCTGTCCAACACATCCGACTTCAGCAAGCATTTTTTTAGTATCGGGTTAGCATTCCCTATTCGAACCCTTCTCCTTAGCCAGTCTGCCCTGCTGCAGCCTATTATCCAGGATCACTGCATGGAGGTGTAGAAGGGTCTTGGCAGCTCTGGTTCGCTGTCCCTGACGCTAGCAGTCAGCTATGGGTCACTGACCCCTGCAACCATGCGCTGCATAATAGGCATTTAATTACCACTGCAGTTAGCCGAAAAGCCTGCACTAAAGCATTGTTTGTGCTATTCGAGTGGTGGTTTACGTGCACATTTGATTTACATGATGAGGTTGCTAACTCCATGCTCAGTCCTCTTTGATTGTCTTCAGCGACTGGTGGTATTTATTCTATTATTCCATATTATAATCTTAATGTTCCTCTATGTCGTCGTTTGTCTTGAAAAGAACGATTTGTTGCGTTATGTCATATCTCACATCAAGACTGTCATTCTTGTGCCTTTCAGGCCAACACATAGGGTCTATTTTTGGGACCAGGTTTTCCTACTTTATTCGATCCTTATTCTCTCGGCTGGACTGAAGAGATCCAGCGTGTTTCCAGGGCCCCCATTTGGAGGCGCAAAACTGTCTTGCACAGCTCTGGTTCGCTCATCCTGACACAAAAAATCAGCTATGAGTGGCCCCAGCTGAAGTTCATGAGAATATTATATCAAGTAGGATTCATCCATGTGTTGTTTTGTTTGATTGGTAAGACGTTAATGCAGCATATATCGATAAGAGCTCGTCAGAAAAAGGGTAGTCTCAATGCAGTCATTGTGATATGGGATTACCTGTTGCAAATGACTGTACAAGGCCCAAGCTTTTTATGAGGTTCAGTGACCTCGCCGCAATGCACTGTCTAATGGGAAGCAGACAAATAATTTAAAGACTGTACCTTTGCCTTGAGGGACAAGCAGTTTGACCGATTTGTGATTCAGACGTTGTCAGAGTGCGTGAAATCTTTAGTAACATCAGTTTCAACAGTTATGTGCTGGTAAGAGAATTCACAAAATATAACGGCCTTCTAAAGAAGACATGTTCACAAGAAATGACAACATAAAATGATGTAACACAAGTCCAACATCCTTACGGACACGCCATTGAGCTGAACTTCTCCTTGCATCTCGTATCCTCTCGTATTTCTTGATGTAAGCACGTTGAGAAGAGTTGACTTTCCAGAACCACTGCAAAAATAAAAAAGGGCGTAAAATATATTTTTCATAATTGTTTTTGCTTCTGCTATCTTGTTTGGTGAAGATATTGGTGGGTATGACAATGATGACATTTCTTGCTACCATAGTGACCATTTCAATTGATTGCTCTTCTGTTAACCTAAAAAATGGTTTGTGCTATGAATAATTTTACAGTCAATGAAGAAGAAGATGAAATCAGGTAACATTATACAAGAAAATATCACTAGAAAACTGCTCAGGAAAAGTAAAAAGACAGCTCTTGTACCCCATTTTTAGAAAGGAGAACATTTGGTTTTTTTTGCATCGCGGAAGTATTAGGTTGAAATAAACAAAACAAGACATATAAAAGATCTGAAGTGGTGTAAGATGGTTTTAAGTGATGAAATGATCAAACATCAGGTCAACGTGCAAGAAAAGGAACGTCAAAGTCAATATTAGGTCAAATATGGATACACCACCTCTCTCACCTCGCACCCATAATTGCCAGCAAACATCCTGGATTAGCCACTCCTGTAACTGAAATCAAACAATTAAATATAAGATAAATTAAAACGATATATATAACATTAATAATAGATGAATGAAGCTTGAAGTATTTAACAATTGAAAGAAAGCGTGTGTATATGATATCTAAAGACGAGGAAGTTTAATATATGGCACATGAGAACAGGCAAGGGGTAGATGGGCATGAAAATTAAACATGTAGTGCACACATTTTTTTGCACTTTGTTTGAGAAACAAAGATGTCCTTGACATCGAACTCAAATAAATGTAGATTGAGCAAACATTACTCAGCAGCAGCTATACATAAAATATAATAATGTGCATTAATCAATGCTACCGTAATAAAGAACAACCCTAAATAGCAAAACGACATTGTTACATATAGGGAATAAAAGAGGCAACAGTGTGTAGAAATGTTTGACCAGTTGAAGACCAAAAGTGACTGGTGTTCAAGTCTAAAGTATAAGCTTCATCATATTGAAATGACATCACACAATCCCATTCTACCATCATAATGAGTTTTCGTTTAAAGATTGCAGTAATGCCAAAGCACACATTGTTCTAATTATTGCTAAAACAATGAATTTAATCATCATTATCAATTCTCTGCAATGATTTGAACTGCATGTTCAAATTTTCAGAAATGTGCACCGTTGGAATTTATACATTATCTTAATAATTAATTAACCTACCAAATGTATTTTTGCATGTGCTTCTGTTTTCATTGCGACATTTATGTGTTATGTAAAAATATTATGTTGGCTTCGGGGATTTATCAAAGCAGAAGTTTTTATTGTTATTTTTATGAGGCAAATAGTTATCGTTTATATACACAACATATTTTACACTTCCGTTAACTGAAAACACGTATAGGGCCGCGTATTTGTATTTGTCATAATGGTGTGAGTAAATTATTTTTCCATTTAAATTATGGATTTCTAATAAGAGCTGTGTGTTTGTGTGTTGAAAGAAAATTACAATTTGGCCCAGAAATCGTGTTACCATTTATAAAATTCAAAACAATCTTCATAGTAATTATAATAGCCTTTACCACGCTGCAGGCCGCTGTCTGCGCCATGCTTGTGACGCTTTCGAAAAAAAAAATTTCAAATTTTTTTCCTCTTAGTACGGAGACCCTACCGATAGCCATATTTATACTGCTGAATTCGTCACGTTCATCTACACACGCTTTTTGCCGGTAAAAGTATCGCATGTTAGATTACAAATGGCTTTTGAACCATTTATTATTTTTTTCCGCCGATTGGAGCAGGCTGACTTTTTGGGGAAAAGTGAAGTAGGTTGTTGGGAAAGATCTTTATCTTGTAAATCTGTTTATTTTATTTGTTTAAATGAAAGAACTACGCTTGAATTGGAAACTAACAGTTGTGTCGATATTGTAAACACATTATCGATTCTTTGTTATGGTTTCCATTAACATCGGAAATGAATCATTAGTCCATACTTCTTCGAGAATGAGATATTCAATACGGTTAAGGTGGCTGGTGCCCGATACCGTGATATGTTAGAGCAATGTGTCCGCCAAGCTATTCATGACACAACGAAGGTATGCTGACAACAAGATGGAGTCAATACCCATACTGCGAGGGAGACTATGCAGCTCCTGACATAAATATTTGGAGAAAGAGTAATTTCAAGAAACGCAGATTTCAACTTGCCAGCCAATTGACCTGATTGAAACGCTCCAGATTATTTACCGCGGAGCTACTTAAAGGATTGCTAGTGCATTTAAAAGTTTCGCAATATCCAGCACCTGAAAGAGAACATTCGAATAGAAGTTCATTTTCTGAGGTCCGACACGCTGACCCATGTCCTGGTAAATACACTTGAAGGGGCTCGCGCTTGTGAGGCAGTAAATGGAGATCATTTGCATGACATCTTCTTTCATAATATTAAACTTTTAAAAATTCATTTCTAAATGTTATATTGTCATTTAGATAAACGTTCTTTCAAAAATAAAATATTTATTCCTTTTTAAATGGTAGTGAAACTTTTGACCACCTTGTATTTGAAATTTGTGTGTTTTTTTGTTGTTGTTGCAGTGTTTCTTTATGCTAATAATGATAATGGCAATACTCGATTGCGAACCAATCAATCTATCGCACTGCATCATTTTTTAGAACTAACGAATCAACAACATTCTACTAACCATCTTTGAGTATCAGCTTTTCTTCTGGTGGTCGATATTCTCTGGTTAATAAGCTTTTCTTCCCAGGGACTTTCACTGTCACAGAAATACCAGTCCAGCTGAGTGCTATGTTATGATGCCCACTGCCCTCGATTGCTAAGCTCAATCTGGACGATCTTTTACGTCCTGGATACTGAAATTAACATAAAAGCAACAGAATATATTGAAGGAATGTCCACAATAGGTAGCTTTACCCTTTGTGCGCCCAAAACAAGACGTTTGGTGCCGGTTTGTTGTAGCTTTCCTGGCATCCCAAGCGTGCTGATGAATGTGAAACGGGGTCCTCCAGGCGGTTATGCTATGCTTGACTTCACCTGCGTGTTGCTCACTACTACGGGGATCACGTCGATACCTCACCCTTATTAGCCAGGCTGTCATAGAAATAACCGGTTTCCCAGAAGGGCAACGAGGAAGCCACGGTGAGGGCCTTGATCCTCATTAACATGTCTGATTTGTGTGTTTTGCCTGACTCGACGTTAGTCTTCCTTCCCATCGACAGAATATAATATATTTTGTATAACTGACGTGACTTGATCCACAAATATTGAAATTAGACATACCAACGGTTCAAATTACAATTTTGATTGATCACTCTTCACAGCTGATCCAATAAGCTGTCTGGCATTTTAACTGTAACTATTTATATATATATATATATATTCACAGAAACTCATGAAATATTAAAGCAAGTGTATGATCACCATGAAATGAGCCAAACACAGTGTTACGGATGACGATTTAAAGATTGTCGGGTCGGGGGCGACACATGACACCATCTGGTGACGTTTATGTTGCCCAGGTTCGTGGAACGGTGAGTTTAAACCATCGTCTGACAGTTTGAGAAATAGCAGAGAAATGCAACATAGGATCGTGCGATGACATTCTAACAACCAAAAGATAAGTGCACCTGGTAGCTCTGTAGTTCTTTCCACGACTCCCAACAAAAGACGTGAAAGACAAGTGTGTTGCCATTTGTCAAGAAAAATAATAACCGGTAATGAAACAGTCTAAGGATTCGACATCAAGACGAAAATGCGGACCTGACAGTGGGTTGGGAAGATTTCTCAAAGACCGAAAAAAGCGTGGTAGGTCAGGTCGAACGTGAAAACCATGTTGGCGGTGTTCTCCTATGGTTGAGATATTGGAATTTGTGCACCAAGAATTTCTACCGGAGTGGCAAAACGTTCATTACTAATATTACCTAGACGTGCTGAAATATTTCAGAGATATTGTCAGAAGAAAATGGCTTGTGGTGCGGAGAAGCAGTCCTTGGTTTCTACATCATGACAATTCGTCAGCTAACACAATGCTGCTCGTTCTGGAATATTTGACAAAAACTAAAACAAATGAGCTTCCCTAGCTACTTTAATCACCAGAAGTGGAAACGGCGTTATACTAATAGAAAATGGGAATCTTTCTAAGGCGATTGGCAAGGCTGGATGAGTTCCATGAACGCTCGAAAATGTTGTACTAAAAAGTTCTGAACATGTTTGAAAAGATCTTGTATATACATATTCACAGATAAATAGCCAAGATAAACAAAAACAGAGACATACATTTGGTCGGACGGACAAAAGGTCGGGAGTAGATAAATAAGTTTTAATAAATCTTATTATACCTTTTGTGTTCTTAATCCTGGCGATTGAGGATTATATTCTATAGGCTGAACAGTCGTATACACATCATGTTTTCTCTGAGATCCTAAGGATAATCCTGCTTCTGCAAGTAGCGGCCTCTTTTCTTCAATGTCAGAACTAGACATGGCAGACTTAACTGTAATACGTTGAGGATAAATAAAATAGCCTAAGTTAAGCGTTCAGCGTTGGTCCAGCAAGATGCCTGAATTCGTATATGTCATGTAACAGCGTGTAACTTAAGCTCGTGTTTAAATCTTCAGGATACGGGAGTAATATATAGAACTATGGTGCAGATATTCAAATGGAACTTTCGACCTGTCATAATACGTATCAAGCAAACTTCACAACTTGAAGTGGGGAAATCAAGTAATTTGTTAACGTATTTGATTACTGTGAATTTTGTTTCGCAGTGTGCATACATGAGGACGATGTCACAAGTTACAGTTGTCAGAAATGTAATTAGCATGATGTCTCCAGTAAGAGAGGTATCACACGAAGGTCATGATTGGGTGGATTTACGCATAAGGTGCAGCTCAGACTTTATAACTAAATAAGAATTGTTTAATTCTTACAATCCCTTTTATTTCAAGAGTGATTTCATTTAAATAGCATAGTCTATTTAACGACATTTAACTTTAACGAATTAAACCAAAGGATTAAAAATGGATGTCGTTATTGTATAACTGCGCTTAACATAAATGATTAAGTCCTTTACAGCTTCCCATAGCGTAAGGCCCCAACACGCCTAAACCCCAACGACTTGATGATTAGAGTTTGCCGATGATTTCCCATTTTTGTTCTTTAGCCATAAACAGGTGCAAAATAAAATATGTTGACAATAGGTCACATAAACTGGTACTGAAAATACACAGAAAAAACAACAAATATGAGAATAACAACAATCAGATTGTGTTGGGAGACACTCCTACATGCTATGAAGGGATTCATATATCTTGGTAGCAATGTAGATAATGTTGGAGCTAGAAATAAAGTTATCAAAATATAAATTTAGTGGGCAAAATTAGTTTTAATTGCATTGTGGAACCTCATAGAAATTAACAGAAATTAGTTCCAACACTGCAATGTTAAGTCAGGTTAGGTCATCCCGTAACCATTGAGGTCATTGGGGCACACAAAAAGACATCCTCACAACCCCACGCCACCCTTCTCTGTCAGCGGCTGCTACCCGTACCTCTTCTGACCGGAGATTGGTCCATTCTTTTATGTTGTCCTCCCACATCTTTTTTGGGACGGCCTCTTCGTCGTCTGCCTTGCACCTTTCCGTCCAGGATCGTATTTGCAAGACTATTTGATCTCGATATGTGACCGTACCAAGCGAGTGTCCTTCTTTTGACAGTTGCCAAGAGGTCTTCAAAAGGCCATATTGCTGTTGTAATTCTATCTCATATTTCCTCATTTGTAACTCGATCTTTTTCGTAACATTTAAAAGTCTTCGGAAACATCTCATCTCCAAGGCCTGTATTCTTCGCTGAAGGTCAGCTGTAACTGTCCATGTCTCACAAGCATAGAGGTATATTGACAGGATCAATTTACGAATTAACCTGATTTTCTTGCATAGTGTTAACCGTTTATATTTCCAGATGTTGTTAGACCGTGCAAGCTCCGCTATTATATGTGCTATTCTGGCAACCACCTCAAATTTCGATCCTTCGTCACTGACAATCGACCCCAGATATTTAAAACGGTCAACCACTTCGAGTTCCTGACCATTAGCTTTTATTCTACTGTTGACACACTCGATGTTGTTGGTAATTAATTTTGTCTTTCCATCGTTTATCTCCATACAATAGTCAAGAGCTGTTTCATCGAGCTTTCTGACCCATTCCTGGAGTTCTGTTTCTGAACCCGCCAACCCGTCGATGGTATCTGCAAAACGAAGATTGGTAATCGTTCGCCCTCTATCTTGACAGTACCAACGTGACCTCCAAGTGCCTCACTCATAATTCCCTCAAGGAATATATTGAAAAGAGTTGGAGATAATGTACAACCCTGTCTCACACCAACTTATGTGCGAAACCAATCCCCACGCCTCCCATTCACAAGAACTGCGCTGGACGCCACATCATACAGGTGTTCAAGGACCTTTACATTTCCTTTGATTTTATACATCCTCATAGTTGCCCATACCACTTTATGCCACACCCTATCAAATGCTTTCTGAAAATCAACAAAAAACATGAAATAGTTTTTGTTGCTGTTCTAGATATTTCTCGCTTAGCAGCCTTAAATTAAATATATCTTCTGTAGTGCTTCTTCCCTGTCTGAACCCTGCTTGCTCCTCGGCAATGATGTTCTCTGCTTGGGGTTTCAATCGGACAAGGATTAATCTAAGCATGACCTTGCTAGGGTGGCTGAGGAGGCTTATTGTTCTGGAATGTTGGCACAGGTTTAGGTTTCCAGACTTAGGTAACGGTATAACAATTGATTTTGTCCATAAGTCCGGCCAGTTTCCTGTCGCTCATATTTTATTGCAGATGCACATCAGGCCTTCTACCACTACCTCCCTACCTGCCTGTAGGAGCTCTGTGGATATATTGTCCTCGCCGGCCACCTTCCCTCTTCTCAATGTCTTTACCGCTGCAGCTACCTCTTCCTTCGTTATCAGTTGGTTATCCTCTATAGTTGTTGGTGTTGGATGGATTGTTTTATCAGGTGCGTTCCGTCCCTCATAGCTGGGCATCATTGAGAAACACACTCTACGATACAGCTGTTAAACACATTGGCCCAATCACGCGCAAGCATAAGGACTGGTTTGATGAGAACGATCTAGAAATACAGGGCCTTCTCGATGCAAAACATGAAGCGCACAGGGAATACCAGAGGGACACACCATCTCCGACAGCAAAAGCTGCGTTCAATACTGCTCGCAAAGCTGTCCAGACCAGGCTTAGAGAGATGCAAGACTCCTGGCTCAGCAAAAGAGCTGACGAAATTGAGATGTTCGCCGAGCGTCATGACACCAAACGGTTTTACGAGGCACTGAAAGCTCTCTACGGCCCGCAGCCCTCTAGTAATACTCCAGTTCGCAGTGCGGATGGGGTACTGCTAACAGATAAGGTTCAGATTCTAGACAGATGGGCAGACCACTTCTGCAAAATACTAAACCACCCATCGTCCATAAATAAAGAGGCCATCCGGCGAATGCCGCAGGTGGAACTGAACCTGGCGTTGGATGAAGTCATTACTGAGGAGGAAGTCGACAGGGCAATCAGTTCACTATCTATAGGAAAAGCTCCAGGAGCTGATGCAATACCAGCAGAGGTATATAAGACAGCTGGCCCATCCCTCACCAGAAGGATCACTGAACTCTTCTGTCACATGTGGGCTGTAGGTAAAATTCCGCAGGAGCTAAAGGACGCCTCAATCGTTCACCTATACAAAAGAAAAGGCAATCGTCAGGAATGCGACAATCATCGAGGAATATCGCTACTCTCCGTAGCAGGCAAGATCCTAGCGCGCTTACTGCTAAACAGGCTCAACAAACACCTTGAACAAAGCCACCACCTCCCAGAAAGCCAATGTGGATTCAGAGCCGGAAGAGGAACAGTGGACATGATTTTTGCCGCTCACCAAGTACAAGAGAAGTGTCGAGAGCAAAATCAGGCCTTGTACACCACATTTATTGATTTGACAAAGGCATTTGATACAGTAAACAGAGGAGGGCTGTGGATGATAATGTCTAAGTTTGGCTGCCCCAACAAGTTCATAACAATGGTGAAACAGCTACACGAAGGCATGTGTGCTCGTGTACTGGACAGCGGTGCAATCTCTAAAACGTTTCTAGTATCAAACGGAGTAAAACAAGGATGTGTACTCGCCCCGACTTTGTTCAGCATGATGTTCGCGGCCACGATGACAGACGCCTTCAGATCATTGGAGCTTGGAATACCCATAAATTACCGCACAGATGGCAAGTTACTCAATTCCAGAAGAATGAAGGCCAAAACCAAAGTGGCTGGCGACATAATCAGGGAACTTGTATTTGCTGACGACTGTGCTCTAATGAGCAACTCAGAACTGAACATGCAGGTTGGAATGGACCAGTTCTCTGCCGCATGCGAAAATTTTGGCCTGACCATAAATGCCAAAAAAACAGAGGTCATGTACCAACCAGCACCAGGCATGCCGTACACAAAACCAGAGACTACAGTCAGCGGGCAGACGTTGAATGCCGTAGACAAATTCACATATCTGGGCAGCACGCTGTCGAGATCTGTCAGCCTAGACGATGAGGTGGCAAGCAGAATAGCAAAGGCCAGCACAGCATTTTGTAGAATGCGCTCGATGGTCTGGGCACGTCGTGGCATCAGCGTCAAGACCAAATTGAAAGTCTATCGTGCAACCATCATTCCAACCCTACTATACGCTTGCGAAAGCTGGACTGTATACTCTGGACATGCAAGGAGGTTAAACCACTTCCACACAGGTTGCCTGAGGCGAATATTCCACATCTGATGGCAAGATCGTGTCACTGACATCGAGGTTCTCTCGAGGGCTAACATGCCCAGCATACATGCACTGCTAGAAAAAGCACGACTAGGATGGGCCGGACACCTCGTCCGTATGTCAGACGAGCGGCTCCCAAAGAAGCTTCTCTACTGCGAGCTGAGAGACGGATGGCGCGAGAGAGGGCGCCCAAAGAAACGTTTTAAAGACGGTCTGAAGGACTCACTAAAAAGTTGCCAGATAGACTTCGACACCTGGGAATGTCTTGCGAAAAACAGATCTGACTGGAGAAGTGCAGTCAAATCGGGTGTAGCTGCCGGTGAAGATGACCGTGTTGTAAAAGCCCAGAACAGACGCGGAAATCCCGAGCAGCGGGAACACCATCCCCTTCTACAACCCTCGTGTGCCCGATATGAAGCAGATGTTTTCGTGCTCGCATTGGCCTGTTCAGCCACATGCTCACCCACGCCCAACAGGGAAATCTGTGACAAGGATGATGTCGGCGGTCCTCATCGACAACGATGGACAGCTATTATTACAGCTGTATAACTCGGAACAGTACTCTGTCCATCGTGTCAGTACGTCATTGTCATCAATAAGGCACTTGCCCCTTTTATACTGGATCATAAAGTTCCTGTCTTGTCTTGGTGTTACCAGTTCTTTGACCACCTTGTATGCTTCGTTAGCATACATACTGTCAAGTAATTTATATTATTGTTTTTTTTTTTGCATTCGTCTTATTTCTCTATTCCCCATGGCGGTGTGGATTGCACTACGGTTTTTATTTTCCGCCTGTCGGCATAGTGTATCCGACTTCGGCATGCATTTTATGTAAGGGTCTGCTTCCTCCTGCATTTTATAAGTGTTTGCTTCCCCGGGATAACGGCCGGTGCTGTGATGGGGATCGAACCCAGCACCTTCGGAGTTGTGAGCCGTGTCACTTAACCACTAGCCCACGCCGTCCCCACGTTCTATTATATAACTCTGAAACATAAATCACAACTAAGGGAATCACATCGAACCTCACCTTGTTAGCCAGACTGTTGTCCTCGACAACAGCCCGTTTCCAGGACGACCGAGGAGGTCAGGTGAGGGTCTTAGCCAGTACATTTCTCCTGACCCTGGCTAACATTGTTTGATCAGTCTGTTTTGTCTGACCAGACGTTAGCCTCATCGTCCTCAAAGCTGTAAGTTTAAATTGTGTGTCGACTGGAAACGACAGAATGAGGAGATATGTATGCAGGGTTGTTCGATAAAGTTGTATCTACTTTTTGGACTTTCACGTTCCTTTCAAACCATAGACAAAGTCTCTGTTATTTTGACAGGCAGTTCATGTGTCCAGGTTGTGGTGTAACAGATCCATGTGGAGCAGTAGAGATTGAAGATGGGGACTTATTCTCTGAGAGCCAACAAATTGTCTGAGAAAGTATGTATCAAAGCCAGGTCAAATAAGGGACAGAACTGGAAACGTGAGATAGAGCTGGGTTATCTGAGTTTGTAATGCCTTACTCCCTTCGTTATTTGAGCGACTGGGAATGGTGCGCCAGGTTGTCACAGGTAGAATGAGTGTGACAGTTAGAGATGCGTCAATGATTTCGAGATGGGAGGAGCCAAGATATAGTTAACGGATAACCAGTCGGCTGAAAGGGAACACTCGTTGACCATATTGGTTTAACTAGGCTAGAATGGGTCTTTAAAGAGAGGACATGGGATATTCGGCATTCGAGAACAGATCTAGAAGACTGTCCCACTCTGTGTGTGCGTGCGTGCGTCGGTTTTTGCACTATGTCCTCATTTTTCTTTGAACAGAAGAGATGTATTTGCCTATTCAGGGGCCGCTGTAGTCAAGAGGCTAAGACACTCGCCTCTCATAGTGATGAACGGAAACAGTGGGCGATCGAATCCCGCAAGTTTCAAGCGACCCCTTGTCTCACGGGAGGTAAGACCAGAGTGCCTGCATCCCGAGTTACTTCCAGTCGTCTCGACCAATAGTCTTGCCACTGATTCAATGTAACTCGGGATAAGAGTGAGATTGATGACCAGCGCATATTCTTGCTCAGTATAATCCTCATACAGCGCACATCACAGTATTAAGACAAAACCGTCTAATCTTGTGGCCATCATCGCTCGAGTTGGGCAATAACTTTACCACTGATCGTACTCCTGTGTCCTGGTGAGTTTTAATTTATAGCGCTGTCATTCAGAATGAAACAAATGATAGACAAGGAACTCGTCAAAGCCAATTTGGTAAGATTGTATTTTATTCCTTTCACGCACACCTTCATATCAATTAATCTGTCAGATAATACGCATAATTAGAAGCTCCTAATTTTAGGTATGAAAACACCAGCAAGATAGCTCTTTCTCTACATTTTGGTAATCACCATACAAGAATAATCTCTGTTGACATCGAGCTAACTAGGTGACATTTGTAGCAGTGGTTACTAACCTTGATTCTAGACAATAGTAGAAGACCATGCATTTTTGATTAATATATAACATTATGTTTGTTTCAAAGATGGACAATCCATACAAAAAGATGACTTAAAGTATATATATATATATATATATATATATATATATATATATATATATAAATATATATACGCTTCGATGTATCAGCCAAATCTACTGAATACAACATCAAAGTAGAAAACAAATTTGAGGCGTTGCTTGCGGTACAGGAAGAGATGACATCTGAGGAGTTGACATCGTACGCAAGGGATATTTTGATCTCGACAGCGAAAGAAATGATTCCCAAGATATCGCACAAGACACAGAGCTATATAACAGAGGAAACACAGAAACTCATTGCAGAAAGGCAACAATTAAAACAAATGGGAAGTAAGGGTAGCAACACAGCATATAAAAACTGCGCAAGAAAAGTTAGAAGAGAAATAAGAAAAGATAAAAGAAGATACATAGCAGAAACGTGTAAGGATATAGAAAACCTACAACAACAAATCAGACAGAGAGATACATTTAAAGCAATGAGAACACTGACAAGGGAGTTCTGTCCGGTCCCACATGTCATAAATGACAAAGAGGATAACACATTAACAGAAACCAAAGACATACTGAACAGATGGAGAGAGTACTGCAGAACCATGTATGGAGATAGCACAAAGCGCTCAGTTACAATCCTACCAAAGGAAGAGAAAGAACCTGAACCAACATTGGAAGAAGTACGCTCTGCAATTAAAAGTCTGAAAAAGGGACAGTCCCCAGGATGCGATGATATTCCAGCAGAGCTAATACAAGCAGGAGGGGAGGCATGTGCTCGAGTCTATTACAAGCTGTGAAAGCAGATATGGCACAGCGCAGAGTGGCCAGAAGCATGGAAGAAATCAATTTATATTCCCCTCCCCAAAAAAGGCAACCTGAAGCTGTGCACGAACTACCGAACTATCGCACTGATCAGCCATGCTAGCAAGATACTCTTGCGAATCCTATTAAGAAGGATAGAGAAAAGGTTTGAATCTGAAATTCACGTAGTCCAGGCAGGTTTTAGGAAAGACAGAGGGACCCGGGACCACTAATTCAATTTAAGGAATATCTATGAAAAATGTAGAGAGTTTAATGTAGACCTGTACACATGTTTTATTGATTACACTAAGGCCTTCGACACGGTAAAACACCAAAATCTGCGGAGAATCATGGGGGAAATGGGGTTTCCTTTGCACATAGTCCATCTCATTGAAACATTATACCAAGATCAACAAGCCGCTGTCCGGGTATCTGGGCAAACATCGGATTGGTTTGCAGTACAAAAGGGAGTCCGACAGGGATGTATCCTCTCACCTTATCTGTACAACATATATGTGGAATGTATAATGAGAAATGTTCGAGAAGACGAGAACATTGAAAGTTTCAACCCATTTACGACTGGGGGGTACGAGATTCCAGAGTTACAATACGCAGACGACACAATGATACTATCAAGAAGTGCAGAAGGGCTAGAGCAGCTACTTTCAGCCGTTAATGGACATAGTAAAGATCAAAACCTGTTCATAAACATAAATAAAACAAAGATAATGACCACCGACAAAACACAATGTCAGCATAAATTTTCAGTGGGTGGTGAGGAAATAGATCAGGTCACACATTTTGAATATCTGGGCTCCAGAATTGACAAAAATGGCGACTGCTCGAAAGAAATCAGAAGAAGACCAGCTATGGCAATGCAGAGACTGAACAGCCTGAAGAAATTATGGCAGAGCACCAACAAAATGATAAAAGTAAAAGTCTTGAGAGCCTGTGTTTTTCCTGTGGCAGCTTATGGCTGTGAATCATGGACGATTACCAAAACTTCTAGACAAAGAATCGAATCCTTCGAGTCAAAATGTTACAGAAAGATCCTCAGAATACCCTGGACAGAGAAAAGAACAAATGTAGACATTCGGCAAGAGTTGAGCATAGAGGAGAACTGGTTTATCAATTCCATTTTGGCTAGAAAATGCAAATACTTTGGTCACATCAAGAGACACAACGGTCTAGAGAGAACGGTGATGGAAGGTATGGTGCTAGGCAAAAAAGGAAGGGGTAGACCAAGAAGACGATGGCACCAAGATATCCAGGAATACCTGAGTATGACAGTGGCGGAAGCTGGTGTTTTGGCAAGGGAACGAGTCTCTTTCAGACAGACTGTGATGGGAGCGACGTTCTACAAAGGACATGCTACATTATGATAATTTTAGTACTGATAATGCGTTTAGGCGACCAAGGCACTTATTGTTCTGATAAGATTGCAAGATATATATATATATATATCGGCACCGCCTCTCTTTCTTCAACCATGTGGTACGCCTCACTCAGGACATCCCGGTTCGACAACTTTCGGGACGAAAACGGCCATACCCCTCATGTGGCGACCCCATGGCCGTCCGTGCATCATTAGCTGAAGTACATAACCTCTACTCCATCTTCCCTGCATCAGCCATGGTCATGGACGGAAAGCGCAACGGGTCCTGGTTTTTATCGATCTTTGGCTTTTAGTACTTCAGCAGCGTTACTTTATTTGTACAACTAAAAGGACCGTAATGGAATCCACGAGACCTTATATTGTATTTTTTTTTAAAGACATCATGACAGACCTTATTATATATTGAATTTTTTTCTTTAAAGACATCATGACAGACCTTATGCTTTCTATTAAAAACATTTCGTTCCTCAACCAGGGACTTCGTCAGAGAGAAAAAAACTAAGCCTGCTTCATAACGTCATTGACTGTTGTAAGCGTAACGATTTTTATGTTTTTATCCGTTTTATTATAGTTACGTTGTTACAGAGCTTTCAGTACAATGCTTTTATATTGTTCATAATTGTTTAAGTGTCATGGATGCATGTTATTTACTTCCAATTGCTTTTACTTTACATTATAAAAATCGTTTCAATTTCCGATTAAGTCAGTTCGTCAAGAAACGCATCCTCAGCCTAAATCGAGGGCTACTTTCATAGTATACTTTATTATAGCATTGTGCTTTTCTGTGCTGTACAGTCACTAGAGTTTAGACCGGGATTATACTTTGTTATGACTCACATGATTTGATATAACCAAAACGACTACGTTTGAAACAATTATATTTCTTCTCTCTATTGTTTTTCAATCACTCAGATTGCCACACTCAAACGACTAACAGAAAGTCTTGGTATGATTTCAAATTACAAACAGCATGATAATCATGGAAAACATAGAATAGCATATGCTGACTTAGATATAGAGTTAAGCAAATGAAAAAGCTATAATAATGGGCTAATTATCATTAAATATGTACATTCATAAAAACCAAAATCTTGTGATGATATCTGTGTTTCATTATTTCTTCCACAATGTGCAAAATTCATAACATCACAGCTTCAAAATTAAGAGGTAGACCAGACATGGAGGTCGCAGGATAGAGAGTAAATATTTCAATGCGATCAAACCAGCAGATTCCATCCAGCGAGTTTGTTCTGAATGCTGCAAACATTGCCCATTATGGAATCTATACATGATAATTTTACAAGCAATCTTTTTCTGGTGATTAGTGAAACCAACAAAGCATGCCGACTAATTGTTGTGTGTGCATGTGCATGTCTGTGAATGTGATATATATATATATATATATATATATATATATATATATATATATATATATATATATATATATATATATATATATATATGAAAGAACAAATGTAGACATTCGGCAAGAGTTGAGCATAGAGGAGAACTGGTTTATCAATTCCATTTTGGCTAGAAAATGCAAATACTTTGGTCACATCAAGAGACACAACGGTCTTGAGAGGACGGTGATGGAAGGTATGGTGCCAGGCAAAAGAGGAAGGGGTAGACCAAGAAGACGATGGCATCAAGATATCCAGGAGTGCCTGAGTATGACAGTGGCGGAAGCTGGTGTTTTGGCAAGGGAACGAGTCTCTTTCAGACAGACTGTGATGGGAGCGACGTTCTACAAAGGACATGCTACATGATGATGATATATATATATATATATATATATATATATATATATATATATATATATATATATATATATATATATATATATATATATATATATATATATATATATACAACACATTGATCAGATATCTTCCTTTTCTCACAAATGGTTCGAAATACGAAAACGTTTATAAAAACAAATAATATATCTAAATGATATATTGCTCATTCGCTGATAATACAAAGAAAATATTTTTTGTAGCTGTTTTAATAAAAAAAAATTTTAAACTGTCATATATATTGTATCAATTCATGTGGTTAATAATAGTGGTTGGTTTTATGAAACTATCACTTCAGCATGTACTCCAATTGCTGGCTTCCGCAGGAGGAATTTTTAGAGTAACAGAATAAAGGCTACTTGACCACCCTCTCCTCAACTAACAAACCGCTTAGCCACCCTCTCCTCAACTAACAAACCTCTTGACCACCCTCTCCTCAACTAACAAACCGCTTAGCCACCCTCTCCTCAACTAACAAACCGCTTAGCCACCCTCTCCTCAACTAACAAACCTCTTGACCACCCTCTCCTCAACTAACAAACCTCTTGACCACCCTCTCCTCAACTAACAAACCTCTTGACCACCCTCTCCTCAACTAACAAACCGCTTAGCCACCCTCTCCTCAAATAACAAACCTCTTGACCACCCTCTCCTCAACTAACAAACCGCTTGTCCACACTCTCCTCAACTAACAAACCGCTTGATCACCCTCTCCTCAACTAACAAACCACTTGGCCACCCTCTCCTCAACTAACAAACCGCTTGGCCACCCTCTCCTCAACTAACAAACCGCTTGGCCACCCTCTCTTCAACTAACAAACCGCTTGATCACCCTCTCAACTAACAAACCGCTTGATCACTCTTTCAACTAACAAACCGCTTGATCACCCTCTCAACTAACAAACCGCTTGATCACCCTCTCAACTAACAAACCGCTTGATCACCCTCTCAACTAACAAACCTCTTGACCACCCTCTCCTCAACTAACAAACTGTTTGACCACCTTCTCCTCAACTAACAAACTGTTTGACCACCCTCTCCTCAACTAATCATTTGATTTCCCACCCTCTCCTCAACGAAACAGAATTCAGTTATTATAATAAGCACATTGTTTATTTGATCTGCATCGGCTCACATATCATAACATTAATATGGTGACAAATAAACGCACATTTTTAATTTGACAAATTAGTTATGAAAAGCACTTTAGTTGTGCAATTAAGAAATATTTTACTAAATTGTATAAATAAAAATGCATGGAATATTTCCAGGTTTACAAATATAATACAAGACATTCTATTTTTTTTTTAAGGTAATTAGAGATTTTTGTTCAAATGAAAAGGGCGCAAAATACGTTAGGTCTACCTATGAAACATGAACTAATGTAATGCATCAGTATATGTTCACATGTTCATATACAAGTATGAGCTATATTTACAAGAGGCATTCAAATCAAACCGGGACTTTGTGTTATAGTTCCACCTGAATAGGTTATAGTGAGCTAGAACTACTATCATTAGTTAGGAGCACATGTGTCCTATTACTGCTAGATGGCTCATTTGACATGAGCCAGTCACGTGACAGATAAATAAAAATGGCACACACTACTGTTAATGCTTGCATGGAACAGCGTGTTGTGATGAAGTTTCTTGTGAAGGAAGGTGCGAAAACTGCAGAAATGTACAGAAGACTGCAATCACAATACAGTGATGAGACACTCAGTCGCAGAAAGACATTTGAATGGTGTTAACGTTTTAGAGATGGACGTACATCCGTGTGTGATGATCCCGACGGTGGTGGCTCTTAACCCACCATTGTAAATATCCAGATTGTGGAACGCCTTAACCTGGAAAATCCACGAATTAACATGTCGCGAAATTGTATGAGAGCCAAGTCTTTCTCTGGGTACGGTGAACACAATTATTTATGAACATTTTCATTTTCGGAAGGTTAGTGCACATTGGGTGCTAAGACAGCTTTCCACTTTTGACCGACAAAGAAGAGTTCACCTGCACTGAATTGAAGAAACGTTTTGACATGGAAGGGCATGACTTTTTTTATCACTTCATTACATGTGACGAAACCTGGGGTCTTCACTACATGTGACGAAACCTGAGTGTATCATTTTACTCCTGAATCGAAATGAGCATCCAAGCAGTGGAAGCACACGCAATCACCGCCATTCACACAATTCCGTCTGGAGTTGATGTGATGGCGAATGTTTTATGGGACAAACTTGGCATCATTCATGTTGATTTTCTGCTCTGTGGTACCACTATCAATAGTGAACAATGCATATGCATTTTGAGTGATGTGCATAACTGTCTGTGGGAAAAAAAACGGCCTGGTTTGATCACAGAGGGCATCCTGCGTCTGCAAGATAACGCTCGACCTCATACGTCTGACCGCACTATGTGACATCTGCTGCAACTCAGCTGGGAGATATTGCTACATTCACTTTACAGCCTAGATTTTGTTTCAAGTGAGTTCCACCTGTTTGTAGTGAGTGACACACAGATGAAGCCAAGCACAGCACAACCGCCTGGAGGTCCCCGGTCTATGTTCAACAGCATGCTCTGGATTTGAGGAAAGCTACTGCAACCCACCACTTAATGTCCTTTTCAGGGCGCACAAAAGAGTAACCTACTCATTGTGGGCAATCGCAAACAACAACTCTCCAACTCATGACATTTTTCACTAATCTGCACAAACTAAAAATCTGCTGCGTGTGACAGGATTTGACTGAATGCTCTTAGACACAATGCTCTAAATATGTTACAGTGATCTATCTATCTGTGTTTTTTTAAAATGCCAAACATAGCGCATAAGGCAGAAACAAATGCTCTCCAGTTTGAATGGTGGGACGCTACTTTAGTAAGTCCTTGTGTGTTGTTTAGACCCATAGTTAAGCGCTCTCTGTTGATCGTTCTTTAAAGAGTCTCTTTTGGCCTTCATAGCTTTCTGCTGACGTCTGAAACCCACATAACTGCCTGTAATTGGAGTATTTTTCTGTTAATTCTAAACGCATGCACGATGGTATTTGTCCACCGTGTTTTCCGCATGATACTAGAAACATATTGCTGGGTCGTGTTATACACGGATAACAAGGTGAATATCTCACTTTCCAAGAATTTGGAGGAAAAGATAATAAATATGATTGTGTGTTCGCGTGCGCGCATGTATGTGGTAATGTGATTGAATTTTATTTCCAAAAATATATTTGCTAATGACAGACAACAAGATATGTTTATGCGTGCGTGTTTGTGTGTGCGTGCGAGTGTATGTATGTGCGTGCGAGTGTATGTATGTGTATACATGTGAGTGCTAAGAGCGTCCGATTAGTGTAGTGGTAGAGCATTCACTTTTCACGGTAAAGGTACAGGGTTCAACTCCCAGGACCGTCATGCTCCAGTCGGCCCAGCTGTAAACGGCTATCTGGCATACGACTAAGGAAGTAAAAGGCAGACAGAAATGAAACTGGTCACCCTACCTCATACAAAATATGGTTTAGTATTATAAAGTCCCCACCCCTCTGCCAGTAACCGCTCACATTTGCTCAGACAAAGCATCATTCTCTCTTTCTATGATTATCTAAATTGTATCTGCCTGTTTCTGGGTGTCTGTGTGGTGTCTTTGCATATGGTTTGGCTTGGCTTCGTTCATTATCAATCTTCCGCTACAAACCCTGAAAAGGGCTTAAGTATCAGAATGTAATTCAGAGAACGGAATGCCCTGTGTCGTAGTTTACAGCTTGATTGCGATATTTGCATCTTTCGGTCCAACACATTCGACTTCAGCAAGCATTTATTTTAGTACCGAGTTAGCATTCCATCTTCGATCCCTTCTCCTTAGTCAGTCTGCTCTGTTGCAGCATGTTGTCCAGGAACACCGCATGGAGGTGTAGAAGGGTCTTGTCAGCTCTGGTTGGCTGACCCTGACACTAGCAGTCAGGTATGGGTCGCCGGCTTCTGCAGCTCATGCGCTGCTCATTATCTTCGAAAAGGTAGATAAGCCTTTGTGGGTGTCAGTTTGTGAGTATATAAATGTATGTGTGTGTGTGTGTGTGTGCATACATGCCAGTTTGTGAGAGTGTAGGACAGCCACAGTGGTTTAATTTAGCAAAATAGTGGCAAGATAAACCATAATATAGCAGAGACGTATATCTGTATTTATTTATTTATGTATGTATGTATGTATGTATGTATGTATGTATGTATGTTTATATGTAGGTATTTATTTGTATTTTGTCGGTATGGGAATGTGTGTACATACATGTGTATGTGTGTTATGTCTGTATGTGCGTTTGTGTGCATGTATATACATGTATTTTCAGGCTTGGTTATGAGAGTGTTTGAGTGCTATCAGTGAGATCAATGGACCAGAATGTGCATTTAGATTTACACAACCGGACATATAAACTCGACTACTTATATTTAAATAGAAAACAAACTAAAATAAAAGCTTCACAAATAATAAATTATGCAACTGAAACGTTCCTATTTACATAGACCCCCTAAAAAAACTACTAATTAATCAACTTAATACACATTATCAACTTTATTGTAGTTCATTTCGAAAGCAAACTACAAGAAATGGAAACATCTGTATTTAACAATTATTTTAATCAATTAATTTCACAGCTATCATAGCAAAACAGGTAGTTATTTTATAATTATATTTTAAGTTGACACTTATATTAAGTTGACACCTATATTAAGGCGACACCTATATTAAGTGACCCATACATGAAGTGGACACATATTAAGATGACACCTATATTTCTAAACAATATATTATCTCAGCCAGTTAGTGACGGCGTGGGCTAGTGGTTAAGTGACACCGCTCACAACCAGAAGGTGCTGGGTTTGATCCCCATCACAGCACTGGCCGTTACCCCGGGATAGCAAACCCTTAGAAAATGCAGGAGGAAGCAGACTTTTACATAAAATGCATGCTGAAGTCGAACGCACTGGGTCGACAGGCATAAAATAAAAACCACAGTGCAACGCACACCAACTTGGGGAATAGAGAAATGAGGCGAAAGCAAAAAAAAAAAAAAAAAGAAATCTCAGTCCGTTGTTCAGTTTCTATTGCTCTAACTGAATCGGAAAGTTCTAGTCCTCTAATGTTCTAATGTAGCCACATCAAGAATGAAAAATCGCTTTCTGCCCTCTTACAATATCTTGTTCCAGTGATATGACACATATAATGTCTGAAAAAGGTGATTAAGATGCAGGCACATAATACAATTCTGCTTACCAAAACGTCGCTATATACCTTTACATGTATTTCCTTAATTCAAAAACTATGTATAAAGGTCACTTCAAGATGGTCCACCTTCTTCAACTTCAAGACCATTTTGGTAAAATCGCAAATGTATTCATTATAAATGTAATTATATAAATTAGTTGTGTATGAGCGTGTGTTCCACACTTATTTACTCGGTACCGGTGTTCGGCCATCTTGAATTATCACAAAAAGCAGTTATTGACAGAAGATAATATTTCTGTTCTTATTACATATCTATCATTCAATCACATTATTCTTGCACGTTGATGCTCTAGTGAAGATCTCTGTGAAGCTTGTAAGGTAGAGGTCCACGACGTTTATTCCTTGGATCGTTTCGCTCGTATAAGGAGGAACAGGAAGGCAGTTAAGTAAACACCAGCGAAAATCCCTGAGAGTATGGCAACATCTTCTCCTACATCATCCTAAGGAGTAATAACATATTTGATATAGTCAATCTTTTAATGCTATCTTCAGTGCTGGTGGTGTTGGCTATGCAGTCCAGCTAGTATCACTTAATGTAGTAGTAATAATAATATGTTTGATATCGGCAGTAACAATACAAGCGGTGATGGTAGAAATAGCGGTGGTGGCAGTAGTGAAGGTGGTAGTGGGTAACAGCAGTAGCTGTAGTAGTAGTGCCAATAGTAGCAGTAAAAGTAATATTAGTGATGCTTGTAGTATCTGCAGCAGCAATACAGTGGTGTAAAAGGCAGAAATCATCACAGTAGTAGCTGTAGGTGTAATAGTAGTAGTGGTTTGGCACTAATAATAGCAGTGAGAATAAAGGTAGCTGTAGTGACAATAGTAGGAGTCCAAGTATTACCTGTGGTGATGATAGTAGTAACAATGGTTATGGTAGTAGTAACAGTGGTGATAGTAGTAGTAATTGTAGTGATGGCAGAAGTAGCAGTGGTGATGGTAGTAGTAACAGTGTGGTGATTGTAGCAGTAATAGTGGGGATGTTAAGAGTAACAGTGGTGATGGTAGTAGTCTTCTTCTTCTTCATTCTCAATCTCCCACTACCAAACCCTGAAAGGGCTTAAGTAGCAGAATGTAGTCCAGAGAATGGAATGTCTTGTGTCGTAGTTTACAGCTTGACTTTACAGCACCTTTCGGTCCAACACATCAGACTTCAGCAAGCATTTTTTTTGGTACCGGGTTAGCATTCCCTCTTCGATCCCTTCTCCTTAGCCAGTCTGCCCTGCTGCAGCCTGTTATCCAGGATCACCGCGTGGAGGTGTAGAAGGGTCTTGGCAGCTCTGGTTCGCTGGCCCTGACACTAGCAGTCAGCTATGGGTTGCTGACCACTGCAGCTCATGCGCTGCTCAGCATCCCGATGGAAGTAGTAAAAGTGGTGATGGTATAAGTAACAGTGATGATTGTAGTAGTAACATTGGCGATGTTACATGATAGTAACACCAGTAGATATGATGAAATGGTAGAGATATGGCAATAGAAAAATGAGTGGGCATTGTAGTAACCGTAGATGTGATGGTAGGGGTCAAATGTGTAATAACATTGGTGGTACCATCACAGGTTCACTACAACTGGTAAAGATATGAAAGTTATTTGTGTTGTGGTAATACTAAGACAGGTTCACTACGACTGGTCAGGATATGAAAGTTATTTGTGTTGTGGTAATACCAAGACAGGTTCACTACAACTGGTAAAGATATGAAAGTTATTTGTGTTGTGGTAATACTAAGACAGGTTCACTACAACTGGTAAAGATATGAAAGTTATTTGTGTTGTGGTAATACTAAGACAGGTTCACTACAACTGGTAAAGATATGAAAGTTATTTGTGTTTTGGTAATACTAAGACAGGTTCACTACAACTGGTAAAGATATGAAAGTTATTTGTGTTGTGGTAATACTAAGACAGGTTCACTACAACTGGTCAGGAAATGAAAGTTATTTGTGTTGTGGTAATACTAAGACAGGTTCACTACAACTGGTAAAGATATGAAAGTTATTTGTGTTGTGGTAATACTAAGACAGGTTCACTACAACTGGTCAGGATATGAAAGTTATTTGTGTTGTGGTAATACTAAGACAGGTTCACTACGACTGGTCAGGATATGAAAGTTATTTATGTTGTGGTGATACTCATGTTGAGTGATACAAAAATGACACCTCTGGTCAAAATATTTAGATGTATCTATTGCAGTTGCTAATGGCTGTAATATGATGACAGTGTCAACCACTTATTAATACCTTATTCATGCTATTGTAATCTAAAACTTCGAGCCCATTACGAAAGAGACACTTCTGTGCCTCACAGATCTCAAATTGAGTGGCATTAGCGGGTACTGTCTTGTTCTCACAATCTGTTTAAAGAGCAAACAATTAAAATATCATTTTTAGACAAATAACAATCAACAGTAAGGCAATTTCACAACATTATATGCAAAAAACTTCAACATCAGAATTGATAGATATGACCAAGGTTATGAAGTTTGCAGGTATGTTAGTGCATGCACCAATTTGGTTGTTTGTCTTAGTTATGTATTTTTAAGGAGAACTGACATCACGTGACTAGGGGCAGACCTATGTGTGCTCAATCTGTTAGCAGATGGCTAGAGTTTTGATACTCATGTTGCCTGTACCTCGCTGGATATACACAATCTTGATCTATCCTTGGAGGCTCCCTTCAATCTCGACCCACTCCTCATCCCAAACTCTTACAGACTACGTATCACTGATTCATTCACCATCAAACAGTCACTGATTGAGTTCACTATGCCCCTCCCCTCCCCCAAATTGTCCTATCCATATCTATCATCGCATTAATGTGGGAGATTACACTGTCAGCATATCAGCTCTGTTCTTCTCTTCAGCCTCACCATTGCCGGACCTTATACTGAGCATCACCATGGCAGAGTAAGTTTACCTTGTCGTGAGCCTCACAGTGGCCAAGTAAGTTTACCTTATACTGAGCATCACCATGGCAGAGTAAGTTTACCTTGGCGTGAGCCTCACAGTGGCCAAGTAAGTTTACCTTATACTGAGCATCACCATGGCAGAGTAAGTTTACCTTGTCCTGAGCCTCACAGTGGCCAAGTAAGTTTACCTTATACTGAGCATCACCATGGCAGAGTAAGTTTACATTGTCCTGAGCCTCACAGTGGCCAAGTAAGTTTACCTTATACTGAGCATCACCATGGCAGAGTAAGTTTACCTTGTCGTGAGCCTCACAGTGGCCAAGTAAGTTTACCTTATACTGAGCATCACCATGGCAGAGTAAGTTTACCTTGTCCTGAGCCTCACCATGACCAAGTTAAGCTTATCTTATTCTGGGCCTCACAGTGGCCAAGAAAGCTTATTTTGCTCTGAGCCTTACCAAAGCCAGGTTTGCTGATTCACGCAAACTTTTTACAAAATTATTTACTCATTTGCCGTTTTTCCTAGAGCATAGTGCATTGCACCATGCGTTTATTGCTTTGTGTATGTGTATTGTTGTTTCTTTTTGCGCTCTTTGCGACCGAGTGTATCCAAATTCAGTATTGGTTTACTTCACGTAACAACACTACCTTGCAGAATCCGAGGATATGTATGTTTTGGTTTCGTGCCGTGTCACTCTCTAACCACTTCACTACTCAGTCTCACACAAGTTAGATTGAAGTCTCTATGTCTGCTATACAATAATACACCCATGTCTGGGACTTCGACAGTTCATATTAATTAAGATTCCTGCAAAATATCCACCCTGATTAATGATGTCTCCATAAAGTCACCACAGAGCTGACGTAAACTTACAGATTCATTTATAGAAATGAAGTTAGTTACAGCCTATGTAACCGTGTTATTGAATTTAAATATAAATTTACTTATGTTCACAATCCTTCTAGAGGTGATGGTGGGAAACGCCCGGTAGTATGACCTCACACAATGGCGGCTTAATGGTTACCACCACTGCTTATGCAGAGTGCAGGATCTCATGTGGCTGAGTAGGTTGAATGTCAGCATGGAAAAATCTGGAGACCCCACAGATGCACGTTTCTAGTTAGCTGCAACTAGGAAACCATCCACAAACTTAATTTTAATAGTTACACATGCTGCCGAAAGACAAACCAATGAAAATGCAGAATGACACCATCTAAGGGCCGAAGATGATTTGCAGAACGAATGGACAACTTGCTGCTACCTGGTACCAGGGAGAGATCTGCTAGATTGAATACGAGGATTTCAGTTTAAAACTACTACCTCGTATAGAAGGACTAATTGGCTAGCAAATGAGAAAGAAAGAAAATTTAATGCAAACGAGAACACAAATTTTATCGGAAGTTAGACCATTTATCCTAGACAATATATACATCCATCCCATCCCTCAGTAATGCGTTAGGTAACCGACTGACAAAGCTAATGTATTATACCTATATGTTCCAAGTCCTCCCATTGGTTTATCATCATGATCTCGAAGGAATACTTAAACCATGAAATGGCGTCCATCCACACAAAATAGTCCGGAGTGGAGCTGTAAAATAAAGGATGAATAAATTTGTATGTTAGTGCTCTTGAATATTCCATAACTAATGCGTAAATTTTTTCTACAATATACGATGAAGAGCTTCCAAATAGTTACATGATCTAATCTATGCAACATTCCTGACAGATTCGTAAGAAGGAAAGAGTTAGACACACTGATAATAGCTACATAATCCTTCTATACAGTTTTTTATGGTGTACAAGCTATTAAATGAGGCTCTCAATATAAGAGGCTGGGTAACAATATTCATTTTAATACACATTTTAAAACAAATGTGTATCAAAATGTATTAAGCTAACCAAATGATTACTTTTAGTATAAATTTCATCTTTAAAAAATCCAACAAAATATGGTAAATGTGGAAGAATTTTGATGAACAAAATAATTTGATCACTCATTAGAAAGCATATATTAATTCAAGATCAAGAGAAACAAAATAAAGGACTACTTTTACACACAGTGATGGAGCAACCATGACTCAATGATCCACCAAAGTCATTTATAAACCTCACATATGCCATGAATTGTTTCATTCATCACAAATCTTGTTTACTTTTAAAATGTAATCCCAAATCTATAAGAATATTTTTTTAAAGGAATTCTTAAGAAATGCAAAAAGAGTTATTTTTAAAAACTTGAATCCATAGACAAAACTTTTAGCACTCACTCTCCGTTCATGAATGGGCCACCGAAAATGCAAATATACATCGACATAATGGGCTGAATGAATGAAATAAAGAAGTTAGGATAACTTTTCTTACTCTGAGTTCATGAACGGGCCGCCGAAAATCATGAAGGGAATAAACACTGGTGAGGCAACTGACAAAGCAAGAGTCGAGTCCCCTGTTATAACTGACAGTAGGTATCCTGTAGAGACATAATCACATATATATGAGTGGTTGTTTTAAGTCATTGTTATTACACATCGTTCTGCATAATAATATTTTCACATTAATATCAATATTATGCTTTCAGTGTCAAGCATGGCCATTATCTAACGCAAAGGACAAGACAAACACAGTGTATGAAGCAGAGTGTCTGATATAACTGTTAATATCGTCATTAAAGACAAAATGAGAAATAAAAGCAGTCAAACATTTGGTGTGGACCGTATATTAGTGGACGTCGGTGTAGATCCATTTGCCCTTCATTGGAGAGGAAAGATCAGGCTCACTGTATTCTGATATGCAGGTTGTAACAGTCCAATTATGGCTTATCATGTACAACCAAGTGCTACTGAAAGCATCTCCATAAGTACTTGCACATAAAGTACAACAGAACACTTTGTCTCATTATAAGTCAGCTTGAGAACTAGAGAACTTTGTTTCATTATAGGTGAGCTTGAGAACTAGAGAACTTTGTTTCGTTATGGATCAGCTTGAGAACTAGAGAACTTTGTTTTGTTATGGATCAGCTTGAGAACTAGAGAACTTTGATTCATTATGGATCAGCTTGAGAACTAGAGAACTTTGTTTCATTATGGATCGGCTTGAGAACTAAAGAACTTTGTCTCATTATGAGTCAGCTTAAGAAATAAAACAACACTTTGTCTCATTATGAGTCAGCTTGAGAACTAGAGAACTTTGTTTCATTATTGGTGAGCTTGAGAACTAGAGAACTTTGTTTCATTATGGGTGAGCTTGAGAACTAGAGAACTTTGTCTCAGTATTAGTCAGCTTGAGAACTAGAGAACTTTATTTTGTTATGGATCAGCTTGAGAACTAGAGCACTTTGTCTCATTATGAGTCAGCTTACGAAATAAAACAACACTTTGTCTCATTATGAGTCAGCTTGAGAACTAGAGAACTTTGTTTCATTATGGGTGAGCTTGAGAACTAGAGAACTTTGTCTTGTTATGAGTCAGCTTGAAAACTAGAGAACTTTGTTTCATTATGGGTGAGCTTGAGAACTAGAGAACTTTGTTTCATTATGGGTGAGCTTGAGAACTAGAGAACTTTGTTTCATTATGGGTGAGCTTGACAACTAGAGAACTTTGTTTCATTATGGGTGAGCTTGAGAACTAGAGAACTTTGTTTCGTTGTGGATCAGCTTGAGAACTAGAGCACTTTGTCTCATTATGAGTCAGCTTAAGAAATAAAACAACACTTTGTCTCATTATGAGTCAGCTTGAGAAGAGAAGAAGAAAACATGTTGTCGCCTCAATAACTTGGCTTCAAATCAGGGCATGTTAAAGTCCTAAAATTCTCACAGCTTTCATACTCTCTCGACATCCAACCTACCCAAGTTCACAGAGATGATGCCAGCAATAAGGCTGACCCCACAGGCAACCATAAATGCTTCAAATGTGTCGTTCAGTCCTGGAAAATAGAATGAAAACACTTTTGTTTCGTGAGTTTTTCATGTTTTGATTCGCAAGAAAGACATGATAGTCCAGCAAGACAATTAACTTCGGCGACATGTCTCAAATAAAACAACTGAGCCTGTCTTGCAGGTAGGCTGGGGACAGCAGATAACTAGAGATGCAGATCTAACAAATGCATGTTGAAAATGGATCTACTGGGCACCTGGACGCAAAACACAATTCAACATAACCATCCTCATAAAGTCAATACACAGAAAAAACATTTATTAGATCCATTGATGACGATGTCTGATTGTCAATGAGAAGGAAGAAGAATAGTCATTATTGTACACACAATAACAGCCAAATTTTTATTAGAAACAACAATGAAACTAACTAAATACAAAGGATTTTGAGGATAGAAGTTTTTGAGAAAGTTATTCTACATAAAGTTATATCACGGTATAAAGCATTAAAACAATTAAACATTTAATAGGTAAATCTGCTCTGTTATGTTCCGTTCCTAAGAATCTACTTCACCTCACTGAGGGCATGCTCATTGATGCTCAGTTTCTCATAGTAAATGGAGAATATGGAATAGCTTAGATGACTCTCCAAATTATGAAAATGCACACTCAGCTATCTTAGTAGGTCAAACGCTTGTAGAGTGTCATTATCATGTATCTGCCTGGTTCCCCATGAAGCATAGGGCTTCAAGAAATGCTTTCCATCTGTTACTATTCTGTCCCGACCTTTGAGTTCCCCCTGTGAGAACCCAACTGTAATGGTTTCCACTTCTCTTGTCCCTCGCTAGTTGTTTCTCGGCCTTCCCACTCGTCTGTTTCCTTAAGGGTTCTGTTCCAGAACATATCTGGTTGTTGTGTCTAGCTTCCATCTGAGGGTGTATCCTGAGTATCGCCACTTTCTCTCACCAATTTCCTGCTGTATTGGTTGTTGCCATGTTCTTTTGTGTTCGCCATTACCTCTGACCACTGTGGTTATGATAATCTTTAGTCACATGTCATGTTTCCGAGCCATGTAGCTGGACAAACTTTACATTTGTGTTAAACAGTTTCATCTTATTTTCCATGACAAATGCTGCTGAGTTATATATTGGGTGAAGATATTTGAAAACAAATCTGACCTTGTTAGTTTTAACGTTCACATCTTGGTTTAATTCCAGTCTTAGTCAATGCTACTTCCCAGAAAGGTAAAACTGTGCACTTATCGATTACCTGACGACCATTAATCTGTATGGAGTCTCTTTTTGTATTATTTATTCTCATTTCTTTTTTTTTTGTTCATCCTGATCTGCAATCCCACCTTTACTGATTCATATGTTAGTCTGTCTAGCATTCCTTAAATATTGTGTTGCTTTTGTGACAGCATACATATATCATCTGTAAAACCAAGGTCTTGTGGAGAGTGTGGGATAACCATTTATGATTGAAAGCAAGAACTATAAACAATAGCCTTTATTATGATACATGAATAAAATAAAGCTATATAAACAATGTTCTATATATGATACAGCTCTATAAATCCGCAGGTTGACCTCAGCAATAGGAAAAAACAACATGTTGATAGTTCTTTTAGTTTGGATGAAGGGATATAAAAGTGAATAACTCATTTTCCTGATAATCGGAAGAAGAAGATGGATAGAGGGGATAAATCAGGCAGGTAGAAAGGTCAGACAGTGTATATGAGATACACGCTTACACATATTACTCATTCATTCGTCATCTTTAACACTGATACAGTTTACAAATGGTAAATGTGTGTACATAAAAGTGTGTTTTCTGAGCAGCAAGCAAATAATGCTTTCTGTCCACGTTTATATTGTTAGGATAGTAAAATCTTACCCATCATCCAGTAGGTGACTCCAACAAAGAGTATTGTGACCATGAAAAACAATGGAATCTGCGAGAAGATGGAGAAGCTTTGGTAGTAATGTTTATGGTAATAGCTATAGAATGGTGACAGTAGTGTTTGTGATAATAACCAAACATGGTGATAGTAGTGTTTGTGATAATAACCAAACATGGTGATAGTAGTGCTTGTGATAATAACCAAACATGGTGATAGTAGTGTTTGTGATAATAACCAAACATGGTGACAGTAGTGTTTGTGATAATAACCAAACATGGTGATAGTAGTGTTTGTGATAATAACCAAACATGGTGACAGTAGTGTTTGTGATAATAACCAAACATGGTGATAGTAGTGTTTGTGATAATAACCAAACATGGTGATAGTAGTGTTTGTGATAATAACCAAACATGGTGATAGTAGTGTTTGTGATAATAACTGTAAAATTGTGGTACTAATTTTTGTGACTCTATCTAAAGATTGTGGTAGTAAGGTTTGTTAAAATAATTGTAAAATACTGGTGTACTGTTCGTGATAATAACTGCAAAATGTTGGTAATAGGGTTTATGATAACTACAAATGATATTACTAATGTTTGTGAAAATAATTGTAAAATGGTGGTGTAATGTTTGTGATAATAACTGTAAAATGGTAGTACAAATGTTTGTTATAGCTGTAAAATGGGGATGGGGGTGGGGGGTGGGTGGGTAGTAGTATGGTTTGTGATAAGATATGTGATTTGTTTGTAGCAAAAAGTGAGGAAATATCAATTTCGTTTGAGAGAAAACAATATAATTCACATAAATTAGCATTTCGTATGAGAGCAACCAATGTAATTCATAGAAAATAGCAAGATGTATCGTCTTTTCCAGAGTGTGTCTTTCGTTTAAAAATTAAAACAATAATGATAGTTTGGTGGTGATGGTTGTAGTGAAAATGGTAGAAGTCGGGGTGGTGGTTGTTTTGGTAGGGGTGGTGGTCATCGCTTTGATGGTGGTGGTGGTCATGGTTGGGGTGGTCGTGGTGGTGGTGGTTGTGGTGGTAGTGCTGGTGATGGTAGTGGTTGTGAAATTAACCAAACCTCTGAAACGGTTTTCGTGATATAATACGGTTCCATCCTATACAATGCTGACCCATATTCTCTCATAGCAATCCCCATTTCTTCTGGAAAAGACTGTAGGAGAACGAAACAACACATTTATTTAAAGTATTATGACTATATTCACAATCGTATAAATACAATATTGTATACTTCAACCACGTCATCACCATTTTTACGAACAACGTCCCTCTTTCAGGCTTTTACATATTTTTGATCATATACAAACATATCTGCGTCCGAACACTACAAGCATGTGTGTGTCTGTGTGTGTGTTTATGCGTGCTTGAGTATGCGCGTGTGAGAGAGAGAGAGAGAGAGACAGCGAGAAAAACATAGAGAGTGAAAGATAAATTCGCCTCTAAGTGAAGCATTGGTCCACAACTAGTCCCCTTTTCAGGAAGTCGATATCCGAGTAAATGCAGTGACAGTTTCAATAGCAATGGTTTTTACATGAGGATGTTAACCTCATGCAGTGTTCTTTAGTCGGCTTTTACGGTATGCTTGGAAGGTGACAGTGGTCCCATTATTTTCAACCTTTATATATATATATATATACACACATAGATGCATACATGCACCCATGTATTCACAAACATACATACTTACATACGTAGGTACGTACACGCATGTGTGTGCATGTACTTATAATGGCAACTGCAACCACAAACAACCACCTTCACTCCCCAACTAATGGCAGCAGCAACAACCACAAATAACAACTTACAGTGATTACGGCAAACAAGTTTGTGAAGCTGAGGTTGGTGACTATGATGAAGAGGCCACCGTTGATGTCAGTGACACCTTTTTGGTCAAGATCCAGGTCATAGTAGATCAGGCCCAGCACTAAGGCCATGAACTGGAAGATTAAGTGAGAAATGTTTTTATGTATCGTATTCTCATATAGTCAGCAGTAAACTCGATACTGAATAATAGTGCAGTTGTCATATAGTACTTTCCTTTTAGAGATTAAAATCAACGAGCTTCATATCTCATGTTTTCAAGTCTCATAATAATACGTTTACCACAGCACCATCTTGCGCATTCCTGTATGTCAACTAGCAATTAGTTATATCTTGTTAATGTATGCTCTCTCTCTCTCTCTCTCTCTCTCTCTCTCTCTCTGTGTGTGTGTGTGTGTGTGTGTTCTGTGTAAGAGGACTTACAAGGTGTATTATTTTAGTTTGAACAAGCTTATGATTTTTTTATTGTCCTATCAGTGTCCATTGTTCTGAACCTAATCCTTCTTTTGATAACAGTTTTCTAGGTTCTATTCTAACAAGAATCTCGGTCTGACGAGAGAACAACCCCCTACTGAGCACTGTTGAAGATGGATGATCCTGTCTGAGGGATACAATCCATATCTCTGCAAATGATGGCTTGGGTCATCTGACTCGTAGTAGAAATGACTGGTTTGACGAAATCGACGAAGATATTAAGGTTTTACTTGATGAAAAACACCACCTTTTCGGACTGTTCCTCATCATCAATAAAAAGACTCTTTCGTTGTATGTCAGAAGCCAAGAGATTTCCATATGAGATTAAGGATACCAATATTTTACACTTGTCATTGTGCATGCAAAAGGGCAGTTGTCAATCCTGTGAAAATCACAGAAATATCTCTCTGCTGTCAATTGTAGACAAAATTCTGGCCCAAGTTCTGGTCAACCGCTTAAATGGTCACCTTAAGCAGGGTTTACTCCCTGAGAGTCAGAGTAGTTTTTGTGCGGGTTGTGTTCACCACGTCACCTGCGAGAAAAATGTCAAGAACAGAATTGTAACCAGTGCAGTTTTTGTTTACCGGACTTTTGACACCGTCAAAAGGGATGGACTTTGTCAAATCATGGAGACGTTTGGCCGCCAAAGCAGGTTCATTGCGGTTGTACGTCAATTTCGTGATGGCTCGTGTACTGCACAAAGGAGAATTGTATGTAGCCTTCCCAGTCATCAACTGTGTCAAACAGGGTTGTGCGCTGGCACTGGCATTTTTTACATGCTCTTTGCTCACTGATGCTGTACATGGCGCTGTTATTGGCACGCATATCAGGTACATGACGCAAGGTCAGATGTTCAACTCGAGTGTCTAAAATCCTTCTTCTTCTTCTTTGTTCGCTATCAATCTCCCGCTATCAAGTCCTGAAAGGGGCTTTGCAACTAGCAGGATGTAGTCCGGAGAACGAAATACGTTGTGTTGTGGTTTATAGCTTGACTGCGATATTTGCACCTTTCGGTCCGATACATCTGACTTCATCAGGAATTGTTTAGTACCGGGTTGATTTCCCTCCGGAAAATGTACAAGTGGATCAACCATTACCTCAAAAACAGAACGGCCAGAGGTGAAGTACAAGGGCAGATTAGCAAAAAGGTGACACTCGAGCAGGGAGTACCCCAAGGGGGAGTACTGTCACCCACACTCTTCCTGGTGTATATAAACGACATTACAGAGAATATACCAAGAAGAGTTCATAGCTCAATGTTTGCAGACGATCTGGCTATGTGGACCTCTGAAAGGAATCTCACCATAGCAAGAAATTGCATGCAACAGGCCCTAACATCGCTGGAAGAGTGGGCGAACTCATGGCTGGTCAAAATAAACGAGGAAAAAACCACATGTACAATATTTTCGCTATCAATCAAACACCAAATTAAGTCTAAACTGCGAATACCTGCACCCAAACGACAACCCAAACTACCTGGGAGTCACATTTGATCGGCGCATGACATGGAAAAGTCAGATTGAGAGAAACCGAATGAGAGCCAGAGAAAGAATGGCAATCATGAGGAAACTTGCTGGCACAAGCTGGGGAGCAGACGAAGGCATACTAATGAAACTGTACACTGGAAGAGTGAGACCAGTGCTCGAGTATGGCATTGCGGCATGGACAACAGCAGCAAAGGCGAACTGTGATAAAGTTAGCAAACTCCAAAACCAAGCCATGATAGTTATAACAGGAGGCATGAAGTCAACGCCAATTGTAGAACTTGAAAAGATTACAAAACTGCAATCCATGACCGACAGAAGAGACTGCAGAGCCCAGCTGCAATCAGAGAAACTCAGAAGACTGACTGACCATCCAATGCATCAGAGACTAAACAATTTCGGAAATGGGAAACTCTGAAAGAAAAACGAATACTAATTCCACAGCAAGCCGGCTTTAGACAGCACAGATCCACTGAGGACCAGGTCATCCTAATAGCCCAGGAGATAGAAGATGCCTACCAGGCACAGAAACACACAGTAGCTGTTTGGGTGGATCTGGAAAAGGCATTTGACAAAGTCTGGAAGGACGGACTTAGAGTCAAGCTAAGAAGAAGTGATGTCTGTGGGAAGATGTACAAGTGGATCAACCACTACCTCAAACAAAGAACGGCCAGAGTCCAAGTACAAGGGCAGATGAGCAAAAAGGTGACACTCGAGCAGGGAGTACCCCAAGGGGGAGTATTGTCACCCACACTCTTCCTGGTATATATAAACGATATTACAGAGAATATACCAAGAAGAGTCCATAGCTCAATGTTTGCAGACGATCTGGCTATGTGGACCTCTGAAAAGAATCTCACCATAGCAAGAAATCGGATGCAGACGGCCCTAACATCGCTGGAAGAGTGGGCGAACTCATGGCTGGTCAAAATAAACGAGGAGAAAACCACGTGCACAATATTCTCGCTTTCATTAAAACCCCAAAGTACCAAATTAATTCTAAATGGCAAAATCCTGCAGCCAAACGACAACCCAACCTATCTGGGAGTCACATTTGATCGGCGCATGACATGGAAAAGTCAGATTGAGAGAAACCGAATGAAAGCCAGAGAAAGAATGGCAATCATGAGGAAACTTGCTGGCACAAGCTGGGGAGCAGACGAAGGCATACTAAAGAAACTGTACACTGGAAGAGTGAGACCAGTCCTCGAGTATGGCATTGCGGCATGGACAACAGCAGCGAAGGCGAACTTCGATAACGTTAAAAAACTTCAAAACCAAGCCATGAGAATCATAACAGGTGGCATGAAGTCAACGCCAATTGTAGAACTTGAAAAGATTACAAAACTGCAATCCATGACCGATAGAAGAGACTGCAGAGCCCCCCTGACCGATAGAAGAGACTGCAGAGCCCAGCTGCAGTCAGAGAAACTCCGAAGACTGACGGACCACCCAATGTACCAGAGACTAAACAATTTGGGAAATGGGAAACTAAAGCGGAGAAACTTTGCAGAAATAGCCAAAGCAAAGATGCACGAAGATCCCATAAACGCACTAACAACACCAAAACCCATCACTACTGTACGAAAACCTATCTGGAGGCAGGATATATTTCCAGAGGGGGTAGAAAATATACCAGGTATTGCAAACAAAAACTGCCAGACTGAAAAAGAAAGGAGAGACACTACCCTAAGCTTCATAACGAAAAGCTACCCAAGCATGGACTGGACCCATGCATACACCGACGGTTCTGTAACAAACACTACACAGAACGGAGGGGCAGGAGCATTCCTGAACCTACCAAATGGCAGAAAAATAACACTGTCATTCGCTACTGGTAAGTACACAAGCAATTTCAGAGCGGAGGCAGAGGCACTGAGGGCGGCAGTGGAAGAAATGGTGACACACAGTGAAAATGAGAGCCATATAGTCCTGCTGACAGATGCTCTCGCCGTAGTCACAGTGCTAAAAAGCCAGAAAAACACTGAGCTTAATGACTTAAGAGCAGCACTCTGCAAACTGTGCCAGCAGTCCGCACCAAAAAGGTAGTGGTACAGTGGGTCCCGTCACACTGCAACATCCAAGGCAACGAGGAGGCAGACAGACTGGCAAAAGAAGGTGCAAGACTACCACAAACAGATACCAGAATGACGTACGAAGAGTCAAAATGGCTTATCAAAGCCAGATACATGACCAAATGGGAAACCGAACATACTGGTTACACCAAAAACGATGCCTATTACCAGTTGAACCGAAGAGAGCAGGTAGTTGTCTTCAGACTTCGCACTGGCCACAACAGACTGAGGTACCACCTATTCAACAAATTGAAGATAGGGTGTACCGACGAATGCCCGTGCGGTACTGGTAAAATGACCACTGAACATCTGCTACAGAACTGCCCGACATACGAGGATCAGAGAGAGCAGATGTGGCCATTACCAGTGGAACTGCAAGACAAGCTCTATGGCAGTGGCGAGAGCCTCAGGATGACCGCCGCTTTTCTCGAAAAAATAATGGTTACTGTCTGACTGTGTACGCAGAAGAAGAAGAAGGAAATGGGAAACTAAAGCGAAGAAACTTTGCAGAAATAGCCAAAGCAAAGATACACGAAAACCCCATGAACGCACTAACACCAAAGCCCATCCCTACAGTACGAAAACCTACC
Source organism: Ariolimax columbianus (assembly GCA_036924085.1). Taxonomy (NCBI): domain Eukaryota; kingdom Metazoa; phylum Mollusca; class Gastropoda; order Stylommatophora; family Arionidae; genus Ariolimax; species Ariolimax columbianus. The sequence continues at coordinate 128,939,273 of JAVGWX010000001.1, forward strand.
TGGAGGCAGCATATATTTCCAGAGGTGGTAGAAAATATACCAGGTATTGGAAACAAAAACTGCCAGTCTGAAAAAGAAAGAAGAGATACTACCCTGAGTTACATAACGGAAAACTACCCAAGCATGGACTGGACCCATGCATACACCGACGGTTCCGTAACAAATACAACTCAGAACGGAGGGGCATGAGCATTCCTGAGCCTACCAAATGGCAGAAAAATAACACTTTCATTCGCTACTGGAAAATACACAAGCAATTTCAGAGCGGAGGCAGAGGCACTGAGGGCGGCAGTGGAAGAAATGGTGACAGGTAAAAGAAATGAAAGCCACATAGTCCTGCTTACAGATGCTCTGGCCGTAGTCACAGCACTAAAAAGCCAGAAAAATACTGAACTTAATGATTTAAGAGCAGTACTCTGTCAACTATGCCAGCAGGCCGCACCAAAAAGGGTAGTGGTGCAATGGGTTCCATCTCACTGCAACATCCAAGGCAACGAGGAGGCAGACAGACTGGCAAAAGAAGGTGCAAAACTACCACAATCAGATACTAGTATGACATACGAAGAGTCAAAACGGCTTATTAGAGCTAGATACATGACCAAATGGGAAAACGAACATACTGGCTACACCAAAAACGATGCCCATTACCAGTTGAACAGAAGAGAGCAGGTCGTGGCCTTCAGACTTCGCACTGGCCACAATAGACTGAGGTACCACCTATTCAACAAATTGAAGATAGGTGGCACCGACGAATGCCGGTGTGGTACCGGGAAAATGACCGCTGAGCATTTGCTGCAAAACTGCCCGACATACGAGGATCAGAGAGAGCAGATCTGGCCATCACCAGTGGCAACACTAGACAAGCTCTATGGCAGTGTCGACAGCCTCAGGATAACGGCTGCTTTTTTCGAAAAAATAATGGTTACTGTCTGACTGCGTACGAAGAAGAAGAAGAAGAAGAAGATTTCTCTTCTTGATCCCTTCTATTTAGCCAGTCTGTTCTATTGTAGCCTGTTATCCGTGATCACCACGTGGAGGCGTTAAGGGTCTTGGCAGCTCTGGTTCGCAGGCCCTAACGCTAGCAGTGAGCTATGAGTCACTGACCGCAGTAGCTCATTCACTGCTCACGGTCCTGATCCAACCTAAATCCTACAGCAAGAGGAGTGAGACCAGAGATTCCTTGAAAGTGTCTCTGAAAAGCTTCAATATTGATGTCACTTCTTGGGAGTTGCTTGCACACAACCATACCATCTGACACGCTAGAATCACCAAAGATGCTCATGTCAAAGAGAATAAAACCATCACAGAGGCTCAGCGAAAGCCTGCTTCCCCCCCCCCCTCCCCCCCTCCCAAAAAAAAACACTAGATCATTGGGTCTTTCCGTCTTGTCATACGATAGTAATTGTGCTTTTATCACAAAGCCCGGGCAGAAATATAGAGACCATGAGTTGCCCATGCAGTATGGTCCCTCTCGGTCTGCCTTGTTTTCTCCAAGGGAAAGGTGATACCAATACATTTGGAACAAGGCAAGCTGTAGAAGTTGCCAGATCAGCAGAGCAATGCTATATCTGTTCACCTGTCGAGGGTTCACTCCTAGACCAGCCGCCAACCGAGGCTAAGGGTCTGGTCTGCCCTGCCACAACACCCAGGTGAGGCTGCATTTCCTCGCTCTAGGATAAGGTATTGTATCCTTTTGCGTGTGCTCCTTCGCACATCGTCGGTTGTCAGGCTTGGTAATCCCTGACCAACCTTCAGAAATATCAGAAAACAGGTTGCACAACCATATCTGACAAAACCCAACAAGATACGCCAGTATCTTGTCTGCAAGGCTTCAGATGGTTTCCCAGATGAGCTGTCTTTCTAGGCTTTCGAGCCCATAGTAAAATGTATCCATGAGACAAAGCTCGGAAAAAGGACATTGCCACTGGTGGATTTTATATTTCCAGATATTTGAAAAATACCTTGTGAGTGAACTGATGATTGACAAATTATTAGAGAAGTGTGGGCCTCTCGAAAATTGATTAGCAATACATTGAGACTGCTATAATAATTAATGGATGAAATATGGTCACATAATTCAGTTTAAGATTTGTAATAAAATATTATTTTTCAAATTTGCTTATAATTGTTCATTTATTGATTTGTTTTTAAATTAATCAGTTGTGAAGTTTTTAGAAAATATATTTAAATGAGAGATAAGAATGTGACTGACATTATGAAATGTCTAATTGGTTTACGCCTGCTTTTATTGGGTAGTAAGCAAAAATGTTATTAGAATATGTTGTAATTTCAACCGGCAATGTTTATTTTGTCTTTTTGCAGTCATCACCGTATATTGATGTGTGTTTGTGTGCGCGTATTTTTATGAGTGTGTGTGTGTGTGTGTTTTTATGTTTGCATGTGAGTGTATGCTCTTGTGTACTGACCACAGTCTGTATGAGCCTGGTCCAGAACAGCATCTGGTCACGGTACTGGGATGTCCAAGATCTCCAAAACAGGTTGGTCATTTGGGCCATCATGGATGAAGAGTATCTGTCAAATATACAGACTTCTTTTATTTGATATTTTTTAAAGTTTGTTGTCAATATTAATTAAATGAATCATGTTATGTGTTTTTGTGTGTTTCTCCATTGTGTTTGTATTTATATGTGTATGCATCTCTGTGTGTTGCACTGTTACTGGAATGCTGGTATTGAATGAAGTGGATCAGTTCTATTGCCACGAAGTCAAAAGCTAAGTTTGTTCTGCAAATCTGTCTGGTATGGCTCTTAATAGATACCGTCCCATATTTGTCCTTGTTTGCCTTTAGGACTCATATCTGAGAATTAGTAATAAACGTTTGTGGTGTTCTTGTGGAGAAGGTGCAACTGTGGAGTATTCAGTCTCAGGGTTTTCTCTGTCCACATTTAGCCTACCTTGTAGTATGCAACCTGCGCTCTGCCTGTGAGTGGCAGGTAACCTTTGACCTATATTGTGTGAGATGTAGCCAGAGCATTTTACGCCATCAGCTCTAGGATGTTAACTTTGATGGTGTGTTAATGTTATTATTATCATCTGTCCACTTTCAACTGTTGTGTTCTCATCATATTTAATGTGTCACTTGCTATATATCTCTACCTATCTACCTACCTACCTATCTACCTACATACCCACCTACCTACCAGTACCTATCTATCCGGCTATTTAACTGAAATCTATAGATCTATCTATCTATCTATATATCTATCTATCTATATATCTATATATCTATCTATATCTATCTTTATCTATCTATCTATCAATATATCTATCTATCTATCTACCTACCTACCTATATATATATATATATATATATATTTGTGTATGTGTGTCCATCTATTTATTGGTCTATCTATTTAATTTGTCAATCAGTTTGTTTGCTTGTATGTATGTGTATATGTACGTCTCTCTCTCTCTCTCTCTCTCTCTCTCTCACTCACTCACTCACTGTCTCGCACTCTTAATGTCTTTTATATAAATATATATATACACGTCACATACCGATGAAGATGGCGGTGCCTTTTTTGTGTACTCTACAAAGATAGGTCGAAAATAAACTTTTTGGTTTGTAATATGTTAACAATTGGATTTTATTCGATCTATAAATATAGAGTCTGGACACATACTACTGGTGTGTAGGATGGCTGACAGCGTGTCATTACAGTTGCTGCACATTTTGTTATTTAAAGGCAAGTCGAATTACTGCGGTTATTTTTAAGGTCGGCAGCCATACCCGATAATTAATACCTATGTTATTTAAGTCGGATCTAATTGCATACACCACTGAACAAAACAACCATTCCACCTAAGACACGTGGCCTGCTAAATCAGAGAAAATGTGAAGTTATGCCAAGTATCAGGTTGATTCTGAGCATTGTCATTAGTAACTCCCACAGGCCTAGCGAGCTGCATGGAGGAATCGACCTCATACGCTACTTATAGCTAAAACAAAACAAATCTAAATGACCACGATAACGTCTGTTTTATCTCCACCATCGACCAACTGCGGTTCGTACCAAGACGTGCATCGCGCCGACTTCCACTGTACTTATAAAATACAATTTTCAAGCTATCTCCTGCAACCGACACAGTAGCTTTAGAATGCACAAGCAAAACCATCTCATGGTCAATTTACAAAATATTAGGTATGTCGTCATTGGATTATCCTAAACTCGCACCCATCACGACAACGGTGTGACAACGGGGATGAGATCCACATTGGTGCAGGGGAAGAACCCTACCACGTTGAAGGACTTATCTTCATTACTGTCAGGCGTCATGCACCAAATGTTCTTTCAGTTGAGATTATCAGTTCTTAAATTGCTACACTTCGGCTGCCGGTACATGGACAAAATAAGCTTCTCCTCATCGTACAGTGGTATTGCGCCCCGCAGCGATATGCTGATAACGATGTTGAAATATTCTATGAATTGCTGGAAGATCAGCAACTACGTCAACCAGCGAATAAAAAAGTGGTCGTTTGAGACTTCAATGCGAGGGACGGACGGAAACGACCAGATGAACGATACATCGGTGATTTCTCTGACGACAAGCAGTGCAAGTGGTGAGCGTCATTTCTATCCTTGCTGCAATGAATAATTTCCATATCATAAACACGTTCTTCAACAAGCAATTGGAAAAAGATGGTCCTGAAACTCTTCAAACTTGGAAACCAGGTCTGAGATGTTTATGTGCTAAGTAATGATCTCAAATGTGTTACTAATGTCGAAGTTCTGCATCAGTTGACTATTGACATCGATGACTGAATAATTAGGGCAACCATGAATCTGAAAACACCAATTAAAAATTGAACCCAGATCCATACCACTCTTGATTCTGCTAGACTAGCAGAGGAAGTTTCAACGACAGGACTGGAAATGTACAGGCTCTCTAGCCTGCCATCTGGAACAATTGATGTGCCAGCTGAATAACTACATCAATGTGGCGAAAACAAAACAATCGAGGACAAAATACAGTCAAATCAAGGATACGACACTAAGACTCCTTGCAACCAGAGGCCGACTTAAAGTCAATGGAATAATCAATACAATCGAACTGTGTGAAATCAACAAGATGATTAGATGCGAACGCAAAGAAGATTATGAGCAACATATACTACATAAATTAATCAAAGCAGCTGAGACAAGACGGAGTACGATCAAATGAAAAGACATTGACCAGTCAAAAATGCTTCTGACGACTCTAAAAAAACGAGATGGTACAACCTTGATGGACAGACAAAAAATAGAAGACGAATTTAGAAGGTTCTACGCTGACTTCTTTGCATCCAAGGCAGTTATCCATGACCGGCTGCTCACTTCAGGTTATACGTCATCACCGTAGATCCTAACGCCAGAGACGATACATGCAATGAAGCATCTAAAAACAGGAAAAGCCCTAGGACGATGGAGTCGCTGTAGATGTTATTCACGCGGGAGGGGTAACACTGCCAAGCGAGCTCATGAAATTGTTCAATAATTGTCTAAATGAAAGTAAAATACATAACCAATAGAAAACTTCCAAAACAAAACTAATTCATAAAAAATGGGATACAAAAGACTTTACAAACTATCGTTAGATATGTTTGTTATCATCCCTGTACAAGCTTTTCACAGGAGTAATTATGAAAGACTAGAAAATCAACTTGATGAGAATCAGCCACAAGAGCAGGCGGAATTCAGAATGGGCTACTTCTCCATTGACCACCTCTACATATGACTTGAACGTGACGTACAACAGTGGGATAAAATCTCTCCCGAAACTTTTCACGGCAGCCGTTAAGGAAGTCTTCCGCAAACTAAATTGAGATAAGGGTTTTTACTATAGACGGAGAAAAGCTCAACCACCTCCGGTTTGCGGATGACATAGTCATCATCAGCCACAGCATCAAGGAAGCTGAGAAATGCCTAAATGAGCTCAACAACGCAAAGCGAGGCAGTTGGTCTTACAATAATAGACTAAAGACACTGCGTGCTAAACAGTTTCTGTCCCTGCAAGGAAATGCAGCTTGGAACTGATTCCGTCAAAAACGTGAATTCGTACATCTACTTGGGGCAAGAAATTACAAACTCCCACGACAAGCATAAAGAAATCTCACGAAGGTTAGCTGCGGGCTGGTCCAGCTTCAACCGCATCAAGACAGTACTTCAATAAATGAAAAACAACAAAGCGAGAGCTCACACCTTCAACAGCCTGGTCAATCAAGCCATGGTATATGGCTGCGAAGTGTAGAACCTACGATAAAGTGACATGACGCGGCTCCAAGCTAAACAGTGAGCGATGAAGCGTAGAACACTGTCACTTTTACTAAGAGACCACATCCACAACAGCGCCATCAGGAGTCAAACCTGCTTCATTTGCATCGTTCATACGTCGTTTCTAAGAAAGTACAGGTACGCATGCCTGACAATAGATGGACATGTAAAGTGACGTTATGGTGGCCCTACACCTATATTCGTCGCTTGGACATCCACCAATGAGATGGAGAGATTGCCTGCACCAAGACTTTGGTCTGGCATGGTACATAGAGGCAAAAGACAGAGATGAGTTTTAACGTCATTTGGCTTCCTGGCATAGGGCACATAATGTGACTGAATGAACACCAAGATTACAGTATTACAGTATATATATATATATATATATAATTATTTTATGTTACTACTTACCTTTTTATGTGTCCTTCTATCTCTATTTTTAAATATATTATTTTATTTTAGAATACCTGTATGTCTCAACTCTTTCTCTCAGTTCAGTTGTTCATTGAATTGTGCTGTTGAGCACCATAAGGAGTTTGAGTGGTCTCCCTTGGGCCAAGCGTGTTTTTGAATCGTTGTAAGTTCGTGCCATTGAATGATTATTTCTATGTCATCTGTCCATTTCCTGTGCTGTCTTTCTTGTACCCCTTGCAGCCAGAATTTCTTGTGTTATAAGTGTGCAGTGTGAGCTGATTAGCCTGCATTCGCATGAGATGACTGAAACATCATATTTTCTGTCTAGAAATGGATTCAACACAACAGGTAATTTCCACCTTATTCTAATCTTCTAATTGTTCATCTTATTTCTACTGGTGACACCGATTATCTTTCTTAGACATTTCTTTTCATGACTTTATTTTCACAATGCCGAGGTCACATCAAAGGCAAATCTCCTCTCTCCCTCATCTTGGAAAATTTGGCCTGTTGCCGCCTTTCCATCTTCAGCCATGTTGTCCGGCAGGATCATGACGTCCTGCTTCACCAGCTCCTTCTCAAATCATTTCTTTGTGCCAAGGACCACACACCAGCCAGCTGGAAGCACAGGAGGGGTCGCCTTCGAACCTCATTGCTTCAACAGTTTGCAGACTCCCCGGCCACAGATGAGGCCTGGCAACAAACAACATCACATGGTCCATGGCAGTGGTCGACGAACGTAACTGGCCACTGATGCCTAATTATTATTATTATGGATAAAGTCTGGGATGTGCTCTTGGTTTCTTGTATTAATCAAATTTCACTATTATATTCATAGCAGAGATAATGAATGACACAATTAACAATCTCGAAGCTTTTCCTAATATTGACCTTACCCAGCTCGGCCCCTTTTCTTATATCTCTCTCAATCTCCCCAACTCTCGGGGAGAATTATCAACTGTTGAATAATAAAGTTCATCTGTTTTCTGTCTATTACTTTCTGCTTCCCTCCTTTCCCTCTCTCACTTTCTCTCACACACACACATAAACACAAAAATACCTTGATTCACCGGTTACTTCAGAGAGCTGAAAATTGAAAAAAGAAACATTAGTGTGTGGAAATCTAGTCTAACTCTTTATTGTCAGCACAAATTCTTCTTTCCTTCTTCTTTTGTCATTTATAGTGTATCTTTAATTCCTTCTATACATCGTTGTCTGGGTCGCTCATGACCCTGAAGTCTTCATATAGTTTTAACCTCGCTGCGGGTTGATCATACATCATCCTATCAAACATCCAAACCACTTTATTGTCTGTACTTCAATATAGTAAAACCGACAATGCAGTTCCAACCATTCTGCTCAACGCGCTGTTGCAAATGTTGTTGCTAATAATCTGTCTTGCTGCACTTTGTACACAGCGTATATCACGCGTCTAGACCCTACCCTGGTGCATATGTAACATGGCCCAAGTTTTACACTGATAACATAACGTATTAATAAGCAGATGTACGCGATTATGAACACCATTGTATAAGAAACGTTTTCCGTCTAATATTTTGTACAGAACACATTACAGACTTCCACAACATGCACGACACTCTTCTTATTTGACAAATCACTGACCAGTTTATCTCTCTATATATATATATCAATTCATCTATCCATTCATTCATGCCCCCATTCCTCTAGCTACTTATCAATCCATTCGTCCATTAATCCATCAATTAAATCTAAAATGTATCCATCCATCCATCCATTTCCACGCCAATGTGCCCATTGATTACTCTATGCAAACAAACATCATCTTTTATTCTATTCATTCAACTTTCCTTTCCTCATCTCAACCAACTCTCCATCCACCCATTCATCCATTAATCCATTCAGCCATCCATTCACTCATCCATCAATTCAGTATATGTATCTACTTTTCTTACCACAATATGATCAGACATGTCCGATTCTCGTATGTACTGGTCAATTTGATCTGTGATTGTGTTTCGATAATGACTCTCAGTGTATGCATCACAGATTTGCTGAGAAAAGTACAATCATTAATTCTACATTACGTCTTTACGTAGTGCTTTGAGATATGATAATTGAAAATATTTGTGCAACCAGAAAATAAACAATGTTGTTCACAGAAGATTTGTGAAGACTTCGGCGTTGGTTCCAGGAATCGATATTAACAGAGGAAAGAATCTGGACATTTCACGCAACTATGGAGCATCTGAGGGGCAAAGTGTTAGAGATTATGGTTTTCAATACAAAGGTATCAGGTTCGGTCCGTGTTATCAATATGCTCCAGCCGAACAGCTGTAAATGGGTGCATGTCTTACTGTTAAGGGAGAAAAGACAACAAAGAGGTGAACCAGCTACCCCACCTCATATAAAGCTGATGCCTAGTGCAATGAAGTCTCTAACTCTTTATCCCCGACAGCATGATTGCTAATGGGACTACAGTTTTTGTTACCCTACTATGCATGACGTAAAACGTGACTTTCAAATGCTGTGCATGCGGCTGGCAACCTTATTATATAAAACACAATGCTACAGAAACAAACACTGCAATGACCAATAAATGCACTGGTGCAGGATTTGTGTATTGAGACCAACTCTAATGGTGGCTGCATGCTCCTACTAAGTCGAGAAAGAAGAAAAGGAAGGAAACTCGTTAAAGAAAGTGTGCCAAAACCTTCATAAAAATTATACTTATTCCATCTTTATCATCAAGCGACATGCAAAAAGGTTGTGGTTATCGTAATGTTCCATATCTGAATTGTCAAATCAGTTCTAACTTTATAATCAAACTATATGCAAAAAAAGAATGGGATTATCATAATATCCCATCTCTGAAGCTTCAAATCAGTTCTATCTTCATTCTCGTACTACGCTAAAATATAAGTGTAGAAATGTTATCATTTCTTTCTGGGTTCTTTTCATCTTCTTTTTTTCAGTTTATTATTACTGTACTGACTGTTCCCATCTGTCTTATTTATCTGGTTTCAGCTGATGTCCAAAAAGTTTGGATTGTGTAAATTAAAACCTTCTACAAATGTGGACGTCAACTAAAAAGAAACACGATTAAGCCACCCAAAGGAACTAATGGCCCAGGACAGGAGAACTTTGTGTATTTCATGTGAGACATGCGCTCCACGCGGTGCTGGAAAGCTTTGATGATGAAGGAAACAGTCACCTGTTCTAAAAAAGCATTCCTTAAACTTCTTCTTCTTCCTGTTACTTTCAAAATGTTTTCTTCAAGACTGATGTGAGCATGCCTTTCTCACATTTCTCCTTGAATATGTGATAACTCACTTCGTCTTCCCTTCGTATGCATATTGTACATGTGATAACTCACTTCTCCTTCCCATCGTATGCATATTGTATATGTGATCACCCACTTCTAATTTCCTTCCCATACATATTGTATGTGATATCTCACTTCTCCTTTCCTTCATATGCATAGTGTATGTATGATAATGCACTTACTTGATTACGACAGTTACTCACCTTCGTCCGTTTTCTGCTCTCTTCCTCCTTGCCTGGAACAATGGCCAGTGTCAGGATGTAATGATCAGCTGGATTAAAGTTTCGAGGGCATGGAAATTGATTTCTGAAGAGAGAAAGCAACAAATCGAACATGATAAGTAGCTTAACAAAATTAGTTGTGTCTCGTTTTAAGATCCAGTCGTTACATTTTGTAGAATGCATTAATATTTTTAATTAAAACAAATCAGCGACAATAGTATACAGTCCTTCTAAATCAGATCCTGGAAATTAATAAGGCTGTACACTTTAGAATCCAAAATAGGGCACGCAACAGATAATTTAAGTGACAACCATATTCTATCTATCTTCAGTCAACCTGTGTCGTTAGATGTCAAGGGAAGGTGTGACCTCCTTTGTTTTACATTTGTTTAGCATGCGAAAATCCACTGGTGACTTGCCAGGTCAATCTCAGTATCTGTTACCAACCGTTTGGTAGACCCGCTGCCTCTCAGGGACCATCTATGCCGCTCTACTAATCACATAACTAAGACCTGATGTTATAGTCACACAGTCCCCTGTTTTGAGACCTATTCTTTGTGGAGCGAGAATCGCTAGAATAATTTGAGTAGTTTTTAACTTGAATTTTGCCAGATCAGTCTACCTTTTTTCGATTTCCAACTGCCAATGGACTTTTAACATGTGTGACACTGAACGCGGTTGGCTGATCTCACTACTCAAGAGATCAGGGGACATTTTTACCAGACGATCTACGTGAAAAAATCTCGGTCTCCACCGTGATTTGAACCCGCAACCTTCAGCACCTGAGGCGAACACCTTACCTCGAGACCACTGGGTCACCCTAACAACCATATTAACAATCTTTAAAGTGGTTAATCAATGCCCATAGATATCCATTAACTGCAAAATGATGGACATTATATTAAGAATTACATTGTAATCCATGTGTCAGTATATATTTGAAAGACCTATGTGGTCGAGAGGTAAGACACTCGCCTCTCAAAACGATGAACGAAAATGGTTGGCGATCGAGTCACAAAGGTTTCAAGCAACCCCTGGTCTCAAGGGAGGTGAGACCAGTGTACCTATATCCTGAGTTACCCCCAGTGGTTTCGACTTGTGTTACTGGTTCAATGTAGCTCGGGACCAGAGAGTCAAGTTGATGACCAGCGCTGTTTCTTCCTCACTATAATCCGAATACATTGCAAGTTACATCATCAAGACAAAACCGTCTTTTGATGACGCGATTATCTCTTGCGATCCGCAAGTAACATATTTAAACCGCTCCAATGCCTTCATATCACGTGAGTTACAAATAAAGGATACAGCAATGAAAAATATATTTTGATGATGTTGAAGATTGAAGACACCTTAAATTTTATATGAATGTGATTACATCATACTTTTGTGAATAGCCTGGAACTGTCTCATGGTCAAGAAAGGATGTGTAAGCTGGTGTGAAATATTCACAAACGGCAAATCAACAGCAAATCTAAATTAAGCCTTTTCGTTAATAAGCCATTAAATTCTATTTTTTATATGTAAACAAAAAAATACTAATTGAATGGTCATTGAAATTAGATATGACGGAGCAAAGAAAAACCACAGATTATTGGAATTAAAGCACCTAACGACACAAAGTGTACAAGGATATACGGTACAAAAGCAGTAGAATCATTCATGTATCTTGGTAGCAATATGAATACGATCGAAGGTATTAAATAGAGATATCAAATTAAGAATTCAAAAAGTGAGAGAACTTTTCATTTCTTTACAGAATTTGTTGATATTATGTCCGACACAAAAATACAGATCTGCAACTCCAGTGTCAAGTGTATCGAATTCTACGGCTATGTGGCGCAGAAAACAAAGAAAATTACAACTAAAAGGCCAAAGCTTTCATTAATGGATATGCTTGAGTTGAACTGAGATAACAAAATGGTATGGTGAAGTCACCAATTTACAACTGTAGGAAAGAACTGGACATAAATACTAGGAATAATAGTTTTAGCCAGAGAGTGGTGAATTCTTGGAATGCATTGCCATAGGAAATGGTGCAGGCATGATCAATTAATGCATATCAGAATAGATTGGATGTGTGTAATTTTTAGATCAAGTGAAGTTAAGGAAACTTGCTGTATACAAACTCTGCAGAGTCTTCTAAAACAGTATAAAGACGTTCAGTTAAGATGCCAGTAGGACTATATGTGAAGAGAAGGCGTTCGGGTTGGATAGGAAACACGTTGCTGACAGCATTGCAAGAAAGTCACTGTCCTGGAATCATCAGGGCAAGAGAAGTAAGGGAAGACCTAAACATTCATAGAGAAGGAAATTCGAGACAAAACTAAAGACGGCAGGAAAGGCGTGAGGGTGAGTGGAAGGGGCAGCCGTAAATTATGGCGCATGACAGGAAGACTTAGCGAGTATTTGTTGAGAACCCATGCTCTGCAGGGAATTCAAGAGTTTGATTGCTTGGTTGGCTGAATGCTAATACTGACTAACCAAAATATATTAAAACACAATTATGTATTAAGTAGGTTACATTTGCATTTCAATTACTAGAAATGTATGTCCTTGGTAGTTATCTTTAGGACTTTTCTTCCATAAGCACAAGTGATCTCTGTTAATGGCTGAATGCTCCTATATAATTACAAACTTTTACTGCCATCTTATCAATTTCCTCTTCCATGTGGGAGCACCTTCATCTGTTACTGTACACCAGGCATAAAGTATTGAACTGAAAGAATGTTCTAATCAATATTTCTTTTCTAGCCATAATTTTACTTTGCACTGACCTGCTGAAGAAGTCTAATGCACCTTGTGAAGTACCCATGTATGCTACTCTCCCTTCGGCCAACAGCAACACTCTGAGATCAAAACAAATTGTTAGCTGTAGGGGCATAGTTATCAAATTAAAGTTATCAAGACTACAAACCTAGCTACATATTAAGACAATGCATTTTTGCGTAAAAAATGCGCTACAAATATGACTAGAACTTTAGATTAAAATAGCAACCCTTTATTAGGTGCATTGTTGTGATGTAATACGCCTTTAAAATCATGTCAAAGGAATGGCGATGAAGGATGTTTCGTGTTTTGGGGAAACTGAATTTACAGTTATAAATTTATAAATATATATATTTCTTCGTCGTTTTATGTGTTTTAGTTGTGAATTGTTAGCTTTCTCCAAACGTAATGTTATTTCAATATCCAGTCAAATAAGTATTTTGCAAAAATAGCTGCATCAAGTGATCAACTTGAACATATTCAAGTGTGCATTATAATTTTTGTTAAGTTTCCGGCGTAAGATGTTTCGTGTGTTTTGGCGCCTGAAAAGACTGAGCAGAAGTACAACATATGAGCTACAGGAACCATCTGTAACTACACCCTTTCCTATGTGCTGAGAGGGGCTGAGCACCCATGGGTCTGCCAGGAGTGCAATTGTGTCCATTTTTAACAGAACAAAAACTATTAACATGTGTTCTGGACACTCCGTCCTTTTCTTACAAATCTAAAACCATTTGTTGTATGTGTATGACAGGAAGACTTAGCGAGTATTTGTTCATAACTGAAATTCACATACTTTATAATACTAAATATACATAATACTAACAATTTACTGTTAAACACAGGGGAATCTTTCTAAAACAAGGATTGGTTCAAGAAATCAACAGACTAACAGCATTAAAATATACAAGAAAGAACTGGTAATGAAGGATCATTGAAAATTGAAGGAAATGGAAATATCCTTTTTATGTCCATATCGAACCTTAAGAGTTTTAATACGAACATAATAAAAAGGTAAACGAAGAAGGGGTGGAAATAATAAGAAAAAATCGTCAGGTAGCGTGATGACTAACATGGGCGATAATGTTCCTCCTCTATACCCCAATAATCTGTTAGCGCCAAGTCTCTTCATGAAAACGATACCATGTTTAATAACATGAGACTATGCTGCCTTGTATCATCCCTTTGCCATGTTTTCTATTTGGTTTTTCAGCACTCTTATTAAATAAAACAGAAGTCAATTTAGCAAGATATCAAGAACAATACAAAAACAAGACAAAATGTTTCTCACTGATTGAACATGGTAAATAGCTCAGATGATGGCTGGTGGATGGTACACAGGATAACCCGACCCTTTTCTGCCATTTTCTGTGGGAAATAAAAATAAATGTTGAAATGTACTTTTGTTTCTAACTGGCTTTGACAAACTTAAATGATTGAATCTGGTGTGAGCCTTCACAATTCTGGGGCTTGACATATGATAAATGAATAGTGTATTACTTGAATGGGGCCGAAATGTAGCACAGTGAGTGACCTGACAGCAGCAAGCGACTCATAGCTGGTTGCTTGCATCAGGGTCAGTGAACCAGAACTGACCAAGACCCTATTCCGCTTCCCTGGGGAAGCGACAGCTTTGGGGACAGGCTGCACTAGTGTAGTCTGATTAAGAGAATATAGATTGCAGTGGGAAGACAAACCTGGTACTCAAAATAGTCAAATGAATTGGATGTGTCATGCCGAAAGGAACAGATATCGTAGCCACGCTTTCAACTACAACAGAACGTCAAAACGTCCTTTTCCGGACGGACGTCTAATAAGAAGAATGGTTTCGGTACAACCTCAAAATAGAAGTTTGTTATAATACACTGGGTATTTGTCTGAGGATTAGAAGTTCATCATAATAAACTGGTCTGGGGATTAGAAGTTCGTCATAGTAAACTGGTCTGTGGATTATAAGTTAGTCATAATAAACGGGTGACTGGTCTCTGGATTAGAAGTTTGTCATAATAAACTGGTGAGTGGTCTGGTGAGTTATTATTTTGATATGCAAATGATACAGGTCCATGTATGTCTTCAGTATGAGCTGTGTATATAAATAAGTTCTCGCTTGTCTAGTTTAAGGACAAAAAACATGAAATCACTTAAATATTTTGAGTGTGAGTATAACTCTTTAGTTCCCTTTCTAATTGTATCTCTCTCTCACTCTCTTTCTCTCTATCTCTTTATATGTCTGTATATCTGTGTGTGTCACTCTCTCTTACTCTATATGTTTATCTGTGTGAGTCACACTCTCTCTTTCATTCTATGTTTCATTTTAACCTTTCCTATACCAATCGATCACTTTGTTTGTGTGAATCTCACACTCTTTCATTATCTCATTCTCTGTTGTTGTGAGTTTAATTCTCTCTCTCTCTCACACACTCTCTCTCTATGTCTGTCTCTCTCTCTCTCTCTCTCTCTCTCTCTCTGTGAGTCACTCTTTCAATCATTCTCTCATTATCTGTATGAGTTTGTCTTTTTTCCTTTCTCTCTCTTTTTTGTGAGAGTCTCACTCCCCCCCCCCCCTCATTATCTCCCTGTGAGAACAGTCTCTCTACTTATCTCGCTTTCACTCTGTCCCTCTCTCATTCTCTCTCTTTGAGTCTCACACTCTCTCATAATTTCGCTGCTGCACTTTCTTATCCTATCTCATTATCTATGTGATGCTCACACTATCACACTCTCTCATAATTTCGCTGTCTCACTTTCTTATCCTATCTCATTATCTATGTGATGCTCACACTATCACACTCTCTCATAATTTCGCTGTCTCACTTTCTTATCCTATCGCATTATCTCGCTTTCACTCTGTCCCTCTCTCATTCTCTCTCTTTGAGTATCACACTCTCTCATAATTTCGCTGTCTCACTTTCTTATCCTATCTCATTATCTATGTGATGCTCACACTATCACACTCTCTCATAATTTCGCTGTTGCACTTTCTTATCCTATCTCATTATCTATGTGATGCTCACACTATCACACTCTCTCATAATTTCGCTGCTGCACTTTCTTATCCTATCTCATTATCTATGTGATGCTCACACTATCACACTCTCTCATAATTTCGCTGCTGCACTTTCTTATCCTATCTCATTATCTATGTGATGCTCACACTATCACACTCTCTCATAATTTCGCTGTTGCACTTTCTTATCCTATCTCATTATCTATGTGATGCTCACACTATCACACTCTCTCATAATTTCGCTGTTGCACTTTCTTATCCTATCTCATTATCTATGTGATGCTCACACTATCACACTCTCTCATAATTTCGCTGTTGCACTTTCTTATCCTATCTCATTATCTATGTGATGCTCACACTATCACACTCTCTCATAATTTCGCTGCTGCACTTTCTTATCCTATCTCATTATCTATGTGATGCTCACACTATCACACTCTAATTATATATTTTTATTTCTCTGAATCCTACTCTCTATCTCTCTCCTTTGCTATTTCAAATTATCTCTTTATCTGTCTGCCTCATTCTCTCTCCCTTTCTGATTATATATATCTAAATCAGTGTGTCTCACCCTCAGACTCATTATCATATCTTATTATATTATCTCCTTCTCTCTCTCTCTCTTAATATATGTGTGCGTGAGTTTCACTCTAGTTCACGCTTTCATCGTTTATCTTTATGTGAGTCTCTCTCCTTCTCTCTCTCTCTCTTAATATATGTGTGCGTGAGTTTCACTCTAGTTCACGCTTTCATCGTTTATCTTTATGTGAGTCTCTCTCCTTCTCTCTCTCTCTCTTAATATATGTGTGCGTGAGTTTCACTCTAGTTCACGCTTTCATCGTTTATCTTTATGTGAGTCTCTCTCCTTCTCTCTCTCTCTCACTCTCGTGATCTGTCTGTGATGTCCATACTTACTTTCTCTCTCTCCGTCTCTCTGTACATGTATGTGATATGTGGGATGATCTCTCACGAATGAGTGTAACAGTAGCCCTATTCTCGTGGCTGTCACAAATTGAGTTTTTTAATTGAAAGCCTATCATACAACCATCACTTTAGTTATGAACATTACTATGCACAGATAGATAAATGCATATATCTTAGAGGAGACTGCATTATACTCACACAGATATACATATATACAAACACACACATGTATGTATACACATAAATTTACATGCATATACACACATTCCCGTGCATATACTTAAAATACAAGTATTACTCTTTTTTAACGTTAAAATGCACATGTAAATAAATACATATATCTTAGGGGATTCCTCATTACACTTACACAGATATACACAAACATACATTTACACACACATTCACAAAGATATACACACACACTTATACACATATATACACAAATTCAAATACATATTTACACACACATGCACATACATATATACACACATATTCACATACATATATACACACACCACGTACATATATACAAATATATTCACATACATATACACACATTCACATACATATACACACAAATAAAATTTGTATTTTTACCACAACAACCGCCTGTGTGCTAACAGGACTTGAAATGGAAGTACAGAACAGCTCAATCTACCAGGCATGTCGAAAGACACGACTAATGTGGCACGAGCAAAATATCAGTCAGATGAAGAAATAAGGACCTCTACATCCCATGATATAGAAAAAAAATAAGTAGATTAGATTTGTATAGTTATTTTTAGATTAAATGAATGTAAAAGAAACTGGTTGCATGCAGACTTTGCCGAGTTTTATAAAGACGTTAAGTTAAGATCAATTCAAGTCACTTCGGTAATATTGACTTTTAGACACAAGTTCTAATTAATTGTCCATGTACGTATTCATACATTATAAATAGTTGCGCTGTACTAAAATCTAC
The DNA here is from genome assembly GCA_036924085.1 of Ariolimax columbianus. Taxonomy (NCBI): domain Eukaryota; kingdom Metazoa; phylum Mollusca; class Gastropoda; order Stylommatophora; family Arionidae; genus Ariolimax; species Ariolimax columbianus. The sequence goes on from JAVGWX010000001.1 coordinate 128,957,142, forward strand.
GTTCAAACAGAACTGATTTGAAGTAGAACTATTAGTACAAATGAGGAAGATTGCAAGTATCATATTCATTTACTGTTATCTTTATAAATACAATGTTAAACTAGCAATGATATTTACGGCTGTGAATATCAATAAAGATATAGAATTAACATTGGTAGTTCAGATAACATATTTGGGTTATATATCACCGAACAGTGTAAACTATTCGTTTACATATTATGTTGCCAAAGTGACACACTGCACCGTAGTCAATGTGTGTGACCCACTGCAGTTAAAACCATATTGAAATTCGATGTTACAGATAGTGTTCACGATGAAATATTGAGGTTCAGCACGCACAAAAATCTGCAACGTTAGGTCAATTCAGAACAATCGTCAAGCAAATGTTAGTTCAAAGTTGCATAATCACAAAAACATGTTCGTTCCAGACTGTATAACCACACATACATGTTAGCTCAAAACCTTACAACCAGTAGAGAATGATAGCCCAAAATCATATAATGACTTGACGTCGTTTAGTCTGAAACTCCACAATAACTATTTATGTTTAGTTCAAAACTTTACAATCATTCAACAGAGTTTTGTTCAAAACTTCACAACCACTTATAAGGGTTTTGTTCAACACATCACAACTACGCACTAGTTTTAGCTCCAGATCTTTTAATCGCTCTGCGATATTTAGCTCGCATCTGCACATTCACATTTTATATGTTGCCGTTGTTGAATGCTAACAATGAGTAGAATTACTCTTTTGTGTGCCCTGAAAAGGACGTTAAGTGGCGGGTTGTTGTAGCTTTTCTCACATCCTGAGCATGCTGATGAAGGTTGACTGGAGTCCTCCAAGCGGTTGTGCTATGCTTGGTTTCAGCTGAGTGTCGCTCACTACTATGGGGATCATGTCGATCCCTCACTTTGTTAGCCATGAAAACAGTCCGTTTCCAAGAAGGGCTACGGGAAAGCCAAGGTGAGAGTCTCGGCCAGTATATTTTGCCTGACCCAGACTAACACGTCTGATCAGCATGTTTTGCCTGATCAGACGTTAATCTTCCTTACCTCACATATCATATAAATACATCTAATATAAGCCATATTGTTGTGAAAGATGAGAATATCATCAGGTAACTTATAACAGCCAAATAGGTTGGCGTTTGTAAGAAGCAACGTTCTGGAAAGGACATGCTACTCACCGTATATATATATATATATATATATATATATATATATATATATATATATATATATATATATATATATATTTATATATATTTATTTTTTTTAATATATATATATATTTATATATTTATTTTTTTTAAATATATATATATATATATATATATATATATATATATATATATATATATATATATATATATATATATATATATAATCAAGCTGGAACTTGCTAACCTGTAATGTTTGTACAATGCTCTGTGCCATGAAAGTATCCAAGCTTGAAGTCGGCTCGTCACAGAAGAAGATGGGAGGGTTAGTCAGAGCTTCTGAAGCAAAAGCAAGTCTTTTCCTCTCACCGCCTGAGATCCCTTTCTTGGTTCCATGTGGTGCTCCAATGCGAGAATTTGAACATCCTGTTAAGCCCATCTTTTGCGAAAAGTAGAGAAGCATAGACAATTATTCGGAATGCCTTTCCGTTTATATGTGCTTTATATAATGTATTTGCTAACACATGTAATTAACTTGTACTCACCCATTCGTCAGAAATGTAATTTTTGTAAACAATATAAATACTCTAACAATTTCAAATGCACTGTTTTGTTTTTTATATACTTCCAGAAACACGGAGACAAAAAAAGAAAACATGTGATGTTTAACAAGACTTTTCCAGAACATCGTAATAATCAAAATCAAACGAAACAAAATGTGACAATTAGCATGAAAAATTAAATATATCATTTTTTGTTAAAACTATAATTCAGGATTTTTTTCCATTGCTGGGCTGCTGCGGGGAGGGAAGGGTAGGATGGGGTTGGGATTTTTCATACAATATGTAGAACTTGAAGTTTGAAATAAATATGAAATACACTTTTAAAAATCAAACCTTGAAAAAAAGCACGAAAAACTCAATTTGATTTCTGAAATGTTTCAGCAGGGCACCAGAAACATTGAAGAAGCATGTTGGAAATCGACAGCCTAATTTTCATCATTATCATCACTATCGTCTCTTATGATGCCACTTTAAGTAACTATTCAGCTTACCTCTATTATTACTTCTTCCACTCTGGCCAGTCGAGCTCTCTTGTCAAGCTTCTTGTCCATCCGTAACAGAGCCTGCACACAGAGTATACGCAACAGAATAACTGAAAACTTCAAACAAATTTGTTGATACTCAAAATCACAAAAATAATAAATACTAATAGTAAGAATGCATATATTATTTCCGCTAAAGTGTATTTGCATTATGAGTTACTTCATTGACTCTCAGTACAATCCTCTTGTACAACTCCGAGACCTTGACAGTCTTACAGAGAGATCTGAAGCTACTCGAGATCTTCCATGTACGCAACCAACTAATGTCGAGGTCGCCGAACGGACACAACTCTGGAGCATTTCATCAACACTGGATTGGTGGCACCTCTCTTTCATCGGCTATTGTGCCCGCCTATCTCATGACGTCTCGACTAGAGAAGTGTACACCGTCTCTGAAATTCAGAGGCGAGAAAAGATCATCCCTCATGGAGTCGTCTCCGTGGCTGCCCGTGCAAACCTGACTCAGACACATCGCCTCCACTTCATCTGCTCAGATTGCTGGCTTGGACTCTGACATCAACCACAGTCATGTGCGGTCAGCATGAAATCCTGGTTGTCTAGGTGGATTACTTGACTTGAATGATCTAATCCGTCTTATAATGTTTAATCTATATAGATCGCAACTAAACAAGTATGCGACACACCCGATTACAGCTTTTTCTGGGTACCTGGTTTGCCTTCCCATTGTAATCACTATTCTCTTAGCCAGCCTGTCTCCGGAGCAGTCATTTGGAGACGGAATAGTATCAAGATGCAAGCAGCCAGCTTTGAGTATTTGGCTACTGTCAGCTCTTTCACTATGATGTATCTTCTGTCCCAGTTGTGTTACAAGAACTGAAAGTCCGAATAACACAGTAGCTGTAGCGAGTGGATCTCATGGCACAACTGGACGAGCACTTAACCAAATCGCATCACGAACCTATTATCTATCTGACTAAGAAAGATACCTGACTATGCTAGAGTTTTAGAAGACAAATCTGCGAGGAAAGGAATTGGTCATCCCACATCACAAACACTGATATCTCGTACAATCAAGTTTATAATATTGTATCCGTAATGGCATATCATTTAAAAGATTGTTATAGTATATAACAAGAGACATTGTTGATTTTAAAATCATGCTGTTCGTCAGAATTGTCTGTACTTTGTATTGTTCAGTCGCAAATGTAATTGCATTCTGTACCATTGGGGCTTTTATCAACTTGTGCCGCAGCACACTGATGTATCGCGAAGCTACCGCACGTAGTTTAGAGGAAAAGTTGTGTTTTTTAAGCGAGAAAAATAAAATGAATGAATAAAAAAATTGAATAGATACATTTTAGTTGTTGAATGTCCACAATGAGTATGTTTACTCTTTCGTGCGCCCTGAAAATGCGCGGGTTACAATAGCATGCTGATGAAGGTGGTCCGTGGTTCTCCAGGGTGTTGTGGTATGCTTGGCTTAAAATGTGTGTCACTCACTGGTGTAGGTATCACGTTGATCCGCTACCTCGTTAGCCCGACTGCTGCGGAAGGAGTCTATTCCCATGGAGAACTGCGGGGAAGTGAAGTGGGGGGGGGGGGGGGGTGTTTGGTATTATAAATTAAAATCCTTGTTCCCTACTTACCCTGAATCTGAGAGTCTCTCGGACTGTCAGCGTGTGTATGAAGAGGTCATGTTGCTGAACATAGGCCGAGATGTTCCTGATACTGTTCCCAGTTAGCTGAAAACAATTACTAGTAAAATGATCATTTGTTCGTACATGATTTCTGTAACTTACATTTTATATTAGAATATTGTTTTAATATGGGTTCTAAGAAACATTAAAGGCCTGTACAAGGGTATCACAAAGCAAATACTGAGTAAGGAACTATATCACATTCAATCCCAGAGCTCCTGTTACTGCACTTTCTTTTCTGCTGATTGATATATACGTTTTTCCAAGTGATAACCTGGCCTGTGCTTTTTTTTATACTGGTGCATTAAGTTACTCAAAATGCAATGAAGTGAAGAACATTGACATTCTCTCTCTGCGGAAACAAATTTACAGCACAGAAAACAGACGCCGAACCACCTTCAACTGCGTAGTAGATCATGTATTGATAAGAATATGCTGATGGACGGGGCATGTGATGTGCATGCTTGACAACAGATCGGCATGGAAAGTGACGTTCTAGTGACACTACAACTGTAAGTGCCCACCAAATGAGATTGAGAGATGGCCTGAATAAAGCCCTTAGTCTAGCATGGTACTCCAATGTAATAGAGGAGGAAAGAGTGGAGGGCAAGAGAGCCAGAGGGTGGGAGAGGTACAGATGGACACACAACATCAAGATGTGGTAGGGATACAATCTGAGTGTACCGACCTGGCACTGGACAGTGACTGCTGGAGATCTATTACCGTCAATCTCCGATGTGGAGACTGCACTTGATAATGATGATCATGAGTTAAAACAACATTTAGCTACGGGGCTTCAGATAATTGACAAGCATGATTGGATACCCGGACTACAGAGTTGCTGTCCGATAGACAAAACTGATGTAGCTCGTGTCTCTCGTGACAGGACTGACAAGGAACGTAGTACGCCAATTCACAATCTTCCCGACTGTAAATTGTTATCTGACTGATAAACTTAGTGATATCAAGGCAACAAGAAAGGAAACTAGTCACAAAAAAAGCTGACGAATGAAGATCAAGTCTTCATCACTTCACTTGGGGGGGGGGGGGGGGGGGGAAAGTAAATGTGAACGAAGAGTAGTGAGGGTCGGGTTGAATATACGGATCATGACCTCGACTTCACGTCCTCGTTAGTGGTCATGAAAACAAACTGTGTAACAGCAGCCTGGTCAACGAGACGTGCATCGACACTGTAATCCTCATTGTGTAGATGTTACTGGTGAGTCTCGCATCATACTACTATCTAATTATATCACATTTGTTGGCAATATAATCGCAACAGAAATAATAAAATCTGTAAACCCTAGTCATTCCCGAAAGCGGTGGTTTCCAAACATGTTATATTAATAGCCACACGCACACAAACATGTTTGGGCAAATCACAATATAACATTGGAAGGTAAATTATTAGCTTTGTTCTCCAAAACAACTATCTTCAACTGAACATTACATCGCAACACATTTTGTGTGTATTGTGAACACACCATCTGGTCGTTCTTCTTATTCGTCGCTTGCTCCCGATTGACATCTATTTCCATAATAAACTTGATGTTAGTCACACGGTGTATGTCTCAGTTGGGTTGGAGAAGGACATGCTGTCACTCTGCTCACTTCTTGCAACCGATCTACTGGAAACAAAAATCTTCTTTTTCGTTCGTTCTCAATCTCCCATTACCAAGCTTTGAACAGGGCTTTGCAAGTAGTAGGACATAGTCCGGAGAACGGAATACATTGTGGTTTAAAGCTTGACTGCGATATTTGCACCTTTCGGTCCGACACATTCGACTTCAGCAGGCATTTTTGAGTGACGGGTTGCCTTCCCTCTTCGATCCCTTCTACTTAGACAGTTTGGTTTATTGCAGAATGTTATCCGGGACCACCGCGTGGAGGTGTAGAAGAGTCTTGGCAGCTCTGCTCCGCCGACCCTGTCGCTAGCAGTCCGCTATTGGTCACTAGTCGCTGCAGCTCATGCGCTGCACAACGTCTTGATCCGGGGAAAACAAATTGTATAGTTTTTTGTCATAACTTCACTGGCACATGTCTTGGTTTTGTCTTTTTATTTAACCGATGCACTATCGCTCATGTGTTTAGTTTTAGGAAGCAAATAATGAGACAACTGAAAGCTTTCTTACAGGTACGCCATTCAACTGAACCTCTCCCTGAATCGAGTAGTCTCTTGTGTTTCGCGAGGTCAACACATTGAGAAGTGTAGACTTTCCGGACCCACTGCAAAAATGAAAGTTGATACTATTCTTGTCATATTTATAGGTGATGGATTTATAGGACATTAAAGGTGGTGATGGTATTATTAAGAGAGATAGTGAGCATAATAATGATAGTGAAAATCTTTATTTTTATAATGACTGTTGTGAGTACTATAATGACAGCTATGAGTATTATAATGACAGTTATCAATATTATAATGACAGTTCTTTGTATTATAGCGACAGTTTGGGCGGCCGTCATTGATAGAGCATAGAAGCCTAACGAGTGGGGAGTAACTTTGTTGATTTGAAGAAAACTAGAAACATTGCTTATAATGTTGGAGTCTACATATGAGATCTTGAATTGGAAATGAGCTCAGATAAGTTCATTTCCAATCTTTACTGATCGATGATGTTATGATTCGTTAGGTGTTTTCATTTGTGTTGTTTTCGAAGGCTTTTTGTCTTAACGTAGTTTTGTTTCACTGATTTCGATGTTCCGACGCGGTATATAACTGAGCCTTACTTTTCAATGTGGTCAAGTATACCCTTTTCATTGTCAGCACCACAACCGATTTTATATATTCATACATTAGAAACATTGCCCTAAGTTTGATACAGTTGATATGATAATGATGATGGCAGCTAGCAGGTCTATCTATTTAATGCTAGATCCAATTTTATTACTTCGTACTTCTGAATATCTTGAAGATTAAATTGATGAACTGCCGATGAAGGCGAAGATGAAAAAGAGCAGAAAGAAGAGTGGAATGTCTTAATCAAATGATCGTGTATCGATAGAGAGATGGGATGACTGAGGACACACTACAGTTTATTTGAACTAGCAATTTGTGCAGACCTGAGACATGCATACGTTTTATATTATTCTCACCTAGCACCCATAATTGCCAACAGACATCCTGGATTAGCGACTCCCGTTACTGAAAATAAACATTAACATATAACAATTCATGTATGCAACAATACTGAGCATTGGATTTCTAATTCGAAACTAATGAATACGTTCTAAAGAGCACTTTTTGTTCGATAATAGAAAAAGAATGTGAGGAGGTAAAAATAGCTCTGATTGGCTTCGAACGAATAAGGCACAAAACACTTATGCTGTTGAAATCAATAAACCATTCAAAACCTTTCAGCTCCCTGTGAAGCACAGGTCTACACCAAGTACATGCCAAGTCATCGTTTACAAGGCCATTTGTTTCAGATCTGCCATATCACCCCTGTTTCCTTTATGTTTGTCTCGACCTCTCGTTTCCCGCGTATGCTTTGGTCTGCCTCTACTCCTCTAGCCTTTGGGGGTTCCAAAACAAAGACTGTCCTGTAGTACTATCAGCTAATTTCCTTAATGTGTGTCCTATCCTAAGCCAGTTCTTTCCCCTTGCGTCATGTTCCACTGATAACTGTCTGGTTATTTCCAACGGTTCCCCATTAGTGATTTTATCAATCCTTCTAACCTGCCCAGGTACCCATTTTGAAAGTATGTGCCTTTTTCAGTGTTATTTTTGTTGTTTCCCCATGTTTCAGAGGCTATACAATAGAATGGAGTTGAAAATATGTTATTTTTTGTTTTGTACATAATTGCTTTTGGTTCCCATAAGTTTCTCCAATACAATGGAAGCTCCTCACGCCTTTCGTATCCTTCTTTTGGCTTAACTTGACTTCGTTCGTTCTCAATCTCCCGCTACCAAACCCTGAAAGGGCTTAAGTAGCAGAATGTAGTCCAGAGACCAGAATGCGTTGTGTTGTAGTTTACAGCTTGACTGCGATATTTGCAACTCTCGGTCCAACACATCCGACTTCAGCAAGCAATTTTTGAGTACCGGATTAGCATTCCCTCTTCGATCCCTTCTCCTTAACTAGTCTGCCCTGCTGCAGCCTGTTATCCAGGATCACCGCGTGGAGGTGTAGAAGGGTGTTGGCAGATCTGGTTCGCTGACCCTGACGCTAGCAGTCAGCTATGGGTCGCTGACCACTGCAGCTCATGCGCTGCTCGTATCCTTTTGAAGTCGTTATCAGTAGCCGCAGTTTGTGTAGATTGCTACCAAAATGGTGTATGATTCCATATCTTATAGAAGTTTGTCTCCAACATTGAACTGTTGTTTGTGGTTATCTGCTGCTGTAGATCTTCTAAATTTCATGTTAATTTACACTAACAGCAGATCTTGGTCTGATGTCATGTTTACTCCTCTACATACGTTTATATCAGAACATCTTATTTATACAAAGTAGTCAATCTGATTTTATATCCTATGGTCTAGTGACAACCTTGTTGCTTTGTATATTGATTTATGTGGAAACATGTTGCTACCAATCACCAATTGATTTTAAAATTCAGAAGTCTACAAGTGACTGTATTTTAATTTGTTTACCCCAATTCCATGTTTGCCCATGATCTCATCAAACCCTATATTATAATTTCCAATCTTAGAATTCTGATTTGCCATTAAAATCATAATGTCTTTCCTTCTCCTTATATCCATGATATTGTGAATTCTTGTGCAAAATTCTTCTTCAGCTGAATCTTCTTTCTCATTGGCTGACGTATAATATGGAATAATGTGTATCTTCATCTTTTTTTTTTTTTTTTTGCAGTTTGGAAGGTAGCTAATATTGTTCTTTGTCCTACTGCTTCCCACTCTACAAATACCTTTTGCGCCTCATTTGACAGCATTGGGTAGGGCCACACTTTTATTATGGTGTTGCCTTTTTCTGTGTGTCGTGGGAACATCACCATTTTTCCTGTGCTCATTTCCATCTTGTTTGAATCAGTCCTCGACTATCAATGTTGTAGTTTTTCATCTCGACTGCCACTTGCGCAGCCTTCTCCCGTTCATACATTGTTCGAAATCTGGTGGATTTCCTAGACAAAAACAGGTACGTCAGTAACTCAGAGTCCTTGTGGTTTTCTTTGCAAGGCGTCATTAGTTCTCTTGACAGAGTACGTTCTTGTTCGTGACTGTTGAAGCTTTTGTAACTTAAAATATATATTGCATGAGGTAGCCGATGATTACTCAATCCTTCTTAGTCTCCTCGTACCACATGCTTGGCAGGTTTACAGTGTTACTATTCTATTCTCTTTTTTCGGGCTCCGGCAACAACCGTTCATGTTCGAAAAAAGATTAAGCATAAAAGACAAGCAGCGGGAGAACAAAGAGGGAGAAGATGAGACTGGCGTGGTTAAAACACTTTAAGACAACCTCTGACCGTTGGTAATTCAGCTACATTCCATTATCGTATATAGCTCCTCATTCAGACAAATACTCCATAAATACATATGTATAACTCATCATTCAGAGAAATTCATTACTAAAATAGATACACACACACGCATCCATACACTGACCAATACGTCCTGATAATGCTCAAAGGATTGTGGTCTGGCGTGGAAGAGGGCGTGGGGTCGCCAGTGGAATCCACAAAGGCAAAACCATTAATCAAACAAATGAACAAATTTCACTACCTTAAATGTTTCTTCACATAATTACTCTTAAAAAATAGCCATTAATTCAGCGGCATTCCACTACCTAAAATAGTCCCTAATAAAAGTTTTGCTTCACAAAAGAGTCCATCATTCATCGACATTCCACTATCTTGGGTACTTCTGGGTGGGGTAAAAAAAAATACCAGAAGTGAATGTGCGCATAAATTAAGCACTGCCGTCAAAAACTAAGTTTTAGAATCTTCATTTAAAATTGATCAGCCAATACTCTTCCTTGTAGTCTTGCTTTTCCTAATTGTAACTCATGTATCCGTATACATCTGGGTATAATAAGAGCGTGTGGAAACCGGAATTGAGTTCGGTACTATTGCCGTAAGATTCAATCGCTCTAGCCATTCAGGCACTGACTCCGCTGCTCAAGAATGTTGTTAAATTTTCTATTCTGAAAGTTCCGCTGTTCATTGACTGTCATATACTCATATAGCCCTTTTCAGGGCTTGGTAGCTGGAGTTTGAGAACGAACGAAGAAGAAGATATAGCAGTAAAACTGCGATTGCTTGATAGTCCATCAATCAACCGCAGTTTTACCGCTATATCTTCTTCTTCATTCGTTCTCAAACTCCCGCTACCAAGCCCTGAAAAGTATATAACTGCCAATGAACAACGGAACTTTCAGAATAGAACATTTAACAACACTCTTATCTCTGAAACTCAATTACTAAAACACAACAACATTTTAGAACATATCATTCAAAAACAATATACTATTTCTCAGAACTAATCATTTTTAAAAACTGCAATTTCCAATAACAACCAAACACACTCCATTATTGTAGAGAAACAATCATTCAAATACTCTACAAATACTAACTGTCTTTGAGTATCAGCTTTTCTTGTGCTGGCATATTTTCTCTGGATAGCCAGCGTCTCTTTCCCGGGACCTTCACTGTAACAGAAATGCCAGTCCAGCTGAGTGCTATGTTGTGATGGCCACTGCCCTCTAAAGCTAAACTCAGTCTGGAAGATCGTCTGCGACTATGATACTGAAATATCACCCAAAAAAAACCATCAATTAACTTTCTAGTATTCAATTAATGAACTCGTTCGGATACTTTGTAACACTGATATCTTTTCTTATGGTGGTAATACAAGTGTGAATAGTACAATGTCTGAGCATACTTGTGTTAACTACAACTACGGTGCTGTTTTTGTATGTGTTTTGATTTGACTTGCTTGTTGTTTGTTTTGTGTTGTTTGTTTTTTTTTGTGGTTTTTTTTAGTAACTCCGTAACATTTCATTTTAGATAGATATTAGACCAGAGAAAAGACATTTCAGATAGATATTAGACCAGAGAAAAGACATTTCAGATAGATATTGGACTAGATAAAAAACAATTTATGTTATACCTTTGGATTGCTTCGATCTGCTGCTTTAATCTCCTGATCGATTGGTACTACAGCTGTGTATACATCATGTTTCTTCCCAGATAACAGTGACCCACCTGCTTCTGGAAGCAAGGGCTTCCTTTCTTCCGTATCAGAGCTAGACATGGCTGCCCTGGATTTCACAGTATAGATAAACGAATCTAATCCTTGCTGTGTGTGTCAGTACCGGCCAAGGACACAAACATCTAAAAAGATCATAAAAACATGCAGCTTATATACTCATTGAACGGGGTTCAATGTTCAGCATGAGTGCAGACCTAAATTTATGAAGTAAGTAGAACTATTTCGTCTAAATCAAACTGGAACTTTTCAGTTTTCATAAGTCGTAAATGATTTACTGAATTCGTATGATTCAAATATTAAGATAGTCTAGTGCCCATTAAGATTTGGTTTGATCTGAGCCTGGGGGTAGGCGTTACATGCTCAAGACGAGATTGTCTATAAGTCATTGGTGAGGAAATGTGGAAAGGGACTCTATCGACGAAACAGATGGAAATTTTAGTGTATATATGCGTTTACATAATACTGCTGTCTAGTGGGATGTTGATAACAGTGCATGTCCCTAAGGATAACATACTGTTAGATAAGAGTGGGGATATGTGTCGGACAAAAGTAGTGAAATCAACGACCCTGATCAGGAAAGAGGTGGCCAATGCCAACCCCAGAAATGAACAACCTAGACCCCTTCAGCATGACCCCAATGGTGCAACTTCTGGAGGGAGAGGGGGCGGGGTTGGAAGAACATTCCAATTGTCTGGTGGTCACTTTGTGACGTAACTCACGACTAGAATGAGAAACTGGTTGTCTACAGACTCTGTAGAATGTTCTAAGCCATTATAGAGACGTTAAGTTAAGCTTAGTGAATCTAGGCTGCAATGGTTTTGTTTCGTTCATTTTTTTATATATATGGTAGTGTATCCCTTTCATTATTATCTTTCTGTTTCTTAATGTTATTGTTGTTTGGTCTGTGTGGACTAAGTGACCACAGATAAGATGTCCGTGTTCCAATCACGGTGGAGACCGGTATTTTTTTCACGCGGATCTTTTGGTTAAAAACTCCCCTGGTCTTTGGGTAGTGAGATCGAACTCTTGTGTGCAGTGTCGAGCACCTTAATATTCATTGACAGTTGGAAATCGAGAAGAGTAGGCTTAACGGCCGCTGCCTGGACAAAATTCAAATAAAAAATCTACCCAAGTTGTTTGTACTTTTCCATGGTAGTGGTACAGTGGGTTCCATCCCACTGTAACATCCAAGGCAACGAGGAGGCAGATAGACTGGCAAAAGAAGGTGCAAGACTACCACAATCAGATACTAGTATGACATACGAAGAGTCAAAACGGCTTATTAGAGCTAGATACATGACCAAATGGGAAACCGAACATACTGGCTACACCAAACACGATGCCTATTACCAGTTGAACAGAAGAGAGCAGGTCGTGGTCTTCAGACTTCGCACTGGCCACAATAGACTGAGGTACCACCTATTCAACAAATTGAAGATAGGTGGCACCGACGAATGCCCGTGTGGTACAGGGAAAATGACCGCTGAACATTTGCTGCAAAACTGCCCGACATACGAGGATCAGAGAAAGCAGATATGGCCATCACCAGTGGCAACACTAGACAAGCTCTATGGCAGTGTCGACAGCCTCAGGATGACGGCTGCTTTTTTCGAAAAAATTAAGGTTGATGTCTGACTGCGTACGATGAAGAAGAAAGAAGAAGAAGTTTGTACTTTTCCCCAGGTGGTTTGCTAAGAGCAGCTATAGATGTTGCCAAACTGGCTGCAGGTCTACTTAGCTTTAGTGTTTGAGTCTATTAAGATGGACTCGAACCGGTAAAAACCACCTCCCAAAAACTGGTTGTATACAGACTATGTAGAGTCTTCTAAAACAGTTCTAAAAAAAAATTATTAACACACATACGCACGCACACACATAATTTATGTTTTTCAATTCAAATGTAATTATGTTTTGAAATGCAAATGTTATGACAAATAAACTTTGAATCAAAAATAATTCAGCCCTTATCAGGGTTAATCTGAGACCCGCTGTCACATCACCAAGACGATCAACATGCACTGTCATATAATTGATGACGCAACAAATATGTTCTCTGATCAGGTACTCTTCATTAATGGTTAGTGATTACCTATATAAAGTTAGTTTCCCATCGCAAGCAGCGATGGCGACATAATCAGACGGTTTTTGTCTTGATGATGTAACTTCCGCTGTATTTGGATTATAGTGAGTAAGAGGCTGCGCTGGTCATCAAACTCACTCTCTGGTCCCGAACTACATTTGTCCAGTGGCAAGACATAAGTCAAGACGACGACTAGAGGTAATTAAGGATGCAGGCACTCTGGCCCCACCTCCTTTGAGACCAGGGGTCGGTTTAAACCTGCGGGGCTCGAGTGCACGTCGTTTCCGCTCATCGCTTTGAGACCACAGCGACCCTCAATAAAATTACCTATATAAGAGTGTGACGGACAGCACAACTGAATACCAATCTCAACTTTTTTTTTTCAATAGTTCAAATGCCGTTTTATTGCCAAAGTTGTGTTCCGTTGATGTTCTCGTATTTTTTAAAAACTATATTTTAACCTCTTTTTCATTAGCAATGTATTCTACATTCTGTAAGGATAGTGCATGGTCTCTGGTCAGACGTTTGGCTTCACAATAGTGCGTTCTAGATTGTTTTAGCGTACTCAAAACGTGTATGTGACTGCGCGTGTATATATTTGTTTGCGTATGAATCAGGCCCGGGGGGGAGGAGCCTCCCTCCTACCAGGCGCGTCAGCAGGGTTGCGGATTGCTGAAAGGTCTCCTAATTTAGAGGTTAGCTGAGAATAAATAAGCAGCCGTGGACAAAAACGGGTCGGCTGGCATGGAGGCTGTAAGGAGGCAACCCCTCCACCATGCAAAGACACAACAGGCTAATCCACCTGTGTGTCTTAAAAAAACTGATTACAAGTGAAAACATAGAGAAAACCGGACTGACCTCAACGGCGACGAACAGGCGAGAAAAAAAAGACCACGATTTACGAATGTACGAAGTATAAACGGAAAAGAACATGAACTAAAGGAGGAGATGAAGAGAGCAAAATTGACAGTCCTGGCACTTACAGAAACAAAGAAAAAGGAACAGGGCGTTCTGGACCATGACGGCAACATGTTATACAACAGCGGAGTTCCCATGAGTGAACGAGCCAGAGCAGGGGTTGGCTGTATAGTGAATAGTAACAACAAAGCAAATATTAAAGGATGGAAATTCATTTCAGAATGACTGATGGTTCTAAGTCTACAAGAGGAGGATAGTCAAATGGATATCGTCACTGTGTATGCACCAAACGAAGATGAGAGCATTGACATAAAAGATGCATTTGATGAGCTCCTTCAAAGGACCATGAACGATTGCCATAATGAAATACTTCTCCTTGGAGACTTCAACGCAGGCGTTGGAAACGACTATTCTAGATGGGATCGAGTGATCGGTAGGTATGGAGAAGATGTCTTAAATGACAATGGAAAACGACTGCTGAGATTCGGCAGAGAACAAAACCTTGTCATTGCAAATACAAGGTTTTCACACAAGCGTATCCATGCCTACACAAGATGCGAGCCGGCAAGAAATGAAAGATCTATAATTGACTATGCGATAGTGAGGAAAACTGATTTCAAGCATGTAAAGGATGCTAGAGTGTTCAGAGGACCAGAGATAGGAAGCGACCACTACCTAGTTAAAATAAAGAGAGAAATTGAAAAACACTATCCAGCCAGGCAACACCCATCAGCAAGCATGAAACATAATACACGAGGAGAAAATAAAATTAAGGCTTACAAACTACGAGAACCAGATGTTAAGTGGTTAAGGGCTCATAACAACAGCAATAGAAAGGATAGAGGAATCTGAAGAAGATTTGGAAATGCTCTGGGTAAAATTCAAAGACATCCTCAAAGAGGCTGCAGCAGAGGCATGCGGTCAAACCAAAGAAGGGTGGAAGAGAAAGAGTACACCATGGTGGACAGAAGAAGTGAAAACAATAATACGAGAAAAGAAAAAGGCGTGGAAGCAATACCTAGGGGCAAGGAATACAGAAGAACAAACAAAGAAATATAAAGAATATGTAAATTTTAGAACAGAAGCAAAGAATACTGTGCTCAAGGCCAAACAGAAATCCTGGGAAGAATTTGGAGAGAAACTGGAAAATAATGCTGGAGAAAACCAGAAACTGTTCTACAGGACCTTAAAGAACATGCGGAAGGAAAAGGAATACCCCCTGAAATTTGTTAAAGATAAACAAGGTGCGCTGTTGACCGCCCCAGAAGAGGTAATGAACAGATGGAAAGAATATTTCTCAGATCTCCTTGGAGTGGAGGAAAACCCAGCTCTGGAAGTAATAGTCCCAATTCAAGAAGAGGGAGCCATGGAGGGAAACGATAATATCACAATGGAAGAACTAAAGGCAGCAATGGAGAAAATTAAGATTGGTAAAGTAGCAGGACATGATGGTATAACACCAGAAATGGTTAAATACATGGGAGCGGCTATTCATGAAGATTCTCAAGGCAGCTTGGCGCCACAAGAAGATACTAAGAGACTGGGAGGTTGAAATAATAATACCAATATTTAAAAAGGGCGACAATCGACAATGTGAAAATCACAGAGGTATTTCCCTTCTCAGTGTCCCCGGGAAAGTCTACTCTAAGATTCTAGAACGGCGATTAAGAGGTCTAGCAGAGCCAAACATGGATGAAACTCAATGTGGGTTTAGGGCAAACAGAAGTACTCAAGACCTTATCTTTACACTCAGACAGCTAAGTGAAAAGGCTCTTGAATATGATTAAAAGATGCATCTCTGCTTTTTGGATTTGGAGAAAGCATTTGATAAAGTTCCTTGGAACAAACTCTGGGAGTGCCTGACAAGGAAGAACATCACAGAACGCCTGATCTCTGCCATACAGAGTTTCTATAAAACATGCAGAAATTATGTGCGGACATCAAATCAAAAGTCAGGAGAGTTCAAGACCACTAGCGGAGTAAGACAGGGGGACATTCTATCATCGTACCTTTTCATACTCCTCATGGATGAAGTCATCAAAGCCTGCAAGGAACGGACAAAAAAGTATGAAGTAGGGTACTAGAAGATGAGACCAAGTTACATATCGGAACTAGCATTTGCAGACGATGTGGCCCTGATCACGAAAACCGAAGCACATCTCCAGATCCACTTGCAGGTGTGGGAAGAAGAGTTGAAGAAGAGAGGAATGCACATCAGCAACTCCAAAACAAAAACCATGGTGATCGCCAGAGATGAAAAGAGACATCAGATAACCCTGGGAAAACGAGCACTAGAGCAGGTCAGCAACTTAAAATATCTAGGAGTGGTAATAGACAGCAGGGGAGGAATCAAAGAGGTGTTAACTGCACGAAGGGCAGCAGCAGGTAGACTGTTCCGTGCAATAAACAGATGTTTCCTCAGTAGAAGAGAAATAAGCAGGAAAACAAAGATGGATGTATACCGCTCGACCTATGTGCCTGTCCTGACATATGGATATGAGTCATGGGCAATGACTACAGCCCAAGAAAGGCAATTACAAACTTCAGAAATGAGGTACCTAAGAAAGGCGGTTCAGGTGACGAAAAGGGACAAGATCCGTAACCACACAATACGTAACAGTCTTGAAGTTCAAACCCTGCAGACACGAGTGGAGCAGTTCCAACTACAGTGGTTTGGCCATGTCTGTAGAATGGAAGAAGATCGGAAACCAAAGCGGTCATGGGAGATCAAAAGTCAAGGACGCAGACCCAGAGGACGTCCCAAAGTACGTTGGGAAGACAACATACGACAGTCCCTAAGTGATAGAGGGCTGGATTGGAAAGAGGCCAGGAAAAAGCCGGCGAATAGAGCAGGGTGGCGTTCTCTTTGGCAAACCTCTACACCTCACGGTAGAAGAGCGACTAAGTAAGTAAGTATGAATCAGTATGAATTGCTGCATGTATATGTGGTTTGTTTAAATATTGGTAGGAACAAATAAATATGTTTGTGAAGGTGTGTGTGTGTGTGTGTGTGTCTGTGCGCTTGGAAAGGGGAGGGGGGGGGAGTCATTCACATGTGACGTCACGTCGTCAGGAAGGGGGGGGGGGGTGATTCGACATTTTGTGATGTAACATGACGGATTGGGAGCGGGGAGAGGCGATCATGTTTTGAAGAAATGTGACGTCACTCGGTCAATATTATTATCGTCTGCTATTTTAAACTACTGTTAGCCTACCGTATTATTTATTTTCTAATAGACAGTTGTTTTTTGTTTTCTTTTTTGCTACTGGTATCAGATGCCCATGGTACAGCAGATAAAAATGTGATTTGAAATGTCTAAGAAAAGTCGGCGATGTCACGAGGACAGATAGAATGAAAAATTGTTGCATTATCTATATTGTGGAAACTACTTCAGTACTTGTATCGAATACATAGCAAGACAGAAATATGACAGGCATGGCAACACAACCTGACAAACTGCCTACTAAAAACTATCACTACAACGTTCATCAGAAACATGAGATACATGACAGTGCAACCTGACAAACTACCTACATAGCTTTATACCATTGTCTATACGTAAAATATGTTAGAGATATATAACTGTTGTATATGTAATGTAATGTAAATGGCATGTTCTTTGCAGAATGTCGCTTCTTACATGCACCAACCTATTTGGCTGTTTCTTGGCAGGTGTGCAGTGCGGTAGGGTGCCATTACTTTATGTACGCGGAGGAGAGCGAAACTGAGAAAAATCTATGTATCTGTTAACTAGTTTAAATTGCAGTGGTTTAAATGATTATTTGGGGAGATGAGACTTAACACCTGGTCAGGCAAAACATACTGAACAAGACCACGCCTCACTTGCATGCAGTACTCCCTGCGAAACAAGCTGTTTCGTGGCAGTCTGGCGAACGATGTGGGAGTCGATATGATCCCCATAGTAGTAAGCAGCAAGCAGACGAAGCCAAGCATATCACAACAGCCTGGAGGACCCCAGTCCACCTTCATGAGCACACTTGACGTGTGAGTAGAGCTACTGCATTCCACCACTTAACGAATTTCAGGGCGCGCGAAAGAGTCAACTTACTCATTGTGCTCATTAAACAACAAGAAATAAAAAAATTATTTGATAAAACGTAATTGTTAGGCATTCAGTCTGCTGTATGGCGTAGAAACTTGGACCACGATCAAGAAAATGGAGAAGGGTATTAACGCCTTTGAAATGTGGGTATTTAGAAGACGTGGACGAGTTTCTTGGAAAGATAGGAAAATAAATAGTGATGTTCTGGAACAACTTAACTTAACTTAACGTCTTTATACTGGTTTAGAAGACTGTAGATTCTGTATACAACCAAAGTCATTTGCATTACCTTGCTCTAAAAGCTATGCGCATCCAATTTATTCTTAAATGCATTTATTGTCCCTGCCTCCACTACTTCCTGTGGCAATGCATTCCAACCATTCACCACTCTCTGACAAAAAAATATTTCCTAATATCTAATCTGGACCTTTCTTTAGTTAATTTGTAGCAATGCCCTCTTGTTCTTGTAAGTGGTTGTATTTTGAAAAAAACTTGTTATAGTCTAATTTATCTTTTCATTTGTTTATCTTCTAAACCTGTATTAAGTCACCTTGAATTCTTCTCTTTTCTAAACAATGTAGGCCGGTTTTTCTGAGTCTTTCCTCATAACTGTAATTCTGGAATCCCACTATCAGTTTTGTCACTCTTTTTTGTATCCTTTCCAGCATGTTTATATCCCCACTATGATAAGGACTCCACACCCGTACACAGCACTCCAAGCTAGGTCTATCTAGTGCTTCATACAGTTTGACTATCACTTCTTTGCTCCTATGTTTAATATTTCTTTTCATCATACCTAATATTGCATTTACCTTTTTCACTGCTACCTGGATTTGCCCACTCACTGTACCTGTATGATCTATTATAACTCCTAGGTCCCTTTCCTTTTCTATCTTTCTAATATTGTTCTCTCATTCTGTAATTATGTTCCATATTGTATCTACCCATGTGGATGACTGTACATTTATCTACATTAAACTCCATTTGCCAGATTACAGACCATTCTAGAATTGTATCTAAATCTGACCTCAATATATCCACTTCTGCTTTAGATGAGACACTACTGCATAGTTTTTTGTCATCAGCAAATTATCAATCATGGATCCCATATCCATGTCCAAATCGTTTATATATATCAAGAACAAAATTGGTCCCAAAACTGAGCCCTGTGGCACTCCACTTTTCACTTCACACCACTCAGAGTACTTCTTATTTATGCCCACCCCCTGCCTTCTTCCCGTTAACCAATTTTTCAATGTGATTTTAACTTTAGAAATAATCTTTGATGAGGTACTTTATTAAAGGCCTTTACACAATCTAGATAAATAACGTCCACTGGCTCCCCATTAGTTATCATTCTGGTAACCTCCTCCATGAATTCTAATAGATTTATTAAGCATGATCTCCCTCTAGTAAACCCATGCTAACTATTTCTAATTAGATTAAATTTGTCTAAATACATTACAATGTTTTCTTTGATTATATAGTCAAGACGACTAGAGGTAATTCTGGATGCAGGCACTTTGATCCCACCTCCTTTGAAACCTTACCTCTCAACTACAGTGATCCTATTGTTTGATACTGTTTGATAATATCTCAGCAACATCTGCATATCTTAGCTCTGGGATCTTGTATCCGCTGATTGTAAAGGGAACGTAACTTTCGATGTACTCATCCTCACTAACATTGCTCATTATGCACTCTGCATGATTGTTAAATAGGTATGAGGAGAAAACATATACCTGAGTTACTCCTATTTATACTACGAACTAGTCTGATGTTTCACCAGATACTCTGACAGCAGCTTGTATCTGGGATTATATGTCATAATCATCATTCAACAAAGTAAAAATGTGACTTGACTACAGAGATGACATCTCCTCTACTAAGTAAAGATGTGACTTGACAATGAATGTAATTAGGGTACTGACTGATTGACAGCTAAACTGCTGCAAAAGTGCCCAATATGTAAGGAGTACAGAGAGTACATATGGCCATTACTATCACTTGACAAGTTCCATGGAAACATTTCCTAACATAAAAGAAGAACATACAAATCTTTTTATCAGTATATATTTCATTTTATTTTTTTTAGTTCCACACTTTATTAAATGTCATTAATGTTAAAATTATGTTTCAAAGAAAGTGAATGTTAAAAATTGTGAAATAAACAGACAAATAAATTAAAATAAAGTAGATATTTATTACAAAGCAATATTTTCAACATCTACTACAGCACTCCCAGCCACCATAACTGTCTGACGCAGATGAAATCATTTTTGTTTTGTTTTTCCATGTAAATGTGATTGTTTCCGACTAATAGTCTTTCCTGTATAAGTCGAACTTTATGATGTCTGTCCAATATCTTCATGTCTTTTCTCTCAAATTGTATCTTCTATACATGTTTTTCGCTTTACTTCATTAAAAATTCTTTCTACACACTCAAAACATTCTAGTCTGTTGAGACATCAAAATTAATTTGGTGAAGATATTAGCATTCTATACAATTTTATGTTTCTTCTTACTCTTTCTTCTCCAAAAGATCATTCTTAAGAAAAGGCAAATGAATATTAACAAAACAAAATCATTTGCACACTATTGCCACAAAATGTAAATAAAATGACCACTTTAAGCAAGTCAACATTTGCAAATAAATACAGGAACAAAATTGTACAATACATTGGTAATTCTCATTTCTCATAACTGGTAAATAAATAGACATAAAAGTAGCATTATACTTGCTATATTATTAAATATCACAGTTAATTTACTTGGAGTTATTGCATAACAGATAAGAACATGAATTACCTGGACAACTCAGCATCTAGTTTTGTAAATGAGCTATAATTCTAAGATAACATTGCTAGTATTTCATTAAAGCAACGAATAATTTTGTAAACTGATTTTAGTTTAAAATTCAGCTGTAGATAAATGTCAATAAGTGACAACACTATTTCTATTCTAAACAATGCATAAAAAGAATTAATATTTTCAATTTGGGGCTAGCAGTATCAGCTTGTAAAATAATGTTACAGGAACCACCACAGCAAGAGTACACACAAAGTGCTCTCTTGCAGGCTGCCTGTGATAACCAGATGGAGTGACTGCTCTGATTCATATGGATAGATTATGGGGTAAAAAAGAGAAAAAGACTGTCCATATTACAGAACTGTTCTTTATCTTATTCACTGTATAACTTTGTTGATTGTTGGGGATTTTACCTTATCTTACTTATATCAGAGCACATGATTTATACCAAAAATATTCTGCAGCCAGGCCTAAACTCCTGTGTAGTGCTAGAAAAAACTTTGTCTGACTATAAGGACATACTAAATTAAATAAAAGGTGTATGTTGTTACATAAATACAAATGACGTAACCAAACGCACTAAATTAGCGTTGTCATCAGTGATACAATAAACAAGAAAATAAATATTGCTACAAACTAACAACCCAATCAGGCCAAGAAAGGTTTAAAAAATGGAAATCCTTTCAGATGTATGGAAGGTTTTGCATGTCTTCTCTGTCTCTGTTTAGATATCATCTCTATACTTTCCAAAGGCTGAGCAAGTTTAATTGTTTTCTGATTTACTGTTCGACATATCCAAATGTTTTGCTAATGTACTTGATTGGATTTGGTTTTGCTCATTTATTTAAATATTTTGTAACTTTTTATCAATATAATAATTGTTAATATGTGGGTTTTATTATATGTGCCAGTTTCATTATGAATTTTTTGTAGTAGAGTACTGTTCAGTTCTACACTATACTTCTTCTTCTTCGTCTGTTCTCAATCTCCTGCTACCAAGCCCTGAAAAGGACTTTGCAAGTAACAGGATATAGTCCGGAGAACGGAATGTGTTGTGCCGCTAGTTTATAATTTGACTGTGATATCTGCAGCTTTGGGTCCAGACATCTGTCTTCGGCATGAGTTCTACACTCTAATACAGTGGTAATTATGTGGTAAACGGAATAATGTAAATTAATAATACAATATTCTGAAAAACTTGTAAAATCCCCCAATTTGACTATGAAAGTTTATAAAACTGATAGAACTACTCTTATTAACTCTTAAAGGCCATAATAATGCTGTCAGCATTCTTCCTGAAGTTCACTTGACGCCAAAAAAACGCTTGTATCATTAACCGCACATTGAACGAAATTTTTTTTGTTTTTTTTCAATTTAGTGACAGGCATTCACATTTTTCTGATGTTGAATCGGAGTTAGACATAGAAAATAATATTATTCAACCTACGCAGCCTACTGAATCTGATGCTGAAGATGAGTGTGTTGTAACAGCCAGGACCTAGTGCTGCTAAAAGGCAAAAATGTTTGACTGCACCATCAATAGAAAAACGAAGATGCAATATTTCTAAAGCAAATTCTAGAGAACATGATAACGAATGGGTTTCAATACCAACTTCCATCACCACTACTGAGACTGACTGAGACCCAGAACTCATTCATATTGCTGCCAAAATGTGGTCGACCATGTGGAGTGAATGGAGACCTGCAACTCAGTGACACATCAACTCCATTTGACTGCTACAGAAAATTATTTTCTTGTAGATATTATTCATATGTGGATTACTGTTATTCTGAAATACACTGGACCCATCTTCATTATGTTTCGGTGGTTATTCATGGATTGGTGACATTTTTGTGTGTGAAAAATAGTTTTTATTACAAAAAATTACGGTATAATTGTTAATAATTGCTTGTAATATTTTATGAAATTCTACAAAACCTTCGTTTTCTTACTGCATATTCAATTTCCTTTAATTTGATATATAACATGTTTGTCTTCCTTGTGAAATAAGTAAGAAAATATAAGTTTTATGAAGAGACTGCTTTTATAGAACAAATAATTCTGGCAAAACTAGTTACAAAATTATGGCCTTTAAGAGTTAACAATGAAAGATAACAAATCAAAGCATTCACACTCCATTTGTGCATAAAAGAAACTACATTAATGGTCTCTCTCCTCTGGAGGACGAAATGGAATTTTAAGAGCCTGGAACACAGATTCTTCTGTTGGTGTTGTGATTACTGTGCCTTCATAAATTTTCTCTGTTCCCTAGAGCAGAAAAAATGTAAACTTGACTAAATATAACTTCTTAGTGCAATTACAGTTTTAAGCATTTATATCCTTCACAAAAATACAAGATTTACCTAGCACAAAACTCAGCAATTTTAGGAGAAATAGAGATGAATAGTCTTATTCAGGGTTACAATTAGCCTCTTCAAGGCACAATAAGATTGACAAAACAATGCACTGTACTTCATCTTCTTCGTTCGTTGTCAATCTCCTGCTACAAAGTCCTGAACAGGGCTTTGCAAGTAGCAGGATGTAGTCTGGAGAACGAAATGTGTTGTGTCGCTAGTTTACAGCTTGACTGCGATATTTGCACTTTTCGGTCCGACACATCCGTCTTTGACAGCACACTGTACAATAGCAGTGACAATACCAACAAAGGCAAATGTTCCTTATAGTAACACAGTTGATGAACACAGCTTCGCCAAAAGAAGGTAAAATATCATATGTAAAATAAAACAAATAAAACTCACCTTTCTGACAACTCCTGTCTTGAGAGCATGCTCATTAAGTGACATATTCTGTTTCTTGCATAAGTGCCTCAAGGATCTATTGAAGTGAGCAGATCCAGTAAAGTACACCAGTGCACATGCATACTCTTCATAAGGCACAACAATTATGTCCAGTCGTCGGTGCTGATGTCAGATAGGGAATACAAAGATTTTTCAATGAATGTCTAATATTTACCAATATTCTATTTTCAAAAACACTTGTCTTTTAGAAAACAAATTTGTTTTTGAAGTAATGAACATAAATTTACCCAGCTGTAAATGAGTACCTAGCATACTACTAGGAAAGAAAAAACAGCGAGGAAAGAAAAAACAGCAAGAAAGGAAACAAGCTGTGGGCTAGTACTTCACACCTGACAGCAGTGTCTGCTGTGGGACTACCTTGACCTTGTTGCCTCACATTTGACAAAGAACCATTATGGCCTGACCTAACACAATATCAAAACATGTGGTTTATGAGCATATATTTCTTGTAGCACAGGAGGTCAATTTGATGAAATGTTCTGCTGAAAGGTTTCAAAAGGATATGTCAAATTCAATTAGATTAATTCAATACTGCTTTTTGAAAGACTTCTCCTGCATGGCTAACCATTGAAACACACCTCATTCAATAATCGTCAGTTCTGGTGCCATCTTCACAGAAAAAGTCAGCCACAATAGATTTCCAACATCCTCAGTCTCCAGGCTTGATGGTTTAATCTGACCGGCCATTCCTTGTTTATCATTTGATGTTATCCTCCCCCTTAGAGTCTATGATTAGCAGAGTATTGGTTTCATTTCCCAATACCGGCATGCTCCAGTCCACTCAAGTTGTAAATTGGTACTTGACTTAGGGAAGGAAACATGAGGAAGGAAATTAGCCACCCAAACTCATAAACAAGATAAGGGTTCGTACAATGAAGTCTCTAACACTTCATCCCTGATAGCACTGTCTGCTACGGTACTATCTTTTTCCCCTCTTATACTGCTGTTTACCTCTTATGTTTTTACGCTCGTTCCACGGTATTGTTTTCAGTAAGGTTAAATGTCGTTTAGGGTCACCAAAATATTTAAACTTTTCAATTCTGGTAGCCGGAGTTTGAGAACGAACGATGGAGAAGAAGAATAGTTTCATTCACCACTTCTCTTTGCAACCTAATTTCGCAAATAAATCCTCATTTGTTTTCTTCTCTTTCAATGAGATGTTTCTTATTCTTCTAATTATCCCCATTTCAAAACACCAATTCCCCTCTCCAATCGCTTGTTCATTGTCAACATTTGTATGCCATAGAGTGAAGACAAACATACATAACACCTGATCACCCTCATTTTTAATTTGTGAGTTATCTGTTGAAATGTCAATATCTAATTCATGTTTGATTTGGCCATCCCTATTCTCTTCCTGATTTCTATTTCACATCTCCTATTTTCCATTATTGTATTTCCAAAATAGAAGAAACTCTTTACCTGTTCCAGTGTTTGATTGTCTTTTTTTATCTTTAAAGTAGATATCAATTCTATTTTGTTAATTATTGGTTTTCATTTTCTCATTGTTAATGTCCAAACTATATACTTTACTTTTGTTCTTTACTTGAATCAACCTCTTCTTCTTTATTCTCAAACTCCAAGTCCTGAAAAGGGCTTTGCAATTAGCAGGATATTGTCCAAAGAGCGGAATGCGTTCTGCCGTAGTTTACACCTTGACTGCAAATTTTGCACCTTTCAGTTAGACACATCCAACTTCATCAGGCATTTTTTAGTACCAGGTTAGCCTTCCCTCTTTAATCCCTTCTCCATAGTCAGTCTCCTCTGCTGCAGCCTGTTATCCAGCATCACCATGTCGAGGTGTAGAAGGGTCTTGGCAGCTCTGGTTCACTGGCCCTGACGCTAGCAGTCAGCTTTGGGTTGCTGACCGCAGCTCCACTTGAATCACCATTTCCTGCAGTTCTTGTCAGGACTGATTTTAGACACTTTCAAAATCAGCTGTTGCTTTTTTTTTATTACTGAGAAATCACTATCAACAGTTCTTATACATGGTGACAAACTTGTACTGTTTGTTTTGACTATAGTGACAGTACAGTACAAATCTGTTGGTCAGATAATGTTACAAATAAAATATTTCCCAATCTTCTGTACCCCACCTCGTTATGCATTCTGTAATGACTTTAAATATACCTTTCCGGGCTGAAGATGCAGCTGTGAAAAAACTGACAGCAGCCAGCAACTTACAGCTGCTGCTTGCATTAGAGTTGCATAGCTGACTAGGACACTATTTCGCCTCCAAGTGGCGACCCTGGAAACAGACTGCAACCAAGTAGCCTGGCTAAGAGAAAAGGGATCAAAGAGGTATGGCAAACACGATCCCAAAAATACAGTGCTGAAACTGGATGTGTCAGGATGAAAGGGGCTGTTATCGCAGCCTCGATGTAAACTACGTCACAATGTCCTTTTCTGGAGGAACGCTGAGGAAGAAGAAGAAACATACCTTTCTGCTTTCACCTGGAAGTTTACATACACCTAAGTACTTCTTCTGGTTACCAGTTTTTTCAGTAGACACCAGATCGTCTGTTAAAAACCCTGTAGAAATGACCAACATAGATACTTTAGCACCTCACACCCAATCAAACAATAGCTGCTACACGTGACTACTTTTTTATAATTGTGCAAACCAGACATTT
The DNA here is from genome assembly GCA_036924085.1 of Ariolimax columbianus. NCBI lineage: Eukaryota > Metazoa > Mollusca > Gastropoda > Stylommatophora > Arionidae > Ariolimax > Ariolimax columbianus. Next base: position 128,983,561 of record JAVGWX010000001.1, read on the forward strand.
TTGGTGTCTTAATTTTCTACATAGTCCCCGTGCCTGGTAACACACTTTGTCCACCAGCTTGTGGATGTCCTCTAGAAGAAACGTGTTTTGGTGTTACCTTGAACTAATTTTGCACCACCTCCATTACCTCTCGTTGTCAGCTGCCTTGAGACCCATCTACTACACACTTTCCTATAACCGAGGTCATCATAGATAATTTTGTGCGCAGCACTACGACTCATATTGAAATCTATGGCTATTTTATTAACGGTGGCTTGCCTGTTGCCACAGACAAGATGGTCGATCTGCTGAACAACTGTGTCAGTTGCCAAGCTTGCTGGTCTGTCATGCTGCGGACTCATCAATCTTTCTTCCCATGTACACACTCTCCTCTGACTCAAACAACTGTCTCCATACTTAAAACCTTAATTTTTCTGTTAAATTTCAGGTTTCACACCCTCTGATCACAAAAAAATTAATGACGCCTCGTTCTTCCATGGTGCAAGTCGACAGTGAGACAGTCATGTTGTACACTATATTGCGTATCCGCATACTACTTGATTGTCACAATCCCTACATATATACATATGTGAAATTAGTCTTGGCAAAAATATTGTAAAAAATAAAAACAAAAGCAGCAAAACTATGTTTACATATATTCCATTTTTAACAATTATTATTCATATTTTTCACATTATTATTTATACCAATAGTTTTACTGTGTAAATTGTTTGTACAACTCACATTTAACATTTACACATTTTACGTTCCTTACACAAATACAACAACATGGAGATAAATCCTGGTTCAGTTTTTTTAACATATGATGACCTCCGTCTTACCAGATTCCTTAAGTTTAAAAAGTAGTTTATGGAATATTCCCTTGTGGGACTTGCCATCAGGGTGTGTTATTAGAACATCAACATCCCCACATGTTGATTTGCCACGACGATATGATCCACATGCTTGAGCAATTATTTCATCTTGAATACTTTCAGCTACCTCTCTCACCTATAAATTAAATAAAAGTATCACTACAATGACTGATGCAGATGTGCGAAAAATTCTTGGATTTTTATTATGAATTCAGTGCACAGTCAAACACACCTGACATAATTCTCACTTGTTTCGATAAATTTAAAAATGATAAAACCACGTATGTTAATTTGAGTGTATTTTGTAATAATATTAACTCTTTGAACCCTGGCCACATGGTCTGTACTCCTGAGAAAATACCAACAAGGTAGACATTTGAGGAAAGCTATTTACTATGACAAAACTATGTGTTCCAATTTAATTATTCTATCTCAAATAGACTGACCTGATCATCTTGTTATGTCAGTAAATTGTGGAATATATTTATTGAAGACCATCATGGAACAAATTTACTTGATTCATTATGTAGGATACAAAATAAACTACAATGACAATACAATTTGCTACTGTTAAAACAAAAATAGCATAATTCTTAAATAAAACTTGCTATGAAATCAACAAATTTAAGCTCCAATAACAACAGAAAAAGCTTACAATTTTTTCGATTTCTCCAGCCTCTTCTCTTGGCATTCTGTCTAAAAGGTCATCATAGAGACGTACACCAACCTTTTGCTGGTGAGTAAGACTAGCCTTCTCACTCAGGTCAGATATTGTTCGAAAGCCCTTGCAAAAAATATGATCATGGTTAAAATTTACAAAATGAGAAATATGATTCCTATTTCTTAGATCAAATATTTTTGTGTAGAAGAGCAATTGGGTAGTGTGCAATAAACAACAAATAAAAGCATGTGGTGACAAAATGGGAGGTGTTCTTTTCATTTCAGCCTTTTCGTTGGGTAAACTTATGAACATTCCCCAATCATAGACTCCTATTTTCTCAGTCCCATTTCCACCAGCCTTTTCCTTAGGTAAACTTATGAACATTCTCCAATCATAAACTCCTATTTTCTGTGTCCTATTTCCACCAGCCTTTTCCTTGGGTAAACTTATGAACAGTCCCCAATCATAGACTTATTTTCTCAGTCCCATTTCCACCAGCCTTTTCCTTGGGTAAACTTATGAACAGTCCCCAATCATAGACTCCTATTTTCTCAGTCCCATTTCTACCAGCCTTTTCCTTGGGTAAACTTATGAACAGTCCCCAATCATAGACTTATTTTCTCAGTCCCATTTCCACCAGCCTTTTCCTTGGGTAAACTTATGAACAGTCCCCAATCATAGACTTATTTTCTCAGTCCCATTTCTACCAGCCTTTTCCTTTGGTAAACTTATGAACAGTCCCCAATCATAGACTTATTTTCTCAGTCCCATTTCTACCAGCCTTTTCCTTGGGTAAACTTATGAACAGTCCCCAATCAAAGACTTATTTTCTCAGTCCCATTTCTACCAGCCTTTTCCTTGGGTAAACTTATGAACAGTCCCTAATCCTAGACTCCTATTTTCTCAGTCCCATTTCTACCAGCCTTTTCCTTGGGTAAACTTATGAACAGTCCCCAATCATAGACTTATTTTCTCAGTCCCATTTCTACCAGCCTTTTCCTTGGGTAAACTTATGAACAGTCCCTAATCCTAGACTCCTATTTTCTCAGTCCCATTTCTACCAGCCTTTTCCTTGGGTAAACTTATGAACAGTCCCCAATCATAGACTTATTTTCTCAGTCCCATTTCTACCAGCCTTTTCCTTAGGTAAACTTATGAGCAGTCCCCAATCATAGACTTATTTTCTCAGTCCCATTTCTACCAGCCTTTTCCTTGGGTAAAATTATCAACAGTCATATGTTCTATTTCTATCAACCACTTCCGTTTGGAAAAATCATGGATTCTTTTTTGTCTCTGTCGTATTTTCAATAAACATGCTTTTTATTTTTAAGGTAAAGGTCTGGTGCAATAGCAGACACTGCCACCTGGGACCGTGATTGTACTGCTGTGTTATTTTTCAATGAACAACCCGTTTACACATGTAAGGTATGGATTTGAAGTGTGGTCTTGATCAGAAAGTTGCACCTGAGCCTGATGTGAACAACTTATCACTAAATATATGGTTGGAGAAGGAATGATAAATGACACCTTGTTAGATGATGACATGCATTTCATGAATCGGCAACACACAGACTGCAAGAGTTTAGAATCAATTGTAAGTCCACAAATTGTTCTCATTGACTGAATATTGCGACAAACAATAGAAAGTAGAAAAACAGGAATATAGTGGACATTTAATAAACGGAAGATCTCAATTTTGCAGATTACATATGTATGCTGTCACATAAGTAGTAGGACATACATGGAAAGATAAACAGACTAACATCAAGGTGGAATTGCAGATTAGTGTGAACGAAGGAAAAGAGAATAAATAACAAACAAAGAGATGCCATAAAGATTAATGGTCAGCTAATTGAAGAAGTGCACAATTTTACCTGTTTGAAAAGTAACACTGATAAAGACGAAGGAACAAACCATGATATTAATGTCAGGATTAACAAGGTCAAATTTTCTTTCAACTCTCTTCGCACATTGCAGAACTTGTCAGTATTCTCCATGGAGAATAAAATTAGGCTGTTTAACCCAAATATAAAGTCAGTTCTGCTATTTGGCTCTAAGATATAACATGTGACTAAAGGTATCACATCAAGACTACAGACTCGCTCGTTGATGAGTGTCTTCACCACATACTTCATGTCAGATGGCCAGAGGTAATGGAAAATACAGATCTTTGGGAAAGAAATTGGGGAGAATGTGAGGACCCACTCTCAAAAAGAAGTCAGACAGTATAACCCAACATACACTGGATTGGAACCCATAGGGAAAGAGACAAATGGGAGTGCCTAGAAACACCTGACGGCAAACAGTTGAGGAAGAAGTCAGTTCAATCAGGGTCTGAATGGGCAGAACTCAAGAAGATGGTACAGAATAGGAACAGATAGAGAGCATAGCCCTGTGTTCCAAGGGGAACCAGGAGGATAAATGATGATGATGAAGAAGGGATGTCTGTGGGAACAGTTCAAAAATGTGTACAAACAGTGAGATTCAGGAACAATCTTTGCCAATTCTTTTTACCTGCTACTGAAAGAGACTAAGAACCATTGTGTCTGCCTGGAGTGCTGTGATATCTGATCTGTTCAACCCTTTACAGTTTGATTCATCAGCTGTTGCTTGTCTGCATAACACTGTTCATTACAAAATGTTCTATGTGCTGCAAACCCCCCCATAATTGTTGTCATTTACCAATGAAATCTCATTATTTGGGCAGACTTGATTTATGTACAGACTTTCACCCCATACCATTGTCCCATACAAGGCACGAGAAAATTGAATTCATAATTACAATTTTGTGACATTTTAAAGCTATTGTTATCAAGTCTGTTTTCTTCAAGAGCCAAGAGATGACTTAGTATTTGATCAGGCCAATGGTAGTACATCCAATTCAGTGTAGATTCTAAATACAAGTCTAATTTTGACTATGACGAAAGTGAATGTACAACTGATATTGATAAGATAATACATAAATTATAATAGATGTGAGAAAAATTAAGAAATATTAAGCAATATTTTCTCTCCACCAACATTTATGTATTATATTGAAACCTATTTTTATTATGAATACTTTATGTGATAGATAATTCAGTTGTTGTCTTTAAATCTGTCAACTACTATTTTATCTCAACTAATTCAGCTTTAATCCCCAACAAGTTTTTTTTTAACTATTTAGCAATCAGAGTTTATGTTGTTGCCTTGGATGTTAAAACAAAAACCTAGTTCACAAGGTTGGATGGTTAAAAATTAAAATAACATAAGATTGTTAAGTAGTAACATAATATAAAAGTTAGGTAGTAACACATACCTACAATGGTACGATAATATTACAGATATAAAAAAGCTTTACCTGCTGATACCAGACTTGGGCAGTATGAGGACCAGCACCCCATACGTTTGTAAATAGATTGAGGACCCGTGCATTCTCACTTGTCTCAAACTCTCTCAGTTTTCGAAGCTCTCCACTCTGAGCAATCTCCCAGATTTTATCAGCCAGTCTTCTACCTACATTTGGAAGAGACTTTGCCTCCTAAGATGATGCAGAAACAAATAATAATGTTTTTCAGTCTTTAATTACCATAAATTTTACTGCTTCTTCTACATTCTTAAACATTGAAAGCTGCGTTGCATATTACAAGCATCAGAGAGGAAATTGTCATATTATTGTGGGCGTATATTGAGGGAGCCACATAGCGCAGTGTTAGCGCGCTGGCTTCGCATCTGAGTGGTCCTGGGTTCATTCCCCAGTTGAGGCGGTAATGTTTTTTTCAGACCGCAATGGCTCCCGGGTCGACCCAGCCTTAAATAGGTACCGGTTCAGTCCAGGAAGTAAAAGCGGCGAGGGAGAGGAGATGGCTACCGCCCTCATATAGCCGAGCCTTTGAAATGTGAGATCGATAACACCTCATACCCCTACGGCAGTAATGCTATGGGATACTTTACTTACTTTTTTTTTTATATTGAGAGAAGATGAAATCTCTAACTGCTCTAGCACAATGAAACAAAAACTCTGGTAAAAGAGACCAGATTCTTCTTCTTTGTTCATCAGCAGACATCCACACAGAGATTTTAACAAATGGACAGTCAGCTCAAGACTTCAGATATTGCCACATAGCTTCTTGGACACCAGTGAGGTTCAGATTTTCTCTTCCAGTCTGGCAGGTCTTCTTAGATCAAATCCCACCTCAATCGGTCATTTTTGCATCTACCGTCATTATGCAGGTTAAGGTTCCCTGTGTTCTGTGGTCGAATGCATCCAGACAAGATGACAAAGAAACAAGATTTCAAATAATTGTATATTTAGGTTGAGGGGAAAAGTCTACAACAGAACCAATAAACAACATTAGCGATTAGAAAACACACAAAGACATGATTACCTTCACTAAAAGGTAAAGCACCTTCTTAACTCGCATTTCTTTGACCTTTGTTCAGTTTTATTTTCTCAGTTCTTTTACATCCACATTTGTGCTGTGTTTTCCTTTCTACATTTATTTTACCTTCTTTTATTTCAGCTGTTCTATATTTGTTTTTATAATTGATTAATCTTGTGAGTTAATGTATTTCATCAAAATCAGTGTGTAGATATTGCATGCTTGCATTTTATTTCTATAAATTCATAAAAATATATGAATTAATCAATCAATCAAGCTACACACATCGCTCCTTTCAGGGCACAGGCCATTGACAATCCTCTTCCAGCAAGTCCGATCTTGAGCTGTCCTTTCTGCCTCTCTCTAGTTGAGGTCCAGGGACCAAAGTTTGTTTTTCAGTCTCTTCTCCAAGTATTTCTTGGTGCATCTCTCTTCCTCTTCCTCTGTGGATTCCATGTCAGAGCCAGTCTGACCACGTTTGATAGTGCTTTCCGTAGTGTGTCTTGTCCAACCCTATTTCCTACTTTTGGTCTGCTGCTCCACTTGTTATTGGCTTCTTTCCCATAGGTCTTCATTTTTCACCATGTCTTGCCAACCTATACACATCATCCTCTGTAAACATTTATTGACAAATTACTGCAGCTTTCTGTATTGCCTTTGTCATTCTCCAAGTTTCTGCTACATACAGGAGTTAATTAAGACAATCCAATATTTTATCTCCAATAACAAAATCCATAGTTCACACTTGGTAGTAAAGGTCTTAGCCAAAATAGTAAGTAAGAAGACAGAAAGGATGACTATTTCAATGAAACAGCATTACAGTTAATGGATCACTTTTGTTGTTGAATGTCCACAATGAGTAAGATTACTCTTTTGTGTGCTCTGAGAAAGGCATTAAGTGGTGGTTTGCAGTAGCTTGCCTCACATCCCAAGCGTGCTGATGAAGGTGAATCGGGGTCCTCTAGGCGGTTGGGCTACGGTTGTCACTCACTACTATGGGGAGCACATCAATCCCCCATCTCGTTAGCCAAACTGCCATGAAAACAGCCCATTTTCAGGGAGACTTGCGTGGAAGTTACAGTTATGAAGAAAGATTAAAAAGAACTGGCCTTCAGTGTCTAGAAGAGAGAAGAATTCGTGGTGACTTAATGCAGGTGTATAAGATGATCAGAGGAATGGATAAAGTAGACTATAGCAAGTTTTTTAAAGTACAACCACCAACAAGGACAAGAAGGCACAGCTACAAGTTGACTAAAGTGAGGTCCAGATTAGATATTAGGAAGTATTTCTTTAGCCAGAGAGTAGTGAATGCTTGGAATGCATTGCCAAGTGAGGTGGTGGAGGCTGGGACGGTCAATGCATTTAAGAACAGATTGGATGCGTACAGCTTCTAGAGGAAGGTGATGTAAATGGAACTGGTTGTATACAGACTCTGCAGAGTCTTCTAAACCAGTATAAAAACGCAGTTAAGTTAAGTTAAGTGAGGTAGAGGTCTTGATCAGTATATTTTACCTGACCCTGGCTAGCATGTCCAATCAGTATGTTTTGCCTGACCTGACGTTAATCTTCTCTACCCATGAAGCACTTTTAAAACAAGTTCATAATTTAAATACACAGGTATTCTATTTACATCAGGTTATAAGGTAATGTAGAACAGAAAAGACTAAGAAAAAAACAGCATGTTATTATGTTATGTTAGGAAAGGCTAGCGCATCACATAGCAGCTGTCTCTTTCGATATATACAATGAATGGTATGGATGTTGATGGTTCTTGTAGCTCACTAGTTTACACACTCTTGAGTCGTCCTTGCAGGTGCCCCTCTCTGTCCAACCAACATTTAATTCCAAACTCCTACAGTTGGTGTATTACTGTTTCATCAAATTCGGTGCCATCATCTAACAGTAAGTCATTATCTGATTTCAGTATGTTCTCTGCATACACATCTAATGTCAACAAGCCTAACACTACACTATAAATGAATGGCCACCTATGCAACAAATCTTTGGTCTTGGGGAAAAAGAAAGAGATTGTGTCAGTCTTACATAGAATCAACACTGCTAAATGGAAATGAGTCATATACAATCAATAAACACAAGAAAATAATTGAGACCTTAAAGATGTGACTTTATAAAAGAATATTAAGAACTAAGACTAATAATGATGTGTTGAGTGGGGACCATCTGAAAAGGAAGCATATTTTACACATCAGATAGAAGAAGGACACATTTATGGACATGTTATTAGAAGCAGAAAATTCTAAAATAATGTGAAAGAAAACAAGATATGCTGGAAAAGACACTACATGGTGACTCTGGAAAAAATTTAACAATAAAAATTATAAACAGCATGGGGATAGGAAGAATTGAAGGCATAGAATGTATAGTAGCCACACTATAATATCATTACCTTATAACAAAACACATACCTCCCAAGATGAGATTTCCTTAGGGTATCTGCGCAAGATTTGAATCGCTTTCTGATAACCAAATGCTCTCCATTTGTCATTAGTGCTTTCATAGTTTTTTACCATTTCCTGCATGAGAATTTGTTTTAGCAATCATATGTAATCTGTAATGGTGAAGGAAATCTCATACTTTCAAACAGTATAAGATAACAAAGATCTTTGTTGATTAAACTTCATAAATAGTTGATAATTATTCAATAAGGTTCACGCACTTTAGCATCAGAAGATGTACAATCAATCAACCAAAACCTTCCAGCTTCCCATGGAGCATAGATCTTCACCAAATACACACCAAGTCCTCCTGTCCTGAGACATTCATTCCAGCTCTGTACAAGTCTTCCTTGATTCCTTAAAGTTTTGTCTCAAGCTGTCTTCTCCATGTGTGTTTTGGTCTGCCTATGCTTTTCTTTCCTTGAGGATTCAAGAACACAGGCTATCTTCCAATACTATTAGCTAGTGTCTGCCTTGCTCAATCCCAGCGCCTTTGCCTCACATCGTTCCATTGATTAATGTCTGGTTCTTTTCAACAGTTTCACATTAATGATCTTATCATACTATTTCAACCTATCTATTTTGTACAGGCACTCATTTATAAAAGTTTGTACCATTTTGGTTGTTGTTTTTGTTGTTATCCATGTTTCAGGTTCAAACAACAGAACAGACTTTACATTAGAGTTGAAGATTTTTGTGCTGGATTTAATTTCTTCTGATTAATGTGAGTTCTCCAATGCAATAAAAGTTACTCTCACTGTTTCTATTCTTATTTTGATACCTTTATGTGTACCTCCTACTTTGTCTATATTGCTACCAAGATTAACGGTCCCACATCTTGTAGGAGTATGCTGTCCAACAAAATCTGATTAGTTGCATTTATTCTTATATTTGTTTTTTCTTAACGTAACGTCTTTATACTGGTTTAGAAAACTCTGTAGAGTCTGTATACAACCAGTTGCAATTACATTTCCTTGCTCTAAAAGCTATGAGCACCCAATCTATTCTTAAATGCATTAATTATCCCTGCCTCCAATACTTCATGTGGCAATGCATTCCAAGCATTCACCCCTCTCTGACTAAAAAAATATTTCCTAATATCTAATCTGGACCTTTCTTGAATATTCTCAGTTACAATTTCTGTGACCTCTCATTAAGTATACTTATTTTATTGTGTATCTGATTGTAGTGAAGAGACATAGGAGCTAAGTCAATAGTAAATTCCATATCATCAGGTTGTTTTGCTAAATTTCATTGGATTCAATTTTTGTCTTCATAATCCAGTCAATAGCCAGCAGAAAGAAAAATGGTGATAAGAGACATCCCTGATGGACACACAAGTTCTTATCTCGAAGGACTCAGAAAGTTGCACTTCATGTAGAACTTTACATTTCAGATCTTCATATTTTTATTAATTATGTTAGTGACCTTTAGGGGCCCTCCAGCATGATTGAGTCTTTCACTCTTTCAGAGTAATTCTCTGTCAAAGCTGTCAACTTTTATTTCATAATCCACAATCCAATATTAAGTGGTGAGTTCCATTCCACACTTTGTTTATTCACAGTGTAGTTATCTGGTCACTGACATCAAGGTCAGCATCCATGCACTGCTAAAAAAAGCACAACTAGGATGGGCCAGACACCCCGTTCAGATGTCTGGCGAACGACTCCCAAAGAAGCTCCTCTACGGCAAGCTGAGGGAGAGATGGTGCAAGAGAGAGGACGCATAAAGAAATGTTTTAAAGACAGTCTGAGGGATTCACTGAAAAGTTACAAGATAGATGTCAATACCTGGGAATGTTTTGCGCAAAACAGATCTGACTGGAGAAGCGCAGTCAGAGAGGGTGTAGCTACCAGCGAATACCACCGTGTTGTAAAAGCCCAGAGCAGACGCGACACCCGGAAATCACAAAGAGTGGGAACACCATCACTTTCTATAGACCTCGTGTGCCCATTATGCAACAGATGTTTTCATGCCGCATTGGCCTGTCCAGCCACATGCGCACCCATGCCCATCAGGAAAAGCTGTGACAAGGATTATGTTGGCGGTCCTCATCGACAACAATGGATATTTATTAATACTATTTTTAGTTATCTAGTCTGCACAGGACTTATTTTGTCAAAAGTCTGTCTGTTCTTCACTCAGCCATTTGTCTATGGCGTCTTTTAATCTCTCTAGTACGATGCTGTTCAATATTTTCACAGGCACCATTGTTCCTCTAAAATATGTACACTGTTTAAGGGCCTTCTTGGCAACTTGACTACACAAAGGACAGAAGGACTTGGCACATATTTGCTGAAGACTTGTGCTACACTGAGAGATTTTGATTGAAAGATAATGGGAGAGCTAGCCTCGTGACTATTCAAAGACTGTGATAGAAGGGAGGTGCAGATATCTGAATAGTCAATCAACTCAATATTTCATACTTATGACAGACAGGTTAGGATGCAATGTTAGTCTCCTTTTATGAAATGCTTAAGAGTAGCAGTGATCCTATTCTTGTCTCTGTTTCGAACACAGATTCCTCCCAGAAACCATTCTAGTAGTATACCTTTATTGTTTTCTTTCCTTAACAACCTCTTAACCACCTCGTTACCTTTTCATTTTCACTATAGGTGATTCTCATAGATTCTGCAATTGTTATACCTTTCACATACATATTTTCTTATTGCTTATTCAATTTATTCACATTTCTCAGCGACTTACATCTGAGGCATGTGTTTGTTCATTCAGTTCAAAATGTCTCGGTCAAAAGACGAATTGCGTAAAGCTGTCTCTAACTTAATTTCATTTATCTGTACTGGTTTTGTTTTGTATAATTAATATTACACTCAAAACAATCTAAAAATGTGAGTTCAAAGCACAGGAAATCTAACAATAGTTATAATAGTAACCAAATTCTGACATATTAAGTTAAAGTCTCACCAAAGGTTACTCCACAAAGGTTTCATTCATGCAAACTAGGTCAATTAATTATAAACAAAATCTTAACCTCCAATTTGTCAGTAATTTTTTTGTTGAAATTTGGTGATGGATTCTTTGATGACTGCGCACAAATCCACTTTTCAACCTGTAAAGAGAAACAAAATAATGACAAAACGTGCTGAAAACTTAAACGTCTTCTGCCATCATTGTCTATTTGTTTCCAAAAAAGTAAATGCAGTGTATGTGTACTATTCTGCTGTTTTATCAACTAATAATGTAATTTGATATACAATTCTGCTTATTTTATTGTAGTATAAGAGTCTGGAATGTTCTTCCAGACATCGGCCAGCAGTCATATCCTTGAGGGAATGGTGAGCCACAATTATCTATAGATAAAGGTAGCATCATATTCATCTTTAGCTAATGAATTCATTCATTCACTTTTCATTCCAATGTAAAACATAGGATGCCCATGTGGCTCGATCATTTTAAAGAAAGTTGGTTTCCAAGCATTTGCAATCATTCACCTGGTCACTACTATGTAAAGTATAGGATTTAATTGCAGCTGGTCCCTTTACAGGAAGCTGTATCTGAGCTTTTTCAGTGGCTGATTATAATTGCATATTTAAAAAAAATTATTATGAAGTTACCAGTCCCAAGTGCAACTTTCTTTAGTTGCCTTTTATAACTGGAAAGTGACAGTAGCCATATTCTTTTTATCCCTTGTGCTGCTCGGTTCAGCTAATAAATTAAGGTGGTAATAATAAGACATAAGTGCACTGATTGAGGGCACTCTTTTTCCTTCCTCATATCCTTTAAAGTCCTGTAGAACAGATTCTGGTTTTTTCAGGCATCCTTTTCTAGTGTTTCTCCAAAATCCTCCCTGGATTTTTATTTTGCTGTTAGTATTATGTTCTTGGTTTCCAATCTGAGTTACATTTTCTTTGTATTTCAATGTTTTTTCTGCTGTATTCTTGGTTTCCAAATATTGTTGCATTGTATTTTTCTTTTCACGTATTGTAATTTTGACTTTTCTGTACCATAAGGTGTCCTTATATCTTTCTCAACTTCAACATCAGCACATGTTCCTGCTGTTGCTGTCTTGAGGATGGTCTTGAATTTTAATCTAGAGCATCTAGATCTTTCGACGTTTCCTCTGCCCTCCCCACAATGTCGACATAACCTTGTATATCTGATGCCAATGTTTTACTCTTTTAGCTTGTAGGCCTACATTCTCACTTCTTTCTGGTATTAGCATTCTTACTTTATTGTGGATATTGTTTTGGTAGGGCTTGTCTTTATGTTATTCTCTTTATTGTCACAAGGTAATGTTTACTTGTTATTTCTAGTCCTCTCCAGGTTCTGGCATCTCTCACATATTTAAATGAATCTTTCCTCATGATAGTATAATCAATGATGGATGTCTCACTCCTTGTCAGTTCACATTGAGTGTTTTTGTATATGTGTTTGTGAAGGGAACCTTGTTCATGTAATGATCAGGTTCTCCTTGTTGCAGAATATCAGCATTATCATTCATTTTTATGATATTTAGCATTGAATCATGGCCAAATATTTTTGACTTGTAGGCCGATCTGGTCTGGGAGCCATTGGTTGTGAATACCTACTTTAGCATTTAGTCTTTCCACTGTGTCAGGAAACCATTATCACATATTTTTAAAAAGCAATAAAAACTTATAGGGAAATTCAGAAAAAAAAAGTAACACTCAATTTTTAATAAATGAGAAAAAAATAACTTCAATTGTTAAATTGCTAAACAAATTACTTACAGGAACTTGGTTGTGAATCGTATTAGATGCTGCTGCAGCTCCAGATGTTGATTTTTGTGATTTACTGTGGTTTTCGCCACCATCACTGGACTCATATTCTGAGTCACTAGACATCTTTGGTTTGTAGTGTGCGTACCTTAACTGATCCGTTTTAGCGAATACCTTATGCTCATTTGAAAGTGGTGTACATCTTTGTAAAGCTTGTTCATTTGCTTCACTTGTTTTGGCTATGTTTTCCAATGAAATAGATAATGTGTTTTGCAATTTAAAACCTTCAATTGGTGCAAGTTCTTTGTTACGCAAACATAAGCTTAGCCATGCTGATTTCACAACAGGGATGCCAGGAAAAGTATCTATTTGCAACAGTCTTATCAGTCTTGAAACATCCATCTTATCATCAACTATTATGTGGGACAGGTTACTATGTACATCTAGTTTCTCTTGTACCTGCCCATCATTCTTCACAATTTGATTCTTGAAGATTTCAAGTCTAGTTTTCTCAATGCCTGCTGGAAGTATATATACATTGATGCTTGCAAGGAAACCTTTAAAGATGACAGTACTGTTGTGATTCCCTTCATCAATTCTTGGTGTACAGGTGTCCTCAGAATCAGGTGTTCCAGTTTTGACTTTCTTACTGCTATTTTGTTTTGATTTGGTCTGTCTCTTTCTTGATTCCATGACTAATATTCTTAGATCGTATAATTAAAGCTGAACACAGGAAAGCTGCACACTGAAATAGGAAACAAATTAGTGGAAATTTAGTTAACTATATTCAAAATAGGTCAAAAGTGGATGACCACCTAAGTAAAACCGCAGAAGCACATATCAAGCGAATCTGTTATGTAGGCTTACATGTTGCAAACATGGATGAGTTTGAAATGCATTATAGCATTTGTGTACTAATGGTGGTAACACCTTCTTTCAGAGGTTAGTGCAACTTCAATTGTTTTAGTGATTTTACACAAGAATTTAGTGAATTATAAACACATTGATCTGATTAGCATAATGGTAAAGCATTTGATTTTCATGACAAAGGTCTGTGGTTCAAATCACATTACCATGTTCTAGTCAGCCCAGTTGTAAATGGGTACTTGGCTAAACATTAGTGAAGGAAAGGCAGTGTGGAAAAAAACTAGCCACCTACCTCATAAACAAGCTGTGACTTTATACAATGAAGTCTCTAACACTTCATCCCTGACAGTTTTACCTTTATGAACCATAAATAATGAAATAATGTTCAAAGTATTTGTAAATAAATTAAAACAGAACCCCAGGGTATCTGGGGCATGTGATTTGATGCGGTCGTCTTCATATCTCAATCAATAGTCAAGAGACAGAGAATAGAGGACAGAAGACAGTCCTGCCTCACACCAGTCCTGCCACACGCCAGTCGTGTCGCACACCAGTCTCTTCCAAAGAAACACTGTGTCCAAACTGTCAGGTAAAAAGTGTTGTTCCATTCCACACTTTCTTAAACTTTGACTCCTAAAGTGGCTATCTGGTAAGCACAGAAACTATTTTGATGACAGCCCACCTGCATGTCCCTCCGCTGACTGTCCACCCCCTCTACCCCACTTCAATCTCTTCGGTATGACCCTGTTAGAAATGTTCCTAGACGCTGATAATAACATGATTTCTTTATAACTTGTACACTGCTGGAGATTTCCCCTTTTTTAGCAAATTGATTATGTAGCCTTCCTTCCAGTTCAGTAGTATTTTCCCCTTTATCACAGCTTGACCAAGTGTGTGGAAGATTTCTACAGAAAAGTGTCTACATCAGCTTTGATAACCACCCCATTATGTTCCAGAGAAGTCTTCAAGTTTGGGAGCTGAAATATTCAAACAATGTATGAACAAATAAGGCAATGCAGGTAGCAGCAGAAATCTACAGTTATAGAATTGATATCTTGAGCATAGTGGAAACATGGCAAACAGGGATTGAGAAGGTTATACTTCATACAAGAGAAATACTGCTGTCTTTGGGACACACTGAGGAAGGTGCATGCCATAGTGGTGTGATCCTGCTACTATCCAAAAGACAATAGAAAAAAAGCTTGTGAAATTTCACCGTCTCGCGAAGCAAACTTTCCATGCCCTCACTGTCTGCAATTATGCAGATTCAACATCAACTAATCAGCCATCTCGGCATCCATCCACAACCCTGACTCAGAAAATACTCAACTGATAGGACTGGTTAAATAAAAAAAATAAAAGGTCTTCATCACTCATGATGGACGATCAACAACATCCAAAAGGACACAGAGGGTGTTAGTTGACTAGGAAGCATTCGGATCCCGAATGATGGCTACTTTCAGAACTGAAAAAAAAAGGTCAAGATCAATATTATCCAATGTTTTGCTACAACCAACGATATAGATAGAATTTCACGCAAAGCTTAAAAGTATTATGGATAGGAGAAGAAAATCAGATATTGTGAACTTGATAGGCGACATCAATGCTAAGATTGGGAAGGATAACGTTGGTTTAAAAAAAATCATAGGCAAACATGAGATAGTGGTGAAAAATGAGAATGTAAAGTTTTTTGCTCGCTCAATCACCTGGTGATTAGTGGCAGATTGTTTTCTTATAAAAGGGTACACAAAGTTAAATGGGTATCACCATATCATGGGACGGAAGCTAAATTGACCATACATGTATAAATAAGAAGTTCTGATCATCCGTTTCAAAATGATCAGGTATCTTCTAGTGGCCAAGATTAAGATGAAACTTCAAAGATATCAGCCATGAAATGAGCATAGACATAAGTTTAATGTGGGGTCTCTCAAACAAAATCCAGGTTAAATTTTGGGTCGCGATCTCAAACAGATATCAAGTGTTACATCAATTGAAAGAACCAGGAGGTATTAAGATATACTGGCAACAGATGAAAACTATATGGAATTATACTGCTGCAGAAATATTTAATTATGACTGCCAACACTGGTTCCTTTACCAGGTTGAGTGTACAGCAACTTGAACAACATGACAACCCACAGAGATATGCCAGTGAGAGTTTCCTTTCTGGCAGGCTATATGAGACATCTTTAATCTTGGTAGACGTTCAGTCTCTGCTTCTAAAGGGCCACATGCTCCATGAGTGGATGGTTAAAGTTAAAGTTACTTGCCCATCGCAAGCGATGATGAGACATCATCAGACGGTTTTGTCTTGATGATATAACTTGAATGGATTTAGTTTATAGTGAAGAAGTAACTGCGATGGTCACCAACCTCTCTCTTGTCCCAAACTATCTTGGACTAGTGGCAAGACCATCATTCGAGACGACGAGGTAATTCAGGATGCAGGCACTCTAGTATCACCTCTTTGAGTGGACAGTAGACATATAGATAATACTGGCATCAAACCTTCTGTGTTTTATGTGTAACTGCTGTTCTAGTCATGCTGGTGTTTGTGACAGGTAATGAAAGAAATGATTTACAGGCTTTGAAAGCACCGATTGTTGAGGGTAATAGAAATGGATTACGAGCAAAGTATTAATATTAAAATCATCCAATTACCACCTGATATATTAATTATAACTGTCACACTGAACCAGCAATAAACCTGAAGGAGGTTGGAGTAAAATATAGGCCATATCTAAGGGTCCTAGAAAGGGCAGCTAAGGAGTATGTACAGCCAGCTACAGACCATAAGCATACATGATATCCATTGCCATCTGCTAAAAGAAACTGGTCATATATGATATTTAGATATCATGATAGGCCTTCAAAACAAAGCTGGGCAGTTCCTGAGAAACGGTACAAAACCAAGATCTTTGGGTGTTCATGGGTGTCATGAAGATTAAAACAATAAATGAAATGGGGGAAAAATCACAGACATCAGGTCACAAGCAAAAAGGTACAAGACCATGACATCACATCCAATGAAGAGTAGATTCTGAGATCTAGACAGTTGAAAATTGAAGAGAAACAGCTTTATGCACTGGTTCAAAAAATTATTCAGAACATATGATAAATTACCAGACAACACTAAGGAGGTAAATCCAAAACTCCTTCCAACCATCAAACCAACAACACAATTTCAGAATAAAAACAATCATAACTACCACCTGCCTCATGGCTGAGCAGACACTCTCGAAAAGAAAACAGCAGCATGCATCAAGATTGAAGACCCCAGTTATGAGTTAAGCATGGATCCAGGTATATACGGAGGGATCAGTAATGAGAGCAGTGAAGAATGGAGGCACAGGAATCTATGTATACCAAGATCACGAAAACGAAACCCCTAGTTCATTCACAAGCCAGGCTGCGATGAAAATAGCCTATTTCCAGGCAGAACTACAAGGAAGGCGAGGTGAGGTGGTCTTGGTCAGTATAAAACAACCTGTTTCCAGGATGAATTGCGTGTAAGTAAGGTGGTGGTTTTGGTCAGTACATTTCACCTAACCCCGACTAACATGTCTGATCAGTATATTTTGCCTGACCAACATTAGTCTAAAACAAACCAGGGAGAACTATCAGTACCTTGATAGAACAGAGCAGATGAACAATGTTCAGAACATGTTCTTCAAGGAACGATGTTCCGAACAGGCATAACAGATTGAATGGCCACTTACAGACTCAAATAAAATTGGCATATCGACCATGTGCATATACGGACAAACAGCACTGTCAGCCAAACATATCCTACAAGACAGTTATATAAGAAATCCGTAGTGGTAGGCAATAATTCAAATTGCGTTTTGAGTACTGGCCAACACTACACTTCAGAGAAAAACCTCTGCTGACTCAGACTGCAAAAGTTTTATTTGGGAACATTGAAGAACTCTCCACCACAGCGAACTTTATCCAGAGAACTGGTCTTCGCGTGTAAACATAATAAAAAACATAACAAATGAGAAGAAGATGAGAACCCGTTGGGTCTGCCTGGACTCCGTAGTGCGCTTGTTAACTGTCCCTGTCAGTGTCACTGCACTGTCAGTAGTCACTGAGTAGTCAGTGTCTGAGTGTTGAGTGTGATCAGTAGTACTAGTTAGTAGTATACTTTTTAAAAAGTAATTATTCCATCCATCTTAATATCTGCTTCTTCACTTTCGTTTCCCTATATTTTATCATTTAGTTGTTATATTAAAGCATAGTTTACGTTTACAGTTTTAATTACTAGAATTATTATTATTATTTAATATACCTTGTAAGCCCAATTATCAATAGAATATTAGTCTATTTGACGTCCATTTGATGTTTCATTGTTTGTTTACTTCCGGTAATGCGGCTAACCAAGAGGTCCTCAATCTGCAGGAAGAATGGTTACGGTTGTCAGTTTGGTCTATTAAATAATCAATTTGTTTTCTTTCTACTTAATGCCATTGATCAGAATTGGGAGCTTAAGTCGTCTATTCTGCGCCAAGTGCGTTGCGTCGATCGTTGTGAGTCCATGTCGCTGCACCATCACTTTAACGTTATCTATTCAGCTGTCTCGCAAATGACCTCTTGCACTGTAGTCGGATCTACCAACTTTGTAAGCCATTAGGATTAGTGGAAGTTGAGAATGCATTCTCGTGAGATGGCTAAACTATCGTATTTTGTGCTTTGGAATCGATTCGGCACAAGACGCAGTGCCGACCATACTTCGGATGTCATCGTTTCATATTCTGTCTTTCCTGGTAACACCGATTACCTTCTTAAACACTTCATTTCACACTTAGAAAATCGCTCCTCGGCTCGGGCAGATACCATGTTTGGCATTGGTAGCACAGAGTCGACATAAATATATTGTTTAATCAGCTGTTGATCTGTCACCAAACTAAAGCTCGGGTGCCTAAGCTGTGGTGACAGCTGATAGGTCACATCAGATGCTTTCTGACACCTAGTCTTGATTTCCGTGACGAGCTTACCGTCTGCTGAAAAAATACTGCCCAAATACTTGAACTCATGGACATGTTGAAGAGCAATATCAATTGCACTTATGTTGAGTGCCCATGTGCTCTGGTGATCCGCGTGGTTTCTATATTCATCTCGTTAATCTGCATATTGCAAGTTTGTATTTGGTACAAGTTGACGTAAACGCGTTGGTATGATTTTGCAGTTTATTTTCATCGTCTTACAACAGGCACAGGTCATCTGCAAAGATTAATTCGTGTATTGAGTTTTGTTCAATTTCTGTTGTCTCAATTTGACTGGATTCGTGCGAATTTGTCTATGCTCCATGTAGATGTTGAACAGTATAGCCACTAGGTATAAGGTAAATCACACACCCCTGCCTCAAACCACTAGTATCATCAGTCGTTCTTACCACGTTTATACTCGTATTAAACAGTGCTCTTACATTATCCGGTTATCAGTTATGGTTATGTATATTTGGAATGCATCTTTTTATTCAGAAAAATGGAAATGGAACCTGGTGAAAAGGGAACATGGGTTTTTTTTAATAATGGACGAATCAATGAAAGCTCCTGACTCCTGGGCTAACCATTTAGTGTTTTTTTTAAATACCCATTTTTTATATTTTGAAAGTTCATTAATTTGTTTAATGAATTATAATTTAACGAATAGATCTAATCTTATTTAACACACAATTTTCAAACAAATGCTAAATCTTTTCAGTACAGCTGTGTAAGTTACTGGGAATACTATTCGCTGCGGTATTGCCGTGCATATTGGAAACAAAATGGCGACTTGACAACGGCTTATGAGACATAAAACACTCCAAATCGCTCGGGCAGTGATTTTGCCGGGTAAATTGCGACTTGTGTTGTTTTTGTAAATAACGAAACCATAAATTAGTAGTGTTATAAAAGCATGATATTATGCGTTATTTGCTTCTTTTTAATAAATTCACGATTTGGTTATCTAGAAAGAGTTTGTTTTTTAAATTGTGTCTATTAATATTATTATTAATTATAGTCTATAAAAATATAATTTTTTTAGCACTATATTAATTATTATTTAAACGAGTACAAGGGCTGGTAAAAATACTTAAATAGTATCAAACATTCATCATCAACGAGACTAGTGTTGAAGTCTTCCAATAATGTCACGCAACTGTCCTCTGTTCCTAGCAGATCTCTTCAGGCCAGTATACGTCTGCACCCCAATGTTATTTCACGCTTGTGTAGTGTGTGATGTAAACTAATTTGTAATTAACTATAATATTCAATTATATTGTAATACTAACTTAACTACTAACTAATAATGGTTCTTGTACGTCATCTTTTCCCCTGAATTTTACCCTCTAGTATTTTCGAAAGTAAGTCTCTATGTCTCATGTTATGACCAAAACAATCTCCCTTTTTTGTATACTCGTTATTAGCTATCTACGTGACCCTATCCTATATCTTTAACTTTAAGCACTTTTTCGTTTGACCATTTTTTTTCCTGTTCAGCTCATTTTTAGCATCATATCTCAGAAGCTTCTAATATCTTTAAGAAATCAAGACAAATGAGATAAAGGGCCTGGTAGAGATCCCTACAATATTACATTCACAAATTCTTCTAGCAGTGAGGCAGTGAGAGTATTCCTGGGAGAAGTGCATCAACTTATAAGAAGACTATTTTGAAGGGGATTCGGTTTTAAACTAAAGAAGGACATAATTTTTTTTTTCCAGTCCAATTCAGATACTTTTCGATTTTTCCTTGTATAGTCTGTGAATAATACAAAAAAACCACATATGACATATAAAATAGTGAGACCAGAGAGAGAGAGAGAGAGAAGTGGTGGCATGACAAAAATGAATGTATATGTCAATGTGTTATGAACATTATACATACACATAGATTTTATTGTCTATGTTCTATTCACACAAACAAAATGATTTTAGAAATGATGATGGTTCTATGGTGATATTCTTTATACCATTTGGTAATGACCCACGCTTTTTCTTACTGATTTCAACAGACTAAATTTGTGTACCTAGCTGTGATGTGTTTAATTTCTCTTCATAATTATTTAAATATCTTCATAAGATAAACTGTATCATGTAATGGCTTATCAGAGCATATTTTAATAAAGATTATAATATGAATAAGTAATGCAGCATAATCATTTTTTTAATCTGTGCCGAAAATGTTGTTTAAATGCCAACAATGAGTAAGTTTACCCTTTTGTGCGCCCTGAAAAGGATGTTAAGTGGCGGTTGTAGTAGCTTTGCTCACATCCTGATGAAAGTGGGCCGTGGTCGTCCAGGCAGTTGTGCTATGCATGACTTCATCTGCGTGGCACTCACCACTACGGGTATCACATTGATCCACATCTCGTCAGTCAGGCTGCCTTGAATACAGCCTGTTTCCAGGGAACGCTACATGCAAGAAAAATTGTGGTCTTGGTCAGTGTATTGTGCCTGACCCTGGCATGATGTCCTGGTCAGTGCCTGACTGGACTAGCATCTCAGTTCCCCATGCTGAAAATGTAGTAATCAATTATTATTGCTTTTTAAATTTTTTTTGCATTCGCCTTATTTTTTCTAATCCCCAAGGCGGTGTGCTTTGCACTGTGTTTTTATTTTGCGCCTGTCGGCCCAGTGCATCCGACTTCAGCACGCATTTTTATGTAAGGGTCTGCTTCCTCCTGCATTTTCTAAGGGTTTGCTTCCCCGGGGTAACGGCCGGTGCTGTGATGGGGATCGAACCCAGCACCTTCGGTTTGTGAGCCGTGCCACTTAACCACTAGGCCACGCTGTCCCCGTGTAGCTATTTAAATCTACTAATATTGTAACTATAAGACTGAAAAAGATCTATGTTTTGTTTTTGTTTATTATCTTTTTTAATGTTATATTTATAATTTAGGACAGATTATCTGTTGGCATGATGGCGTCAAAGGTAGATTCATCTGTTCAAGAGAGCACAAAGCTGCCGTCTGTTGTAATTGGACGCAGTTGCCTTGTTTCACCAGCATCATCTCTTGGGGCAATCTCTGTAAGCCCAAGAGACATAGCCACAAACTGGACAGCTGAGCTCAGAAGAAGGTTATTTTCATTCTATTTTATTTGTCAATTAGAAATATCTTTTCATATTTGAGCAGTTAGAGCACTTGTCTCTCACAGCAAAGTGACTGGATTCACGTCACAGTCATGGTCTACTCTAGTCTACCCAAAAGTAATATAGGAATGGGTCTTTTCATTTAAAAAAAATTGAGATTTTATACATTGAAATCTGTTACACTTCATCCCCAACAACAGTGTATGATGTGATAGAACCACTGTTTTATTTTGTATTTTGTGTTAACTTTCATTTCAGTGAACATTTACATAAGGATTCCATTAAAATTATATTAAACATACACAAATATCAACATTAATGTACTTGTTAATTATATCTCCCTCACTGTTACAGAATCAGTGAAAACATAGAATGTCATGAAAATGTAAGCGAGGATGACATTATGACTTTGAAAAAGGAATTGATTGGGACTTTTATTGCCACACTTCAACAAGATAGGTAATTATACTGAAGTCAATAATTTCATGATTTTCTTCCACATTATGCAATATATGATCATAATATAGAAACATGAATTGGTAATGTTATGTGATTTACAATCAACATTACCGCATTCTAGACAGACCCATAGGAATATCTCTCTCTCTCTCTTTCTCTCTCTCTGTCTCTTTCTCTCTCTCTCTCTCTCTCTCTCTCTCTTTCTCTCTCTCTCTCTCTCTCTTCTTTAGCTTGCTTTTTGCATACATTCCTGCTCTAACTATTTGGACACCTCTCCCTGCTCAATCCCACTATTGATGTAAAATCAATTCATTGATTGCTGCATCATCATACGAAAGATGATCGTAGATTGAATTCAATGTGTTCTTATTACCCATATTTAATGTCCCCACAATGGGTGCCTTCAAATCCAAAATGTCAGTTCATTAATTGCTACTAACTTCAACATGACCAGGATGATTGATTCACTTAAGCCCCTGAAGGTTTAAGGCCTCTATGTTTTATATCTATTCATCATATGTAGCCTGTTTATACCTATCAAATCAAGAATTAAGAGTTAGAACACAATGGCCGTGCTGATTAATGAATCCTGAAACAACCACCTCAGAGCTGGAGTAACTGCCTCAATCTGTTTCATACACGCCCTACTCCACCAAGAAACAACCTTGTCTCTCATTCTGACCATGAAGTCTCTCATCCTGATTTCTCACCATGCTGCACAGCTTCATTAGTTTTGATGACAATGTTATTATCCAGAGTATTACCACTTGTCAGAATGAAATCTGAAGGACTGAAGGCATTGCCTTCCAAGGGCGATTATAACTCAGTGTTTATCATTTTAAAACCAGTATTGGTCCATTCTTTCCCTTTGATTATATTCTCAACTAAAGTCATCTGTCCAATCATTTTCTCTGCCTGCCCCATCCATGGCATCCTTCTTATTCCCTTAATTCTGCAATGTTCTTGTACAATGTGTTCCTTGTGTTTGTCGCAACCCACATATAGTCTTTTGCCCTGACAAGTTCATATCCTGATTTTAGCCAGTCCATAATTGATGATTGATATGATCAACTGACAGTATCGGAAGAAAAGCAGTTACTGCTCCAATTTTGCAGCTGTCAGTCCTCACTTGCATCTCTGTATGGTTTGATCTACATTGCATTTATATGACAGGTTGCAGTTGAAGGTTTTGCTGAGATATTTCAACCTGTAATGCCTTCCAATGACACACCTATCAAGATATTCAAAGAGCATCACATCACTTATAGCTTGGTAGGATTAATCTGTGAACTGGTCTTCTCACACCACCATGAGATTGATTATAAGGTATCTTGTCCATTTCATGACTTTCTGAGCTGGCCCTGTAAATGAGGATGTCATCTGAAAATGTTAATATTCTATTGTGCCTGTATATGACATTTTGGCTACTTTTATTGTGTAGAGGTTGAACAGTAGAGATGAGAGCAGAAATTCCTAAGACAGTCATAAATGTATGTACATAGTCTTAGATGTCCATTATTCTAAGTGAAATGCAATCGTTCATTGCATTCGGGGCAACAGCAGTGGTGAAGCGGCCTGTAGTTCTCAGGGTAAAAACCCCTCGACTACCCAAGCAATGGGAAAAAGTCGTATTACAGTTGTTTTTACCAAGCAGCACAGGTCCGTGGTCATGCTCCTATATCTTAAAAATTGTTCTTTGTTATAGACATACTTGACTCTGGGCAACAAGCAAGAAATTGGAACTTTCATGGTTTCTGAGATATAATAGGTAAAGCAGGCATCTAAACTCAGACCAGCCCAAGAGCTACATGAGTATAAGTTTGGTGACTTGCAAGCCACACAACAGTAAAACCCATATTCATCATTATCTTCTTACCTGTAACCTTGGAGGTCATTATCGCATCAAATACCACTGTCTTATGAATTGTCTGTTGTTAATGCTCAAAAAGATATTTTGTTGCTTGACAAATTACATGTGTCAGCATCAAATCTGTTTGCTCTCATTATTCTTGTGAAAGCAACACGTCTCATGGTATATGGCGGGACAAAGTTGTTAGTAACAAAGCTCGCCATACACACTTCCCATGTTTGATCCTTGAAGCAGCAAGTCATACTCATATATGAAGTAAACCTGTAAAAAGCAAAGGATGCTCAAGTTGGGTCCACTAGACTTAGATGCATAATACAGTACAACACACACCGCATTTGGCAAAAAAAGTGAAGGCAACAAAACACACCTCCTTCTAGGCATCCTATTGAAGTGCTCATTAGTAGTGCTCTGTTAGAATGGATATTCACTGAAGACACATTATGTACTGAACTTTAACCTTTAACTAAAATTACAAATTATCCCATTAATCCAAGGAAATATTGTGGTGTGTATTCTGGTGTCCAAAATGGATATCCATAAAACGGTATTGTTTCTTAAAATGTTTTTTTTTAAATTTGAAAGTCTGCTTTTGGTTTGCACTTCTGTGCAGTCCTGTTTCTGATTTCTTCTTTCAAGTTTACACCTTCTGTTATGAGATGTTATAATTGTTTTAATATATCTTGTACCATAAACTGACATTTATTGAATGTTTTCTCCATATCTAGACTATACATCTGTTAGATGGATAATATGCCTTATGTTGTTGTCACATATGCCGATATGCAGTGTCTGACTCTTTGTGAAAGTCAGCATTCCAAGCCATTTTGAATTAAGACTAGTGTGTGACAGGGATGTTGTTGTTGCTTAGATGTTTGCCTCACTATTTTCTACTGGCGGAGGCGCGCCATTTTACACCCCAGACCGTAGTCCATTGGGCGATATCAGGACGCATAAACCAGTGCTTGGATGAATGTATGCGTCTGTATGTACCTATGATAGGTTTGTGCGCCCTCAGAAGCTAGCCCAACCAAAGAGCAATGGAAGGGCCTCACCATGAGAGCACGTGTGAAAGTTGTGCAGGAGTGTGACTGTAGGACAGAGTCAAATGAAACAGAGTGAGGCGAGAAGAGAGAGCAGGGGAAGAGTGGCCCCCAGGGTGAGCCTCAGATAGGATCCTTGCAGAAAGTGATGACAGGGATGTTTTAATTTCTCTTTATACTGGGTTTGACTGGATTATAAGATGGACCACTTGATCCAACAAAAATTGCATTATTTGGCATTTCAGGAAGCAATTTTATGATCTGGACTTTACTGATGACTTGACTCTTCTGTCTCATGGCTATGATTATTTATAGAATTAAATTAATATTCTTTCTGGGATATCCAGTCTGCAAATAGACAGTGGAAAGACAACAATTATGAGATTTAATACTTCTAGCTCAAACCTGATTATGTTGGGGAACTCACCCTTACATGATGTGGACTCCTTCAAATACTTTAGCAGTTATATGGCTACACTTGGTTGTATGGATAAGGATATCACGTTTACAAAAGGTATGAGCAGTATTCATTGCTTTGGGAAATTGATTAAATCAAAGGAAATTAGGTACTCAACAAAATTACTTACCTTCAATGTCAAATTGGCCTTTTTGTATGGCTCTGCAACCTGGTGTCAAGCAAAGGCTTCTACAAGAAAACTTCACTTTCACCATTGAATGTCTATAGTGAACAGATGGTTTGAAATGGTATGATATGGTCTCTAATGTGGAACTGTGGCGGCGAAAAGGACAAGATTCAGTGGCACTTGTGGTAATGAGAATAAACTGGCATTGGGTCAGGCACACATTAAGGAAGCCTGCTGATAGTATTACCTGACACATTTACTGTTCTGAAATCTACAGGGCAGAAGACATAGGAACAGAATAAGGCACACATGGAGAAAGGAACTTGGGGCAAACTTGAAAGAAAGATGGTTGTGACCAGAGTTTGAGAAGTTGACACAGGATAGGCAAATGTAGCGAATATTTGTTGAAAACTTATGCTCCTTTGGCAGATGTGGCAAAAATTTGTTGAAAACATGCTTCACAGGGAGCTTCACCATCCTTTATCACCCAATAGGACCCCAGGTTGCTTTGCAAACCACATACTGTACACAAACTATGAGTTTGGAGAAGAGGAAACTAATATTTGATTAGACAAAACATACTGATCGAACATGTTGTCAGGGTCAGACAAAATATACTGACCAATACCCCCACCTCAACTTCCTCTCAGTTTTCCCTAGAAACAGACTATTTTCATGGCAACCTGGCTAACGAGGAGGGGGATTGATGTGATCCCCCGCAGTAGTCAGAGACACACAGATGAAGCCAAGCATAGCACAACAGCCTGGAGGACCCTGGTCCACTTTCATCAGCACACTCAGGATGATAGGAAAGCTACTGCATCCCTACATTTAATGCTTTTTACAGGGCACACAAAAGAGTAGACTTACTCATTGTGTGCATTCAACATCAAACAATCAATCAATCAATAAACTACGAATTTGAGACCCCTGGAGTAGAGCATCCATTGTAATAGGCCTTGACTGAGCTTCAGACCACTACATTTTAGGTAGCCTGTGAACATAGTAACTATCTTGTCCCCATCAAGAATACCAACTTCCTCTCTCTCTCTCGTCTTATAAAATCAAAATCCTGTCTCCATCTTCATCGAAAGAGATACATCACACACCTGGCTCAAGAAATATTCCTATTTATGTTAATGATAATGTTTTATGCAGAAATAGTACAAAGGTCCTTTCGGGGTGTATTGTGACATTATTTATTACCAGTAAAAATTATGAGTTGTATATAATTAGATTTAACGCAAATGATTTTTAAAATTATATTAAACATATGCATATTTTTTTAAACAGCAGTTTTAAGATATTAATCTTCTTAATGTTCTGTCAGTCATTTTCAGTGGAGTGTATTTGTGGAGATTCTTGCTCTGATGGAACCATATACAGAATTATTTGACTACTTCGAGTCAAAGGCTGAGGTACTGTATATATTAAATTATTGCTTTTAAAACATGACATAAACAATTATAGATGATTAATTTGTAGGCAGGGCATTCTATTTGCATTGGAATTTATGAAATGAGCAGACTGAATACTGAGAGGAAAAGTGCCACTACAAGATCTGGCAGGCTTTACTCATCATGTATAGATGTAAACAGAGAAGGGAGACGAGGATGCATACTGTCCTCTTGTTTGTTTAATATTTATTTACACAGAACAAATGTTTTGACAAAGGCAAATGCCAAAATTCATTATTGGTGTAGTTTTAATAAATAATCTCAGATATGCAAATGACACAACTGTGCTGGCTGAAAGCAAACAAGAACTACAGGAATTGGTGAAAAAAAGGAAAGAACAAAAGTGTACAACCAGCGAGCTACAGGGACCATCAGCATCCAAACCGTGCACCATTTGTTGAGAGAGACTGAACACCTATGGGTATGCTCGGAGTGCAGTAATGGCACTTCTTAAAAACAGAAACAAATGTCAGGTGTATAGATTGAACATTAACACTGAGAAAATGAAAATTATGATAATTAGTAGTTGACTGGAAATCTACACTACACGTGAAAATAAACTAAAAAAGGACAAGAGCTTCTCCTATCTTGGAAATATTAAAATGGCAAATGAGAAATTGAAATCAGGAGGAGAATAGGGAGTACTAAATCTGTTTTCACTGACATGAATCATATATTGACATCCACCAACATGAATCATATATTGACATCCACCAACATGAATCATATATTGACATCCACCAACATGAATCATATATTGACATCCACCAACATGAATCATATATTGACATCCACCAACATGAATCATATATTGACATCCACCAACATGAATCATATATTGACATCCAAACAGTCACTCATAAATTAAAAATGAAGATGATCAGGTGATATGTATCTTTATTGTGCGTCGTAGAAACTTGGATAATTGACAAACAATTAGAGATAAGACTTGATGCCTTTGAAATGTGGATATAAGATTATAGAAGAGTGGGCCGTATCTCCTGGGAAGAAAAGAAAACTACTAATGAAGTCTTGGAGAAATTAGGACGGCAAAGAGAATTAAAGATTTTAAGGGGACGGCGTGGCCTAGTGGTTAAGTGACACGGCTCACAACCAGAAGGTGCTGGGTTCGATCCCCATCACAGCACCGGCCGATACCCCAGGGAAGCAAAGCCTTAGAAAATGCAGGAGGAAGCAGACCCTTACACAAAATGCATGCTGAAATCAGATGCACTGGGCCGATATGTGCAAAATAAAAACCGCAGTGCAACGCACACCGCCTTGGGGGTTAGAGAAATAAGGTGAACGCCAAAAAAAAAATTTTTTTAAATAAAAAAGTTCAGATATTTTGGGGACATAAAAAGACTTAAAACACCTTGCTGAAAACAATACTGGAAGGAAAGGTGGAGGGCAAATTTGGCAGAGGTAAACAGCATTATAAGTTAAAGGCTAACATCAAACAATTGGCAGGGAAAAAAGTGGCAGATTGTGCCATGAAGGCAAAAGACAGAGGACATTGGACATCCATTGCAACTGAGGTTTGAATGTTGAGATGGCACCTGAGCTAAACTGGAGGAAAGAAGTTCTATAAATTCCTAACTTCTTAAGTTTCTTTAGTCAAGTACAGTCTTAACTTAACTTAACGTCTTTATACTGGTTTAGAAGACTCTGCAGAGTCTGTATACAACCAGTTCCAATTACTTCATCTTGTTCTAGAAGCTGTACGCATCCAATCTATTCTTAAATGCATTGACCGTCCCAGCCTCCACCACCTCACTTGGCAATGCATTCCAAGCATTCACTACTCTCTGGCTAAAGAAATACTTCCTAATATCTAATCTGGACCTCTCCTTAGTCAACTTGTAGCTGTGCCCTCTTGTCCTTGTTAATGGTTGTACTTTAAAAAACTTGTTATAGTCTACCTTATCTATTCCTCTGATCATCTTATACACCTGTATTAAGTCACCACGAATTCTTCTCTCTTCTAGACACTGTCGGTTCTTTTTAATCTTTCCTCATAACTGT
This sequence comes from Ariolimax columbianus, assembly GCA_036924085.1. Classification (NCBI taxonomy): domain Eukaryota; kingdom Metazoa; phylum Mollusca; class Gastropoda; order Stylommatophora; family Arionidae; genus Ariolimax; species Ariolimax columbianus. The sequence continues at coordinate 129,012,974 of JAVGWX010000001.1, forward strand.
AATTCTGGAATCCCACTATCAGCTTTGTCGCTCTTTTTTGAATTCTTTCCAGCATGTCTATATCCCCTCTCTGATAAGGACTGTACACAGTACTCCAATCTAGGTCTAACTAATGCTTTATACAGTTTGACTATCACCTCCTTGCTCCTATGTTTAATATTTCTTTTTATCATCCCTAACATTGCATTTGCCTTTTTTACTGTCTATTAAATATTCTCCTCTATGTTCTTGTGCCGAACATAGATATGTGCAATGTATTGCAACTCAAAATGATATCTACTGTATGTTTGTTCATGTATGCTGTCGTAGGCTTTTTTATATATTATATAAAGGAATTATTTATTTCATGTGTATGTTCTCAATTTGAATAACCTTTTTATGATTATTGTGTGTTGTTTGAAATCGGTGGTAACATTTTCCCCAATCTGATCTAGTATTGACATAGAAACTATTAAATGTCTATTTAATAATAATAATAGTACTAATAGTTGTCCATCGCCAGCGAAGATTGTGACAGTGTCAAACATGTGCATTTAGATGTGACTACGTATGACCCACTCTACCACACGTGGCTCACACATGGACAACTTCAGGAATTGGGCATCTTGCAACTTCATGCAACTCATATTTTCTGTGCCACAGCAATGACTCTCTCCTCATTGATGTGAGCACTATGTGTAATGGAAATGCGCTAGGCTGAGCAGTGCAGAGCAAGAAACTCCCAGGAGGCAACATCAGCAAGGAAACTGTTCAGAGATGCTTTTAAAGAGTCTTTGTATCATTTCCTCTGATCCCCCATTGAACGCTTGCCTGTCCCAAGCTCACCATACAACTGCTGCTTAGGGAGGTGCTCATCAGGCATGCAAAACCATGCCCAGTTCATTTGATCTGTACTCTCTGCAGCAGCAATACAGATGCCCGGCAGCCTTGCCCTGCTAAGGGCTTCAGAGTTGGGCACTCTATCCTGCCAGCCAATCATGAGCAGCCTGCGGAGACAGCTCACAAGAAAATGATTGTGTTTCCTGACATGTCTCCTATAGACTGTCCATGTTTCATATGCAAAAAGAAAGGTAGTTAGCACAACAACATGATACTCTAATCGTGTTGGTAGCACTGATTCCCTTCTTATACATGATACCCTAATCTTGTTGGTAGCACTGATTCCCTTCTTATACATGATACTCTAATCGTGTTGGTAGCACTGATTCCCTTCTTATACATGATACTCTAATCGTGTTGGTAGCACTGATTTCCTTCTTATACATGATACTCTAATCGTGTTGGTAGCACTGATTCCCTTCTTATACATGATACTCTAATCTTGTTGGTAGCACTGATTACCTTCTTATACATGATACTCTAATCTTGTTGGTAGCACTGATTCCCTTCTTATACATGATACTCTAATCTTGTTGGTAGCACTGATTCCCTTCTTATACATGATACTCTAATCGTGTTGGTAGCACTGATTCCCTTCTTATACATGATACTTTAATCTTGTTGGTAGCACTGATTCCCTTCTTATACATGATACTCTAATCTTGTTGGTAGCACTGATTCCCTTCTTATCCCATTTTCTCACAATCTTCCAAAAGCAGCACTTGCCTTTGCAATCGTATTGTGAACCTCAGAATCAATATTTGCTTCTCTAGTGAAGGTACTGCCAAGGTGGGTAAAGCTATCAACTACTTGTAGATGTTGGCCCTGTGAGGTTTGTTTTGTAGTACCCAGGAGCATGTAGAAACTTTACTTCCATTTTCTTTGTGTTGACGGTGAGACCAAACTTAGTTCACCCAACTGAAAGTAGTCTACATATCCTGTTCTGAGCACATGTTAATAAACATATGTTAATGGTGCAGTCATCAGCAAAGACATCTAACATGGTTGATTTTTTCCACTCTTGTGAGGGACCTTAGCGCCTCAGATTAAACAGTTACCCATCCGTCCTATATCTGATTTGTATGCCAGTGACACAGCCATGCGCATTAGAAAGCATTGCAGCCAATATCATGCTAAAAAGCATTGGGGTCAGCACACAGCCCTGTTTGTCTCTGTTTATGACTGAGAAGGCTGCTGGTGGTTCACCATCATTCAGTACTCGAGATGCCATCATGAAAATGGCAGACAACTGTGATAAATGTTTCGGGGCAGCCAAATTTCAACATGATTTTCCAGAGATCGTCCCTGTTGACAGTGTCAAATACTTGACTGGGTCATCAAAAGTCGTGGACAAATTATGATCCATTTCCTGTGAAACAGACTTGCTCGGCCCAACTAGTTATCCTGGTCACTGAGACCAATTATTATAAAGATATGTACATATTTATTTCCCTTAGACTAATTAATTGCCTCTGAATTATTCTTTCTTTCCCCCCCCCCCCCTCTCTCTCTCTCTCTCTTCTCAGTACCACATAAATGTAACTTAATAACGTATTTCTTCAAAAATATAAAACACTGAAATTAGTTTATAACTTGATAGGATTGAGAGGTCCATTTATCCTGCACTGTATTCATGCAGAACTGTATTTGTCAGCTGCCTGTCCAGAACCCAAAAAAAGCCTTCCACGTCAGGCAGACTTTGCAGTTTGTAGATGTTAAGTCTCTTCACTGATTTCCGACCCTGATGTCATTGTTGAATGTAAAGGTTAAACGTTGACACAATGAACATGTGGTCTGTCTAGCATTATGCACTGCACATAGTCTTTGTCACTCACACATCTCATATGTCTCCGTTTCTGGTGAGGACATAGTCAATAAGATGTCACTCCTTAGAGCAAAGTTTCATCCATGATGTCCTTTTGCAAGTGGGCAGATGATTCATGGTGTTGGTGATGAAGAGATTGTGTGCGGATTTGATTCTCAATAGCAGTTCTGTTGCTGTTTCACTTGACTGCGCAATGTACTACTTTCTGGGACTGATGGTCAGTCACCAAGGATAACAAGCTTTTCAGATTCCATAGCTGACAAGATGACAGAGTGTAGCTCCATGTAGAATGTATCCTTGACATCCACAGGATTACTGACAGTCAAGGCATAAGTGCTGACTACTGTGGCTCTCCTGCCATGTCCCAGTGAGAGTTTGAGAGTCATTAGCTGGCCATTGATACTCCATGGTGGTCTAATGTGTCCATTGGGTAGTGGCAACAGACAAACTAGAATGTATTCTCCAAGTCTGTTTACAAGAATTAGACAAGGAGCGTGAAAGTATGACCCTCTTTGACACAGATGAAGGATAAACTGCATAGTGATGAGAGAAGCCTAAAAGTGACTAAAAAGTTTATGAGGCAAATATGTGTTTGTATAGCAAACCGAGTGAAAGAGAACGATCACGGACGTCCGAAAAAGCCTTTCTAGGACAATCTGAAGGCATCCCTTAAGTGCTGTCAAATAGACATTAACACCTGGGAAAACCTGGCTCCAAATCGCTCAACATAGAAGAGCACGGTCACAAACGGCGTTGAACTCATCGTCTTTGTATCCATGCTAACCAGGAAATCTAGAGCAGAGAAAATATCAGAGACAGCTGCGATCTATGTTTGCCAGTCATGTCAATGATCTTTCCACGCTTGAATTGGCTTGATCAGTCATGAGTGCACACACATACTCAAGGTTGCATCATCACATGTGATGATGTTGGTGGTCCTCGTCAATGACAATGAACAAATTATTTTTTATTTATATGTTTGTTTGAAAGGGAACAAATGAGAAGGTCCCACAAATCATCCCAACTGACCTTTGACCCAAATAGCCACAAACATTTGAGACTGCAGAAAATCCTATTAACAATTGACTGTAAAACTGTTGTATAGCATAATAATATAAATATTCCTGTATCGTTAAGACATTTAGTTGTATCACAAATTTGAAGGTTGCCTGCAGCATAGATGTCTTTATTCACAATATTATTTAATTACTCATTAGTTATAACATGCTTTCTTGCTTGTTTGTGGTTACTATTAAGCAATTCTTTAACTGAAATTATCATTATTTTTGTTGTCAATAGTTGTGCCACTATCTAGAGCGTATCCTCTATCATGTGAATATGCACAAAGAGCGCCTGTTTGATCTGCAGATAGAACCTATACTTATGAAGTTATTTCCTGAGGTAATTTTCATTAACTGTTCTCATTCTGCAGAGTTATATATCAGAGTATTGCATGTTTTGATCATACTAGAAACATAGTTATTATGAGAAAAAATTACTGTGGAAAAGTGGATATATTTAGGTTGGATTTAGATAAAAATTCAAGAATGGTCTGTAAGCTGGCAAATCTACATAGGTAGATCCAATATGGAACATAATTACAGAATGGGCGAAAACAATATTAGAAAGATAGATAAGGAAAGGGACCTAAGGTTATAATAGACCATACAGGTAATGTGAGTGAGCAAGTTCAGATAGCAGTGAAAAAGGCAAACGCAATGTTAGGTATGATAAAAAGAAATATTAAACATAGGAGCAAGGAAGTGATAGTCAAACTGTATAAAGCATTAGTTAGACCTAGATTGGAGTACTGTGTACAGGTGTGGAGTCCTTATCATAGAGGGGATATAAACATGCTGGAAAGAATACAAAAAAGAGTGACAAAGCTGATAGTGGGATTCCAGAATTACAGTTATGAGGAAAGAAAAACCAGCTTACAGTGTCTAGAAAAGAGAAGAATTCCAGGTAGCTTAACACAGGTTTATAAGATGATCAGAGGAACGGATAAATTAGACTATAACAAGTTTTTTCAAAATACAACCACCCACAAGAACAAGAGGGCATAATTATAAATGAACTAAATGAGGTCCAGATTAGATATTAGGAAATATTTTTTTAGTCAGAGAGTAGTGAATGCTTGGAATGCATTGCCACAGGAGGAAGTGGAGGCAGAGACAATTATTACTTTTAAAAATAAATTGGATGCACATAGTTTTTTGAACAAGGTAATGTAAATTAAACTTGTATACAGACTCTGCAGAGTCTTCTAAACGAGTATAAAGATGTTAAGTTAAGTTATTGTTTGTCTCTCACAATTTGCATTCAATGGCCCCTTGGTTTGAGATCCATGATTGGGATCCCAGTGACCATATCACAGCCTTAAGTGATGAAAATGGCTACAAAACAACAGTTACTATTGAAAATGAAGTAAAGGTACTGACTGAAAAAATAGCTTATGTTGAAGTTCAAAATTACGCAGTAACAAATAGAAACTAAATCCCCACAGATAAAAAAAGGTATATTAGGAGAGAAATAATTCTCATGGAGCACTCAATGCAAGTACTTGAGGAGCCCTTGATGATAAATATTCCCAAGCTGGAACTAGAATCAGCCATTAGTAAACTCAAGAAAAGAAAAGCCTCAAGAAAGGACAGCATCAGTAATGAAATGCTCTCTAACATAGGAGAAATAGCAAACAACAAACTGATTACACATCTTTAATGCAAGCTCAAAACCAGGGATCATCCCCCCAATGTTGAATGAGGCAAAGACAATTCTCATCCTTCAACATTAGAAGGCCAACATGAAACCAGGCAGCTGCAGATCTATTAGTCTAATAAGCTGTGTAGGGAAACTAATGGAATGAATCAGTAACACTCGAATAACCTGGCATATGGAATCCAAAAACTTACTTATCCCTCAGCAAGCAGGCTTTAATAGAAACAGATCAACTGAAGGTCAAGTGCCATATATCTCACAGGAGGTTGAAGATGCATATCAAAAGAAAATGAAAACACTAGTAATCTGGATAGATCTAGAAAAAGTTTTTGATAAACTATGGAAGCACTGACTAAAACAAACTGCTAAAAATGAGTGTAACCAACAAATGGATCAGTGATTACCTGGATTTCCAAACACCAAGAGTGCAACTCTAAGGACATCTCAGCAAAAGGATGAAAATGGAACACTGAGTTGCCTAAATGTAAAGACTCTCACCCATACTGTTCCTAAAAAATTAATGATATAGTCTCAGAAATTCCAATAAGGGTCCACAGTTTTCTATATGCAGATAACTTAACATTATTAATATCCAAAGAGTATACACCCGTAGCTAGAAAGCAACTGCAAGAGGCACTAAATAAATAGCAAATTGTCATAAAAGAAACCAAAACCACTTACACAATCTTCTCCCTATCCCCCAACTCCAAGAAGTTATGTAAATGATGAGACTTTCCCCTTAGACATAAGTCCAATGATCTAGAAATAACGGGGAGAGAAGACTAACGTCTGGTCAGGCAAATCATACTGATCAGACATGTTAGTCAGGATCAGGTAAAATATATTGGCCAAGACACCCAACTTATTTCAAGGCCATTGCTTTTATGATGTCTAATTAATAGTACCGCAACTGAAATGCAGCTTGCTGTCAGCACCGTTATAATATTTTCTCACAGCGCTAGAGAAGTTACCATTCATTTGCTTATTAAGCAACACATCAATAATCTTCAAAATGACATATGAATCATAAAGACCTATTACCAAATGAGAAAACCTGCTTAACACTCACCTCGGGGTGAAAAAAAAGGATAAAATAAATTATACCACAATATGTTTTTCAATTTGGTGATTAATCATTTAAGTAGTGAATTTTTCAAATCAAATACCTATATTGAAGTTGAAAATGCAGATATATTGTATTTAGAAAAGCATTAGTGTAATATCTTTAACCCATTTAATTATAACATGTCTTTTTTTCAAATATTTTTTACAAAATGTAAGCATACATGTTGATAATATAAAACATAAATTAAAACATTTGTTAAATCTACTGAATTTGTGTTAGAAAAGTACAGCATTGTATCTAAGGTGTAAATATATGTTGCTTTGCTATTTCTGGAAGCATGTGAAACAAATAAAAACTAAAGGACCTGTGCTGGTTAAAAACTACCTCAGCAGCTCACTATCAGTTCGAACTTCAAGGACTCCAGATTCAGCTCAGCTGTTATATAACCAATCATCAACACAACCACATAAATATCCTGGCAAGTATTTGCCTGATGGAACAAATCCATATACCACCTACATTCCGGTGAGTAATCTTAAGATATTTTAATACATAAAACATCTTATTCAGTTATGTTGTCTAACAAACATTTTAATTTAAGTTAACAGTTTTGTGACAAACTTGTATGCCAAATGTGAAATAAATTATATGTCTTGGCATCTTCTTCAGCGTTTGTCCTAAAAAGGACGTTGTTACATTGTACCATAGTTTACAGCAAGTGATATTTGTGCCTTTTGGCCCAATGCATCTGATTTCAGCTGGGGTTTTTTTGGGGGGTATCTGGTTTCTCTTCCATCAGTGATCCCTATTCTCTCAGCCAAATTTGCACTAGTGCAGCCTGTTTCCAGAGCCGCTACTTAGATGCGAAATTGGATCTTGGTCAGCTGTGGTTTGCTAACCCTGATTCAAGCAGCCAGCTCATTCACTACTGCATCTTTGGATAGGGGAGACCGATAATAAAACAAAAGATGGTGACCTTAAGTTATTATATAATGTTTCTAGAATAAGTAAGTAAGTAGCTCCTTTTTTAGTCATGTCTGACTATATATTGATGCGACCTTGGAGTAGCAACTCTCTACTGAGTTTTTGGTTTTTCTTTTTATTGTTTGTCTTTTACTGGTGTGTTGTGGCTGTGTTTGTTTCCTTGAAAGTATTCTAGTTATATTGTATGTCTTAAGATTACTTTGTCTTGTATCCTTTTCAGCCTCCTCAGCCATTTTATCTATGTGTTTTCTCTTATTCTGCCTGGCACTCTTTTTCACTTTCTTGTTTAGCTCAGAATATAATGTGCGGTCTTGTCATTTCTTCTTGTCCTTCATATATGCCAATTTTTTATTCCATATTCCTTCTTTCTCATATCAGGTCAGGGGACGGCGTGGCCTAGTGGTCAAGTGGAACGGCTCACAAACCGAAGGTGCTGGGCTCGATCCCCATCACAGCACCGGCCGTTACCCTGAGAAAGCAAACCTTTAGAAAATGCAGAAGGAAGCAGACCCTTACATAAACTGCATGCTGAAGTCGGATGCACTGGGCCGACAGGCGCAAAATAAAAACTACAGTGCAACACAAATTGCCGTGGGGAATAGAGAAATAAGGCGAACGCAAAAAAAAAAAGAAGAAAATCTCAGGTCCCATGTGCTTTCTGTGAGCCATTCCTTATGTTGCAAATGGTTTCCTCAAACTTGTACCAGTGGCTGACTATGATTTTGTCTGTGAGGTTACCAAGAATTTCAAATCTGTTCCTCAGATTTAGTTTGGATGTAGCCTTGGTTTGGCAAGTTTTGTGTGTTGCATTTATGGTTTGTTTTAGCTGCCCTGTCTGGGAAAGCCCAGGGTTCTATTGCCATCATCACTAAGAACAGGGGATAGTCTGAATCTCCTTCTGCTTCTCTCTTTATCTTCACAGCCTGTAATCCAGATCTCAATTTCTAATCTATTGGGAAATGGTAAATTTGGCTTTCATTGTGCCTGTATAATGGGAAATAAGTGGCCGTATGTACTTTCTGTATGGGACGAAGGTGCTTGTTATTGTCAGGTTATTGAAGTGACGGAAGTTGATGAAGCTTTCCCCTTGTCATTTCGTTTTCCATGCCATTTTGCCTTTAATCAGCTCATAGTTTCTGTTGTCTTTTCCAACTTTTGCATTTAAATCTTACATGACTATCCTGATATCCCTCCTCCTTGGGGCCTCATCCAGAATTCTGTGGATCATCTCAAATAATTCTTGTTTGGTATTTTCATCAGCATTGTTATGTTTGCGCATAGCACTGTGAGATAGTTGTTTTTCTTTCTATTGAGTGTAATCTTGCTGTTATTATTATGGGTTATATGAATTCACCTCCCATAAGTGGTTAGTCTTCTTACTTAGATGCACAAAGTTATATTTTGAAATTTAAATGTTCATCCATTTTTAATAGTCAACAATCTCTTAACAGCTGTTCTAATTATTTCCATTATATAAACTAGAAACATAAACAAGCAGTTTACTAATAAACATGTATCATTTAATAATATATTAGGGCTGTAATTACATTATTCTTATGTACATGGTTTCATAGCAGATGGTCATGTCAAGTTTAAACAATTGCAAATTGTCCTTATACCATCTCTTTAATTCAGCAACTGCCAGTATGTATGCATGTGCAATTAAATAATGAACAGCTTGCTATAAATACATTAAACATTTCAACAATAAAGCTGTGCATTTTTATGTATGCTTCAGTCAATTTCATCTAAAGTTTAGTTTAGTCACCAAAATGTTAGTAAAATTGTCTAAAAGATCTCTTGAAACAATACTTGAACATAGTATGTTTTTTTAGTGTTTGGTTGAAATAATTTTTCTAATATGTGCATAAATTATACGAAATTTGTATGTGTTCTCTTCATAATCAAATTCAGACAGAGGAGGAGATTATTGGAATCAGGCAATTGACATTGAGAGACCTCAACAATTCTATGAGTAAAGTTGCTTTAGAAATGGCATCAAGTACGTTATTTTTGTATTTCTTAATAGTTGTTTCATTCCAGTTTTACACTATTTTTGTTACAATTTGTTTTATTCTCATTTATTAATTTGTTATATTTATACATTTATTTATATATTTTTCATTATAGCTATCATTTCTAAGTTTTCTAACAAGTTTAATTAAATTGGTTGGTTAACATAAATCGCTAATTTTTTTTAAAAGGGTTACAATTCAAATTTGAGAATTAATAGCAGGGTTTAATTTGTTTTATGTGTTATTTAGCTACTGGATTCAAGGATAGCTTAGTGAAGCAGTTAGGGGCACAGCTCACAACCCAAACTTGTTTGTGTTTGAATTCATGAAACATCATAGCGCTATCCATGATTGCAAAATTTGCTGATGACACAAAACTATGCAGTAGGGTCTCATCTAAAGCGGAAGTGGATATATTGATGTCGGATTTAGATAAAATTCGAGAATGGTCTGTAAGCTGGCAAATGGAGTTTAATGTAGATAAATGTACAGTCATCCACATGGGTAGATCCAATATGGAACATAATTACAGAATGGGAGAAAACAATATTAGAAAGATAGATAAGGAAAGGGACCTAGGGGTTATAATAGATCATACAGGAAAGGTGAGTGAACAAGTTAAGGTAGCAGTGAAAAAGGCAAATGCAATGTTAGGTATGATTAAAAGAAATATTAAACATAGGAGCAAGGAAGTGATCGTCAAACTGTATAAAGCTTTAGTTAGACCTAGATTGGAGTACTGTGTACAGGTGTGGAGTCCTTATCATAGAGGGGACATAAACATGCTAGAAAGAATACAAAAAAGAGCGACAAAGATGATAGTGGGATTCCAGAATTACAGTTATGAGGAACGACTCCGAAAAACCGGCCTACAGTGTCTCGAAGAGAGAAGAATTCGTGGTGACTTAATACAGGTTGATAAGATGATCAGAGGAATCGATAAATTAGACTATAACAAGTTTTTTAAAATACAGCCACCTACAATAACACGAGGGCATAGCTACAAGCTGATTAAAGAGAGGTCCAGGTTAGATATTAGGAAATATTTTTTTAGTCAGAGAGTGGTGTCTGCTTGGAATGCATTGCCAGGGGAGGTAGTGGAGGCAGGGACAGTTAATGCATTTAAGAATAAACTGGATGCGCATAGATTTTAGAGCAAGGTGATGTAAATGTAACTGGTTGTATACAGACTCTGCAGGGTCTTCTAAACCAGTATAAAGATGTTAAGTTAAGTTATGCGAAGTAAACTAAATTTTAATTTGTGTGCTAATGACCCAGATGCACTGAGTCATTAGACCGCAAAACACAGTACAGCACACTCCACCTTAGGAAACAATGTGAACAAGAAGGAAAGAAAAAAACTACAAGCATTTTTAACAGAATAGTTAGCTGTTTTTTAGTTAAATTTTTGCAATAATTCTTCATTTCTGAAATCATTCACAGGAGAGACTATTTGGGGTTGTCCTCTTGGTACAACTGCAATGGCTTTGGCCACTGTTCTGCCAGATACAGAATATGAAGTTGGTATCACCTTTGGCAATACTTTAAATCAGTTATTTAAAATACATATTTTAAACTAATTTAATATATAATTATGGTTTATACAATTCCAAGTATTATTGCATTAGCTTTATGCTTAATTGTAAGCAATTATTAATTGCTTTAGTTTTGCAACACATGCAGCCATGTATAATTATTCCATAATTTTATGTTTTATTGCATTTCTGAAAATGTATTCTGCTATTGATTTTTCCACATTCCTATTGGTGTGCAGAGTATTTTTAATTTATTGAAGAATTCAGATGAAATAACAGGTAAAACCAACTATTTTCTTAATCTTTGTCTATTAATTACAGCATTGTATGTACAACTTTAATTTGAAAATATATATTATCAGGAAAATGTGTTTAGAGAAAGTGCTGCAAGTAAAACTTCACAGACAGCTCCACTGACTTCAAGATCAATGAAAACACCTCGACCTGCTCCAAAGGTAATTATTTGTGATTTTGCTGGAACCATTTCAGAGCATAAATATCAACTTGTACTAGATAAAAAAGCATGTACATTAGACCCAATGTTAACCATATTGGAGGGGGAAAATCAATCAATCAATCAATGTCTGGGAATAGGCAATTGACAACTCTCCTCCAGCATGTTTGGTCTTGAGCTGCATTTCTGCCTCTCTCCAGCTTAGGTCCAGAGACTGAAGTTCATTTTCAGTCTCTTCTCTATGTGTTTCTTGCTCTATCTATTTTTCTCTTCACCTGTGGATTTCATGCCAGAGCCTGTCTGGCCTTGTTGGACGAGAATTTTTGCAGCGTGTGACCTTAATAAACCCCATTTCCTACATTTGATCTGTTGCTCCACTGGTTGCTATTGGCTCATTTTCTATAGGTCTTCATTCTTCACCATGTCTTGCCAGCCTATACCCATTATCTTCTGTAGATATTTATTGACGAACGACCAGAGTTTCTTCTGTATAACTTTTATCATTCTCCAAGTTTCTGTCCTGTAAAGGAGCACTGACTGGACATTGCAATTAAACAGTCTTAACTTGGTATTACTAATAATTTCAGAAGCGATAAATGCAGTACAAAAAAAAAGGGTAGTCTCTATGTTTTTTTGTGGACAAGAATGAGGTTAAACAATAGGCAAAAATGTATTGCTCTTGCTAACTACAAAGATTATAATAATAATTTGTTCATCAATGGTGATGGGGTTATCAACATCATCATGTGTCTACATCCTGAGACTATGAGTGCACTCATGACTGATCAAGCTAATGGGCACGTGAAAAGTTATGTTACATGACTGGCAAAACAAAGCATACAAACAAATAATAACGTCACTAATTAAAAGTATAATTCTTTAAATATGTTACTCAGGTCCAGAGCATCAAAGATGGCGCCATAACTGGCTGTGGTTTTACATTGCTCTTCTGTTTTAGTTTATTATAGATGCTGCCAGACCATGGTTTTGCCGGGAATTTACATTAATTGATGACTTACACTTGTGTTCCCGTAAATGTGTTGTTGTTTCCATTTGGACTAGTTAATTCGTTCGTTTTGTGTGTTTTCTTCCGTCCGATTATCCTGGAACGAACATCTGCTATATGAAGAGCACTACGCTTGAACATGTGTCATATTTCAGGGTCTAGTTCACACGGCTGAACTTCATGAGTTTGGTGCCATTCGCCCTAGCTGCAAACAGTGTCAGCTTTGTTGTATGAAGTTTAGACACAACTAAAATGAACTGCCACCTGGAGAGAGAGAGGCTCCGTCAGGTATGTAGTGGCCCAAGGCACACCATTGTCGTATGGCGGCAGCTGGTACTACAAACTCCAATAACGGTGCCTCAATGACCTTCTAGGTTATCGGACTAAAGAGAGAGTTACTCAGGTGGATTGCATAATATTAGCTACCTATTTTTTAAACAAAACCAGGGACCATTTCTGATCACTGTAATAAATAGATTATAAGAAAGTGACTTCCAGATTACTTTTGCAACTCCTACTTTAGGACATTATATTTGCTGAACATGTCCTTCCATACACTGGGGGTTTAAAGAGAAAAACATATATTTATATGTTATTTTTGTTGTTTAATGCCCACAATGAGTAAGTTTGCTCTTTTGTGTGCCCTAAAAAGGACATTAAGTTGCGAGTTGTAGTAGCTTTCCTCATATCCTGAGCATGTTGATGAAGGTGGACCGAGGTCCTCCAGGCAGTTGTGCTATGCTTGGTTTCATCTGTGTAGCGCTCACTACTACGGGGATCACATCGATCCACATCTCGTCAGCAAAGCTGCCTTGGAAACAGCCTGTTTATATGGAACGCAACATGGAATAGAGATTGTGGTCTTGGTCAGTGTATTGTGCTTGACCCTTATGCGACATCCTGGTCAGTATGTTGTGCCGGAATGGACTAGTCTCAGTTCCCCATATATTTATATAATATACAATAACAAAACTTTCGCTGCACAAAACAGTGTAGCTTTACACTAAAGGAAATGCAAAAAATACAGTATATATTGTGGGTAACATGTAAAAGTTGACAAGTATTTAAAAGTGGACATACTAGCACATTGTACAAGGTTGTTTCTGTGTCCACAATCTAAAAGATGTAGTTAATTATTTCAATTACACAACTATCCTTTCTAAACAGTTTTTCTCCACATTTGGTTTAAATATTTGCTGAATTGAAGCATGTGTGTATATATATATATATTTTTGGGGTGATAATGTATTTACTATTGACTTTACAGATGCTGGAAGAGGTCCCAATCATTAATGGCAGAGAAGCAGTACAGTTCTTTGCCAGCTGTAACCATCTTGGCAACATCAGGTCTCTGTTCCTAAACGTGGCACCAAATCGACACTACAGTCCATACGATCTAATTTCAGTACCTAAGAACAAGGTGAATTTTGTAATTGAATAGGAAAAGATTGTACCAATATAATTGTGTTTGATCCAGTTTTTGTACTATATGACTTCATTGTTATTTGGTTAAGCTACCAAAAAAAGGCAATCTACAAGAATGCAAAAAATGACAAAGGAAAAAAAAAAGGAAAGATCCCGTCACGCCATGCGCCGCAAAGGAAATATGGTGTTAGGTCCATATTATTTTGTAACCAACAGCACATAGTGCTTGACATGGTCAGCATCACGCCAGCCGCCTTTACTTTTCAGATTTCTCTGGTACCCTATTTCTGTGACTGGGACGACCACAGGAGCCGGAGTGAAAATAAATCTTGCGCCAACTGGGGATTGAACCCTGGGAAGCCAGCGCACTAACCACTGCCCTACTACGGCCCCAATAATGCTTTAGTTAGTACTTAAAAAGTATTACACTTGAATGACTGAAAACACATGTGGATATCAAATTAAGAGACAAATGGGACAGAAGACACAGTTAACAAGACGACAGCAGTCAGCGACTGCTTGCATCAGGGTCAACGAACCAGAGGTGCCCAAGACCCTATTCTGCCTCTAAGTGGCGGTCCAGGAAACAGGCTGCAACCATGCTGGCTGGCTGAGCTAAAATTGATCAAAGAAAGAAGGTAAACTCTGTTCCAAAAATGTGCAGTGCTGAAGCCAAATAATGAAGATATCGGAACTTAACTGTAAACTATGGCGTAACAAAAATGTTGTTTTCAGGACAAAGGAAGAAGACAAATAAGTAGATTTCAAACAAAACAAATCATGTGCAAACCAGATAGGCACATTGCACATAATTGTAGAGCAGTCATAAAAATGGAATTCATGTCTATACATCAACTTTGTTGACCATAGAAAATTCTTTGACAGCTTGGATAAGTATACACTCTGAAAACTAATAAGGTACGATGGAATCTTTCAAAGCTTGCTAACATAATAAAGTAGTTATATTAATAGATGCAATGTAGAGTTTTACATGAGGGACAACTCACAGAATTGTTTAATATTAAATCTGGGGATTAAACTTGGCTATTTCGGTCAGGCACAACATACTGACCAGGACATCACGTCAAGGTCAGGCACAATATATTGACCAAGGTCACTATCTCTCTTCCATGTAGCATTCTCTGGAAAAAGGCTGTTTTCAAGGCAGTCTGGCTGACAAGATCTCGATCGACGTGATCCATGTAGTAGTTAACATCACACAGATGAAACCAAGCATATCACAACCACCTGGAAGATTGTGGCCCACCATCAGCACGCTTGGGATGTGAGAATAGCTACTACAACCCACCACTTAAATAAGATCCCCTGCATTAAATTTTTATCATAGGATGTAGTTTCTCCAAATGCAATCAACTGCCAGCAAGAATAGAAAAGGTTATAGAAAACAGCTCTGATAAACCCAAGATTTTATGTTGTTGTTGTTTAATATTCACAATGAGTAAGTTTACTCTTTTGTGCACCTTGAAAAGGGCATTAACTCATTCAGTCCCACAAGCCGATGTATCGGCTTCCAGTCTTTTCTAGAAAATCTAAAATGTTTTACAGACAACATAGCACTCTGACAGTCAACTCCAAACACAGAAGTAGGTAGAGATACTAGAAAGAATCTCCCAGCACATAGATCTGAAGAGGCCTTTATATGTTGAAAACCAAATGGAACTCTAAAATGATAAAGATGCATACCAAGCTAAGGATCTTCAACTCCAATGTGCAGTTGGCTCTTCTATATGGAACGGAAACATTGTGGATGACCAAACTCAATATTAGAAGATTACAGGGCTTTATCAATGAATCCCCGAGAAAGATTCTTGGCCTGCAGTGGTTTGACAGGGTTACAAACAAAACCTTATGTGAGAGCACAGGACAGAGACAAGTGGACAAGGGAATCTTAGGATGAAGGTAGTGCTGGATAAGCAACACACTGCGAAGCCCCAAACCAGCATCACTAAACAATTTCTGTCGTGGAAACCCCATTGAAAAAGAAGCAAATGATCATCAAAGTACACATGGAGATGATACCTGGAGTCTGATGCAAGAAAAATAGGGAGAAGCTGGAAAGAACTGGAGAAAATAGCACAGGACAGGGCTGGTTGATAGCCCATACATCTAAAGGTGAAAAGAGCAAACAAGAAGCCTAGAAACTCCCCCATTTTTACTACCTTATCACATTTCTAAATTGGAAACTACCAGTGTTCATTGTTATCTATCTCTTCTTTTATCCAGCTCAATTTTCTTCTCTTTGTTGTTCCACATGTCATGATTTCTCACCTTCGTTCAACTGATGCTATGCTTCTAGCTCTGTAAAGTTCTCAAAGAAGACTATGTTTCAGGTCTTCGTATCTTTTTGAGCATGGTTGCTTCCTTGGGCCAGACTGTTTCTCTTTGGTCTGCATAAGTAGGGTATTTTTTTCATAAATCCTATCAGCTCTGGCTCGTTCTCATCAGGTTCACTAACATTTAATGTTGCTATTTCAGTTGCATGTCTATTCCTTAGTTCTCTAATGTTTTCAGTTCATACTTCATTGAGCAGTGCATTGATTTAAGGTCCTTTCATGTTTTGATAGCAACAGTAGACTGTTTGCTGGCTTGCTACGTCAGTTACAGCAGTGCTTTTCCTCATTCGCCAGTAACTTTAAGTGTAATCTCTTACTTTTGCCTGCTTCCACCTCCTAAAGTGTGGATTTGGGGTTGAGCTTTAGGAGGCCAATGTTAATAAGTAGAATATGCTTTATTATTACTACCCACAGGCAAATCCAGAACATTATGTTTTCTCTACATTTGGAGTTCTACATGTCTACGCAGACCAGCCATCGGAGAGTTTTAGCCTAGCAAAATGGCAGCGGGAAGCAGTTTTGTGGAAGGCTGTGTCTAGTATCCCATTCTTTAAGAATTTCTTGAAAACCAAAGCTTTTTACAGGTAGAGATTACAAAAATCTCAATTTCATTATTGCTTTTAGTAATTTTGCAACATTTGTTCTTTTTTATTGTTAAAATGCCAAAGTGTCTGTCGAAATGAGCATGGATACCACAAAGTTCTTTAAACCTACAGATGAAATTTGTTCACTGTTTAATGCACAAAGTTAATCCAAACCAGTGTTTTCACTTATTTAAATACTTTGTTTTGTGAAAGGAGTAGATAACAATACTTTCCTAGTTAGTACACATTTCTTTATAATTTCTAGTAAAATTAGCTTCAATGATCGACTTCCGAAATGTTACAGAGATTATCTTTAACTAAATTAAAGTCCTTGCTATATTTTTTTAATGATGAGATTGTTATGACAAGCTTATTTTTATGTTATTTTTTATGGGAATGCTCATTCTGTGTTTTCATTAATTCTATCGCTTTCTGTATTTTGTTGTGATAAACACTTTCTCAATTTTGTTGTGATAAACACTTTTTATGTCTTTAAAGATAAACTGAGAGTAGTTTTTATAATTCTTAATAGATGGCGTTCCAACCTACAGTGCACAGAGTTTCAACGACTGCAAATAGGAATCTTGAACAATCTTTTGCCGGCTAGGCCTCTATTTGGAGCAGCCCTTCTTCAAATTTCACGGTATTGTAATTTTTAAAAATGTATTCCTTTAAGTGCAAGATAAAGTAGTGAAAATATTATTAACCTTGTCTCTATCACTAATGCCATTAAGCATCATCAAGAGATTCATTTTTTGTGTTTATGGGTTCTTTATAAATCCAATAGCTAGGGTAAAGTCTTAAGCATTTTAAACTTAAATACCTTGAGTAGTTTATTAGATTTAAAAAAAAAAGATAAAGGGAATTCCATAGTTGATACCGCCGCTAGGAACGATTAGAGACTTCAGTGTGGGGTGGAATGACCAGTTTCCTTCCTCATTTCATTGCCTCATCTAACTGTTAGTCAGGCATTCATTTGAGACTGAAGCATATTACTAGTAGGAAGCGAACTTGATACCTTTTTCATGAGAAGCAGGCATTCTAATTTACTAATACCACTCAGAAGATTAAAAGATAAAAGCAATTTGTAAATAGATTTAAAAGATGATATTTTCTAGATTTCTATCATAGTCAGCCAAAATCAGCACTTGCCAAGGCAATCCTGCTGTGGACCTCAGAGTTAAAATTTGTGTTTCTCTAGTGACGGTACAGCCTGGTAGGTAAAGCTATCAACAGCTTGAAGATGTTGACTCTGTGCAGTGACGTTTGGTTCATGGTAAGGCTTCCCGGAAGCAGGTTGCAACATTACTTCCATTTTCTTCTTGTTCACATTAAGACCATAATTAGTGCATGCAGCTGAAAACTCATTCATGTTAATTGACATGTTTTGTTCTGAATAAGTCTTACCAGCCCAATATTCTGCAAAGAGGAGATCTAAGATGTTTGTTTCTTCATATTATTGAGGAACAGTAGAGTGAATAACTTTTCATCCTTCTTATGTATGACTTGATGAAAAGATGGCTGGGAATATGCTGAAGAGCACACAGCCATGTGTGACACTGTTAATAACTGGAAAGACCAGACAGTTCTCTATCATTAGTACATGAGTCATTATGCTATCATGGAACTGCTGGACATCTGTGATGGATTTGTTGTGGGAATCAAATTTTGCCATGATTTTCAAGAGTTCCCCACTGTTGACAATGTCAAGCCTTGGGTAGATCAACAGAAGTTGTGCACAAGTCTTGATGCTGTTCCTGGCATTTCTTTTGGATTTGACGTACTGCAAATATAATGTAGATTATCATGTGACCTGCTCAGAAACTACACTGACTCTCAAAGACGTAGCTCATAATTAAAGTACACTAGCTAGCAGGGTTTTGCTGGCTAGCAGGGTTGCACTAGCTAACAGGGTTGAAGTCCAGATCTCCAGGTAAAGGAAGTTTAACTATGCCCGTTGAAGTGTAGCACCACAGAGATATCAAATTTTGACTTGAATGGAAAAATTGTAATTGATCTTCCCATTCATCAAAACCTGAGTTTCCTGTTCACAGTACTACAAGTAACCCCTTTTAATTGCTACATACAGTTCAGAAATGTTTTTCTGTGAGGTTCTGCCATTTTCGAAATGTGTAGCAAATCTTATCATTACTGCAAGCATGGGTTTCAACTCTACTGGCATGAGCACACAAATTACTTTCTTTATCACTGAACCCATTTAGTCTAAAACAAATTATTTGGAAAAAAACCTGTATGCATTTAAATAGACAAATTAGATTAATTCATGCACGACTAAAATTTTCACTTATTTGCACTTATATAATGTGGGGATCACATATGTTTGCTGAGATATGAAGTTTTTTAAGTGCCCAGTATGTGCAACGGGCACTTAATATATACCTTGTAACTCTTACATATTATGATTAAATTCTCAGCATATTAATGTATCCTTTACTTCTCTGAGTAGTCCTTGGATAATTAAGTTTCACTTATTCTCTATTTTTTTGGTTTAAATTCCTTCAAGAGCAATGGGGAAATCATTACATTTTGCCCACTTGCAGAAATCATACAATTTTTACTGTGCCTAATATGACTAGAATATAGTTTCCATATTTGTTAATGCTAAAGTATTCTTTATCTAATTTCACTCTTTGTATGTCTCCATTTCCAGTAACAAAAATATAATAAAGTTTTGTTCCATAATTTTTGCTCATTTAGATTATTAGCTATTAGTCAGCTAAGGAGTTTCCAGTTTGTAGATGAAACAGTGATGCTACAGACAGCCAACTGAAAGTATATTTAGTACATTTTCATTTAATTAATTTTTCAGGTTGTTGAAAGAGTTACTTACTGTTCCATTCCTTCCTATGGATACTGAGTAAGTGGTCACTTTACATTTGTAAAATCATAATTCAATGGATTATCTATTATAATATAGTACTCTAAGCACAAATATTAAATAACCTTTTTGCATAATTTGTAATTCTATTTATATGTTCTTACCTTTAGCACTTATGAATATTACCTCTGACACCTGCAAACTTTATCTTTGGTACTTTTACATTTGTTGCTTGTACATTTTACTTTTGACACTTGTAAATATTACTTCTGACACCTGTACATTTTATATTTGATATCTGCAAACTGTACCTGTAATGCTTGAAAATTGTATCTATAGCATTTGTAAGTGTTACATTTGGTACATGTAGATTTTACCTATGACACACATATTTGTTTAAGATCACAATTCATTTAATTCTGGTGTAAGTAAATTGTAGAAAAAATCACAATAGACATTGGTTATTATACTAGTACATTTTCAAAAGTCTTTTAAATTATTACAGTTGAGAGTAATAAGTGAGTGCAGTTTCAATTAACAGGCTTGCTATAAAAGTTTTGACAAGTCAAAGTACACAAATTAGAGCCTAAAACTTGAAATAGATGACAATGTGGTATACTTAGAATACTTTGAATCCTAGTATTCAAATAGACATGTTGTTAATGTCTGTTGCCAGGTAGCCAAAGGCTATCCGTAATTAGTATTTTAAACTTCCTGTGGCTTACTAGGCCTAGGGGAAGGTACAAATAATTTTGGGTAGATTTTTAACTAGAATTATTTATTTTTGTCTGGACAGTAACCAAGCCTACTCTTTTTTATTTCTAACTGCCAAGGAATTTTTAGAGTGCCCAACACTGAATATGGGAATCTGATCTAACCACTAAGAGATCAGTGGAATTTTTACCAGAAGATCCACTTGAAAAAAATCCCAGTCTCCACCATGCTGTGACTTCCGGCACCCGACGCAGACACCTTTTCTTGAGAAATTATTTTAAAACAGCCATGTGTACAATATAGTATAAACAGTGAAAATTTGACCACATTATAGTAAAACAGCCAGACTAACCAGCCATGAACCTCTAAAACAAGATATCTGGACCAAACAAATGCAATTGCAAACTCTTGGATGCTGAAGAATTAAATGGCATTATAATGCACTTAAAACATGCAAGAAAATTGTACCTAGATGACATGGAACATATCATGGCTGCTACTGAATCTTGACGTACTGCGTAAAAGCATTTTTTTTATAAATAGAAGGTAAACATTTTATAAATGCTATAAATTAACTTGTTTTATATATATATATATATATATATATATATATATATATATATATATAGTATAATAAATATAAATATATAATAAATGTTACATTTTCCTTCTAGCAAAACTTACCAGCTGGATGAGTTTGAAAATTGCATTAATGACAAAAACATAAAAGCCGAAAAATTTGTGCAGCGATTCTTCAAGTAAGTCATATTATCATATTCACTTAAATTTATGATAATATCAATGTTGATTAGTTTCTGACTTCTGTGTAAATGTAATCACAGGATCTTAGGAACTAAGGAGACATTTTTATAGATTGTGCTGTTTGCTGTATTATTTATGTCCCTATATTCCAGTCATTCTGGAATTAACATCCTCCTTAAAAACCTAAAACACATTCCTTCCAATTGATATTTTTCCGCCGTATTTGATACAGCTTTTTAGGGTTCCATAAGTGATCCATTGTATTTTATAAATGATACAGGGAAATCCAGAATTGTAAAACTATAAAATAAAATATTAAATTTAAAATTAAAAGGTAATCACATGTGCGCGTATGCGTATGTACAAAATTTGATTGGTTTTAGCAGTGGCACCTGCAATGTCATGGTGGGGCATCAGAATTCTGTTTTGACCTATCTTAGAGAAATGAATGGCAACATCTTCAACATTGACTGTGTGTGTCATTTTGCCAGTTTGTATGTAGAAGCAGTGGCCAAAATGTTATCTATGCCAATTTATAACTTTCCTGTGGATATATTTTTTGTTATCGTAAATCCAAACAAAAGACGGATTGCAAAAATTCCCAGCAATTATTGACTTCAGATATAGTGAAACACGGTCTCACCAGATGGTTGTCATTGGAGAACTTAATCATCAAAACAATTTAATCAGTATCTTACTATGGTGAGTTATTTTTAGTCACTGTAAAGAGAAGAAGCCTGGAAAAAGTAAGAAGCATTCATAATTAATTGGTGTACACTGCACTTCTCTAACTACTTAGTAGTAATAATAGTAACACCAACTGTGAGAGAACCTTTTCAGTGGTTTGTACTGCCGAAGACAGATGTGTCGGACCGAAAGGTGCAAATATCGCAGTCAAGCTGTAAACTAGTGACACAACGCATTCCGTTCTCCAGACTACATTCTGCTTTTTGCAAAGCCCTGTTAATGGCTTAGTAGCAGGAGGTTGAGAGCAAACGCAGAAGAAGAAGTGGTTTGCAAAGAATCACACTGAAAAAAGAAAGAGCCCAGTCCAGAGACCCTTACTGCATTTTTGCAGTGCAAACTGAACTGTGACACTCCTTTGCATAAACTGGCAAATAAAATGTAACCAATAACATTCTAACCACTGCCAAGAGTGCCACAAGCAGATACAATTAGCATCATTTATTGGCAGGACCAGGTGTGTCTGAGTAAAGACGTGTGATAATTCCAGAAAGTATTTTTACAATTGCATTCTGATGAAACAAATAGTATTATATAATCTGTCTGTGTTCTTTCAGCACCAGACATGGTGTATAAGGCAGAACTTATTGCTCTCCAGGTATATCTGTCTGGTTGATAGTTCCTGTATGCTGTTGAGACCCATCATGGTGGCCTCTCTAGTGATTGTCCTGTGTAGTGTTTCTCTTAACCTGCTCCTCTTTCTAGTGCAACTTGGTCTCCACATAATCACTTGGACTGGAAGTCTGTTGCTGTTCATTCTAAGTACATGACTGTTGTGTGCCCACCATTTTTAACTTTGTTATAGTACAAGCATATTTGTTGAATTGGTTGTTTTATCTAAACAGCAATCTGGACTACTTCTTGGAAACTGCCTACTTTTTTTACATTGATAAGGTTTCTTGCTGTAAATTACATATTTAAAATGTATAAGGACAGTGCCCAGGCGGTGCTGACAGATATGAACATGTGCCAAATGTATTGTTTCCATCTGAAGTTAAAAGTCAATTATTCAATTTTTTTTTTCTTCAGGTATTGTAAATTAGTTGTGGATTTCACTGCAGATGGAGCTTTTAAGAAATTACGCCACTGTGAAGAACAAGTTCAGAAGAAGACTCTTTTGTAAGTTAAATCAATATTTGTCTACAGATTTAAGGATTTCTGTCTTTATGACTTGGTATTAGTTTGCAAATTATGATCAATGAAAAGAAAATTGTAATTTTTTGTTTAAAATTTTTTGTCAGTTGATAACTAGAATTTAATTTGTTATAAATTAATATTTTAAATTTAGTATATTTGCATAATCTATCGCATTATGAATAACTATAAAAATAAATATAAAAGAAGTCAGCAATAACATACTTTGAAAAAGTTTTGTGAATTAAATTGTAATCTGTTGGTGTTCTGTTTTTGTATCTCCTTTGTTTACAGCACAAAAGATTCCTTGCACAAGCAGAGAGAGAAAAAGCGAGAGAGAGAAAATAATTTGAAAGAAGCTAAAAAAGAAGCAGCGTAAGTCCCAAGAGTTAATTCAGCTCTGCTTTCAGTTATAATCTAAGACATTAACTCCAGTACATCATTTCTAAAAATTGACTTGGGGCAGTATCTTTATTTTCAAATCATTGACCACAATTTACATAGACATATGAATTTTAAAATGATACGAAATTGACATTTTCAGAATTTTTTTTTAAATGCTCAAAGTTTACAGCAAATATATGAACATGTCATACCTGTCAACCCGTTGAGAAGAAAACCTGTACATACCTAACAATAGCCAAAACAACTTTAAAGAGTGTATTAATTCATCATTATTGACATGTGTCAGTCAGTCCAGCCATTATTATAATTCAATTAATGGATTATTTACCAAATTTATATACATGTCAGAAAACTTTACATTATTAAATTTCCATTAGACATTAGTGTGCTTTATTGCATGAAACAACTGCATGATCAGCTCTCTTTATTAATGCCATGAGAAGCTTTTAACTCAGTGCAGCAAGTGTTTTTTCTGCATCAAGTAACTATTTACGTTTTGTGTGTATCTATTCCGTCATTGAAAATAAGCGCTCGCAATCTCTATTTCAGTGCTTTAAAATAAAGTAGATCCTCCCTTTGATACAGCATTAGAGCCGAAAATATATTAATCTAATCAGTAGGAAACTTCTCTTACTTCTTTCCTTAACTCCAGACTTGTTTTTATCCATTTGATAGATACATTCTTATCAAATTTATATTTTTTTTTTAAAATATATATATATTTGTTGCAATCTTTTGTAGCTTCCTGGGCAACTTATTAAAGCTGGTGGATCACATGGTTGTTGAGCATATGTTTGAGATCGCAAAAACACAGGGAGTAAATTTTGTCAACAATGTTCTTGAAATTGGTAGCATCAGCCACAGAGAAGGTTTCTTCAAAGCTAAACTGGTTTTCAGTGATCATGGTAAGTGATAAAAAGAAGACATGAGACTACTGTTCATTAGATTTTAACTGCAAGAGGATAAATACTTTTCTGTTACTAATGCAATTTAAATATCACACTTTCTTTCTACATTTCTTAATTTAGAAAACTGGTAATGTCACATTTCATTCAAAAATGTAGGTGTGCTAATTTGATTTTACTTTTTTGTTATGTTTAAAATGAATAATATTTGCTTTTGAAAGCAAAGGTTTATAAGCATCACATTTAGGTTAAATGTTCAGTTCAGGCCAAGTGTCATCTCCACATCGAAGGTCCGCTGCAATTGATCTCTAACGCCCTCTGCCTCTTGCCTAGATGTTGTTATTTGCCATTCTTTTACCTGTTATGATGTTACCCTTCCACTTATATTGTTGTTTATCTCTGACATGTTTTACCTCCATCTTTTCTTCCAGTACTGTTTCCAACTAGAAGTTATGACTTTTGATATGACCAAAATATCTGCACTGTTTGACTCTAATTTCATTTTAAATAAATTCTCTTTGCATCTCTAATTTCTACAAGACTTCTTTTTTGTTTTCTCTTCTTCTCTTAAGAGACACCCACCCAATGATTGTGGTCTGAATTTAATTGATCACATGATGAAGTCTTTTTGCCACTGGGATGCAATTTTAAAAATCTGTTTCTTATCATAATAAAGTCAAAATCTCACAAGAACACCAAACTGAGTGAATTGATGGCAACTTTGGTGACCATGTCTCAGAGGTTCCAGAAATCAATGATTCAGTGGATACCATCATACTGTAAATCAAGGGAAATAGGAGCCTGACAGACTAGCCAAAGAGGGAGCGAAACTAATACACGAAGAATACCTGGTCGGCTACAATGAAACAAAAGCCAAAATAAAAGGACAACACAATGTAAAGTAGTATGAAGAACATCCAAAATACCATCCAGATGGGAGGAAGACTAACGTCTGGTCAGGCAAAATATACCGATCAGACATGTTAGTCAGGGTCATGCAAAACATACTGCCTGCAGGACCTCAGTCCACCTTCATCAGCATGCTCAGGATTAAGGAAAGCTAGTGCAACCCATCACTTAACATCTTTTTCAGGGCACACAAAAGAGTAAACCTACTCATTATAGGCATTTGAAATAACAATCACACAGATGATGGATACTACCAACTGTCCAGAACAAAACTCAAGTTTTTGGACTGCGTCTCTGAACTGGCTACAACAGAATGAGACACCACCTGTACAAAAAATTCAAGATAGGTACCACCAGTCTATATTACTGTTGCCTGGCAAACATGACAGCAAGACGTGTACTTTAGAACTGCTTCCAGCAAACAGATCTGAGGAGAAGGATATGGCCCATGCCGACTCCCCTCATAAAGGAACTGTGCAGTGGTATTGAGACCCTGAAAAAGACAGTAGACTTTATTGGAAAATCTGGAGTCCCAGTCTAAATGAGCAATGATCACAGAAGAAGAAGAGAAATAAATTCAATTTGATTGATTACTATAGCTCCTTAACTTTTCCACATGTATAGTCTTCTTAGAGCTTGTTGGAAGGAGAATGTGTAAATATAACTAATTCATCTTCTAAACAAAAATGTATCAGCCTATCTCTTATGTTGGGGAGGAAGACTAACGTCTGGTCAGGCAAAATATACTGATCAGACATGTTAGTCAAGGTCAGACAAAATATACTGGCCAAGATCATCACCTCGGCTTCCTCGCAGCCCTCCCTGGAAGCGAGCTGTTTTCATGGTAGTGGGGCTAACAAGGTGAGGGATAGATGTAATCCCTGTAGTAGGATGCAATATGCAGAAGAAGTCAAGCATAGAACAACCGCCAGGAGGACCCCGGTCCTCATCAGCCCGCTCAGAATGTAAGGAAAGCTACTGCAATCTGTCACTTACCGTCCTTTTCAGGGAGCACAAAAGAGTAAACCTACTCATTGTGGGCATTCGAAACAACAACAATCTTGTATGTTGTTCCTTTTTCCAAGTCCAAATGGCTCAACTATATTCTTATATTTTGCTTTTCCTATTTTGGAGTTCATATCTCCAATTACTATCAGAAGATCAGTAGGTTTTATCGGTTTGAGAATCTGTTGTAAGTTCTCATAATATTATTTTATTTTTTCATAAATGTGATCTTGAGTTTGTGCATTTGTTTGTAAAATGGCAACATCAAATGGTTTAACCTCTAAATTCTTCAGCATAATTTGATCATGGTGTGTCCAACACACTCTACACATATCCTATATATCTTGCATCTATTTTTTAATCAATATTTCTACTCCTTGTTTATGATTTACTTTTCCTGAATGTATAAATGTATACTACTCTTTCCTCATGTATCTGGTGTCTGTTAGTCTTGCCTCTACCAAACCATTAAATGAAGGTTTATATCACTGGCCTCTGATATCAACTTAACCAGCTTACTAATTCCATTCAGTGCTCTGACATTCCAAATTATCATTTTTAGGTTACTCCTTCCTATTTTTAGATGGCCTTTCTCAGAAGCTTCCTTTTTGCAGCATTTGGGAAGCATTTATCATTGTAGACCTCCTTGTCTCTTCGCTGTTAATATATAAACAGATTTATCCACAGAAGACCAGGAATGTACCTGCACAATTTTATTAATTTGTTTGTGCTTCCATTGCATATGGTTGGTTGTATACATGGTGAGACTTCAATCTCTTCCACAGTGGTCAGTCGTCATCTTCTATGTCCAAATATATCATTAGTGTGCTACACACCTTCCTGTTCCATTTTTATTTATTTTACTGCAGCCATTTTTTTTGGTGGGTGCAGCTTTCATGTTTGGTTGTCCCCAGCTCACCTGCAAGGCAGCAGTTTTTTTAATTCAAAGTTGTCTCACCTGGGAAAGCTGTCCTACTTGACTATCTAGTCTTTCCTACTCATCACCAAAAATTGTACACCACGAAGCTCAGTCCAATACAAAAGAAATATAGCTAGCAAATGCACATGGTCCACACATGTTTGAGCTTTCATAAGTGGTGATTCCAGATACAAGGAGCAGTTTTTTTAATTCAAAGTTGTCTCACCTGGGAAAGCTGTCCTACTTGACTATCTAGTCTTTCCTACTCATCACCAAAAATTGTACACCACGAAGCTCAGTCCAATACAAAAGAAATATAGCTAGCAAATGCACATGGTCCACACATGTTTGAGCTTTCATAAGTGGTGATTCCAGATACAAGGTATCAACCATATTACACCAATGTCTCAGCCAAACTCAAATAGACAATGCAAAGCAAACCTAAATATTTGCAAGAAGGATGTAAGACCAATTTGATTTGACATTGCAAGTATTATAAAGTTCTGCGACCTAGTGTCTTGGAAGCTTTGACATGTTTGCATACTTGATATATGCAGCTGGAGGTAGTGTTAATGAGTTAAATTCAATTGTGCAACTTGGCAAGCAATCACAGCAGAATTAGGAATGGCTGCAAGCCTTCAAAACTGCACAGCGTTATACTTTCAAAATGCACCACGGTGCAATAATGAAATACAATTCTTCTGCTGTTCAGGAGCAGAAAATAATGCAATAATATTTTACATGTGTTTCTGTCATAGATTATTACAGTCTCCTCCTCCTTCTGTGTTCATTCTCAATCTCCCGCTATCAAGCCCTGAACAGGGCTTTGCAAGTAGCAGGATGTAGTCTGGAGAACGTAATGGGTTGTGTCACTAGTTTACAGCATCACTGCAATATTTGCACCTTCTGGTCCGACACTTTGGCAGGATTACAGTCTAATATGTAATTTTATTGTATAAAACATACATTAATATATTAATTCGTTATTTTTTGTCAGGTTCTCACTGTTTTGCTTATGACTTTTTTGCTGCAGCATCACATGATAGTAAACTCAATTTATCTTAATTTATAATTTCTTTTATATTAATCTTACTTACCCTGTTTATGTATTCTTGAAGTATGGGTAACATTAGATTTGCTTATCCTTTTCACACAATTATACTATCTGAACACAAGTAAGATCATAATTTGTTTATTTATCAGCTTTCAAGTAGTTTACTTAACTATTTTAAAAACTATACTAGGAATGTAAAATTAAGTTGATAATAGTTTCACTGTTAAAAACAAATCATGTCTGCCTAAAAATATACTACTAACTTATAACCAAAAAAGCATATCTATTTATTTCTACATAATATTCTCCAGGGTCATTGCTTATTTCGCCATCAATGAAATGTTTCCAGAAAGTTCTAAAAAATGCACTACTAGGGATATCCAATGTTTTGATGTCTGAGGTCACTTCCATTGATGGAAGTTTAACAGAAACAGACTCAACAGATGGAAACACACATATCCAGTATCATGAATGCATACATTCAGACAAGTAAGATTCCTTCTTTTGACTCACAGAATGAATGCAGTGTAATTCTTCAACATTGTTGATTGTATTATCCTACGGGATCAAGACGCTGAGCAGCGCATGAGCTGCAGTGGTCAGCAACCCATAGCTGACTGCTAGCGTCAGAGCCAGCGAACCATAGCTGCCAAGACCCTTCTACACCTCCACGCGGTGATCCTGGATAACAGGCTGCAGCAAGGCAGACTGGCTAAGGAGAGGGGATCGAAGAGGGAATGCTAACCCAGTACTAAAAAAATGCTTGCTGAAGTCGGATGTGTTGGACCGAAAGGTGCAAATATCGCAGCCAAGCTGTAAACTACGACACAACGCATTCCGTTCTCTGGACTATATTCTGCTACTTAAGCCCTTTCAGGGTTTGGTAGCGGGAGATTGAGAACGAACGCAGAAGAAGAAGAAGTATTATCCTATTTTACTTTCACTGTTGGTTTTATTATTATTTAGTGGTGAGTCCAACTGTAAAGTCTCAGGAAATAAGGTTTAGGCATCAGTCATTAAGACAGTTAAAACGCAACCTTATTTATTCTTTAATGAAAATTCTGTACATTTTATTATGATTGAGGAACACTTTCTATGGGCAGGGGCCAACAATATTTTTTTAATATACCATGATACTTTATGTAATATTGTTTATTTTCTCAAATAAAATTTGATTAAGCATGCACCTTTCAGTCAAAGACATTGTGTTTTTAGTTATATCAGAGCATATTGACAAAAAAATATCCATTGACATGCAGACCTGAACTCTTGAATAGAGCTGAAGAGCATATTTTGATCTTGATAACACATTACTCAGCACAGCTGCGGGTCCTAACTTCATTTTCACTGGATCCTGTCTTAGGCCACAGAAGTCCAGTGGGTGGTAAGCACTTCACTAGAGGTGTCTCAGATGTTGTTGAGACAGCATCGGACATGGGAGTCTAACCAACACATTGAAGGTCTCCCTGCAGTCTCTATTTGCTTTGGTGATACCAGATTGCTGTCACTGTGCTCTATCGACTATCGTTTCGTTGCAACATGTGACCCTTCCAGCTATGTTTTGCCTTGTTTACGTGGATTACTGCATCATTCACCAAGACAATTATCGTATGTCAGAATTGGAGAGATTTTGTAAATGTTGGTTGCAGAGAGTGATTTCATTCAAGTGTCTCTCAAGAGAGGCCTTGGTCACTCTCAATTTGTCTATAAAAATAAATTAGTTTGATCTGAATCTTTAAAGAATGTTTACCCTTACACGAAAATATTAATACAGATGCTATAGTCACCAAATATTAAATATTTTCTCATGTTTGGACTGTCATAAGCTCCCACAAGCAGGACGATAAGAAGACTGCTGATTCAGATCATGTTTATGAACAAGGAAAAGGATCACATGGTAAAGATAAGACAGATGCTGAATCAGAAATATCATCAACTGGGAGTTATCTTACTCAACCTAATTTACACAGACAGCGTAAGTTATTAATTACCCATATTGCAGAAAATGTTCTTTTAACTTTTTAAAAATTCCATTCTCTATGCATTCTCCTCCCCATACTTTTAACGCTGTGTTTCATCACCCATAATATTCTTTAAGTGTTACGTAATTAAATTTTTTAAGTCAATAGTAATACTAATCCTTTTAACGATTTTAGTTTTAATTGTCTTTTATGTCAAGTTGCCAATTTATAGTACATTGACTCTTTTATGTTTAATTACCTTCTGGTGTATATTAGTCTCTTTTTCTCTATTATTGTTGTCTGTACATACATAAATATATATAAGCAAGAAACAAAACAAAGGAGGCAATGTAGAATAGAATGTATGCATAAGTGGGGTTTTCTGAAGAGAACCATACAGGCAGTAAAGAAAACTATACCAATAATAGTGTTTGTGAAAAATCAAGTAAAGATGACAGATGATATTTTAAGCAAAATAAAAAGAAAGAAAAGGAGAAAAAAACACTCCAGATTATAGAGTACTGCACAACTAAATAGATACTATGAGTAACTATGCAAAAAAACAGTATGTAGAACCAAAATGCAATATAATAGATGACATAGAAACAGAGCATAGTACGAGAGCTAGGCATTGCAGATAGAGAAAATGCCAGGATTCATTATTGGTGGAGTGGCAATAATTTATTAAATATGTGCAGACGACACAGTTCTGCTGAAAATATACAAGAATTACAGAAATTAGTGATTCAAGTAAAGAATAAAATCAGGTGCATGAATTGGACATTAACATTGATAAAATGAAAACTATAATAATTGAAAAGTAGACAATAAATTTGCAGTACAGATAAAAATAGATGATCAAACACTAGAACATTTCAACAACTTCTCCTATCTTGGAAATTTATAACTGAGAATGGAACATGTGAAATGGCAATCAGACAGAGAATAGGGATGACCAGATCTGCTTTTACTAACATACTGACATGAGTCATATGTTAACATTCAAATAAGTAACTCACAAATTAAAAATGAGAGTGATCAGGTGTTATGTATACTCATCATTTCTGTTTGACATAAAAACATGGACAATAGTTCAAGAGAATTTATGCCTTCGAAACGTGGATAGATAAAAGAATGGGGTGTCATTTTTTGTAGTTCTTTTGTTGACGGGCAGATGCCATTGTGCAGATCCCAGCTCTGGTATGAGCTGGATGTAGCCGGGAAGAGGATTTCCTGTTTATCAGGCTAGGCTCGAGCAGCCGAGCAGCTTATTAATCTGCGCTGCTGGGACAAGTGCCGCAGAGGGCCAGTTAATGGATGTCAGAGTCCATCTTAATAGACTCAAACACTAGAGCAAAATAGACCCACAGACTGTTAGGTGCCATCTATGGTGCTCTTAACAAATCACCTAACCATGGCCGGTGTTATCCTGTGTCACACAGTTAGTCGCCTCTTACGGCATGCTCTCTGTAAGGCAGTGGTACTATTTTTGTCTTTGTCATACACAAAGACCCCGGTGTACCACTCACGAAAATGAAAAACAAATAAGGTTGTCTTGCAGAAATTATCGATCCAAAGAAAATTGATGAACATAATCAGAGTCAAACAGTTAAGATATTTTGATCACATCAAAGACATTACACCTGGCTGAAAATAAAACTGGCAGGAAAGATGTATGGCGATCATCCCATAGATAAACAACGCAATAAGTGGATAAATAACAATGAAAAGTTGACAGCAGAAAGTCTGTCAGACTGCATCATCAAGACAAGAGAAAGAGGGCATTGGAGATCTATTACAGCCAACCTTTGATGTGGAGAAGGCACTTAAACTGAACTGATAATAAATAGTTTATCAAGAGTGATAAATATATTACAACTATTTAAATGCTGTTTACTATCTTCTTCAAGGTTTCCAGCTATATGAGGCTGAATGGTGACAATAAATATTCAGTTTATTACAGTTCCACTATTTCCTATTTATTTTATTTCCATTTTATAATTAT
The DNA here is from genome assembly GCA_036924085.1 of Ariolimax columbianus. Taxonomy (NCBI): domain Eukaryota; kingdom Metazoa; phylum Mollusca; class Gastropoda; order Stylommatophora; family Arionidae; genus Ariolimax; species Ariolimax columbianus. The sequence continues at coordinate 129,045,175 of JAVGWX010000001.1, forward strand.
TAGAACTTACAGGTTCAGTTCTATGCTTCAGTATCTCTGTCTGTTTCTTGATGCTCCTTTGGTCATTGGGTCCTAGATCTTTCAACACATTTAATCTTTCTCTGCCATTATAACCTTCATATTTCCTCCCATTGTGCTGAATTCTTTGATGACATAATGTCTTGCAAGGAATATTCAACATTGATTTCATATTGTTTATGCTGTTTGACTCAAAATATGTATTCCATACAAAGAAACTCCAACAAAGGAAGAGGATGACATGGGCGTGGCAACTCCTGACCTTGTAGTGAAGCATGCAGGCAGTTCTGCTGTCCAAGTTGAAGGTGAACGATTCATGGGCCAGTGCTCACCTTTGTCAAAAGCTAATCTGGAAGGAAAGCTACTTATAAAGTGAGTTTGGTGTTTTTACAGCGTTTAAAATTAGATTAGAAGAAATGTAAATGTATTAAAATTCAGCACTCAGTACATATTTGACTTCTAATGTTTTTTGTCATGGCATATTGAATAAAAATAACAAAAATATATTTTTGTCATACCCAGTGTGTTGGTTACAAATAATCATAGTAATAATAAATGCTAGCCATGCCATATAGTACCTAACATAGATAAACATCTGTCCAGACTATTTAGTTCTGGATTTAAGTACTGTCTGTCATATTTCAGTCTGTCATGATTATTATTTAATTATCCAGCCAAGACTATCAGACAACCATAAAGAAATTAGATGATCTGATGTTGGCAGCTTTTGAGGAGATTAATACCTACTGTCAGATTAACAAATGGCTGAATGATATACAAGAGTTTTGCTTCAAATGGACTGAGGTATCAGTTCAAGAGTTCAGAGCAGTGCCTGCATTTGCTATTGAGGTGAGGGAAGAGCATTACATTTTTTAAAGATCATGAGGATTCATGATTGTGATTTGATCAAGTCCTGATAAACATATTGTAAAGTGTAGAGCAAAAATGTATCACTATTTAGGATACTTTTTTATTGACAGAAGTGTTGCTTTTCCACCTAACCTTTCCAGTTAGCAGCAAGATTTAACGATATAAAAAAAAATTGCAGTGAAACTTCCCGCCTTCATCTTGTTACAATATTGTTCAATCATTTCCGTTGAGTTTATTGTTATCTCGTTAGTGCCATTCAAAATGCTGTCATAAAGATAACACTATGAATCCATGTTGAACAATAGGGTTATTGTGTAAAAAATGTAATGTAGTGAAGCAAATGTGCCTCATTAGAGAAATTACCGTAATTCTATATTTTCATACTAAGCAACATACAGCGGCCTTACATGACCTAAGAAAGTAAGATTTACACAAGTAGATGAAGCTGTGATAAGTTTTGTAATAGAGACAGGCATAAAAAGATTAATTATTACTTGTCAAGCAATGCAATTGAAGGTCAGAGAAATTGTCAAATCCCTCTGAATATGAGAACAAATTTTTCAAGGCATGAGCCTTTATGTACAATCACAAAAATAGCATAAATTTGCAACAGAGTACAGCCATTTGGTCACCATTAGACCCAATGTTCTATCAATTTATGTTTCTTAAAGCATTTGAATATTGAAATATATTTGTTGTCATTGTATGTACACTTAATTGTATTGATAAACATTTGCTAATTCATCCAAGTCTGCTAATCAGTATATCCACAAAAGATTATATTAATCATTCCGAATCTGTCGCTTCAAAGAGGTTGATAATTTTACTGGCTGGACAAATTGTAATCTCGTTGTCAGTACTGTTCTTCTTCCCGGAGCATATGTTCAACACACTTCTTCCAGAACTGAATGTCTATTTTTGAAAGGTAATCACGTGACAACACTTCAACATCATACATTTTAAATGTCCTGTTCTGTTTGGCAACTTGTGCTTTCACTTTAGCCCACACAAGTGCTATAGAGTTTAGATGCGCATGATATGCAGGTAGTCATAGACAAGTGTGACCGTACTCTTCAATGATTTTGTCAATAGGATACACCTTTGTCTTATTTGTTTTCCTCACAAGCTGCAACAAATCGGGTTTCAAATACATGTCGTTGAAATTGTCGTTTTTCTTAGTTAACCATGTCCTAATTTGAGCTTTTGTATTTGATGCAGTTGGTACTTTGTCTTCCTCTGATACTGCATTGTGATAAGATGCATTATCCACACTTGACAAAGTGTCTAATTTGTGCACGGAAAAATCCGGAATTTGGTTTTACTCAGCCTATTTGAATGTCAAAACATCTATTTTTAAAACAGCAGCACTGTGTACATAATACATGTCAAAATTATGTCAAATTCAGTGAGGTTGCTTTAAATATAGCCTAATGAATACATTTTTTCAAAATACATCAAATTGCTTAGAGAAAAAAATATTTACTTAACGTCATGAATTCATCATTTGGATCTAACATGCAGTTTAGTAGAAAATTGTTTTGAACCTTGTTTATGAATTAAAAAATGGACTATAACAGTATTTGCTTATACATTATTTTCAAAACGTTTTTGAAAGAATAAAACATCTTCTGAAATAACATGTAAACTCACTAGTAATAATTAGTAACTAAGCAATTCAGAAATAATTCAGAAACAATTGGGGGGGGGGGGGGGGGGGGGGGGTGTCTGCGTAACAATGTGGTTAATAACATGATTGATGGAAAAGCTCAGATTCACCAAGGTAGTGCCCTTTTTTGGAAGAAAACTCATTTTTAAAATGTGTGCTGAAATTGGATGCACTAAGCCGTAAGGTGCTAAAACACAGTATCACTCATGCCACCTTAGAAAACAAGGTGAATGGAGCGAGAGAGATAGAGAGAGAGAGAGAAAGAAACAAAAGCACACAGATGTTAATGAATTGTATTATAGAACATGCCCGTACAATATGTTGTTTTATTAATTCTATAGTATTTTCATCACCTATTAATATTTTTCTTTTTCAGCAACAACTAACAGAATTGCGCCAGTGGTCTGACAGAGTGAGAAACTTTGATTCAAGTTACATGACAGAGAATGGCATATTGTATATTGACTGCTCTGCTATACATGATGCCCTCATACCAAAACTAGACGACATATATCAAGAATTAATCTCTTTTGTAGCAGATGAAGCTCGGTCATTGGCAAAGAATTTTGCTGATGAAATGAATGAAGTCTTGAAGGTACTCTTTTGAAAGGTTGTGTCACTATATGCATTCTTACAGAGCTCAATTTAAGAAGGTTTTAGGTATCAACCACTCTGCCATAAACACTGCTGGGGAGCATGTGGCCTAGGGGTTGTCAACTTAGTTTACAATAGCAACATACCAGGCTCAAATCACATCGAAGGGGATGGCGTGGACTAGTGGTGAAGTGACACGGCTCACAACTCGAAGGTGCTGGGTTTGCTCCCCAATCACAGCACCGGCCATTATTCCGGGAAAACAAACCCTTATAAAATGCAGGAGGAAGCAGTCCCTTACATTAAATTCATGCCAAAATCGAATGCACTGGGCCAACAGGCGCAAAATAAAAACACAGTGCAATGCACTCCACCTTGGACCATAAAGAAATAAGGCGAATGGTAAAAAAAATAAAAATTACATCACACTCTGTTTAATAAACCAGGCATATCATAGGTTTTTTCATGGTTTGACCGCTTCTCCAAGTCAACCCAGCTATAAATGGGTGTCTTTCAATGTCAAAGGGAAATTTCAGAGCTATGGAGTTTGTGCTTTCAGCAATGAATAGGGCTGAGTACATATGGGGGCACCCAGGTACAATGAAGTTGTTCTATGAACTATTTTCCATTTCCAAACAGTGTTACTTTAGAAAGCAGGACGTACCAAACAAAAAGTAGAAATACAATCATGTGTCCCACGTATTCCTTGCATGATGTTAAATGACTTCTTCTTCTTCTTCTGCCTATTAATCATGCTATATTTGTAGTCCCATCGGTAGGACAAAGTCCAAGTCCTCTTTAGGTCCTGGTGGTGGCCCCCACAGCTTTGGTGTCAGCTCTGCTACTTCTGGGCAGGTCTGGTATCAAAGGTCTCTGTCTGGTGGGCAGTCTTGTAGGATGTGCTAAGGGGTCTGAACTCCAGTTCCACATGGGCAGTCACTTGTGTATGATATCTTGAGCCGGTATAGTTGTCCCAATAATCTGCAGTGGTCTGTTTCCAGATGAAAGATGGTGGTTTGTTGGTGTCTGTGGAGCTGGTGGATTGAGTCAGATTCATAGCTCATGCTCATGTCTTTCTTCCTTTTTGAGTTGTACTGATTATCATTGATGGTTTTTGTTAAATGACACCTTGTGGACACATTGTTTTTTCCTGTCACGTGCTTTGTATAGGTCATCAGATCTCTCATTCCCTGTGATTTCACATTGGGAGGATAGCCACTGAAGAGCAACTGTTGAGATTTTTTTGATTTTGCTGAGATCGGATCTGATCACCAGCAGCATTTGCTCATTTCTAGTGTTTTGTATTGATTCTAGTCTCAAACTACTCAGTTTCATTTCTCTGTTTTTCTGTATATGTTTTTCTAACATATTTAGTAATTTCATCACTTCCTGTTCTTATAATTTGTCAAAAAAACATTGACAAGTTCTTTATAATTTGTATAATTAGCTTCATTTATGCTTTGGTTTCCTTCAGATATCCTTACATTTCCGTGGATTTGTCCATATAATTTGTAACATTCCTTTGTAAAATCTCTGTAACCTACAGCAATCTGCTTGTTCCTGTCTCATAGTGTAACTATTCCATTTACCCAGCAGCAAGACCTTGACTCATAATAAATGCTACATTTATCTACATTGAATGTCTCTTGTCTCTCCTATAAACTTACACTAATGTCTAACACTATTATCAACAATTCTTAATGATTTTAGTAATGCATCAAGTTACTCATTATCTTATAAGATATATATTTCCTCAGTCAGAAATAACTATTTCCATGGTTATTTTTACCTGTAACATTAACATTCTAGTTTCTGCATTTTTTTTATTATGTCACAAACATTTAGACTTACCCAATTTTGATTGCACCAGTTGTCTTGTAAATCCATGAATTGCTACAAAGCACTGATAGTGTTCCTAACCAGATCGGCATATCTAGTTAGTTAGTTAGTTAGTTAGTAAGTTAGTTAGTTAGTCGTCAGATCATCTTCATCACACTCGGGACAAGTCCATATGCGTTCAGATCTCATCCTGAGTATATCTTCCAGTATGTGATGACTGACCATTTCGGTCTTGTGCTGGTTAATCAGACATCTTTGTACCCCCGTCTGGTGTTCTTTACTTGCTGCCCCTCATTTCGCACCTAATTCAACCAGTCGTGCCAAGGGCGTAGATTCTGGATCAACTTCTGAATCTTCCTTCCAGCCAATTTTCCTAACCGCGTTTAGGATATCAGCTCGGTCCATTGATCTTCCATCCTCCACGATACTCAATCTCAGAAATACTTGACTTGACCGCTACTGAGTGTCTTTGTTCGGTCATGCCGTATGGCTGGACCAGGAAACTGATGTACACAAGATACTTCACAAGTCATTCCTCAGCACCAAAAGTCTTCCCCCGACCGGCTGGAGGTGCAGAAAATGCCGTCTTTGCTCAGTATGGCTCCAGCATATAGCAACTTCCATCTCCGCTCTGGACAAGGATTGAAACCATGCTGCAGCAGTGAGTCATGGATGTGGTTGGCCGATACAATGAGCCTCATATGCCTAAGTAAATTTATTATTATTATTGTTGGCCATAATGCTATCACATAAACATACGTATTCTTTCTTACACTTAACAGAATATGAAGAACAAAAGGCCAAGTGTTTCATCATTTGCTGCTTATGCCAAAAACTTTGGTGACTACAAGAAAAACACATTACAGTTTCAGCAGAGAATGGAGTACATGAAATCACTTTATGAGGTAGATCTAGCATTTTATTATTTGCCTTCAATTCATAATTGTGGAAAATGTGATATTTATATTGTTGAAGTAAATTTCCAGTTCTTTCGTTTCAGTTTTTGTGCTGACATTGATCATCATATCTCTCCACAACTTCAGGTTCTTAATATTTTCTATAAGATCTTTTTTCTTAGCCATTTTCTACAAGATGTTGTTAGACTTTCTGTTTCATTCACACATTCATCCATTTCTTCTCTATCATCAGTTTTACAATTCTAAATACAGTTCATTCAATCATTTCCTTGTATCAAAAAGTATCCTAAAACCTTAACTTAATTTGACGTCTTTATAATTGTTTAGAAGCCTCTGCAGAGTCTGTTTGCAACCAGTTTCATTTGCATTTCCTTGATCTAAAAGCTATGCGCATCCAATCTATTCTTAAATGCATTAATTGTTCTTTTCTACTACCTTCCATTGGCAATACATTCCAAGCATTCACCACTCTCTGACTAAAAAAATATTTCCTAATATCTAATCTGGACCTTTCTTTAGTTAATTTGTAGCTGTGCCCTCTTGTTCTTGTATGCGGTTGTATTTTGAAAAACTTGTTATAGTCTAATTTATCTCTGTTTCTTTGATTATCTTATAAACCTATATTGTCACCTCAAATTCTTCTCTTTTCTAGACACTGTAGGCCAATTTTTCTGTCTTTCCTCATAACTGTAATTCTGGAATCCCACTATCAGTTTTGTTGCTCTTCTTTGTATCCTTTCCAGCATGTTTATATCTCCTCTATGTTAAGGACTCCACACCTGTACACAGTACTCCAATCTAGGTCTAAATAATACTTTATGTAGATAAATGTACAGTCATCCACATGGGTAGATCCAATATGGAACATAATTACAGAATGGGAGAAAACAATATTAGAAAGATAGATAAGGAAAGAGACCTAGGGGTTATAATAGATCATACAGGAAAGGTGAGTGAGCAAGTTAAGGTAGCAGTGAAAAAGATAAATGCAATGTTAGGTATGATAAAAAGAAATATTAAACATAGGAGCAAGGAAGTGATCGTCAAACTGTATAAAGCTTTAGTTAGACCTAGATTGGAGTACTGTGTACAGGTGTGGAGTCCTTATCATAGAGGGGATATAAACATGCTGGAAAGAATACAAAAAAGAGCGACAAAGATGATAGTGGGATTCCAGAATTACAGTTATGAGGAAAGATTAAAAAGAACCGGCCTACAGTGTCTAGAAGAGAGAAGAATTCGTGGTGACTTAATACAGGTTTATAAGATGATCAGAGGAATGGATAAATTAAATTATAACAAGTTTTTAAAAATACAGCCACCCACAATAACACGAGGGCATAGCTACAAGTTGACTAAAGAGAGGTCCAGATTAGATATTAGGAAATATTTTTTTAGTCAGAGAGTGGTGTCTGCTTGGAATGCATTGCCAGGGGAGGTAGTGGAGGCAGGGACTGTTAATGTATTTAAGAATAAACTGGATGCGCATAGCTTTTAGAGCAAGGTGATGTAAATGTAACTGGTTGTAAACAGACTCTGCAGGGTCTTCTAAACCAGTATAAAGACGTTAAGTTACGTTAAGTTTATACAATTTGACAATCACTTCCTTGCTCCTATGTTTAATATTTCTTTTAATCATTCCTAATATTGCATTTGCCTTCTTTACTGATTGAACTGCTGATCTAACTACTATTGAACTGCTACTTTCTTATCTATCCAATGATGTTTTTGTTCATTGTTTTGCAGTTGTTGTTTAAAACATTCTCTCTGTTCATGGCATTCTTCTGTTGAATCATATATGTTTTTTCCAATAGGATTCTTTTCTGTAACATGTAAAGACTTAAACTTGCAGTATTATTTTATTAATGCAAATTAATTGAATAAAATGATTTTATTCATATGCAGTAATCATATTTTTCTTTTTTTAAATGCTTGGAAACACTGTGCATTAAATAATTGTTTAGACTATCACACTACACACTATAATTAGTGAGCTTAAATGTAATAAAATGTGTTTTACAAAATTGTATGATCACAATGCCAAGCGCTCTTTGAGTAAAGTAAACATTTAAACAACAGAAATTGACACAAACAACTGATACAGCTGATTTCCATAGATGTTAATTTAGTCTTTATGTCAAACATATAAATGAAACCGACATTGTGACATCCTTAAATATTGTATTGAAATAGGTCATCAGAATGAGCAACAGGCAATTGGCACCTGAAGAGGAAAAAGCTGAAGAGATAGCGTTGTCATCTTGGGAGGCATTCATTATGCAGCTGCAAGATGCTTCAGAATTTGTGACCATTCAGACACCTCTCATGACAAAGCAATTGGAGGACACATTCCAGGTTAAACCTGATTTAATAAAAACTGGGCATACCATTGAGTAGTTGTCTTTTTGGTAACACCTTAAGAAAAAATATATTTTATATAGAACAGTGTATAATTTTTGGTATATTTTAAAGTTTAATGCTTATAAACAATTCACATTCTTTACTTAAGCTTCTGATTAGTGTCTGATTAGCTCAATAGTAGAGCTCTCGCTTTTCACACTCCCGTCATCCCAATTGTAAAGTAGTACCTGAACTACTGATAGTAAAGGGAAGTTAAAAATAAGCAACGAAGTCTCTTAACACTTCATTCCTTAAAGCATAGTCTGCTTTTGGACAACCTATGCCTTTACTTAGGCTTCTAAGGTTTTCATGTTTCTGTAGCATCAGAATAGTTAGAGTCATTGTATCTCATGGCAAAATGACTCTCGATCAACCTGAACTAAGTACCTGAAGAACAAAAACCACTTCCTCAATGCAACTTTAAAGAGCAGACTGGTAAAAAAATGACAAGATATAGATAAATACAGTGAGACTATAAACGCTCACCTAAAGAAAGTAAGTAATAGGACAGAGGAGCTAAGACAATCCTAAGACCTGAAAAGGTCATTATTAGATTATTATTTTATTTACCTAAACTCATTCTGGCATTACACTTTGCCCTCTGCAAATTTTTTTTGTGTTAGTCTTTGTGTCATTATTAAAATAGATGAAATCCCATGTCAACTGGTGTAGGTGATAATGTCTTTCCACAACTTCCTGTCCCTAATGCTATTTATCAGTTTTTGTGCGTGATCTTGTTTCCATGACAGTAAACAATCCAGCATCTTCTTTTTTGTTTATCTATAACTTTTTTCAGTCACTATATTATATTGTCATAACGTGTTTTCCAACTTTCCTTTTCCATTATGTGTCCAGAAAATATGTGGTCTGCTACTTTCTTAGAGGTGCATAATAAGTTGTTTTTTTAAAGTTTTTATTTAACGTCATCTGTCAGATCTTGTATTTGAAAATAATTCAGATACTTCCCGATAAGCTAAAGGGCTGAAACTTTCAGGACAGGTACAAAATAATACACTTTCATTATATTTTGGGGACAATTTTCTTAGAATTTAGCCCAGACAGAGGCTAACAGTCTACTCTTATTGTTTATAGGGACCACCAATATACAATAGTGTACATATTTAATTATTAACAGTGACAAATAAGATTATTTCATTTAAGGTTCATTTCTATGATTGTTATTCTTATTGTGCCATTCAAATATTATACATTATTATTTTACAAATGGTATGTTTTCTTGCATAAATGTTATTATAACTGTTATTTACCTGTACATTTCAAGGCTCTGTGCAAAGAGGCAGCCCTGCTAGCAGAGCTTGCAACATCTGGCCAATTTCTGGACCCAAATGAAAATCCGTTGAAGATTCTTGCAGATATGAAAGTGGTATGTGTTTTCAATCAATTGGTTACTGTAGATTTCTTTATAAATGTAAACACAATATATGGTCTGGATAATAATTCAATTTATACAAAAAATAATTTGTAAATGCTTAACCTTTGATAAAATTCAATAAATATACAGTATGTGAAGTTATAAGAAAATGCGTTGATCTTAGGAAATCATTGCTTATTGTAAACTCTGTGTGTGCCATTTTAATTATAGGGGGACTCAGTGGTTTCGAGATAAGGTGTCCGTCTTGGGTGAGGGAGGTCGCATCTTCGACCGGGATTTTTTTCACGTGGATCTTCTGGCAAAAATTTCCCTATCTCTGGGTAGTGAGATTGGACTCCCGTGTTCAGTGTTGAGCACGTTAAAAATTCCTTGGCAGTTGGAAATCTAAAAGAGTAGGCTTAACGGCCGATACCCAGACAAAATTAAAATTAAAAATCTACCCAAGTTATTTGTACCTTTTCCCAGGTGGTTAAGAGCACCTATAAATGCCACCTAACTGGCTGTGGGTCTATTTAGCTCAAGTGTTTGAGTCTATAAAGATGTACACGCACATCGGTAAAAACCACCCTCTTTAGAGTCTTCTAAACCAATATAAAGATATTAAATTAAGTTCATTGGCTTGGATGATGTTGCTTGGTTATGTATATAATATGGCTTAGACAATTTAGCTATAATTAAAGAATGACATTTCCAGTTTACATGAAAATAGTATTTAGTGTGTCTGTTTTTTCTTTCAGATACAAGAGAAATTCTTTCATACACAAGCACAGCTACAAGAAGTAAGCCAGTGGAGAGAAGCCATCACCGGGGAATCTTACAGCCTTATTTTCTTGAAGGCGCTAACGTTGAAAATGAATGTCAGACAGGAACTATGGAAATATGTGGAGATTTCAACTTATACTATCAAAGATTGGAAAAAGATGCTGTTTAAAAAAGTAAATTTGTTGTTTTTTTCTAAAGTATTTCTCCTTTCAGCTCAAATTTTTATTGAGTGATTTACTTTAAACAAGTTAACAAGATGCATTTTGATTATGATATAATGACTTATGGCAAACTAGTTTATATATATATATATATTTGGTAAAACCACATTGTATCTAGTGTTCGCTATTGGAACAAGGTGCAGATCCTGGTTACATCAGAATTTTTGCCAACAGTTATACAAACTGCACTACCACATTTCATCTCTTCCAATGTCCAATTGTGGTACCAGTTCAAAAGGGGGTCCAACAAACGGATCCTATCTCACCAAATCTCTCTTCTTCGCATGCTTGGAATCTGCAACTGGGACACCTATGGCATCCATATTGACGGCAGGCGCCTCAACCACCTATGATTTCCTGATGACATAGTGATCATCACAGAGTCAGCAGCAGAAGTTAACCAAATGATGCAATAACACCATGGTAAGGGCAGGAAAGTGGGACTGGAGTTAAATGTCTCAAAGGCCAAAATGTTGAGCAATCATTTCACCAGTTGTGATCCAGTCTTCCTTTGTGCTTGATGGGGTGCGATTATAGGATGTCAATGAGTATATCTATCTTGGGTGGCTCACCTCCACCTTCAACTCACTAATTTCTTCTTCCCCATTAAATAACCAATTTTCTTCCTACCTCAATTCACCAATCTCCTCCCCCTTCACGTTCAACCTACCCATTTCATCCTTCTCCCCCTCTCCCCAAACCCCCAATCTCTTCCCCCCCCCCTTCAACCCACTAATGCCATACCATATTGAGTGACCAGGTTCGAGACAAGAATTCCATTTTTGAACTTTGTAATAAATTCTTTTTGCAGAGCGTATACAAATGATGCTTATCAAACAAAAGTCAACACAAGACTGACTGCTAACAAAGTGATTTAGAGGATTCTCTGTTTGGCTATTACTGAGGAGAACTGCAAAAAATGGCAGAAAACCTGTCCCTCCTTTATTTTTCCTTCTCGCAAACTCTCTCAATTAGCTTCAACTGTCTCAATACATTGTGGGTTATATTTCATCGCTATATTCTATTGAAGCTCTTTGGTCGAGACAGACCATTTGCACATGGGATGTTCCAAATTTTGGGGAAATGTACGAATGGCAATTCAAATTATGTTTTTAAAAATTGGACGAATAGGAGTTGAATATTATTTTATTTAGAAGAATAGAGATAAGATTTGGATCTGAAATTCACAGATCAAACAGGTTTTAGAAAAGACAGAGTGACCAGAGATCACATATTCAATATGAGGAATATCTATGAAAAATGTAGATAGTTTAATGTAGACATGTACATGTGTTTCATTGATTACACCAAGGCCTTCGATTTGGTAAAACATCAAAATATGTGTCTGCTTGGAATGCATTGCCAGGGGAGGTAGTGAAGGCAGGGACAGTTAATGCATTTAAGAATAAACTGGATGCGCATAGCTTTTAGAGCAAGGTGATGTTAGTGTGACTGGTTGTATACAGACTCTGCAGGGTCTTCTAAACCAGTATAAAGACGTTAAGTTAAGTTAAGTTAAATGGGTTTTCCTGTACATATTATCCATCTCATTGAAACATTATATCAAAATCAACGAGCTGCTGTCCGAGTATCTGGACAAACAGCAGATTGGTTTGCAGTACCAAAGGAAGTAAGACGGGTATATCCTCTCACCATATCTATATAACATCTATGTGGAATGTATAATGAGAAACGTTAAGAGAAGACAAGAAAATTGAACGTTTTGATCCATTTACAATTGGAGATTACGAAATGCCAGAGTTACAATACAGAGATGACACAGTGGTACTATCAAGAAGTGCAAAAGGACAAGAGCAGCTGCTTTCAGCTGTAAATGGACACAGTAAAGATCAAAACTTGTTTATAAACAAAACAAAGATAATAATTACCACTTACAAAACACGTTATCAACATAAATTCACAGTAGGTGGTGAAGAAATCAAGAAGTGCAGAAGGGCTAAAGCAGCTAATTTCAGCCGCAAATGGACACAGTAAAGATCAAAATCTGTTTATAAACATAAATAAAACAAGGATAATGACCACCAACAAAACACAATGTCAGCATAAATTTACAGTGGGTGGTGGGGAAATAGATCAGGTCACACATTTTGAATATCTGGGCTCCAGAATTGATAAAAATGGCGACTGCTCGAAAGAAATCAGAAGAAGACTAGCCATGGCAATGCAGAGACTGAACAGCCTAAATAAATTATGTCAGAGCACCAACAAAATTATAAAAGTAAAATTCATGAGAGCCTGTGTTTTTTCTGTGGAGCTTATGGCTGCGAATCATGGACGATTACCAAAACTTCCAGACAAAGAATGGAATCCTTTAAGTCAAAATGTTACAGAAAGATCCTCAGAATACCCTGGACAGAGAAAAAGACAAATATAGACATACGGCAAGAGTTGAACATAGAGGAAAACTGGTTTATCAATTCCATTTTGGCTAGAAAATGTAAATACTTTGGTCACATCAAGAGATACAACAGTCTTGAGAGAACAGTGATGGAAGGTATGGGGCCAGGCAAAATATATATACACACAAGGTGTGTTCAAATGAAACTGGACCAAACTGCAACAAGGGAACATTCGTACGAAGCACATGATGATGTCACTTCTGGTGTAAACAGCACATACCAAACGTCAAGTTTGCAAAATTTCCTTTTCTTGCGACTCATAGTTTCCTCAGCAGAGGTTGAAAACATGGCAGGTGTGATACGGAATCTGTCCAGAGTTGATCAGCAAGTCATGATTTGGTTTTTAACAGCTGAACAATGTCGACCAGTTGACATTCATCGCAGAATCCAGGCAATATATGGTGACAAAAGTGTGTCAAAAACAACCAACAGTGAAGAACTGGACAACAATGTTTAAAGAAGGACGTGAGACCAGGTCAGGCGCATATTGTTGCGTGAGAAGATGCCATCGCCAAAATTAATTTAGCAATTTGCTTGGACCATCGCGGGAGCTTACGTTCGATAACAGAGGAATTTGCTGTGTCACTTGGCACAGTTCAAATGGTTAGCAAGAAAAGTCCCATGAAAGACTTTTGTTGGTAGACTTTAAAGAGCCTGACGTGAACATCAATGTCATCCGCTACAATAATACACTAGACATACAGCAATCAAGAATAAACGACCCGGCATGCTTTCGCATGGTGTGATTCTGTTGCATGATAATGCGTGTCCACATGTCGCAAACATTGTTCAGAAAGTGTTAGCACAGAAAAGGTGGGAAGTACTGCCACATCCATCCCATAGCCTCAATATGTCCCCTTTTGACTTTTATTTGTTCGGGCCATTACAAAAATTTCTGAAGCGACAAAGGTCAACTGTGATGCAGACATCATCGCCTCGGTGGTTCAAAGAGCAACAAAAGTAATTTTTTTCTGACGACATCCGCCGTCTAGCCAAACAGTGGGATGCGTGTCTGAATGCCTATAGCAGCTTTTTCTAACTAACCCTGTGGCATGTTTGCTTCATAACAATTGCTATATTTAATTCTGTGACACTAGATGATATAACTTTCATATGATTGTAATAAAGCCACTGGGTCCAGAGCATAGTTCCTATTTCACAACAAATGTTAAAGGTAAAGGTAATACTATATCAGACACTGCCGTCAGTGGTGACGTGTTAGAGTCTTCATTGTAGTAAGCCACAGCGTTGTGAGGTGGGGTGGTCAGTTCCCTCTCTCACTGCCTTTTTTCTTCCCTACTCATCAGTCAGGTACCCATTTACAGCTGGGTTGACTGGAGATGTCGTTAGTTGAACCCCCTACCTTTGCCATGAAAAGCAAGTGCTTTACCACTGCATTAATCAACCTCTCTGAAGTACTTATATAAAATGGCTATAAAGAGTCAGTACAATAATCTTTGATTTGAATTCAACATGAATTAACTATACAACAATAATCGTAATATTTTACATGAATTTATAGGAGAGACACTGGCATACCATATTCTTGGGAATGAATGAACCTTATGATCCAAGTCACCAATTCACTGTGGCAGAGCTCATGTCTTAAAATTTGTCTGACCATGAGGATATAATTCACACTACCTGCAAGAAGGCAGTAGCAGAAGGTGATCTCGAAGGGAGCCTTAATGGTGTAGTTGGTTTCTGGCAAGATCGACAGTTTAAACTGGCCAGATAGCATATTTTCATATATATATGATAATTAAGTTATTTTAAATAATATTTTGTTTATGTTGTCTGTCGTACAGATTAACATTAAAAAAGCTCTTGAAAAAGTAACTGAATGGCAGTTGGCAGCCGATGAACTGAAACCTCGTTTACCAGGGGGAGATAAAGTCTTCAGTGCATGGTCAAAACAGATACAAGAATTCAGCAAAGATTTGCCCATTCTTCACAATCTGGCTAATGATGCTCTTCAGGTAGGCCAAACTATCAGTGTAAACTCCTTCATATTTTTAGAGCCTTAAGTTTCCTCCACACATATTTTTTTGGACAAATTACTGGTGAAATTTTGTTTTAATATCCTGAGTGCCAAATACTTCTTTTTCTCTTCTCATATTTGGTATTTATGTGTTCCAAATGCTCAGAAAAAAATTCTTGTACCTAATACAGGCTCTGCATTTATTTTTATTTTTCCTTGATCAGGATGACTTGAGAGTCTTACAATAACCTCCCACATTTTCATTTAATTTGCGGTAAATTAGATGATGTAATAAAACTGCTTTTTCTAGAATTTTTCAGTTTCTCCATTGAATCATTTTATACCTGTGGCATCCTTAAGTGATGTGTTCCATTTTCTATATATAGAATGCTCATGCCTTCTTCTAGCCATCTGGAAAAACCATGTCATTGTTTTTTTGTTAGTGTAATTATACTCATGGTTTAGTTTAAGTGGTTCCTATATTACTGTGTTATTTTGTTTGTCATCACTGGTCTTCTAGGTCATTTTTATTTCTCATTATATACATTATACATATATATATATATATCCTATTATAAATATTATATGTCACGCTGAATTGTTATGTTTTTGGACTTGTGTCATGTATTTTTTTTTTGGCAGGCGAATATCCGCTGGTGATTTGCCAGGTCTTCTTCTTCTCGAGCTACTCTTTTCTATTTCCAACTGCCAACGGATTTTTAAACGTGCGTGCCACTGCACCACCTTTCTTAAATACTTAATTTCTGAGGGTTGTAACTAGAATTTTGTATTCTGTGGAAATTGCACATGCCTTGCATCAATAAGTCAAGCCCAGTACATATGTGGAGTGACATTGAACTCTCGATGTTTTACTTACTGAGGTGTAAGGTTCAGTTTTTATTTGGCTTCATTAATATAAAGTCTATATCTTTTCTAAACTGCATTAGTTTTATTATAAATTATTATGATTTTGAAATAAAGTTAACAGGTACGTTTGTTTTGATTTAAATATCAGAATTTCCCAATTTAATGTTTCCATTCATGCACCTGAACTCACTTACTTTGCTGATTTTGTTATTGTCATTATTAATTTGCTGTGAAGAATGTACATTTGCTTTAATATTCAGGGTGCAATGTTGAAAGAGCATAGTTCCTATTTCACAACAAATGTTAAAGGTAAAGGTAATACTATATCAGACACTGCCGTCAGTGGTGACGTGTTAGAGTCTTCATTGTAGTAAGCCACAGCGTTGTGAGGTGGGGTGGTCAGTTCCCTCTCTCACTGCCTTTTTTCTTCCCTACTCATCAGTCAGGTACCCATTTACAGCTGGGTTGACTGGAGATGTCGTTAGTTGAACCCCCTACCTTTGCCATGAAAAGCAAGTGCTTTACCACTGCATTAATCAACCTCTCTGAAGTACTTATATAAAATGGCTATAAAGAGTCAGTACAATAATCTTTGATTTGAATTCAACATGAATTAACTATACAACAATAATCGTAATATTTTACATGAATTTATAGGAGAGACACTGGCATACCATATTCTTGGGAATGAATGAACCTTATGATCCAAGTCACCAATTCACTGTGGCAGAGCTCATGTCTTACAATTTGTCTGACCATGAGGATATAATTCACACCACCTGCAAGAAGGCAGTAGCAGAAGGTGATCTCGAAGGGAGCCTTAATGGTGTAGTTGGTTTCTGGCAAGATCGACAGTTTAAACTGGCCAAGCACATCCCAGATAGCATATTTACTAAAAGCAATGGTAAAATTTACAACTTTAATACTTTTTTTAATCAGTTGCAAATTTAAAATTTCTTGTTACTGATATTAATATGTTTGCAAATTATTGATTTCATAAGTATTATTGTTGGACAAATGTAGACATTGTATAACAGTCTCTTGGTAGTTGTGGAAACATCTTGTATTCAAATTACTTATGTTAAAAATATATGAACTGAAAAAAGCAGACTAGAAAACTATTAATTGTTTTGATTTATGCATGATAAACATTGCGATTTGAAAATAATTAAAAGGGATCTGTGTGCAATAACTGATCTTAGATATCCTTTGTGTCCTTATCTTTATAACAAGGTAAACTAATTGAATATCTGTTGTTTTTTAATGACCATTAGAACATGTTAAAAGAACCATGTCCAGTAATAAGAGACTAAGGAAGCTGGAACGACACAGACAGGAGAGAGCAGCATCTATGTGTGCAGAGCAAAAATGTCTAGATGTGACTAGTGATGATTTCTTTCTTCTCACTGATCTGGAGGAACTCAAGTATCAGCTTGAGGTAACAATTTATTTTAATTTTTTGCTAACATCATTTTTACTTATGATTTAAAATGAAAAACAATGTCCTTTTTTTCCCCATTATATACATCCACAGAGCCACTGCAGCCTCGCCTTATTTTAATTTTAATTACTTATGATTTAGCAGTGATAGCCGACCATATGTAAACCTGATTGAATAATTGAAAATAGTAAACTGTTTATTAAAAACAATACCAAAAAATTGAATTAAATAATTCTTATAATAAATATTACTATATAATTTAAATTGATAGTATAAATATTTCTAAATGATTGCATAGAAAATGTTGAAAATTTTTGGTTTGGCAATAGTTGTCACAAACACATCTTTTGTGCAAGATACTAGCTGCACAATTATTACTGATGGTTTGTTTTTTTGGTTGAAGTTAAGTAATGGAATTTAAATATTGATAAGTTGGAGCATAATTACTATTATTAATATAACTGTTATTAAAGACTAGCTAAGGAATTTTGTTATAATGATAAATTAATACGAGAAGTAAATCTGCTTTCATAACTTCACAGGACACTCGAATCAGTGTGGATGCAATGATGGCCTCTCCTTACATTGGGAACATTAGAGACAAGGTAGTCTTTTGGTGCCAGGCTCTTAGAGAGATTGAGGAAATTGCAGACCTATGGATAGAGTGTCAGAAAAAGGTAAATATTGTTATCTTCTTCTTGTCTTCCTGTTCCTACTTCACTCAAGCCAGCGTATAGGGGCTGCAATATAGTTTACCTCTCTTAGGAAGCCTGCACCAACGCACTTTGTGTGCTTTTGCAGTAGCAGTTTCTGTAGCAATTTGTTTTACATGATGAGGTTGCTAGACCTATGCACAACTCACTTTGGTCACCTTTTACGACACGCGTGAAAGTCCAGTGGCCTTGTTCCTTCCTCCCCTGTAATGGGTTCCGGGATTATACAACAGATAATGAAGTAACAACTTTACATAAGTACTTAAATAGCTGTCTGCCTCAGCTGATAAACATTTTTTACAAGTACTGGACAATGAAAATGACATAAAAGAAAATAGCTATTGAAAGAGGCTTTAGTCTGTGTGTGAGTCATATCAATAACATTTTAATAGGAAATACCATGCTCAGAACACACAACAATTAAAGGCAATATGTTTACACAGTTTTAAATTAGATTTTTGTTGTTTTGTTTTTTTAATAGTACATAAATAATGATATATTATGCATTAATAATGCTTATGCATGTATGAAG
This sequence comes from Ariolimax columbianus, assembly GCA_036924085.1. Lineage (NCBI taxonomy): Eukaryota > Metazoa > Mollusca > Gastropoda > Stylommatophora > Arionidae > Ariolimax > Ariolimax columbianus. Next base: position 129,063,809 of record JAVGWX010000001.1, read on the forward strand.
TTGTCATCAAATTAATTAATTTCAGTGGTTGTACCTGTTGAAGATTTTTGAAAGAGTAGACCTGTACTGCAAACTACCACAGCAGGCACTCAGATTTGAGGAAGTTCACAATAAATTGAAGGTAATTCTTGGATTCACACTGTTTTCTAGATTTTCTAAAAGCATCCATTACAAATCAAGCTCATTTTCCTTTTTTTTTCCCTTTAGTGATTAAACAGAAATTATGAAATACCTCTTTTCATGTAAATAAGGAAGCTGGCAGAATAATTAAAAGTAGGCACTTTGTTGTCAGAACTCTAGGATGTGAAATTGAAAAATATCATTTAGGGAAATGGAATGAATGAATATAGGCATGTTAATATTATGCAAAATAAGGTGGATCAGAATAGGGGAAATATATTCTAAAATTCAAAAATACTTTTAATTGGATACCCTCTGAAGACAACTCAGTATAATGTTGTTGTTTGCGAATGCCCACAATAAGTATGCTACTCTTTTGTGCGCCCTTAAAAGTATGTTAAGTGACGGGTTGCAGCAGCTTTTCTCACATCCCGATCGTGCTGCTGAAGGTAGGCCGGGGTCCTCTAGGCGGTTGTGCTATGCTTGGTTCCATCTGTGTGTCACTCACTACTACGGGGATCACGTCGATCCCTCACCGTAGCCTGGCTTCCATAAAAACAGATTGTTTCCAGGCAGGGCTACTAGAAAGCCGAGGTCTTGGCCAGCAATGTTTTGCCTGATCCTGACTAACATTTCTGATCAGTATATTTTGCCTGACCAAACGTTAGTCTTCCTCCCCAACTCAGTATAATAATAATGTAGAAAGAGCTAAAAATGTATTAAACTATGTCTTGCTGATTAATGATAATAATAGTGGCCCATCGCAAGTGAAGATGGCGACAGAATCAGAATTGTGCTGTGACATGTGTTCTCATATGGCTATAAAGAGCAATCTCGACATGACATAACTCTGCCATACCTGGGGCACTCATGTAAGGAGGCAGCTGTGGAGTTGTCATGTATTCTCCTCTATTAGGATGAACGCTTACTCTGAGTCTCTGCAATGGGATTTCAATCTGCTATCTGAGCACCTTTGGTGATGCTAGAGCGCCAGGTGAAACAGTTCTGTGCAAGCAACTTCTTGGAGAGATGCTTATCAGGCATGTGAACAACATGTCCCATCTATCTTAACTGAGTGTTTTGCAGAAGCGTATGGGTACTCAAGAAATATATATATATATATACTTTTTTTAAAAATAGGAAACCCATTTAGTTAATAGAAGTTGTATTTAGGGAAGAAGTATTATCCATATTTATTACATTTTTTAAAAGATCCCAGAAAGTTCAGACTTATTTTGGAATATGTCAAGATTTGTATTTAATCATTTCTTTTAAAATCCAGGATTGGATGAGAGTTGTATCCAATGATTCTAAGTGCCTCTCTGTGATTAGTCGAAGAAGAGGGGACAAGGGCTACAGACTGTTACAGGGTGACAATCTCAGGTCTCTTTTTTTGTCTGTGATCAAAGAACAGGTACGTCAAATTTAAGTTTTGCAGTAAAATGTACTTTAAGTTATTTTTACATATTATTTACTCCTTCCTTTTTGTTGTCAAATAGAAATGTTATTTTTGTTTAAACTTCCACTGTCTTATACATTGTTTTGGTTTGGTAGGCCTAATATCATATAGCACATTAGATATCTATATTAGCTGCATTATTTTGGTAGTTTCATTTAAGTGTCATCTTGATTTATCTCACACATATAAAAAGGAGAGAGATTTGTTTTTTTTAAGATAAAAAAAAAACAAAGATAAACTCTTTTTAATTTGTTTTCACTAAATTTTGAGTAGTAGTCTTTACGCTGAATTTTTTTTTTTTGCGTTTGCCTTATTTTCTCTAATCCCCAAGGCGGTGTGCGTTGCACTGTGTTTTTATTTTGCGCCTATCGGCCCAGTGCATCCGACTTCAGCACGCATTTTATGTAAGAGTCTGCTTCCTCCTGCATTTTCTAAGGGTTTGCTTCCCCGGGGTAACGGCCGGTGCTGTGATGGGGATTGAACCCAGCACCTTCGGGTCGTGAGCCGTGCCACTTAACCACTAGGCCACGCCGTCCCCTGCTCAATTTATTAAAAATGTTACGCTTGTCACACTCCCTCCTTATGGCAGTGTCTGATATGGGGCTACCGTTATCTTTACACTAATTTTATTGAAAATGTTGCACTTGTAACAATTGAAAATTCCACTGCCATAAATATCTTGCACTCACAGGAGCAAATCTTGAAAGATCTGGAGGTTTTTATTGAGAACTCTAGGACCAACTTTCCACGTCTCTATTTCCTGAGTAACCTTGAAATTGTCGACCTACTCGGCGTGTCAAGAAATCTACCAGCACTAGTTCCATTTGTCCAGAAGTGTTTCTCCAATGTCCAGAATCTAACATTTGCTCTCCCTGCTAGCATGGGTGGCCTCAACTCTCAACTTGATTATAACCTGCACAGTAAGTAGTACAAAACATTTTTTATTTGTAAATAATTTTAACTTTGTTTTCTTTTGTCTTGCCTCTAAAGTTGCCTATGAATCTATAATAATCAAAAATACATAAGGCATATATATCTGGATAGATGAAGCATATATCAAATAAAAAGATCTGCTGTAATGAAATTTGGTTAAGCAATAATAACACCCCAGTAAAAGAAACGTAATAAATTTGTCAAAGTGTGTACTATTGTCCCTAAAATGTGTCTATTATTTTTAACCTTTACCAAAAGTAGGGAAGTCCCCCTGCCACTGAATAATTTTTCAGCACGTCATGTTTTTCTAGGCTGTTCACTTTGGGAACCTGTATCTATTTGATTTGTTTGTGTGTAGAAACACAAATGAATAAAGAACTTATTGGTGTTATTGTTTTTGTTGTGTGTGTGTTAGTTTCTCAGATACAAAATAATAAAGTTAAAAATGAAGAACGGCAACAACATTTAGATTTACCAATTTTCAGGAAAATCGGGACATTTGGAATGTGAAAATCGTCACAGAACACCAATAGTGTTTCTTGCAAGATCGTCATATCTGTTATTTTCCCTTACAAATGTATTTGATTCTGCTAAATAAAAAAATTAAACAGATTTGTCTCCTAAAAATATGTTGCAACAACTAACCTTCATCACTTGCAATAATGGAATAATCCTTCAGTCGTCCAGAAAAAGAGAACACCTTTCAAAATTCTCTTTCAAACTAAACCGGCATCTTTGTTGTTTACATATTCAATGATGGAATTACCTATTTTAGATTAAATTTCTCTGGTGTTTCAACTGTTGTAAATGCACGACAATGCTCTAGAATAATTTTCTTATTGCCTGACATATTTTTCTGCCATTAGTAGTGCAGCGACCATTGTTTTTGGCATAATAAATTACTGCGTGTGTGCTAAAGGTTAAAAAGTATTGTAATTAAATTTAAATACACATATTCTCATTGAATTGCTACATTTGAAGAGGGTAACTGCAGTAAAATTTATAGTAGGTGTAAAAATATTTGGAGAAATTAAATTAATTAATGCCAAAAAACAAATGTTTTCATGAAAGTTGGGTTTTAAAAGATATATTTATTTTGTTTCCATTTTTTTTTTTAATTAGTTTTTTGCTTTTTGGAAGTTCAGTAATGTTTTTTTTATTCATATGAATCCATAAAATGTGACCACTTTTATAAATTTATATTTTACAAATAATAAGCTAACACAAATGATTTATATAAAAGTATTATTTTCTTATTTTCATTAACTAAAACGTGTAATAACACATGCGTTCATCTCCACACTAGGTGACAAACTGGAGGTTGTGAATGTGCAAGGAGAATGTGGTGAAGATTTACCCTTGTACACACGAGTGGAGGCCACAACTTCAGCTACCAAATGGATGCACAATTTAAATGAAATCTTGAAAAACACAATGACCATTGCCATGAGAGGCTGTGTGCAAGCTAGAATTGAGGAGGGTTCGTATTAGGTTTTTATTTATTCTTCTGAAAGTTCTTGTATAATATTCCATTGTTCATATGTACGAGGCGTGTTCAAATGAAACCAGACCTAACTGCACCAAGTGAATACACGTATGATGCGCATGATCATGTCACTTCTGGAGTAAACAGCACATATCAACCGTCAAGTTTGCAAAATTTCATTATTCTCTGACTCATAGTTTCCTCAGCAGACTGTTAAAAACATGGCAGGTGTCTTCTTCTTCTTTTGTTCGCTTTAAAATATTGTCTATATCTGCAATGTTGTCTCTTGTATAAACTTCACTGTCTTTTGTAGTTCACATACAGGTCCATACAGTTTCTCTTGCAGTGTTGTTTCTATGGGCCAGTGAGATTTTCTCTGTATATCATATTCGGGGCAGTTTTGTAGTATGTGCTCTGCTGTCTGGGGCGCCTGTCCGCATGTACACATGGCTGAGTTGCCAATCTTCATTTTTGTGTACATGTGGCTGCGGAGTCGGTTGTGTCCTGTTCTAAGGCACAACACAACAGTTTGCTCTTGTCTGTTCATGTTATGGTAATTGTCTGGTATTACTGTTGGTGGCTTTCTGATTGATTTGATCATCCTTATCTTCTGTTGGTATGTAACTGGCACATCTGGTTGCTTGTCTGCAGCACCCTCCTTTGCCAGTCGATCCGCTCTCTCGTTTCCTGGTACTCCACAATGAGAAGGTATCCACTGCATGACAATCTTGCGCTGGTTGCTCAGTTCAGACAGTAGAGCCTGTAGATCTGGCAGTTTCTTAAGTTTAAGTGCTTGGAGTGCTGATTGTGCATCTGTCAGAAATACTACAGGTTGTGAACTGACATTGGTGTTCAACAGTTTCTCAGTTGCCACCTGATTGCCTGTATTTCTGCATCATATGTATGACGTAATCTCCCAGTTGGTACTCTGACTGTATCCCTAATGTTGTTTGGGTATTCTATGTACATTCCCGCTCCACTATTCTTTACTGCATTCTGTGCTGACCCATCTGTGTATACTCTGATCCAGAGGTCTTGTGGGTATTCTTCATCCAGCAAATTGAGGATCACTATCCTACGTTGCACACTGTTCTGTTCATCCTTGTCTAATATTCCTTTCAATTTTGTTTGAATGCATACTGATAGTCCATGCTCCTCTCTCCAAGGGGTTTGTTCTGGCACAGACTTTAGGGGGATGTCAACTTCAGGTAGATCTATAATTTGCCTGCGAAGTCGTTTCGCCTGATGCATAAAACTACTTCTTTTCAGTCTTCCCATTGCTAAATTTTAAAATCTGTCTTTCATTGGATGGCTCGGCATGCAGAGGAACTTTTCTGCCTGTGTTAATACCTTTGTGTCTCTGCGTTCTCTTAGTGCTTGTATCCTTCCCATTTTCTCCATCTCCACTAAAGGGTGTTGATTTCATTGCTCCTGTAATGACCCTAAGTGCCTGATTTTGTACCTTATCCACCTCTTTTAGGGTAGTGTTTGCTGCAGGGCACCACGCTGCTGACCCATATTCCAGATGTGGCCATACACCTTGTTGGTAAACTTTGTTAAGTATTTTTCCACTAGCTCCCCATGTGGTTCCACTTAATTTTCTTAGGATGGCTAACTTCCTCCTGGCTTTTTTGGCTGCCTTGTTGATGTGTTCCCTCCATGTCAACTTATCATCAAATGTAACTCCAAGATAGGTGGGTTGTTTATTTTCTTTGAGGTGTTCTCCATTTATCTTGATAACTCCAGATTTTTGTTTTGGGGAGAGGGTGAAAAGTGTAGTGCTACATTTTTCTGTGTTAATGTTTACACACCATCTGTTTGTCCATGAGGTCAAGGCATCAGTAGCTCTTTGCAGCATTCTGATTGTCACTGTTGCTTGCTCATTTGTACACCATATTACCAAGATGGCAGGTGTGATACGGAATCCGTCCAGAGTTGATCAGCGAGCGGTGATTTGTTTTCTAACAGCTGAAGGATGTTGACCATTTATTGAAAATTTTTTACCTTATTAGTTTATGTGCAGCAGACAGTATATTATTACCTGTTTATTTTCAAATTGTTCACAAATCGTTCACTTTCTTACAACAGGATCTAGGCAACCCATCCTGATCATAGAGGAGTTAGCTAGACTTCACAACACATGTGCTGTAGAAGAAAAGACAAGTACTAAGACTAAGTCAACCTTCCAACACTGGTTACTGAGGTTCCCTGTACAGTGTGTGATAACAGCTGAGGCTGTCATGTGGGGAAGAGGAATGACAAGAGCATTAGAAAAACAAGACATGGATGAATTGATAATATTAAGGTAATATTAATCACCCTTGAGAATGCCAGGCACAAAGAACACAGAGTAATGTCTCTATAACCTACAGGTATGTTGCTAAAGGCAACCAAAGAGGTTTGTGCATGGGGTAGGTAATTCTTTTAGGTCAAACAAATTACTACACAACTAATCGTTTTATTATACTGTACGAATTCAGTAAATATAACTATACTAGATGATCTATCATCTGGCAACAAAAGTAAATTGTATAGGAAGAAATAGATAGTGTGGTAAAAGAATAGTGGTTGGAGTATACTACAGATATCCTTCAAGTCCAAAAGAGGAAGATGAGGAGCTGATTAGTAACATAAAAACGGCTAGTGCAGGGAAATTATTATTAATGGGGGATTTCAATTTTCCTGAAATAAAATGGGATATGACAGAAGCATTTGCAGTCAAATCCTTTTGCGAAGTGCATAACTGACAATTTTTTTATTCAGCATGTAGAGGAAACTACCAGAGGTAAAAACATACTCGACCTAATATTTACTACAGAGAAAAATATGATTGAAAACGTTATCTTTGGGGAACTGTTTGGCTCAAGCGACCATCAGATCATCAGATCTTATAGCAAAGAGAGAATAAACATAAACTTATGAGCATACAACTACTCTAAGACAGATATTCAGAAGATGAAAGAAACAGCCAGCCACATAATATGGAAAGATATTGTCAGAGGTACAGGTGTTGAACAAGTGTGGGAGAGTTTCAAAACAGTTTTAGAACAACTAAAAGTGGAAAGTATTCCATGTAAAAAGGTAAACACCAAGCATTAAAAGTGGATAACTAGATTTGTAGTTAAATATAGAAGAGCTAAAAATAAAGCAGGGACAAAATATATAGAGGTAGGTAAATCGAAAGAGACATGTTTAAAATATTTGGACAAGCAAAACATAGCTGAGAAAGTAAATGAAAACACCAAAAATAGACCAAAAAAAACTTTCTTATAGGATCAAAACTGATAGCAGAAGCTTCTTTTCTTATGTTAGAAATAAACAACGAAAGAAAGACAAGGTAGGCCCTGTCATAGATAGCACGGGTAAAGTAATAAAAGGAAATAGGGAGGCAGCTAATCTACTCAATCAATACTTTGGCACAGTCTACACAAAAGAGGACTGCTCCAAGATCCCAGAGCCTATAAATATTTTCAAATATGAAATGGATATAGTGGGATTAAAATCAACCTGTATTACGGAGGAAATGGTTTTTTTTTTAACTTGAAGGGATAAATGTCCAGGTCAAAATGGTATCCATCCAAAATTGCTATTTGAAATTAGAGACCAACTAGCAAAACCATTGGCTATATTATGTTCTTAATCACTTGCAAAAGAATTTTTCCAAGCGATTGGATAGATGCAGGAGTGATACTCTTATTAAACAAGGGAAAGAAATCAGATCCAGCAAATTATAGACTGGTAAGTTTAACGGTTTAGAATCAATAATCAAATTTTTTTATTTTTGCGTTCGCCTTATTTTTCTAATCCCCAATGCGGTGTGCGTTGCACTGTGTTTTTATTTTGCGCCTGTCGGCCCAGTGCATCCGACTTCATCATGCATTTTATGTAAGGGTCTGCTTCCTCCTGCATTTTCTAAGGGTTTGCTTCCCCGGGGTAACGGCCGGTGCTGTGACAGGGATCGAACCCAGCACCTTCGGCTTGTGAGCAGTGCCACTTAACCACTAGGCCACGCCATCCCCCAATAATCAAATAAAACATTGTAATGCATCCAGACAGGTTTAATCTAATCATAAATAGTCAGTATGGGTTTACTAGAGGGAGATCGTGCTTAACAAATCTATTTGTATTCATGGAGGAATTTACTAAAATGACAGATTAGGGGGAACCAGTGGATGCTATTTATCTAGATTTTCAAAGGCTTTTGATAGAGTACCTCATTGAAGATTATTTAGAAAGTTAAAATTAAATGGAATAGGTAGGGAGTTGCCGAATGGATTGAAAGTTGGTTAACAAGAAGAAGGCAGAGAGTGGGCGTACTCTAAGTTGTATGAAGTAAAAAGTGGAGTGCCACAGGGCTCGGTTTAGGGACCAATATTGTTCTTGATATATATAAACAATTTGGACATTGATATAGTATCCATGATTGAAAAATTTCAGAACGACACAAAACTATGTAGGAGTGTTTCATCTATAGCAGAAGTGGATATATTGAGGTTGGATTTAAATAAAATTCAAGACTGGTCTGTGAGATGGCAAATGGAGTTTAATATAGATAAATGTACAGTCATCCACATGGGTAGATCCAATATGGAACATAATTACAGAATGGGGTATAACAATATTGGAATGATAGATAAAGTAAAGACCTAGGGGTTATAATATATAGCATACAGGTAAAGTGAGCGAGTAAGTCCAGGTAGCAGTGAATAAGGCAAATGCAATGTTATATATGATTAAAAAGAAATATTAAACATAGGAGTACGGAAGTGATCGTCAAACTGTATAAAACATTAGTTAGACCTAGATTGGAATACTGTGTACAGGTGTGGAGATCTTATCATAGAGGAGATATAAACATGTTGGAAAGGATACAAAGAAGAGCGACAAAACTGATAGTGGGATTCCTGAATTACAGTTATGAGGAAAGACCAAAAAAAACTGGCCTACGGTGCCTAGAAAAGAGAAGAATTCTAGGAGACTTAATCTAGGTTTATAAGATTATCACAGGAAATGTTAAATTAGACTATAACAAGTTTTTCAAAATACGACCACCAACAAGAACAAGAGGGCACAGATACAAATTAACTAAAGAAAGGTTAAGATTGGATATTAGAAAATAATTTTTTAGTCAGAGAGTGGTGAATGCTTGGAATGCATTGCCCTAGGAGGTAGTGGAGGCAGGGACAGTTAATGCATTTAAGAATAGATCTATTTCTATTTTGGAATATCTTAATATAAGAACATATGAAGAGATTTGGTCCCATCTTCCTCTAAGAAGGCCAGATATTGGCGTATTCATGTTTCTTAAGACTTAGTCTTAGTCGACCTGTACTTCTACAGGGACGGATGCCCATGTGCAAATCCCAGGTGTGTTGTTAGCTTGATATAGCCAGGAGGAGGATTTCCTGCTTAACTGGCTAGGTGTGAGCAGCTTATTACTCCGCTGCATTGGGACAAGTGCCCATGAGTGTGGTTAACCGATGTGTGAGTCCCATCTTAATAGACTGAAACACTAGAGCAAAGTTGACCCACAGCCAGTTAGGCACAATCTATGCTGCTCTTAATAAACCACCTACCTATTCTTGTCCTTGTCATACACAAAGACCATGGCGGACCACTCTTAAGTAGTGACAAAAATTAGAACCAAAAGAAAAATGATGAAATACTGCCAAAATAGTTCCAAGGAGATGCCGGAAAATTACATTTTTTGGCAAAGTAGAATAGTTTACAAAATTGATCTGTGTTGCAGATAACACAATTGGTTATCAATGCTGCTGTATTTGTGTTATAAGAATAGTATATTCATCAATAGAAAAATTGTCATTGTTCGTAGTCTGTTCTTGTACATATGTGAAGCATCATAATACTAATTTTTTCTCTTTTCTAAAGAAACACAAAACAACCAAGGCATAAGACATTTGTAGATTTCAGTTGAACAGGGATAATTTCATGCCAACTCACTTGTTATTTGTTGCTTTGTATTATTTCATTGTCAGATAAAACAAATATTAAGATACATCAATGTCTATCTTAGGCTTTTACAGTAAAGAATATAGTTATATTAGTTTGTTATTGTTTTATTAAATGAATATTTGTTAACTGGAACAGATCAAGTCTTTGTACTGGTTTGGAACAGCTGGTTGATGTGTTACAGGAAGTCCAGACTAGATTTCAGACCACAAGTACTCACAGACAAAGATTAGAACTTCTAATCTGTGGATTGCTGAACCAATGTATATACCACAGAGACATCATGGAAAGTAAGTTTGGCTGACTTTTTCTCAATCTTGATCAAATAAACTGCTGTGGCACCATGGACATTTTATGTGACTTTTTGTTTGTATAACTCTGATAACTTGTATTACAGTGACATATAAACAATTAGGATGACCTTCTATAGTACAAGTACTTACCACACTCTTTTCAATAAATCAAAGCCTGTTGTTCCTCTCGGTGGATAAGCCATTGACCACATTTCACCAGTAGTTGCTGCTCAAGGAAATGGTTTTGAAGAGGTTGAACAACTTGATGTCCTTGTCTTATATTGACCCCAAAAATCATCTCAAACCAAATCCCAGCAAAACCAAAGTATGTGCTTTCCACCTCAGAAATAGAGTGGCAAAAGAAAAACTACAGATAAAATAGCAAGGGCGGAAGCTGGAACACAGTACAGCTCTCAAATATCTAGGTTTAAAGTTGGATCGCACACTGTCTTATGCAATACACTGCCAGGAAACAAAACAGAAGATACATGCAAGAAATAATATCATCCATAAAATTCACTGGTACAACGGGGAGAGCACAGCCAGATGTTCGCCCTGTCTTTCTACATTGCTGAGTACACTGTACCGGTTAGGAAAAACTTCACATGTGAAATTTTTTCCTACAGCAATAAATGAGACTGGCTGAGCAGCTACAGGTTACCTAAAGCCTACTCCAACTGAAAAAATATATTCCATAATCAACATAGCACATCCTGTGACACAAATAATATTTCACATCAGAAATTGAAAGAAAGAAACTGGTAAATGAGCAAAGGCATGCTATGTTTGGACACCAAGTACAGTACACAAAACTGAAATTTCAATGAAGTTTCTTACAGAACACAGTCCCTATAGATTAGTCCAGGAAAACGCTACATTTAAAAATCCCCTGGATTGAACTGCTGGGGGAATCTGCGCCTGGGCGCCACTTGCATTACACAACATGGAAGTCACTAAATAGGCTCAAAACTGGTGTACTATAATGCAGAAGGAACCAAAAGAGATGGGGATACAGGAATGATGAGGCATGTGACTTTGGAGCAACACAATACCAACACCACTTCATGATCTGCCCAAACCTTCTGGAAACAGGCAATATGCATGACATGTTGAGGGGAATGACAAGGTAATCCACTTAACTTAGCTTCATTATACTGGTTTAGAAGGCTCTACAGAGTCTGTATATAACCAGTTTATTTCACGCCACGGCTACCGAAAATACTGTGAGCATCTAATCTATTTTTGAATGCATTAACTGTCTCTGCTTCCACTACATCCTGATGCAATGCATTCCAAGAATTCATCACTCTCTGGCTAAAAAAATACTTCCTAATGTCTAATCTAGACCTGTCTTTAAACAATTTGTAGCTGTGCCCTCTTATTCTTATAGCTGGTCCTACTTTGAAAAACTTGGTATAGTCTAATTTATCCTCTCCATTTATTAATTTTCACACTTGTATTAAGTCACCTGGAATTCTTCTTTGTTTGAGATATTGAAGACCAATCTTTTTTAGTCTTTCCTCATAACTATAATTCTGAAACTGCGCGATCATTTTTGTAGCTCTTCTTTGTGCTCTTTCCAGCATGTTTATATCCACTATATTATATGGACCACACCTGAACACAGTACTCCAATTTCAGTTCAGTTCAGTTCATCCCGTAACCCATCAGGTCGTTGGGACACACATGAAGACATGAAAACCCACGCCAACCCTCTCTGTCTGTCGCCGCCTGACGTATCTCACTGGGATGAAGGCCTGACCACTCAGTGATGTTGTCCACCCATCTCTTCCTTGGACGTCCTCGCCCTCTCTGTCCCGGTACGGATTCAAAGAGTATCGAGTTGGGAATTCCGTTGGACCTCGCGACATGCCCGCACCAGGCCATCTTTCGTCTTTTGATAGCTGTGAACAGATCTTCAAAAGGACCAATAGCGTCTTCAACTCTCTGACGGATGTATACGTTCGTGACACGCTCCTTATATGTAACATTTAGGAGTTTTCTATAGCACCGCATTTCCATTGCACGTATCCTGCCCTGGATATCTGCTGTAATGGTCCAGGTCTTGCAGGCATACAGAAATATTGACAGCACCAAAGAGCGCAGTAGTCTGACTTTATGCCGAGGGCGAGGTGCTTGTCTCGCCATATAGGTTGCAGCCTAGTCAGCACCGCTGTTGTTTGTGCTATTCTTGCAATTACCTCTGGCTTCGAACCCTCTTCACTGATCAATGATCCAAGATATTTGAAACGTTTCACCACCTCAAGTACCTGCCTATTTGCCTCTATGACAGATTGAAACCCTGCTACGTTATTGGTCATGAGCTTCGTTTTATCAGCATTTATTTCCATACCAAAACTCAGGGGCGTTCTATCCAATCTACCAATCTTCTTCTTCTTCTTCTTCTGCGTACACAGTCAGACAGTAACCATTATTTTCTCGAAAAAAGCGGCGGTCATCCTGAGACTCTCGCCACTACCATAGAGCTTGTCTTGCAGTTCCACTGGCAATGGCCACATCTGCTCTCTCTGATCCTCGTATGTCGGGCAGTTCTGCAGCAGATGTTCAGTGGTCATTTTACCAGTACCGCACGGGCATTCGTCGGTACACCCTATCTTCAATTTGTTGAATAGGTGGTACCTCAGTCTGTTGTGGCCAGTGCGAAGTCTGAAGACAACGACCTGCTCTCTTCGGTTCAACTGGTAATAGGCATCGTTTTTGGTGTAACCAGTATGTTCGGTTTCCCATTTGGTCATGTATCTGGCTTTGATAAGCCGTTTTGACTCTTCGTACGTCATACTGGTATCTGTTTGTGGTAGCCTTGCACCTTCTTTTGCCAGTCTGTCTGCCTCCTCGTTGCCTTGGATGTTGCAGTGTGACGGAACCCACTGTACCACTACCCTTTTTGGTGCGGACTGCTGGCACAGTTTGCAGAGTGCTGCTCTTAAGTCATTAAGCTCAGTGTTTTTCTGGCTTTTTAGCGCTGTGACTACTTCGAGAGCATCTGTCAGCAGGACTATATGGCTCTCATTTTCACTGTGTGTTACCATTTCTTCCACTGCCGCCCTCAGTGCCTCTGCCTCTGCTCTGAAATTGCTTGTGTACTTACCAGTAGCGAATGACAGTGTTATTTTTCTGCCATTTGGTAGGTTCAGGAATGCTCCTGCCCCTCCGTTCTGTGTAGTGTTTGTTACAGAACCGTCGGTGTATGCATGGGTCCAGTCCATGCTTGGGTAGCTTTTCGTTATGAAGCTTAGGGTAGTGTCTCTCCTTTCTTTTTCACTCTGGCAGTTTTTGTTTGCAATACCTGGTATATTTTCTACCACCTCTGGAAATATATCCTGCCTCCAGGTAGGTTTTCGTACAGTAGTGATGGGTTTTGGTGTTGTTAGTGCGTTTATGGGATCTTCGTGCATCTTTGCTTTGGCTATTTCTGCAAAGTTTCTCCGCTTTAGTTTCCCATTTCCCAAATTGTTTAGTCTCTGGTACATTGGATGGTCCGTCAGTCTTCGGAGTTTCTCTGACTGCAGCTGGGCTCTGCAGTCTCTTCTATCGGTCATGGATTGCAGTTTTGTAATCTTTTCAAGTTCTACAATTGGCGTTGACTTCATGCCACCTGTTATAATTCTCATGGCTTGGTTTTGAAGTTTGTTAACTTTATCGAAGTTCGCCTTCGCTGCTGTTGTCCATGCCGCAATGCCATACTCGAGAACTGGTCTCACTCTTCCAGTGTACAGTTTCTTTAGTATGCCTTCGTCTGCTCCCCAGCTTGTGCCAGCAAGTTTCCTCATGATCGCCATTCTTTCTCTGGCTTTCATTCGGTTTCTCTCAATCTGACTTTTCCATGTCATGCGCCGATCAAATGTGACTCCCAGATAGGTTGGGTTGTCGTTTGGCTGCAGGATTTTGCCATTTAGGCTTAATTTGGTACTTTGGGGTTTTAATGAGAGCGAGAATATTGTGCATGTGGTTTTTTCTTCGTTTATTTTGACCAGCCATGAGTTTGCCCACTCTTCCAGCGATGTTAGGGCCGTCTGCATCCGATTTCTTGCTATGGTGAGATTCTTTTCAGAGGTCCACATAGCCAGATCGTCTGCAAACATTGAGCTATGGACTCTTCTTGGTATATTCTCTGTAATATCGTTTATATATACCAGGAAGAGTGTGGGTGACAATACTCCCCCTTGGGGTACTCCCTGCTCGAGTGTCACCTTTTTGCTCATCTGCCCTTGTACTTGGACTCTGGCCGTTCTTTGTTTGAGGTAGTGGTTGATCCACTTGTACATTTTCCCACAAACATCACTTTTTCTTAGCTTGACTCTAAGTCCATCTTTCCAGACTTTGTCAAATGCCTTTTCCAGATCCACCCAAACAGCTACTGTGTGTTTCTGTGCCTGGTAGGCATCTTCTATCTCCTGGGCTATGAGGATGACCTGGTCCTCAGTGGATCTGTGCTGTCTAAAGCCGGCTTGCTGTGGAATTAGTATTCGTTTTTCTTCCAGATGCCACATCAGTCTGGTGTTTATCATCCGTTCCATCAGCTTGCCGACACAGCTCAGTAGGCTTATGGGCCTGTATCCATTTGGATCTGTTTTGTCCTTTCCTGTTTTTGGTACTGGTACCAGTATTGCATCTTTCCATGCCTGGGGTACAATACCCCTTTTCCAGCTTTGGTTCAGGACTGATAGTAGTTTCTTCTTCGCTGTTTGGCCCAGCCCCATCAGCATTTCGTTTGTTATCCCGTCTTTTCCGGGAGATTTCCTTTTCTTTAGTGTTCTCATGGCCTCTTCCATTTCGCGCATTGTTAGTTTGGCCATCATGTGCTCTTCAGGAGCCGTATTTATGTTTTCGTGTCCCTTTAGCTCTTCGCTAATGTCTGTATGCTTATCTGCAGGGACCTCGATGTGGTTTGCTCTGGCATAGTGATCGACAAAGGCGTTTGCGGCTTTCTTACCTGTGATCAAGTTCTCGCCCTGCTTGATAGTAATTTGTTTATTTGACGGGGTTTCGTCATTCATGGCTCTGACTAGCTTCCATAGCTTGTTCCCTTCTTTGTCCAGGTTTAGACTTTCCGTTTTATTTTTCCAGCTTTCTCTTGCTGTTTGCTTGAGAGTGTGTTTGTACTTCGCCGCGGCGGCTTTGAGGGCGATGTTTGCCTCCATGGATTTTTCTCGTTCTGCCATGTTCCTAGCATTTGTTACTGCATCTTCCACTTTCTGTAACTCATCATTCCAGTAGGGCTTATAGTTTTTCCTAGCTCCTCTTGGGATGGTTTCAGTGGCGGCTTGCATTATTGCCTTGCTTAGGCTCTCTACCATGGGCTTCATTTTGGTGTTTCGTGTGTTGATGGTTTCACACAGCCCATCTGTTAGGATTGCAAATCTGTCCCAGTCGGCTCGTTTGTAATTCCAACGTGGGAGCGGTTTTGTTTCCTGTGGGCCTACTTCCATGTCAATGGTTAGCCTGATCGGCCTGTGGTCGCTACCTGCCAGTTGGTTTAGCACCTGGCGGTCTATTTTATAGTGTATGTCCTGTGTGGAGAAGGCCAAATCTGGAGTCGAGGTGGTATGCCATGTTCTTGAATAGAAGCTAGGGCTATCCTCCGGCCTATTGATTAGGGAGAGATTTGCATCTATCTCCCAATCTTCCACTTCGTCACCTTTGCTGTCTGTGTCAGAGTATCCCCATCTCTCCGAGTGGCTGTTGAAATCTCCAACTACTATGCAGTTGGAGTCTCTGACCTCCATACTCGAGAGCGATAGGTCTCTGTTTGGTGGTCCGTACAGATTGAAAATGCGGAGCTTCGTCTCTTGAGCCATTATGTCAACTCCTACAATTTCTGCTTGTCCGGTGTGATTGACAGGTACTGCGCTACTCGGTATGCTGTTTCTGGTCAGTATCAGGACCCCTCCTTTGTGGCCTTCTCTATCTAGACGGAAGGTTTGGTATCCTCTGATTGAGAATTTATGGTTATTGTTGAGGTGTGTTTCCTGGATACATGCCACGTCAATCTTACCTTCATGCAGGTGGTGTGTTAGGGAAAGTTTTTTGTTAATGACTCCCTCCGCATTCCACTGTAGTATTTTGAGGGTCTTGAGGTTTTGGCCAATAGACGTTGCCCCATAGCCATGTGCCTTGACTCCACGACACATGGGTGGGTGACCACCAGTAGTCAAGGGTGGGCCCCTTCGAGGCGTGAGGCCCGGCGCTATCGCTGCCTGGCGGGTCTCCTCAGGATGAGCGCCATACGTTTTTCTAATAGGTTGTACTGCCATCATACTGTGATTTACGTTGCACTGTTTTGTTAGGCTTGCGGCCCCGTGCATCCGATTTCAACAGGCGTTTCTGTAGGGATGCCCTCCTTAGCCTTTGGCTGTCCCCAGCCTATCTGCAAGGCAGCAGTTGTTTACGATCAGAGTTTTCTCTCCTATGGAAGTTGTCTTACCAGACTATCGAGTCTTCACTACTCGTGTCTATAGGGTGCAATGATGATATGTGATGATATATGAGATGGACTGGTTTACCCGGAAGAGAGGCAGTCCAGTGTGTCTGTATCCCAGGATCGTCACGTCCTGCCAGAAACGTAGCATTTGCATGTGAGTGGGGTATCTCTTTTTCCCTTTATTTTCTTGGCTTCTATGCAGGGATGGTACGCCTAGCATTCCCCGCCACCTGGGGTGTTGACACAGTGGGGCAGGTGTGCAATGTCCGCTGGTCTGCATCTCTTCTGCGTCCAGCATGATAGTTATATGGCTGATAACGTACAGAGGTAGATATCGTAGCCGGAGTGCATTCAGCCAGAGGACAAGCCTGGTAATGTCACAGAGATGTTGATCGCCTGGTGTGCGAACAACTCTCATGGTCAGTGGTTGAGTCTTGACAGTTCACAGTGAGGTGGCTGCTCTACTGTTTTCGACACCCCGACCAGGTTCTAAGTCTTTGGTTGGTGTTTTTCGCACCCCATCGCCGTATAGGGTGAGTATCAAGCAGTTGTCCGCCCGCTTTGATTGGCGGGCGGCAAGGACCTCTTACTGTGGCTCTACCTGATAGGGCTGGGGCGCAAGCCCCAGGTCCCGAGCATGTAGGAGCCTCCCATTGCAGTGGTGCTGAGATTTTGGGCGGGATTGCGGCTTACAAGGGTTCGGCCGTAATCCCCCACATGGTAGCCTCGCGCCCTTGGCTTATCAGCCTGGTACGTGGACCAAAGTGTCTGCGGCTCCTCTCGATTTGAGCTGGTTTTCCGTAGCAACGCCCTGTCATTTGTAGGGTAAAACTGACCTGTCTTCAGATGATCTATTTCCAGCACCCGTTTACTATTTGGTCAGACGAATTTATTGAGGGCTTTTGTTTGTCAATGACCAGGTATTTGAAATCTGCGGTTTCTGCGGAGTTAGACACGATTTCCGTAGCGTTCTTTCATGTGTTTGAGAGCTGACTTGTCATCCGTGAGTCTAATACCAGCGTACGTTCATTATTAGATCCAAACGGCAGTGCTCTCGATTTGTCAGTTGTTCTACAGTATTGGCGTGTTCAGTCAAATTAAGCCGCAGGTTCCACACCTGGTGGTGCCCTTCCGTCAATTCCCTTAGCGAGACAATCAAGTTTCTTAGAGGGTAGCCCCAAAATTTTCGAGGGTCTAATTCCAGCACATGTTCTCTATTAGACCCCACGAAGGTGTACTTTTTGATAGTCATTCTGCAGTATTGGCGTGTTAAGTTAACTTAGGTCTCAGGCTCCACTCCTGATAGTGCTCTTCCGTCAATTCCTTTATCAAACACTGGATGCAGACAAAACCGGGCCACATTTCAGTGTTGGCCGTGTTGAGTCAAATTAAGCCGCAGGCTCCACTCCTGGTGGTGCCCTTCCGTCAATTCCTTTAAGTTTCAGCTTTGCAACCATACTTCCCCCGGAACCCAAACACTTTGGTTTCCCGGAAGCTGCCCGCAGAGTCATCGAAGCAACTCCTGCGGATCGCTAGTCGGCATCGTTTATGGTCAGAACTACGACGGTATCTGATCGTCTTCGCGCCTCTGACTTTCATTCTTGATTAATGAAAACATTCTTGACAAATGCTTTCGCAGTAGCTCGTCTTGCGGCGATCCAAGAATTTCACCTCTAACGCCGCAATACGAATGCCCCCATTTGTCCCTGTTAATCATTACCTCCAGTTCCGAAAACCAACAAAATAGAACCGAGGTCCTATTCCATTATTCCATGCACCATTATTCAGGCAGCCGAGGCCTGCTTTGAACACTCTAATTTTTTCAAAGTAAACGCGCTGGCCACCCAGGACGCTCAGCGAAGAGCACCCGTGGGAGAGAGCCGGCAGACGGTAGGGCAGGAGACAACGGGCAGTGAACCGGCGCGAGCCGGACCGCCCGCCTGCGCCTGAGATCCAACTACGAGCTTTTTAACTGCAACAACTTTAATATACGCTATTGGAGCTGGAATTACCGCGGCTGCTGGCACCAGACTTGCCCTCCAATAGATCCTCGTTAAAGGGTTTAAAGTGTACTCATTCCAATTACGGGGCCTCGAAAGAGTCCCGTATTGTTATTTTTCGTCACTACCTCCCCGTGCCGGGAGTGGGTAAGTTGCGCGCCTGCTGCCTTCCTTGGATGTGGTAGCCGTTTCTCATGCTCCCTCTCCGGAATCGAACCCTGATTCCCCGTTACCCGTTACAAACATGGTAGGCATGTCACGTACCATCGACATTTGATAGGGCAGACATTTGAAAGATGCGTCGCCGGCACATGAGGCCA
The DNA here is from genome assembly GCA_036924085.1 of Ariolimax columbianus. NCBI lineage: Eukaryota > Metazoa > Mollusca > Gastropoda > Stylommatophora > Arionidae > Ariolimax > Ariolimax columbianus. The sequence continues at coordinate 129,082,832 of JAVGWX010000001.1, forward strand.
TGCGATCAGCACAAAGTTATCCAGAGTCACCAGTGGGGACGCCGCAACCCCGCGAGGGGAAACGACGATTGGTTTTGAACTAATAAAAGCGCTCTTTCCGCGAGGGTCGGAGCTTGGTAAGCATGTATTAGCTCTAGAATTGCCACAGTTATCCAAGTAGGATCGTGTCATCTAAGGAACCTCGACTGATTTAATGAGCCATTCGCGGTTTCACCGTGAGACAGTGTGAACTTAGACATGCATGGCTTAATCTTTGAGACAAGCATATGACTACTGGCAGGATCAACCAGATATCTGTCGGAGACGTACTGTGTACAGCCACACACCGGTCGGCGGAGGAAGAGTGTGTTTTTGTAAAAGGCCTCGCTGGGACGACGGCCGCAGGGACCAACCGACTGACGGGACGGTTTGTTCCACCCGTCCCTCACTCCGTCGACCTAGGACCGCCTGACAGTGGCCTCCCACACGCACCAGACGACCGGGCTCGCTCGAGGAGGGATGGCAGCGCTCTGTGCAGAACGGATCCCAACGACCTCGGCGATGAATTTCACTGGGACTGGAGACAATTTGGCCTGCCGGCCTGCCCTCGAGGCAACGATTCCTGCTTTCCATTTGCCGGTCACAAGCTCTTTGCGAGAGTCGAACCACCAGCGAGACGTACTGTCGAGCTCTGCTATAAGCCTTAGATAAATCACCACGGACGGACCACGTTTCCTGATACGGACCAGACTAGCGCACCTCGGTGGAGGAGCCACTACCACAAACCGCACCCAATTCGCACTACGGGGAAAGGCAGGCGAGCGTTTTCCGCAAGCCCGCGCTATCGCTCCGCCTGGCGGGACTGAGATCGCTTTACGAACACTGGTTGAAATTGAGTCGCTGCGGCGAGACAACTACCCCAGATCAATCTACCAATCAACCCCTGGAGTTCCCTTTCTGTGCCTGCCAATACATCAATATCATCAGCAAAGCGGAAGTTTGTGATAAGCCTGTCACCTATTTTAACCATGCCAACATGTCCTTTTAAGGTCGTCTCCATTATTCTCTCCAAGAAGATTTTGAAGAGTGTGGGGGAGAGTATACAACCCTGTCTCACACCCACCGTCGTACGGAACCAATCGCCTAGCGTTCCCGCTACTGAGATGAGACAGCGCTGGTCGCCTGCTGATAAAGGTTTGCAATTACCCTCACAACATCACTGTTGAACTTATAATGCCTCATTGTTGACCACAGCGCCGCATACCACACTCTGTCAAACGCCTTTCGAAAGTCAATGAAGGCATGGTAGAGTGGTTGATGATACTCTGAGTACTTCTCATTCAGTAGACGAAGATTAAATATCTGCTTGATGGTACTCCTTCCCGCTCGAAAGCCTGCTTGTTCTTCGGCAATGATATTCTCCGCCTGAGGATTCAGTCTGTTAAGTAATATCCTCAAGAGAACTTTACTTGGATGACTTATCAGACTGATTGTTCGATAGTTCTGGCACATATTTAGGTTTCCTGATTTAGGCAGTGGTATAATGACTGATTTTGTCCAGCAGGTGGGCCACACTCCTGTCTGCCAAATTCCATTGCAGATGTAAGTCAGGGTATTAATTGTCGCCTCACCTCCCACTTGTAGGAGCTCTGCCGGAATATTATCCACACCGACAGCCTTCCCTCTTTTCAGACTCAGCACGGCTTCATATACTTCTTCCCTTGTTATTAGGTCTCACTAATGATTTATATAACTTGACTATTACTTTCTTGCTTCTATGTTTAATATTTCTTTTTATCATACCTAACATTGTATTAGTCTTTTTCACTGCCACCTGCACTTTTCCCGCACCTTTCCTGCATGATCTATTATAACTCCTAGGTCTCTTTTCTTTTTATTGTCCTAATACTTGTATTGTTTTCTCCTATCCTGTAATTATATGAACATTTGAAACATGATGTCTGATTTGGTGCCAAGGATATAGAAAGTAAGTAAATAATTTAAATTAAGAACAAAATGCAGAAGATTATGTACTTAAATTATATCATTCTGAAACTGTTATACATATTATTTAAATTTTTACGCAGCATTACATAATTTATTTAATTACTAAGTAATTTCATATTACATAATTGAAAACATACTATCAAAATATTATATGTTCAAATAATGCTTAACAGATTTAATATTTAAAAAGTATATTAATGCATATAATTCTTTTATTCACATATTAGAGCTGATAGAAACCAAGCAAGTAACAGATTCAGCATTTGATTGGCTCAAGATTTTGAAATTTCGCATGGATATCAGAAATGTGCTACGAGCAAAAACTGTTATCACAGAAAATGCCAGTGCTACAAATGCTGCTGCATCAAACACTTTAACCAAAAGAACAAAGAGAAGCTCAGTGTCAAAACACCAGAAAGATCCAATGGGTAATTTGATTTTTAAATTTAGTTCATTTATGCCTACACTCTATTATTGTAGTGATAGAACACTCACTTTTTACAGAATTCAACTTCAATTACTAGCATGCTCTGGTCTACCCAGTTATAATTGTGTACCTGACTTATTGTTAACAGCAGCGAGAAAGGGAACTGGCCACCCTAATTCATAAATGTATTCTGTTCATCTTATCTTTGTTTACCTACTACTTTCTACTGAAATAGTTACTCTCAGGCATTTGTCCATAATATGTCATGCATATTTTTAATAAATCCACAATTTAAAGTTTCTAGTTTTCTAACTGCACAAATAAATTGTCTGTGAAAAATATAGAGACAAACACAAGTGAATGCAAGCATGTAATGAACACCCAGAAACTGCTCAAGAGTGCAGTCATTGTTTTTCATTAATTTAATTTGTAAATTTCCATCTAGTATAGTCAAGTAAACCAGACAAGTTATCTTAGTGAGTTTGGTTATAAAAAATGAAAGATTTTAATAAACTCGAATACTAAAGTAAAGCAATTGAAGTAAGAAATAGTGATTTGTCTGTCTTATTTATTTTATGGTGTTTTACCAGATATGCCAAAGTTGACTCGGACACAGACCACGGTATCTACTGACTACCAGTTCAGTGCTTGTTACGTCCAGCAACTGAGTAATGTATTTAGTTATGACTATGAGTACCTCGGCCCCTGCAACCACCTAGTGGTGACACCTCTGACAGAGCGAGCATTCATAGCCATGGGTCGTGCAATTAAAACATTTTATTGTGGCACTATGATAGGCCCCAGTGACACAGGGAAATCAGAAACAGTCAGAGAACTGGCAAAGGTAATTTCATCATTTGTGTTTGTAACAGTGAATTTTGGCAGGATTCTGCATCTGATAATCTGTGATAAAGATTAGTTTATATGTCTAATATCTTGTGTGTTAACTGTGTATGTCACTCTGTTTGAATCCTGAGAAAGATTGTATCAGGCAGTATTGTTATTTTGTAATTACGATCAACATATCTACTTCTTATTTGGTTAATATGAGCTTATTTTAAATAGCAATGTATTGTAAAGATTAAAAACATTTTGGCTATATCAGATATTTTGCTTAAAGATTGTTCTTTGTTTTTGTTTAATTATTTAATGAATATTGTTTACATGAAACCTTAGATTCTTGGACGATGCATCTTCACAGTCAGCTGTCATGAAAGCATTACTTTTACCATGATGCTCCAGTACTTGGCAGGCATGGTTCAATCAGGGTGCTGGGCCCTATTTGATGATACAGACAGACTGACAAAAGGTAAGGCAATATTTTTTTAACCACTTATCTTGTTATCTTTGTTTCTCACACTTTATATCTACCATTATTTTTGTTCCTACTGTTATGTTTTCTATCTTATTCTTATGTGCCCCCTTTGTTTATATGCTCTGAATTGATTTAGTATATGCTTTTCTTTTTGAATGTTATCTCCATTCATTTGATGATTTCCAGCAAATGCAATCTGTTTATTTGTTTAATCTATTAAGAAACAACAAAAAGGAGATATTTTTGGTGGGGAGGGCGATCAACATTATCACAGCCTACAGGATTAATGTCACCTTGCAATGGATCCCTGGATATCGCGGGCTACCAGATTGGCAAAAATAGGAGTCTTCAAACAACAATTGGATAGACATTACAGTAACCACACAGTAAAACAAATTATTAAGAATAATACCAGGGAAATCTGGATGAACATGTGGGAGACGCGAACAACGGGTTGCAGTGTATTTAGCGAAACCTCACAGAAAAAAAGTAATGATGACATAAATAAACTACATAGACGAGATCAAAGTCTGATCTTTCAGTTCTGAACAAGACACATCAGAGTCAATAACCACTTGAGCTGCATCATTCCCCAGCACCTGCCCCTGTGCAGATATTGCTCTCGTCCTGATGAAAACAGACACCTACTCATTGAATGCCAGGCACTTGCAGACATGAGGAAAAGATTCTTACAAGCACTGCAGACAATTGCCAACACACTGTACGAAGAAATGAAACAACTGAAGATCTGTATCTATATAAGACTGGCATTGGGCTATCAAGAGCAGGCTTGCTCAGCATCTATAGGATAACAACAACAATCTAGCAAGCAAGTTTACATTATTTATTATTAGTCTGGCTACTATAATTTATATGCCTTGTTCAAACCTTATCTTTTTGTTTTTCATTGAAATGTGTCATTCTTTTAAGATGAGGTCTGCGTTTATATTTATCAATTGACTTTCATTTGTCTCCAGGTCTGCTGTCAGTGACAGGACAACAGCTTGACTACTTGAGAACAGCCTTGAGAGCTCTTGATGTCAGTCGTGAAAACCAGTATCAAATCAGAGGTCACTCTCATTTTGACAAGGTGATATTTATTGTGGACTTTAAGCATTTGTTTTGCTGTTCTTTTAAGTTTAAGGTTGTTTTGTTTTTTTCATTCCTTCAAGATCTTAGAACTGACCAAATGCACACAAAATAAATCAAGAGAGGAGGACAGTACATTGTTTTATGAAAATGTATGGTTTGGTTCTAATCTATGGTGACTAGTAAATTGGTAAATTAACAATGTTTCATGTATACCTACTCATTGTCTCCACTGATGTTGCATTTAGTTTCAATAAATTTCTTGATTAAATAGCGTGCATGTAAAATTATTATATAATTAATTATCAAGATCTTCATAATTCAAACATGGGTAGTTTATCCCAACATCTATATCAAAGGTTATAATAGGTTGCAATAAGGAATTATCCCAAACACAAAACGTTACTGGTGAATGAAACACTGGCGCTGTTGGGACTGACTGACCTCGCAAGCTGACAAACAGTAAACCATTGCTAACATAAGATTAAATTTTGACTGATTTCAACAGAACATGGACTGGAAATTCTAAAGGGCTAAGGAATAGGTTGTAGGTCTACCTTGCTCTAATTTACAATTCCATCACCACCAGTTCCAAAAATGGGCATTCGTATATTTCAGGAGCTACTAACCTTCAGCGGATATTCGCCTGCCAAAAAATATGAAACAAAGGAGGTCACACCTCCGCACGACGTTTAGTCTAACGACACAAGTGAACTGAAGATAGATAGATAGAAAGATTCATATCGGAACATGGAACATTCCAGATGTAACATCACAAATTTATTAAATATTAGTAAGACAAAGATGAAATATAGTAATCTCAAACATCTATATAGATAATCATAATGATACAAAGCACATCGAAGAGGAAAACTCAGAAAAGAGAACAGCTAATAATTTTACAAATCTAAAGAAAATTTGAAGACTAAGCTATTAGAAATAAATATACCATGAAATGGTAAATATTTTTGGACACTAAATAGAGAAACTGAAGACATAAACAGGTAAACCATCTTTAAAGTAGCTATGATACATACACTAAACAAGATATGTAGGGCAGAGACAATGTAAAATAAGAAAACAAACAACATGGGGAAATGCACAGTTAAAAGAAACAATACAGACTGAACAGAAACTCTACAAGACAGGGCTAACCTACAATCCACAAGAAAATTTAATTACTTATCAAATAGCAAGAAGGTATCAAGATGCTAAGCAGCGCATGAGCTGCAGTGGTCAGCGACCCATAGCTGACTGCTAGCGTCAGGGCCAGCGAACCAGAGCTGCCAAGACCCTTCTACACCTTTACGCGGTGATCCTGGATAACAGGCTGCAGCAGGGCAGACTGGCTAAGGAGAAGGGATCCTGGTACTAAAAAAATGCTTGCTGAAGTTGGATGTGTTGGACCGAAAGGTGCAAGTATTGCAACCAAGCTGTAAACTACGACACAACGGATTCAGTTCTCTGGACTACATTCTGCTACTTAAGCCCTTTCATGGTTTGGTAGTGGGAGATTGAGAACGAACGAAGAAGAAGAAGAAATAGCAAGAAAAAATATCACATAAGTAATGTAGATTGCAAAAGAAGGATCAAGGTAGAAACAATGATAACAACTTATATCCATATGCAAAAACTGCTCAGTTTATATTATAAAGGTATTGAGGCAGTGAAGTTAAATGATGAGTGCTTCAATCCTCCTTCATTCATTGATGACAAAATAGATTCCTATATTAAATGAGCAAATAAGAAACCATGATGAAAATAGTGCTTGTAAGAATGTTTCAATGCAACAGTCACTCTGTTTCTTCTTCATCCTTTTCAACTTGGAGTGCAAAATGCAGACCATCATTGAGCCCTCTCCAATTACACCAGTCCTCTGCCTCTGCTATTTTAGCCAGTTCCTTCTAGCTTCTCTCATTTTGTAAAATTTTGGCCTATAGGTCTCTTCTCCTTATTTTCTTTAGCCTTCCTTTGCCTCTTTCTCCTTGGAGATTCCATAACAGAAATCGATTTAGGATAATGGCTTGGGGCTTTTGCAGTTTGTGGTCAATCCAACACTATCTTCATCATAGAATTTTCTGTTCTACCTGTCTTTAGCCTGTTGTCTCTCATAAGCTTTTAATTGTAACACTGTCGAACCTTTACTGGTCCAGAGTCTTTCTCATGAATTTGTTGATAAATCCCTGTAATTCTAAATATTGTGTCCGGTAACCCACCATGTTTTCACTCCATATACAAGGACTGACTTCACATTGGAGTTGGAAGTCCTTAATTTGGTATACATTTCGATTATTTTAGAGCCCTATACGGTTTTCATCATGACAAACGTTACTTTTGCCTTTTGTATCCTGCTTTCTACCTCATCTAATGGTGTTCCTATCAGTTTTATAGGAGCATTTTATTTTTTCTGCAAAAAATCTTTAGACCAGCTTGCTGGGAGATTATGTTCAGTGTTTTTCTTTTTCTGCATTTGGAATTGGCTGTGAGATAGGATGACTATGTCATCTGCAAAGTCTAGGTATTTCTTCTAGCTGTTAAAATAAGGTCCACCGGATTCCGTTTCTTTTATTGGCTGTAATTTCTTTCATAATCCAATAAATTGCGAGCAGAAACAGAAAAGGTGATGCAAAACTCTTCACTGCATGTTCTCATATATCTGCTTTATTATGCTTGTATGTTTTTGCATAATCCCATAATGCTTTAGTAGTCTCTAGATATTTTTTCATAGTTAATAAAGTTAATGTACAGACTTGAATTCAATTCTAATGACTGCTCTACTAGTATGCACATTGTGGCTGTCTGGTCTGCACATGATTTGTATTCTCTGAAGCCTGCTTGTTTTTCCTTTTCTTTGGTGTTCGTCCTAAAAAGGACGTTGTCATAGTTTACAGCAAAGCTGCGACATCTGTGCTTTTTTCCCTGACTCATCCAATTTCAGCTGACTTTTTTGTACCATGTTTGCCTTCCCACTGTGATCCCTATTCTGTAAGTCAGACTACACTAATACACCCTGTTTCCAGGGACGTCACCTTGAGTCTGAATAAGGTCTTGGGCAGCTCTGGTTTCCTGACCCTGATGCAAGCAGCCAGTTATGTCTCTGACTGCCGTCAACTTATTCACTGTGCTGTATCTTTGTATGCCAGGCCTATTGTTGATGTTCCAATGTTGTATTAATGCTAGCCACTATGTCTAGTTGTTCCAATGTTGTATTAATGTTAGCCACTATGTCTAGTTGTTTCAATGTTTGAAATGTATTGTTGAGTGTGACGATGAACTTCTTTTTCTTTTCATCCCCTTTGGGATATCCCAAATTATAGTGAGGTATGTTGACTTGAGTTGTTTTGTTCTTTCTTAGTTTAAGCATAACTTTGATCATCACTAGCTTGTGATCTGTCTACATTTCCTATTTATACAGATGTGGTCAGTATGGTTTTGCATTATATGATCTGGGGATATCCATGTTGCTTTTTACATTTTTTTGTGTTGAACAATATTAGAGGACTGTGAAAGAGAGAAAGAAACCATGGACAATACTGTGAAATACCAGGACAACTGTTTGATTATGTGTGAACTCTGAACTATATTGTATGAAAATGTCATAAGAACAACTGATGGAATCATCAAAGCTTTTGAAATAACCACAAGAGCATTACAAAGATGTGTGCTTTCATTGTTCCTGTTCAACATTGACATTGATGAAATAACGACGGAAGCCAGTCAGATTGAACCACCAAAAATGGAATTCCTGAAGCACAGAACCCAACTCAATACATGAACTCTCTCAGAAAATGAACAATAGAAGCCTAATATTTGATAAGGGAGATAAACTGTAAAATTACATGAAGAGCAGCACATCAAAGACAGAATCTATTACGATTAACAAAATACCAGGTCCATTAAAATAAATTGAACCAATATCAAACTTAAACAGGTCCGAGAGTTCAAATACCTGGCAAGCATTTTGATGGAAGATGGAAGGCGTGATAGAGAAATTGAAATTATATGTTGGATAGTGTCTGCCCTGACTTATCAACTGTCATTATTTAAACAACCAAACATCAGCTTGATCACAAAGTGATAACGGATAAACAGTATGTTTATACTCTTTGCTACCAACCAATCTTAGACTTGGTCATTATCTAAGGCACATGAGAGAAAAATTATAATGTGTGATATTAAATGTCTGAGAAATGCCATCAATGTTACCAGGAAACAATGGAATGAGAAATGGTGACATTCAAAATATTGTGAGTACTACCCCTTGTACTGAATGCAGAGCAAAACAGAAAATAAGATGGCCATCTAACGGAAATGCAAGCTGTTCAACTACCACTGCATACATATAACACAAGAAGGTCTAGTCACAAAGCACAAAGAAAATCATATGACAGATGAATATATGACATAGAGAAATTCTACAATAATACTGGCTTACAATGACCAATGCAACATACTTGATCCAAGAAAGACAACATCATCTCCCTGTGATGTTTAATGTTTAACAAGTAGTTAGTAAAGTAAGTATAGTTTCATTGTTAACTTATTTCTTGTGTGAAACATTTGCATGTGATGATTCATCTCTTCTTGTGTTTATCATTATGAGTTTATAGGAATTTCCCGTAATCAAAGAGAAGATACAAAAACATTGTGATTTCAAATATAAATCTTTGAGACATCTGAACACACACAAAAAGAACTATATTACCTACCTTGTACTTTATGCAATATAACGTTAATAGCAAATGCCATTAATACTCTGTTCTGTAATCAATCAATTTGTTTCCAGGTTTTTGCCATGGTATGTTTCAAATTTAGTGACTGAATTTTCCCTATTATTTTATTTTGTAGCTCTTAGCTACAGTAATAGCTTCATGTAGATAGGTTTTTGTTCATTCATATACAAAAAATACTTTAAAATATTTGTTGTTACATCTTTAGAACTCTACACATAATCTTCTTTTTATTTATCATTGCTAGCTGTAAAGTTTATTATAGACATATGCAGCAGGAAAAGTGTGTATCCTTATCTGTCATGAATGAGAACATAAAGGAAAAGATAGCAGATGCTGATGTCAGGGATGAAGAGTTAGAGACTTCAATCTATGAAACCACATCTTGTTTATGAGTTTGGGTGACAAGTTCCCTTTCTTGCTGCTTTTCTAACTTAACGTCTTTATACTGGTTTAGAAGACCCTGCAGAGTCTTTATACAACCAGTTACATTTACATCACCTTGCTCTAAAAGCTATGCGCATCCAGTTTATTCTTAAATGCATTAACTGTCCCTGCCTCCACTACCACCCCTGGCAATGCATTCCAAGCAGACACCACTCTCTGACCAAAAAAATATTTCCTAATATCTAATACCTCTCTTTAGTCAGCTTGTAGCTATGCCCTCGTGTTATTGTAGGTGGCTGTATTTAAAAAAACTTGTTATAGTCTAATTTATCGATTCCTCTGATCATCTTATAAACCTGTATTAAGTCACCACGAATTCTTCTCTCTTCGAGACACTGTAGGCCGGTTTTTCTGAGTCGTTCCTCATAACTGTAATTCTGGAATCCCACTATCATCTCTGTCGCTCTTTTTTGTATTCTTTCTACCATGTTTATGTCCCCTCTATGATAAGGACTCCACACCTGTACACAGTACTCCAATCTAGGTCTAACTAAAGCTTTATACAGTTTGACGATCACTTCCTTGCTCCTATGTTTAATATTTCTTTTTATCATACCTAACATTGCATTTGCCTTTTTCACTGCTACCTTAACTTGCTCACTCACCTTTCCTTCCCTAACAGCAAACTAGATACCCAGGGAATATTGAACCCTACACTTCTATGCAAAGAGCAAGTACTCTTCCAATATGCTAATCAGATGTTCATGAATTAACAATTTTAGATTTATAATCTTAAAGATATTTGAGATTAAGTTGTTACATTATACAAGGATCGTTGCATTTTCTTAATCAAAAGTTTGTCACACATGGGTTGTTACATTCTACAAGGATCACTACAATTTCTAAATTAAAAGTTTTTCACACATGAGTTGCTACATCGACAAGGATCACTACAATTTATCAATTAAAAATTTTTAACACACAAAAAAATACAATAATTTATAAACTTTTAAAAATATTATCTTTTAAGTGAAAACTTTCAGGTTTTTGCACCAAGTGTTACTTGTATAGTAAGTGTTTAGCAAAGCATTTAATACTAAAGTAAATGGTATTTGGTGAACTGTCATTTAATTTTTGGTGAATACTGCAAAGGAAGTATCATGGGATTGCAGTAAACATTTTATGCATGGTTTTGGAGATTGCATTATGTACAGAGCCATAGCATGTGATATTGTCAGAAGCAAGAATTATAAACACTTAGAAAATGAAGGCCATCTTACTATGGCTCTTACATCAAAATGCAACTAATTAATTGCATCATTCAGGAAAACCATCATACCACATCATGTTGCTTCCCTGTCATCGTATTGTTCCACTAACCTAAGAGATTGTAGGGACACCATTACATTTCATCACATTATGAATTATTTGTTGCTACCACAACTGTCCACCTCTAGTGCATCAGTCTCTTTCATTGTTTGACCTGTCCGTCTTGGAATATGATCTGTTCAGTACATTTGAATGCGACATTTCTTTCTTTTGTAAGAAATCGAGCACTGGGTATTTTATTAGGTGGTCTATTTGATTGTATCACAAGGTCTTCGCTCTCACCTGTGCTGTTGAACATTTACACAGTAAAAGTGGCCAATATTCAACCCACGGGGACAGGGTGAACGTTGACATTTGCTGATGACATCCTAATGTACAGGACTGGCTCAGACAGGCAAGAGTTGGTCAAAGACATCCAGGAAACCTTGCAAGGAATCTCACAGTGGTGCAGCGACTCAAGCTTCAAGATCAATTCGAACAAGGCCTGCATGATGTGGTGCTCTTTGAATAATTCAATAGTAAAGGCTGAACTCCAGGGAATCACTTTTGATGGTTGCACCATCGACAGGTGTGACAGGTTGAAATACCTCGGAGTGACATTTGATCGCAGTCTTTCCTATTACTGCCATGTTGACCACATCGTACAAAGATGCAAGAGAGAGTTAGGAGCACTCAAGACCATGGCTGCTTCTGACTTGGAACAACGCCTCCTGTTCATTATATTTCGTCATGTCGTGTTGTCTGTCATCGATTACGGACTAGGCATCCTCACACTATCAAGAACACAGTGTGTAAGGTTGGACCGCATCCAGAATGAAGGTATGCGTCTGGTTCTGGGCTGCACTAGAGATACCCCGATTGTGATGATGCGGTACATGTTGGGATTGTTATCGGTGACATTCAGACATAAACTGGCACAAGTCAAAGCCTATATGCGTGTCACCACAGACACTCGACACCCTCTGCACAGTAGTATCTCAGATATCAAGGGATCAAGAATCAAGAGAGGGTCGTCATGGATGGCACAGGCTGAGACAACAATCGGACACGTCACTCCAGCTGAGACGATAGCCAAAGGGGAAAAATGGATCCACACTGGTGATAGAATGATAGAGTACCAGAGAGTTGTCATAACCTTAGGCAAGGAATGTAGAGAACGAAACAACGAGAGTGTAGAGCACGAGGTAAATCAGCTGATAACTGAGAACACCCAGGAGAGTGACGCTGTCATATACACCGACGGATCAGTCGTGCACAGTGGGACATCAGGCTGGGGTTTCTTGGCTAGAGTGAGAGGAGAGGTTGTGGCTGAGCACAGTAGGGCATACATGTCAACAACCTCCAGTATGAGAATGGAGATGGAAGCAGTGACCTCAGCACTGAAATGGATATCTGAGACTTCTATAACAAAGGCAGTCATCGTGTCAGACGCGCAAGCCGTACTTCAGAAAGTACAGAAGGGATGGCTTAGGTACGAGTGGATAGCTGCTGTTGAGGCCTCAAACCTCCAGGCGCTGACCTGGATCTACTGTCCTGCTCATGCCGGGGTTCAGGGCAATGAAAGAGCTGACATCTTGGCTTCACAGGCTCCCATCATAGGCACATTGGTGATGGACAGAAGTGACATTTTGAAATCAATCAATGACCGTCTGCTAGATGAGGACACCGCAATAGATGAAGCAGCAATCCACAGAATGCAAAGTTTAGACATTAAACGAGGTTCGAGCGGAGTGGGGCACATGAGAGGACTGCGCAGAAGCGTGTACAATCAGCGAGCTACAGGGACCATCAGCATCCATACCTTACGCCATTTGATGAGAGAGACTGAGCACCTATGGGTATGCCCAGAGTGCAGTGACGTCGATTCTTAGAAACAAAACAGAACAGAACAAGGTCTTACCTTTAAAGTTTGCATATTTCTGCAACTGACAGCAGGTCTTGATATGATTCCTTAAACTGCCTGATTGTATTGCGTATGTTGGCATATGTGGCACAATCTCTGTGCATTATTTCAAGGATCTATCTGAAACATCTCATCACCATTGTCTGGATCTTATTCTCTAATTCAGCATTTAATGTCTATGTTTACATGCATGTAGGTAGACCAAGAAGATCAATGTTTGCATTAATGTGATTCTAGTTTTAAGTGATATGTAGTTGTCCTTCTATAGTGGCTTTACTGAGGTCAGGATTGTTACTGCTATCTATGCAGTCCTTGTTCTTAGTTCTGCTTTGGTTCTTCTTCTTCTTCTTCCTCTTCTTCTTTGTTCGTTCTCAATCTCCTGCTACCAAGACCTGAACAGGGCTTTTTAAGTATCAGAATTTCGTCCGGAGAACGGAATACGTTGTGTCGCTAGTTTACAGCTTTACTGCGATATTTGCACCTTTTGATCCGACACATCCATCTTCGGTAGTCTTTCGTTCCTTTTCTCTAATCCAATTACAGAGTCCAGATATTTGAATTGTGCAACTGCCTTAAGGTAATTTTAATTACTCAAACTTATATTAGAAGACACTCTAACACTGAGTTTCTTAAACATTTCTAGACAAGGAATCCCATTCCAGAAATGTGATCCTTTCTGTCTTGCTGTAATATAAAAGGTGTTCTTTCTCTGTACATCTTTCACTAGAATTTAGTAATCTTGTTTCACATATCTTCACATATCCCTAGCAAATGGCATTTGTAGTTCTTCATTTTATAGACAAAATCCTACAATTTGCCAGTGTGGTAAAATCTTCACTTATTTTTCTTTTAAATAAAGCATCAGCATGATTATTCAGCAAATGATCTACTCACAAATTTATTTCATGATGTCAGAAACATTTAACAGAAAAGGTATCTGGAATCTTGTTACAATAGGTAGATAACACTATGAAATATGCAAAAAATTGTAGATTATAATTAATGTATTTGGATACATTGACTCTATGATAACAAATGATGTGGAAGGAAAATGTGCGCAAGGAAAATGAGGAGACAATTGTCCATAGCGATGCAGAAAATGAATACTATGCAAAATGTGTGGTACAATTTTAACAAAAAATTCAAATTGAAGATCCTAAGAACATGCGTATTCCAAGTGGCAATGTACTGATGCGAGACACTGACTATCACACACACATATTAAGATTTTAACATAATTTAGAATTTTTCCCGGACAGCTGCCGTTAAGCCTACACTTTTTTATTTCCAACTGCAGAGGTATTTTTTTTTAACGTGCGCGACACTGCACACGGACAGCCGATCTCTATTACCCAGAGATCTGGAGAAATACCAGAAACTATGTGAAAAAATCCTGGTCTCTATCGTGATTTGAACCCGCGACTTTCAGCACCCGAGGTCAACGTCTAACCTCAAGACCACTCAGTTCCCTGAAATTCTAAATTATGTTAGAAATCTACCCAATCTATTACGGGATCCTTGCTGGTGCTACGGTGTATGTGCATTGTGCTAAGATTCTAAAAAAATAAGGAGACGAACAGAGAAAATTTGGGTTAAACAGGGTGTAATGACTTTGATTCTTCGACTAAACTAAACAAATTTTAAGAAGGACGATTGGGGCTTTCAAACAAAATGCTATAGAAGAATCTTAAAAAATACCTTGGGTAAAGAAAATAACAAATAAAGCCATCCTGCAAGATTGAAATGTTAAAGAGAACTGACTTATAAACCATGTTATGTATTGGAAGCTGAGGATTTTCAGCCACATCAAGCACCATAGAAAAAAGCAGTTCTGGATGGCATTGTTCCAGGAAGACGAGTCAGGGACAGACTAAGGTGTAGATGGACACAAGACATCAAGGACATGAACATGCAGCAGGCAAGTAAATTGACTGCTGATCGAGATTCCCATCGAATGGCTGGAGAGCGACATTTTACTGTGGATATGCTACATGATAATGATGATGATATGAAGTTCTTACCTATTTAAAAGATCCATTTAAGAACAAAATATCTGACAGATGTGTCGGACCAAAAGGTGCAAATATCGCAGTCAAGCTGTAAACTAGCGACACAACGCATTCTGTTCTTCGGACTACATCCTGCTACTTGCAAAGCCCTGTTCAGGACTTTGTAGCGAGAGATTGAGAACAAACGCAGAAGAAGAAAAACAACAACAAAATATAGGACAAACTTTATGAGTTTTTTTGTTTCTTGCCTTTTAAAGATAATTGAAACATGTTTATAATAATTATTTTTTATTCCGGATATAATTTTGGTGAAACATGTGAATTAAATGTTCTGTAGTTGTAACTGTGTTGTAAAGATTTTTTAGGGAGCCTTAACCATCTGAGGCCCATATCGTTGAGCATCACCACTCTTCCTTTGCTTTTAAAGAAAAATATCCTGCTGAAGACAGATGTGTCTGACCGAAGGGTACAATTATCGCAGTCAAACTGTAAACTAGCGACACAACCCAAATCAGTTCTTCGGACTACATTCTGCTATTTCAGCCCTGTTCAGGGCTTGGTAGCAGGAGATTGAGAATGAATGCAGAAGAAGAAGAAGAAGAAAGAAAAATACATAGAAAATAGATACTTCTTTAAAATATTTCATTTTTGCTAAAATAAGTATTTCAGTAGTTGCTAGTGAATTTTGTCCATGTAGTTACTTGTTTGTTTTTGTTTGTGTGTTTACAAAAAATTAAGTATATATTTATATATAACTTATATTCTTTAATGTTCAAAGAATGTTTATTTCACTTCACCTATTTTCTTGCTCTGTCCAAATCTCTGTTCTCGGCTTAAATCGCATGAGTTAATTTCTTATCAGCATTCATATTTTATTGTTCTATATGTTTTGTTACGTTTTTAGCTTCCTTTCTTTTTTTTCTTCTTTTTTTGTTTTTTGGTGCTAAAAATGCTTACTAAAATGTATATTAATTTGTAAACTGTAATGTAGTTTTGTGGGTGATCATAAAAACTTTCTTTTCCAGCATTGAAATATGTTAAATTAATCTTTAAACAAATTTGTTTAGATTTTTTTCATGGTATGAATAAAACTTTGATATTTTTCATAACAATCACACAATCCTTTAATGTAAAATTAATAAATATTGTCTATACGACTATAAAAAAAAGTCTTTTTGTTAGCCATTTAAACAATATTTATCTCTTTAACATCGTCTTTGCAGCAATGCTACTGATGCTGCTACTGGCATGTATATCAGGGGCAGGACGTAGGGTCAGATGTTCATCCGGAGGTGCCTAAAATCCTACACCAAGATGCATGAGGACATGAGCCTAGATCTCCTTTACGCAAACATGTTGCTCCCTCAACATTTGCTCAAACAAAAATATTTGCAGTCCACCATGAGAGAGTGGTTTCAGCGGCATGCAGTAACTTTGGTCTCACGATCAACATTGGGTACATTGAACCAAACATTACTGCACAGAACCAATGTCTCCATCCAGTCACTAGCTTCGCCTACCTAGGCAGTACACTCACTAGAGAGGCAACTATCGACTGTGAGATCAATAACATGATTGATAAGGCTAAAGCTAACTCTGTGTTTAGGAGGCTCCAAGCAATCATCTGGAACCAGCAAGGCATCAGTGTCACCACCAAAATAGAAGTGTATTGTGCTGTGATATTATTCACTCTGCTGCATACCTGTGAGACATGGACAGTGTATTGCAGACATGCCAGACAGCTCAATCATTTTCACTTAAGCTGTCTGCGTAGGCTGCTCAGGATCAGGTGGCAGGACAAAGTGTCTAACTCTGAAATTCTTTCCAATCCTAACATGTTGAGTGTCCATACACTTCTGAAATTATCTCAGCTAAGATGGATGGAACATGTTGTTTGCATGCTAGATGAGCACATCTCTAAGCAGCTGTTATATGGGGAGCTCACAACAGGCAGACCCTCACCAGGAGGGCAGAAAAAACACTACAGAGACTCATTAAAAGTGTCTCTAAAATGCTTCAATATTGCTGACCGGAATAACAATACTCACAACAATTCCACAGCCAGCTGCATGCATGTGTGGCCGGAATGTGGCAGGGTGTGCCATTCCAGAATTGGTCTTTGCAGCCATTAGAGAACACATTAAGCAGCAATAGTCTGATGCTGTCACCATCTTTGCTTGCGATGGGCAACTATTACTTATTAATATTGTTTATTAATTTAAAAATTTAAGAATATCTATATGCATTTGTCTTGTTAAATGCTTTCAAGAACTTTTTATTTACTTTCAAATTTACCACTTTTCTGAATGCAATCATCTTTCATTAATCATTGCTCTTTTTACTTTTCTTCACAGATCCATTTATATGGAAGGATTTTCAAAAAATTATTTAATCTATTAAAGTAATTTTTTTCTCAATTTAAGAGAATTAACAAAGTCTGTCTGAACAACACATCACATTTCAAAAAATATTAACTGAGACAGTTAAGGGTCTGCATAGAAGATTTCATACCAGCAGTGTATATGTCAGCAGGGTTTATTCAAATCATTGTAGAGAGGATCTCAGATAATTCACTGTAACCAAAAATAGAAGTCCCTTCCTTTGAAACCACATAAATCAATAAATTGAAGCAACATTATAATTTTTAAAAACAACAAAAATTGCAACTTAAATGAAAGCTATATAATGTATACATCTTCCCTCATAAATATGTAAATCATATTCATATATTTTTAAAATATATTTTTATTATAGGTGTATTTTAAAAAAACTGAAAACTGTTTATTTAAAGCTCATGTGCAATTTCTATCCTTTTTAATAATTTTTGTACACACAAAGATCTGGGGTAGGTCTCTCGCCGGCCGCGATTGACTCTCATCCAGTATTCGTAAAGCGATCTCAGTCCCGCCAGACGGAGCGATAGCGCGGGAAAACGCTCGCCCGCCTCTCCCCGGCCATGTAGCGGGATGAAATGTGTGGTGTCGTACTGGTGGCTTAGGTGCGTTACTGTGGCCCGTATCGAGAAACTTTGACAGTCAGTGGTGATTTTTCGAAGGCTTATAGCAGACCTCGACAGATCGTCTCGCTGGTGGTCAGACTCTCGCAAAGAGCTTGTGACCGGCAAATGGAAAGCAGGAATCCTGCCTAAAGGCCCTGTCCTCGCCCGAGCAACCCTCGGGAGAAGGGTAGGCCGGCAGGCAAAAAATTGTCTCCAGTCCCTGTGAAATTCATCGCCGGGGCCGTTGGGATCCATTCTGCACAGAGCGCTGCCATCCCTCCCCGAGCGAGCCCGGTCGGTCGGTCGTCTGGTGTGTGTAGGGGCCCCTGTCAGGCGGTCCTAGGTCGACGGAGTGATGGACGGAACAACCGTCCGTCCGTCAGTCGGTCCCTGCGGCCGTCCCAGTGAGGCTTTTTACACATCCGTCCTCCGCCGACCGGTGTGTGTGGTTCGTACGTCTCCGACAGATATCTGGTTGATCCTGCCAGTAGTCATATGCTTGTCTCAAAGATTAAGCCATGCATGTCTAAGTTCACACTGTCTCACGGTGAAACCGCGAATGGCTCATTAAATCAGTCGAGGTTCCTTAGATGACACGATCCTACTTGGATAACTGTGGCAATTCTAGAGCTAATACATGCTTACCAAGCTCCGACCCTCGCGGAAAGAGCGCTTTTATTAGTTCAAAACCAATCGTCGTTTCCCCTCGCGGGGTTGCGGCGTCCCCACTGGGGACTCTGGATAACTTTGTGCTGATCGCATGGCCTCATGTGCCGGCGACGCATCTTTCAAATGTCTGCCCTATCAAATGTCGATGGTACGTGACATGCCTACCATGTTTGTAATGGGTAAAGGGGAATCAGGGTTCGATTCCGGAGAGGGAGCATTAGAAATGGCTACCACATCCACTCCCGGCACAGGGAGGTAGTGATGAAAAATAACAATACGGGACTCTTTCGAGGCCCCACAATTGGAATGAGTACACTTTAAACCCTTTAACGAGGATCTATTGGAGGGCAAGTCTGGTGCCAGCAGCCGCGGTAATTCCAGCTCCAATAGCGTATATTAAAGTTGTTGCAGTTAAAAAGCTCGTAGTTGGATCTCAGGCGCAGGCGGGCGGTCCGGCTCGCACCGGTTCACTGTCCGTTGTCTCCTGCCCTACTGTCTGCCGGCTCTCTCCCGCGGGTGCTCTTCACTGAGCGTCCCGGGTGGCCGGCGCGTTTACTTTGAAAAATTAGAGTGTTCAAAGCAGGCCTCGGCTGCCTGAATAATGGTGCATGGAATAATGGAATAGGACCTCGGTTCTATTTTGTTGGTTTTCGGAACTGGAGGTAATGATTAACAGGGACAAACGGGGGCATTGGTATTGCGGCATTAGAGGTGAAATTCTTGGATCGCCGCAAGACGAGCTACTGCGAAAGCATTTGTCAAGAATGACTCTGCGGGCAGCTTCCGGGAAACCAAAGTGTTTGGGTTCCGGGGGAAGTATGGTTACAAAGCTGAAACTTAAAGGAATTGACGGAAGGGCACTACCAGGAGTGGAGCCTGCGGCTTAATTTGACTCAACACGGCCAACACTGAAATGATTGACATGCCGAGAGCACTTTCGTTGGGTCCAATATGGAATGGGTGCTGGAATTAGACCCTCGGAAGACAGGTCAGTTGTACCCTTCTAATGAAAGAGCGTCTGCTACGGTAACCCTGCTTAACCCTACAGAAATCGCAGGTTCCAGACACTTGGTCACTGACTGACTAAAAAGCCCATATTTGATTCGTTGGGTCCAGCTCAACTCGAGAGGAATCGCAAATCGCAGACATTTGGTCCACGTGCTAGGCTGATAAGCCGACGGCGCGAGGCTACCATAGGAGGGATTACGGCCGAACGCCTCTAAGCCGGAATCCCGCACTAAATCTCAGCACCACTGCGATGGGAGGATACGATAGGGTTGGGACCTGGGGCTCGCGCCTCAGCCAGACCCGGTCGAGCCACAGAAAGAGGTCTCTGCCGTCCGCCGATCAAAGTGGGCGGAAAGCTGCCCGATATTCACCCCATACAGCGATGAGGTGTGAAACCACTAGTAGAAGACTTAGTTCTCGGTCGGGGTGTCGTAAGCAGTAGAGCAGCCACCTCACTGCAAACTGTTGAGACGCAACCCCTTGATCATGAGATATGTCCGCACACCAGGCGAACAACATCTCCGTGCCATTACCAGGCTTGTCCCCTGGTTAAATGCACTCCTTCGAGAGGAATCGCAGGTTGCTGACATTTGGTCCACGTGCTTGGCTGATAAGCCAATGGTGCGAAGCTACCACCTGAGGGACTACGGCCGAACACCTCTAAGCCAGAATCCCGCCCTAAATCTCTTCCGGGATAGTACAAACTAGTACATAGTCCATCATATCATTTCATTGCCAAACCCTATAGACACGAGTGGGGAAGACTCGTTAGTCCTGCAAGACAACTTCCCTAAGAGAGACAACTCTGACCAAAAACAACTGCTGCCTTGCAGATAGGCTGGGGACAGCCAAAGGCTAAGGAGGGCATCCCTACAGAAACGCCTGTTGAAATCGGATGCACTGAGCCACAGGCTTAACAAAATTAAACAGTGCAACGTAAATATCGCTGTAAGCAGCGTACAATGAAGAAGAAGAAGTACACACAAAGGCCTATAGTTCTCTCCCTAACACATATCATGTTTGTCAATTTCTAATTTTTGTGCTACCAGACATGAATAAGGCTTTTTGGGGAGTAGATAGTTGGCACATCTTGCTAAAAATTAATGAAATTATGTCAAAAAAGCATTGTGATGTTCATTTAATAAGAAAATTAAATGAAAACTTCATTTACGAACATTAAATGCCTTTTTTTTTAAGTGGAAACAATCATTTTGTAAATAGAAGTTTGATATTGCAAATATTTTCAACATCTGTTTTTGTGTTCCTAGAAATCGGGATTTGGAGACAAGGTGATCCGTCGTAATTCTTTAACCACTTTACATCCCCTGCCCAAAGTAGAAACTCACCCCACACCTCCTTTGGAGAGACAGAGAACAGTTCCTCATGGATTTAATGTAAGTAAAAGAAACTGTAAAAGGCAGAGACACTTTTATCCCCAAAAAATAAATTGCTAAGATTTTTATTGTGCTGTGTTAATCATGATGACATACATTCAAATTTTGTATTCTTTTTTAAGTGACAAAAAACTGCAAATTGATTTTTTAAACACAATGAAATATATTTTTTAGTTTTCAAAAATGTTGTTCAGTCTCGATTTTGTGATGCTACATTTTCAAACATGTGAACTTGAGCTAGTTAAAACACATACACCAGACCAGCTAAAAGTTGTACAAGGGGAAGCATACACACACACACTCAAATCTGTGTCTGAAATTCAATTTTGGGGAAGACTGACATTAAATTGTTAGAGAGGAGAATTGAGGCCTATGAAATATGGATATTTAGAAGAATGATGTGCATCTTATGGAAGGACAGGATAAATCTTGGAGAAATGGATAGTGCAAAGAGAATTTATTAACAAAACCAACAGTAAAAATATTTTGGGCAAAACATGTTACAGAAAAGAAAAGTGGATGGCAAACATGCCTGTAGAAAAGAACGCTGTAAGTGGGTTGGATAATATTAAGAGATGAACAAGGAAAACCTGTCAAAGTGCATCATCAAGGCAAGAGATATGTCTTTAAAAAAAAAATGCAACAGACTTGATGTGGAAATAACAACTAAATTGAAATTGAACATTTGGAAGAAATATTATGGCAAGTGAAGAACAGTGGATTCAAATCTGCCATCGACCTATTTTTTATAGCAAAAAAACCAGCAGAACTGTTTTTAATTATATAAGTTTGTATGTTTTGGTAGTCCTTCAGTGGAGCCTTCACTTCTACTAGGCATGTCAGCATGGTTGCGCATTGCTGAATGGTCCCCTCATTTGAAGGCTAGCTGTGAATACTAAATAAGCAGCCATGGAAGCCGTAATGATTTAGCACTTTCACCTGTCAACTGTTTGTCTTACAAAATGATTACAAGAAAAAACAGAGAAAACTGGACTGATTTTACAAATGACAAACTGGTGAGAACTAATAACAACAATTTATGGAACATGGAATATAAGAAGCATAAATGGGAAGAGTCCTGATGAACAAAATGGTCTGCCTAGAAAGGATGAACATCACAGCACGCTTGATCTGCACTGTACAGAGATTTTATAAGACCTGCAGGAACCACATCAGCACAGGAAATTGAACATCATAGAAGTTCAATACCACCAGTGGCATAGACAGGGCAACATTATGTTACTCTACCTCTTAAAACTACTCATGGATGATGTCATGAAAACCTGTAAGGAGAGGATCAAAAATTGCTTAGTGGGGTACTGGAAGATGAGATCAGTCTATATATTGGAGCTGGTGTTTGCCAACGACATGGCCCTGATGACTAATTCAGAGGCACATCTGTAGACCAACCTTCCAATCTTGAAAGAGAAACCATGATGGTCTCAAGAGAAGAGACATCATATTTCTTTGGGTGAACGGCCTCTAGAACAGTCAGTTCAAATACCTTGGAACTGTAATAACCAGAAGGGAGGTATTAAAGTTCACTATGTGAAAGGCAACTGATAAACTTTTTCATGCCATAAATGGAGAATTTCTCAGCAAGAAAGAAATAAACAAGAAAACCAAGATGGTTGTATACCACTATGTACTAGTTTTGATTTATCTTGTCAGTTATCTGCAATGACAACAACCCAGAAACACCAGCTCCAAGCATCAGAAGCAAGATATCTAAAGAAGGTGGTTAAAGTAACAAGATCAACAATCAGACAAGATCATGAAGCTCAGCCCCTTCAAATTCAAGTGGGGCAATCTCAGCTTTGGTGGTTTGGCCACGTCAGAGTGGCTTTTGGCAATACTGGACAAACTTCTCTAATGATGTGTGCAGCTCAGGGTAGTCAATGCATTAAGAATGTGAACAAGGGCAATGACAACACCACCACCACCACCCCCCCCCCCCCCCCACCCCACACCCCACATATACACATTATCACAGACACACACCCAAAAGCCTGCTAAATATCACAGAAATTAAATATTTAAAATTGGGGGTCTAAGTAACAAACAAAGACAAGGTTTACAACCAGACAATGCATCATTATCTTGAAAACCAACTCCTGCAGACTTGAGTGGAGCCATCTCAATTATGATGGTTTATTCATGTCTACAGAATGAAAGAAAACTAACTACCGTGACAATCACAGAAAGCCAAAAATCAGATATCTGAACCTCATTGATAACCTCAAAGTTCACTGGGATTACAACATAAGACATTTCTTGACAGACCAAAGACCTCACTGGAACCAAGCTTGAAGGATGATATAATAAGTTAGCATTCTCTTTGGCAAACTTCTGCACAAAAGTGTAGAAGAGGAGCAACTATGCAAGTTTCTATTAACAAAACTCTTTAAATGAAAACTGAAACCTGTAAAAATAAAATAGTATACAGGTCTATACAGAAGGAAATGGTAAGATAAACTTACAAAATACATGTAACACATACAAACTGGCAACTATGCATCTGTTCAATTTCTATATATCAGGAAAAAGGTCTAGTAACCTATTTTGAAGACTCATGGGTTGCTGAAAGGGATCAGAGACGTCATTCAATTGAAAGGGAGATTGAAATCAAGGAATCAGATCTCTATAAGAGCAATAAACCACCTCCATTATTTTATGGTAAGAATTACTTCTACCCTCTTATTTTATAACTATCTACCTCTCTGTGTTTTATGTTACCTCTTTTTACTTTTAGAAATAGCTTGCCAGAGTCAACAATTTTGAAAAAATATTATCAATTTCCTTGAATTTTTTACAACAATAGCTCTCACCTTCTTCTTGCCACCCTTATGTCTTGCCACATATTCCTGTCGCTAGTGCTGTTTATTAATTTTGTAGCTTAATTTCTTCCATTTTTTTATGTTAAACTGTTCAGTTTTTAAATCATTTTGCCATCCTCTGTTTCTTTTTCCTCCAATAGTAAGTTGAAACTCTTCTCTTCTCATAGCATTTAAAAAATAACAAGGCTGCTTTTTTTCTTATCTGTAAAATAACAAACTGCTGTTGCACAAAGTTTTCCTCTAGCATATATGATTGTCTGCTTTTCCTGTTTCTGTGTGAATCTTCATATTCTTTTGTAAAATTACATCTCATTAGCCTGCTGTGACATTTTTGGTTTTTTTTAAATTTATATTTTGTAACTACCTGGACTATTCTGTTATTTACATTAAAGCTGCATGTTTTATGACAGAAAGATAGAAATCATATATCACTAATAAATAAAATTCTCCTTATTGCAGTAAATCAGAAATGAAGTGAACAATCTGTAAATCTTCTTCATCTTTGGCATTCATCTTGAAAAGAATATTGTGATGTGCCATAGTTTGCAGCAAGGCTGCGATATCAGTGCATTGTGGTCTGACACATCCGATTTCAGCTAACTTTTTTGAGTACCAGATTTGCCTTCCCACTGCGACCACTGTCCCTTGGCCAGAATAGACAAATGCAGCTTTTTTCCAGGGCCACCACATGGAGGCGGAATAGGGTCTTGGTCAGCTATAATTCTCTGACCCTGATGCAAACAACCAGCTATGGGTTACTGGCTGCTGTCAGCTCAATCACTACTGCATCTTGGCCCTCAATCTGTAAATACCTTGGCTTGATGTCGCTTTGTTGCTCCTCTTCTAGCACTGGAGGGGAGGCCTTCTTTTCTATTTCATGTGGCCAGTAGTTTCTCAAAGTTTGGGGAGCTGGACCCACACCAATACCTCCTTAGTTACCTCTTACTAAATATCTCACAAGTTACACTTATTATTCTTTGCTCCTCTTTCAGGCCCTGGTAACACACAGATGCCATTATAAAATAGCTTCATAAATTTAAATATTTTGCTTTTGGTACTGGGATGACAGTGATTGATGTTGTCGAGATCTAAGGCACTCACATCTCAAAGCCATGAACAGAAACGGTGGGCTATTCAATCTCGCAAGTTTCAAGGGACACTTAGTCTCAAGGGAGGTGAAACCAGAGTGCCTGCTTCCTGAGCCTGAGTTATCTCCAGTTGTCTTGAATTATGTTTTGCCACTGGTCCAAGGTAGTTTGGGACCACAGAATGAGGTTGATGACAAGTGCAGTTTTTACCTCACTATAATCCAAATGCAGCACAAGTTACATCATCAAGACAAGACCATCTGATGATGTCACTTGTGTTGGGCAAGGCAAAGGCAAAGGCTGCCGTCCATCGTAGACGATGATGGCATCATTTATTTTGCTAGCTCTATTTTTAGTAAGGATTAAGTGGTCTACTTTTTATCCTTACTCTCTCGTCTCATGCTGCCGATCCCAGTGACAAGTTGTGTTGGGCAACTGACTAACTAATTAGCACTAGGATAAACATCAAGTACAACTATCAAATATCATCACCTTATCATTTCAGAAATATCAACTTTTACTTTGACTTAATTTTATTTCCATATTTAAAACATAAAATTAAAATTGTTTTATTCCAGTTGGTATTTTTTAATTACATGAAACATTTTTGGAAGAAAAAGTTATATAACATTTTTGTAAAATATATTTATTGAACGTCCAGTAATACTTTTTGGTGTAGTTTGAAAAAATATCCTCTTGCACTTTTCCAGAGCATGTGAAAGCAAACAAGAAACGCTCACAACAGGACTATTCCAAGCTGAATGTAGAACCTTTGTATGTGCACAAAATGCTTGGAAATATAATGTTGAATGGTAAATTCATTCAAGCCAGCTCTAACTTTGGGTGTTTCTTGACACTGAATGCAAGTAATCCAAGTTCTGCAGATATCCCCTATAACTTTAGGGTAAGTATTTTACAGAGTTGACAAATGTAACCTTTGAGATAATTTCCTTTGATATTTTAAAGGTACTTTAGGACTGAGCTGTAATTTATTGTTTTGTGAAAAGCGACACATTTATAGTAAAATTATACTTTTTAAAGACACTTTAAGGGGACGGTGTGGGCTAGTGGTTAAGTGACACGGCTCACAGCCAGAAGATGCTGTGTTCGATCCCCATCACAGCACCAGCCGTTACCCCGGGGAAGCAAACCCTTAGAAAATGCAGGAGGAAGCAGATCCTTACATAAAATGCATGCTGAAGTCAGATGCACTGGGCCGACAGGCGCAAAATAAAAACCATAGTGTAACGCACACCGCCTTGGGGATTTCAGAAATAAGGCGAATGCAAACAAACAAACAAAGACACTTTCCACGAACACTAATACCTTTTTTACTGTCACTCACAGTTTGTGTATCAGCAATGTAACTAGACTTACTATGTCTATCAGTCAGCCTATTGCTGCTTGTTTGTCATCACTGTGAAGTTTTAGTGCTATAAATACAACTTTATTGGCATAGATGTCAACTATTGTCAGATTAATATCAGACCAATTAAGCCTGTACATGGACCCGTAAAAACTGAACATAAAATGTATGCCTACAAATCATTTTCTGGCAATGGGCCAGAATTGAAACTAATATAATTCATGTTGCACTATTTTAATTGTTTCAGTACTTGATTAAGACCTTTAGTTGACATAATTCGGTTGAAGAGGGATGTGTCATACCGAAAGGTGCAAATATCGCAGTCAAGCTGTAAACTAGCGACACAATGCATTATGTTCTCCTGACTACATCCTACTATTTGCAAAGCCCTGATCAAGGCCTTGATAGCGAGAGATTGAGAACGAATGCAGAAGAAGAAGAAGAAGATGACATAATGTTGTTAAAACCCTGTATTTGTAGTGATGCACAACTGCATTTTAAACATTTCGTGTTTTTCAATCTTCAGAACAAATGTATAAGTTTCATAAAATACACTATAATAGTATCTATAAACTAAACAATATCTGTGTAAATAACAGATTTATTGTGTATTTCATGAAATTAGAAACCTAAAAGCGTATGTCAGTGTAATATTATATATTAATGCTTAACAATGAGTGAGTCTTGGACATTTGGTCTCCATCATTATTTGAGAAACATTGACTTTTATTTTGGTTTTTTTATTTATGTGACCATTCATCTAACTGAAACTTGTTATGAGTATGAGGTAAAGTGGGGAATGCTTGGCAATTGACATACATATATATTTTTATTATGGATTTACGAGGCATGTTCAAATGAAACCGGACCAAACTGCAACAAGTGAACATACGTACGATGCACATGGTGACGTCACTTCTCGTGTAAACAGCACATACCAACCCTTAAGTTTGCAAAATTTCATTATCCTCCAACTCATAGTTTCCTTGGCAGGTCGTTGAAAACATGGCGGGTGTGATATGAAATCCGTCCAGAGCTGATCAGCGAGCAGTGATTCAGTTTCTAACAGCTGAAGGATGTTGACCGGTTGACATTCATTGCAGAATGCAGGCAGTGTATGGTGACAAAACTGTGTCAAAGGTAACAGTGAAGAACTGGACAACGATATTTAAAGAAGGACCAGGGTTAATGAAAGATCTTCCGAGACCAGGTCAGGCGCATATTGTTGCGTTAACTCACATCCATAACCTTACTAACTTAACGTCTTTATACTAGTTTAGAAGACTCTGCAGAATCTGTATATAACCAGTTTCCAATACATTACCTTGCTCTAAAAGCTATGCGCATCCAATTTATTCTTAAATGCATTAATTGTCCCTGCCTCCACTACCTCCTGTGACAATGCATTCCAAGCATTCACCACTCTCTGACTGAAAAAATATTTCCATATATGTAATCTTGACCTCTCTTTAGTTAATTTGTTAATTTTAATTTGTTAATTTAAACATCGTTGTCCAGCTCTTCACTGTTGTCGTTGACGCACTTTTGTCACCCTACACTGCCTACATTCTGGTTTGAATGTCAACTGGTCGACATCCTTCAGCTGTTAAAATCCGAATCACTGCTCATTGATCAAATTTTGGCAGATTCCGTATCACACCCGCCATGTTTTCAACAGTCTGCTGAGGAAACTATGAGTCAGAGGATAATGAAGTTTTGCAAACTTGACGGCTGGTATGTGCTGTTTACACCAGAAGTGACGTCATCATGCGCATGTACGTATGTTCACTTGTTGCAGTTTGGTCCGGTTTCATTTGAACACACCTCATATATTTGACTTCATACTCATTCTATGATTACTATGGTCATCCTAATAACCATTACCAACACACAGAAATTAAATGCCTTTCTTGCGTACGCAGAAGAAGAAGAAGAAGAAATGCCTTTCTAATAAAAATCTTAGTGAACGGTAAAGCATAGACTTTAATATTCAGAACTCGAAACTGAATTTTAGATCATCATAAATCATCCTTGAACTGTTATCATAGCCATTGCTATTATCAATTTTATATTTATTGTCATGATAGGTTCTTATGCGACCTTGTGCCCTTATTGTTCCTGACTTTGAAGTAATAATCTCAGTGATTCTGCAAAGCTATGGTTACAAGGATCATCAATTATGGACTAAGAAGCTTGCTTTCTTTTTCAAGTATCTGGAGCAACAGGTTTCTTTTGTTATGTTTATACATTCTTAATTAATAAACAGTTTTTTGTAATGAGTGAAATTATCACTACATCAAAAATTATGTTTTAGAGGCCAATTAATAAACAAGATGTGCTTAATTATATTAAAGAATAAATTACAGCTAGCCAGCTTAAAAATGTGGTGCAATCTCATGGTTTTTTTGTGTGTACACTGATAGAAAACAAATGGAAAGTATTATATAAAAAAGGTAAAGTAAGTCCTTCAGCAGACTTAACCGGTGATCAGGAATGAAGTCTTAAAGACTTCAGTATACTAATCCTCAGTTTGTGAGGTGGGGTGGCCAGTTCCTTTCCTCGCTACCTTTTCCTTCCCTAACCGTAAGTCAGGTACCTATTTACAACTGGGTTGACTGAAACTATCGTTAGGGGAAGTTGAACCCTGTACATATCCCATGAAAAGCGAGTGCTATACCATTGCACTAATCAGCCACTCGATATATAGAAAACATCAATGCAAAGTCAGTCAAACCTCAGTCTTTTAATAAAATTCTGAAGTATTAACAAAGCATTTGGAAGACTTTTTAAGTCATAACAATATTTATTCTAAATGGAAAATTGACAAACTATTCTAAAAATGCTGCATTTCACAAATATTTGTAATTCCACATATCTCAGGTTGTGTAAATGCTTTACTTTTATAAAACTGCCTAAACACATTTTGTGAAAGTGACATTTTTCTTTAATAAGCTATTTTTTATGATTTTCTCAATACAGCGTAATGTGAGAAGCTTACTTGTTGGCTCTGGAAACAAACTGCACCCATACAGCCTGGCTGAGAGAAAAGTGATCAAAAAGGGAAGACAAACTTGGTCCTCCAAAAATACCATGCTGAAACTAAAGCATGCAGCCTCGCTATAAACTGCGACACAACGTTCTTTTCAGGACGAATGCTGATGAAAAAAAATATACCTCTCTTGCATGTCCTCTACTTTTCTGTTTCATTCAAGTTTCCTAATGTCAAGATATACATATTGCATAATAATTTATGTATCTAATTTACTTTAGATTTCCTAATTCTGTTTGGGCTGCATTCATTGTGTCTTATATTTTGATATTGTCTTCCTTTAGATGCCTAAGCAACAACAGCATAAATCTTACCTAAGAGAGATTAAAAAAGTACTTGTTCTGGCTGCTCATAAGAAAATTGATTCAAAATTTTTGCACAAGATTACAGGGGAGGGTTCTGACACTGAGAGTAAGTAGTTTAATATAAAACAAAGCTATACATTTTAGTATATAATATGTAACCGTCTATTTTTTTTTTAATGGGTTAGGCCAGTTCCCTTTCTTGCTGCTGTACATTTTTTAACTTTAACAGAGTGATGTATCCAATTACTGCTGGGTAATTGGAGTGTACTCCAAGTGCTCTTTCAGTTTTGCTTTGGGAGACAAGTACTCTAACAGTTATGGTGCTTAAGTTATGTAAATTAAATCCTAGACATCTTTGTTCTTTTTTATAAGAGATTCTTTTCTAAAGCAGCAGAAGTAGGAAAAATGCAACATAGCCAAACAGATATGGCTTGAGACAAATGAATCCAAATCCAAAAGGTTGAGTCTCACACTCACAGCGACCGATGTCCCTCTCAATGGTCAAGTGATACAAAAAGTTCACATATTTAGGCAGCAAAATGATGCAAAATTGGGATGCTAGATAGGAAATTTTCACTTAAATTGCCTTGCTTCAAATGTCTTCAACCAATTAACGAATATTTGGAGATCTATATCACTGAGTAAATTTGTCAAGCTCAGAATACTTAACTCTGTCAACTCAGTGCTCACATGTGGTTGTGAAAGCTGTAAAATGACAAAGACGCTTGAAAATAGATTGAATGCATTTGAAAATAAATGCCTTAGTCGTCTATTAAGCATTGGCTGGAAAGAATTCATGACTTCTGACCAAGTACAATTAGTTCAACCAAAATTATGTTTCTAATGTCATCAGGAAGAAACGTTGTACCTACACTGGGGACGTGTTGTGGATAAAAAATAATACGCTTCAATTGCAGAAAATTATGTGGAAACCACTTGACAAAAGGTAGTGGTGTAGACCCAGAGAGACTATGCAGAACTGTCACAAGGGAGGGTGCAACCATGGGGGCTAAGAAACATGCAAAAACTACAGGGAGTGGCAGGTGATCATATATGGAATGAACATTAACATTAAGAAAATCAAAACTGATAATTAGTTGTTTGTTTAGCTATGTTGTTTAGCTATTTGCGAATATCCACAATGAGTAGGTTACTCTTTTGTGTGCCCTGAAAAGGGCATTAAGTGGCGGGTTTCAATAGCTTTCCTCGCATCCCAAGTGTGCTAATGAATGTGGACCAGGGTCATACAGGCGGTTATGCTATGCTTGGCTTCATCTGCGTGTCGCTCACTACTAAGGGGATCACGGCGATCTCTCACCTTGTTAGCCAGGCTGCCATGAAAACAGCCCATTTCCGGAAAGGGCTACAAGGAAGCCAAAGTGAGGGGTCTTGTCCAGTATGTTTTGCCTGAACCTGACTAACATATCTTATCAGTAAATTTTGCCTGACCAGTCATTAGTCTTCCTTCCCTTGTTTAGCTATAAACATATAATTTCTGTGTGAGCAAATATTTGTTGCAAATGTCTAAATTATTTATAATTTTGTACATTTATTAGATGATGTTCAATGGAAACCTAGCAGTGTAGAGGAAACATCAAAAATTGCTGAAGAACACAGCTTGGTTTTTGCTCTAAAGGAAATCCTCACACCCAGCTATGAAAAGTTAGCAGAAATCACAAAGTTCCATCACACTTTACATGAAGTCTTTCCTCATGCAACAAGTCAACTAGACAAGAGTGAATACTCTTCTGTTAATCAACAGATGACTATGGCCATTACAGAAGTCTTCAAAGAAGACCTTCTTGAAAGCAATGAAATGATGTTTAGCAAGGTACATTACTGTATTTTTAAAATGTTTGGGGACGGCATGGCCTAATGGTTAAGTGGCACGGCTCACAACTCGAGGGTGCTGGGTTTGATCCCCATCACAGCACCGGTCGTTACCCCGGGGAAGCAAACCCTTAGAAAATGCAGGAGAAAGCAGACCCTTACATAAAATGTATGCTGAAGTCGGATGCACTGGGCCATCAGGCGCAAAATAAAAATCACAGTGCAACGCACACCGCCTTGGGGATCAGAGAAATAAGGCGAACGCCAAAAAAAAATTTTTTTTTAAATGTTCATCTGTCAATTTCAAGCTGAAGAATGCACTTGATTTTTGTTCATTCTATAATTGTATAAGTAAAGTGCTATTTTTGATTTATTCAAAAGATGTATTATATACTAAAGCAATAAGTTAATTTGCACCAGATTTAGTAACAAAAACAATGGTGTAAAGATGTAAAGACAGATTCTTGTGGAAACTTTGTACTTGGATGATAGCAAACAGATTAGATAGTAGTTTGCCATTTTTTCTTTCCCTTTTTTTGTGATTCAAAATTGTTTTTGTTCAATTGGTCATGGATTCTACATTTTCTAAGTCAGTTGTTGAATACTCTAAGCTAACTGGCATGTTTGTGTGTCTTCTTTTGCCTGAATTACTGAATTACTTCTGTAGTGATTCCATCCAGTCCTGAAGCTTTATCTGATTTTAAAATGCTTGATTGGCTTGGCTTCGTTTGTTCTCAATCTCCCGCTACCAAACCCTGAAAGGGCTTAAGTAGCAGAATGTAGTAGTTTAAAGCTTGACTGCGATATTTGCACCTATCAGTCCAACACATCCAACTTCAGTAAGCATTTTTTGAGTACCGGGTTAGCATTCCCTCTTCAATCCCTTCTCCTTAGCCAGTCTGCCCTGCTGCAGCCTGTTATCCAGGATCACCACATGGAGGTGTAGAAGGGTCTTGGCAGCTCTAGTTCGCTGGCCATGACGCTAGCAGTCTGCTATGGGTTGCTGACCACTGCAACTCATGAGCTGCTCAGCATTTGTATCCCCAAATGCTTAATTGTATACAGCATCTAATCCATTTTGATCTTTGGTATTGGCACAAATTCCATGTTGTGTGGCCTTTTTTTTAAACTGCATTTTCTGATACAAAGAGGGCAGTGTTATACTTCCTACATTATTCCTTAATTTCTGCTCTATCCATCGTGGTGGTATCATCTTCATTCTTTAGTCTTTTCATTGGACACTTTGGCTATTAAAGTTCTTTTCTTTAATTGATTACACTACCTCTTACCTCAGCAGCTTTGACCAGATTTTACAATCTATACTGCAGTAAGTTAAATTGGAGTCTGCATCTGATTTTCTTATCCATTTCTTTTATTAATATAAAATAATCCACAACAAAAACATACAGTTCAAAGTACAACATCATTCCAAAAATATGGCCAGACATTTTGGTACTATTAATGCTACTAACTAATAGCTTAATAGTTCTTATATGGAGTTCAAGGATCTTCTTCTTCTTCTTCAATCAGCTGATGCTTTAAGCCTGTTGAGGTTCACTGAGGAGACTGTGCGTTTCAGGTCTTCGCCTGTACCCCCAGCTTTTCATGCATGGTTTCTTCCCCTGGCCAGACTGTCTCAATTTGGTCTGCATAAGTAGGGAAGTCTTGCAGGATATGTTCTGATGTTTGCTTGGGTGCTCTACAATTGCACGTGGCGGTGTCTTTGAGACCGTGGAGCCTTAAGTCTGCAATGTCTCATTCTGAGTCTGAAGATCATTATCTGCTCATCTCTGTCAAATTTGTATATGCTGCCATTTTATGAGCTGTATTCTTTGTGCTGGTCTTTCCATTCCATCCTTTTGGATTGTTTGATGAGTGTCTGCTTCTTTATAGCTCTATGGATGGTGAGTCTGTGTGCTTCCACTTTTGGTTTTTGCTAACTCATCTGCCTTCTCATTTCCAATGATCTTACGATGGGTGGGAATCCACCGTAGAACTAGATCTGTTTTTTGAGACAGCAACCTGATGTTAAACTTTATATTTGTGTGAGAGTCTATTTTGTTTGGGGCCTAAGATGGCTTGAAGTACGCTCATGGAGTCAGTTAGAATTACCGTTTTCCTTGAAGTGTTTTGGTTGATAAGAATCAGAGTTGCTGAGTTCAAGGATCAAATTTGATGTATATCCCAACTGGATATCCTGTGTTTTATTTTCCTCTGGGGCTATACCAGATCTTAACTCAGTTTAACATTCATTGCTGCATGAAACATGCAGTAGCTTTAAAAAAATGAGTCTCTTCAACATTCTCTTCCAAAAGACCTCTTTTAACAGACAATTGTCAGCAGTGTTGAAGATATATTGTGCTATATGGTTGACACTATGTCTTTTGCAGAGTACATTTCTAGGCACAAAATACGCTGGTTTCTGTCATCTCATGAGATGCACCCTCATCAACATCCACTGAGGGCTAATAATTTACAATGCAAGTAGATCTGACCACAAGGCAAGAGGGCGGCATGAGGCAGGTGGATAGATGACATCAGAATGATTGTGCAACGACACAACCTCACAATGACCGAGGCAGCGCTTTTGGTGCTGGATAGATGACTAAAGCTCACCTTAGCGCTCAACAGAATAAGTGAAAGAAAACTGACTAACTAACTATGAGTTTCAGGACATTGTTGTATCTCTTCACAGTACTTAACAACAGTAATGATCAAGATAAGACAGAATGAACATTTGTTACTCAGTTTCGTCAGAGAAAGAAATAGATACACTAATCATTTACTTGGGCATTATAGCTTGAGTTACTAATACTGTATTATGCACACAGATTCTCCAGCTACACTCAGCTCTGGAACCACGAACACCCATCATTCTGGTGGGACCTTCAGGTTGCGGCAAAACTAAGGTGTATCATACTTTGGCAAGGGCCATCAACATGCTCAACTACAAATTGTATGTACCCGATCATTCTAAGGATGATCTTACCACAGAAACAGATCGTCAGGCTTATACAACACAGAAACTGAAGGTATGCTAACATAATGTCTATGTGTTACTGAGGCCTTCTTCTTCTTCATTCGTTCTCAATCTCCCCATAACCAGCAGATAACTGGGCTTTGCAAGTAGCAGGATGTAGTTCGGAGAACGGAATGCGTTGTTACCGAGGCCCAAAAGGGGATCAAAGAATAATGACACTGCACCGCAACCTTCCAGACATGTCATGCTGGAGGTGACTAAGGAGAGTTGTGTGTGGGGTCAGCTACGCATCCTGTAGAAATGATGTCACAAGAAAAAAAGACAAGAAAACCTCTGCAAGTCATGGTAGAAGAGAAGTAACTAAGAAGTTGAAGAATGTCAAACTTTCTAATTCACTTTGAAGTGTCCCTTACATGAGTGTTTTTACTTTTCTTTATTCATACTATATAATATATCAAAAAGAGATTGTTGCAAAATGTCTGATGAAACTATATCCTTATTGATTCCACTTAGTAATTGATTTAAAAAACTAAGTATGAATTTTAGCTATGTAGGCTGTACTATCAACAATATTTATTTGCTATAATAAAGAAAATCATATCTGTAGATTGCTTGGACTCTAAATAGGGAGAAATCAATAGGACCACCACACACTACTATGCATGTTAGGAAAGGTGAATCAGGAAGGGTTGTCATTGGGGCTGATAATTTCATCATTTGAAATAAAGCTCTACAAAAACCAACACTGCAATAGCACAAAAATGCTTGGCACAGGCTTCCTGAAGTGGAAGCCAACTGTTGTGTTGGTCCAGTGCTACTATTGTAGTGAAAAATTAAAGATAAATAATAAAATGATAGAGGAGGTTTTTTTAAAATTATATTCACCAATAACATGTCATTTCAATGTAATAGTCCTTTAACAAAGTTAACATTTTTTGTATAGCATTAGACGTGAAAGTGAATTATTACCAAAATTTTTAATAACTTTGAATAGTTAAGCAGCCAGAAAAATATATTTTGATCTAAATTATGGAATCGTAATACAGTCAATATAACAAATATCTGGTATTATTAAACTGATAAGCAATAGTCATGTGATTTTTGTGTGGATAAAGTATAGATTTACAAAATCATCACTGAAATGTTAGCCTATCGGGCATTCTCATGTGTTGATTTTACCATTAATTAACCCATTTATACACCCTTATCAATTTATTTACTTGTTTGCAGGCTGCTCTGTTCAAAAGTGAGGCTGTAAAGAAATTACCTCAGGAGTTTGCTGAATATCCAAAAATTGATGTGGTTCATTTGTTTCCAGGTGTCATGACACCCTTAGAGGTAAAGATCAACAAACTCAAAACAACAGTTATTTTACAATATGATAATTGTCTTTTTGTACATGCTTTAACCCTTTGAATCCGTGACACCGATATATCGTGGTGTGTGTAAATACCCCATTCCCAGAGCCACCCGTTTTGTTGGTTAGTATCCTACATAATATATCAAGATATATCATGTACATTTTATGAATATATTCTATACTTCTACTATAGTAGGAACAGTCAGTTAATTTTCGATTAACTAAATTAGAACACATAGTTTTGTCATAGTAAAAAGCTTAACTTAAATATCAAAACAGTGCATATCTTCTAAGGAGCACAGAGGAATGGTATTCTATGGACTGGGTAGCCAGGGTTGAAAAGGTTAATAGTCAGAATGGACTGGAGAACACATTTTCTGACTCCAGTCAAATGAGGCATGTGTCTCATATAGCATCTGACAGAAAACCCAACTTCTTGTCTTCACATGCCAGACCTGTTTGTACTAACAGAAGAAAAGGTAATGGGCAAGATTTTTGTGCTCTAAACCAGATAGATGATTTGTTTAGAGGAGGGCAGCTCATCTAGGAAAAATAAAATAAAAACAAAGTCTGCCTAATGCCTTGCAGATGAGATATTGACATATCAGAGGCTACAAAAGTAAACCAAGAACATCCCAGTGGATGACTTGATAATTTGGAAGGCAGATCTCAGAAAGCTATTTATATACCTTATCAATTAGTACCATATCTTAAACACCAAAACATAAGCTTGGTAACTATAACTGATAAACAGACATCCAAGGCCGAAGAGAGTAAAATA
Source organism: Ariolimax columbianus (assembly GCA_036924085.1). Lineage (NCBI taxonomy): Eukaryota > Metazoa > Mollusca > Gastropoda > Stylommatophora > Arionidae > Ariolimax > Ariolimax columbianus. Next base: position 129,119,672 of record JAVGWX010000001.1, read on the forward strand.
GTAAAATGTGAAATGAAATGTCTATAAAAGGTCATCAGTGTCAATAGGAGAAATAGAATGAGAAATGAGGACATCAGAAATATGGTAGATACTACCTCATGTGCTAAATACATCTATAGACAGAAACTGCAATGGTTCAGTTATGTCATGCAAATGGGGCATCATAATCAGCTCCGACTGCATGTCTACAATATCAGAAGGTATGGCTACAGGGCACAAGGGAGACTGCAAGGAAGATGAATAGATATAAGAGATCCTTCAACAAAGCCCACTAGCAATTACCAAATGATCCTTTGGCCCTTGAAAGGTGACTTAAGTGGATGGACAACTGAACTGAACTAACTGTATTTATAGGTCAGTTGGATAATCTTAATGTCAATTATGTGCTTTTTGTGTCCATTTCTAATGACCATTTCTGCAGTTTTATTAACATTTGGTCTAAATTTTAATTTGGACATTTTTTCTGTTACTTAGTTTATCTGTGTTTGTAACTTCTTGTATATAAATGCAAGATTTGTACCTGATCTCTAGATAGCTGCAAACTTGGAGAGGCAATTTTTGAGATCTACAAATTCCTCACCCGAATTCTTGACCGTAATTGTGAATTGTTTGTAAGGTTACTGACACCTGATGTCATTTTGTTGCTCAAATTTTATTTTATTGATCAATGTTTATTTGTACCATGAACTACCTATCATACATAAAGTTCTCTAGATATCAGTATGCTCTTCCATTGATTCCTGTTTTCTTGATCTTATACAATGTCCCTTCCCTGCAGCACTTATCATAAGGTTTTGCCACGTCCAAGAAAGATGCTGTTGTCTAGTTGAAAAGGGTTACAACATAACATTTATGAAGTTGAAAAGAAATGAAGTAAAATATAGGATTGCTGTTCACTTAAATTACAAGCTACCAGGATAATTCAGTGCAAATTATTTACAGTGTGTAAGTTGCTCCAGTGCACAAATATCATGGATACTGCATTATGTTATAAACAATTCAATACTGAGCATTCTTTCACTTATTAGTTAAATTACTCTAGGATGCTTTGTTATTTACAGTTATGCTTCCCTTAGTTCTTAGTTGACCTGTACTTCTACACGGGCAGATGCCCCTGTGCAGATCCCAGCTCTGGTATGAGCTGGATGTAGCCGGGATGAGAATTTCCTGCTTAGTGTGCTAACCTCGAGCAGCTTATTAATCCGCAGCATTGGGACGAGTGCTGTGAAGGGTGGTTAACTGATGTGCGAGTACATCTTAACAGACTCAAACACTAGAGCAAAGTAGACCCGCAGCCTGTTAAACACCATCTATGCTGCTCTAAACAAACCACCTAACCATGGCCGGTGTTATGCCATGTACTTCTCTTGTTTCTATAATAAATGAAAACAGAGTGCTTCAATAAAACTGAGATAAAAGTCAAACTGAATCAGGTATTTACAGTATTATTAAATATATTTTTTTATGTGTGTTTAAAATTTATTCTTATTGCCTACCAGTGTTGTTTTGTGATTCCAGCTGTTGGGTACTTTTGAAGATGGCATGTGGCATGGTGGACTTCTGGGAAAAATAGTCAAAGATTCTCACTATATGTGGCTTGCAACCAAGACTTTCATAGAGATTCAGAAATCCCAGGACAGAAAGAATGTCAAAACTCCTACTGAGCTGCCCTCAATTCTTCAGAGGTGGCTTATACTGGATGGTGACCTTGATCCCTCATGGACAGAGGATGTGAAAACATTGCTTGATGATGAGAAACGTCTATCTCTTGGAAACGGAGAGAGTGTGTTCCTCAAAGGTAAATAATTTGTCTGTAAAATATTTGATACTAAGGGAGTTATTGGAACAATCAGTTTCTAAACCCTTCAGTATCAGCTTAAAGAGACAAAGCACCTATATAAGTCTGCCTGGAGTGCAGTGATGCCCATTCTGCTTAACATAACAGTGTCAAGTAAAGTATAGGAGGGGAGACCACTCAAATTAAATTAACCAACTGACGCATACAAAATAAAATCTGTTTGTTAAAATTAAACAAACTTTAAGAAACTTTAGGACATAAATGAAGTAGCATTTGGTGGCTAGCTATTACAATATAATATAGGTCAGAGAATGCACAAGAAAATAGCAACATTATCATTTGATTTTATGTAAATGTTTAAGATATTATTCCTTCCACAGCATTATAATACCAAGATTTCTATATTGACTAGTAATTTTCTGAAATTATTGCAACTAACATAAACTGAACCATTATGTTTGAGGGGGTTGCTACAGCTGAGAGGTAAAGGCCCTTGCTTCTCAAGAAACAAAAGTGCAAAACAGTGGAGTTTCAAATCTCACAAGTTTCAAACATCCCCTGGTCTCAAGGGAGGGAAGACCAGTGTCTAATCATATTGGAGATTGACAAAAGAACTCAAAGATCTTGTATACATGCTATACATGTAAAAGAACCCTTGACAGTTGAAAGTCGATAAGAGTAGCCACTGTTCAAGCAAAATTCTTAAAAGTAAGGAAAATCCTACCCAGTACACAACATTCTCTAGACCTAGTAAACCACAGGCAGCAAAAATTGCAAAACACAAAACATGCTATGAGTAACTGTCTGCTACCTGGCAGCAGGCATGCATGGATATCAGGATTCCACTTGTCAACAAATGTGAATAGTTAACAAATATTTATAACTAGTATTATCAGTTATTTTACATTATAAGGTGTTTGTTTTCTACAGATACAAACAATGTAATCTTTGAGACATCAAATTTGAAGAGTGCATCCCCATCCACTATTTCTAGATGCTCGGTTGTTCACTGTGGTACAAGTACCACCACTTGGTCAGCCCCATATTTTACTTGGAAACAGGATGCTGGCACAAAATGGCTACTTTCTACATTTGGGTAATTTGCTTTATTAAAAACAATGTAGTATTTAATACATCTGAGTAAGCTAGATAGCAAAGAGAGGCAGTATAGGACAATTTTATAGGATAGCTTGTAGCGTTCCCTGGAAACAGGCTGTGGATCAATGTGATCCCCACAGTGGTGAGCACCACGCAGATGGAGCAAAGCATAGCACAACTGCCTGGATTACTGTGGTCCACCTTCATCAGCATGCTCAGGATATCACTGCTTTGGATGAGTCTGCAAAGCACAGGCTGCGGCACTTTGGAATCAAATTAGGATTCAGTGGATCAGAGAATCTGAGAGGACGAAACAGGAAGGTGCACAACCAACAGGCTATAGGCACCATCAGTATCCACACTTTGCACCATCTGCTGAGAGAGACTGAGCACCTATGGGTATGCTCGGAGTGCAGTGAAGTCGACTCCTAGAACAGAACAGTTCAGGATATCAGAAAAGCTACTACAACCCGCCACTTAATGTCCTTTTCAGTGTGCACAAAAGAGTAAACTTCCTCATTGTGGGCATTAAATAACAACAACAACAAATAATAGCTTTCAAGAAAATAAACAACATACTTTAAGATGTCATTTGTCTATCATGGGTGTTGACAACCACTCTCACTTTCATCCATTTGAATATATGTTTGGTCAGTCTATAAGTGCCTAATGAGCCTGATGCTAGTCTGGAAAAATCTTATACAGTGTGGGCAGGGAATGTTCACTTTATGTGAAGGTTTTATTTCCCTGGCTTCTCTATTCTGTTTTGTATGTTCATCTGCTAATTTTCATGATGCCTTACATGATGCTGCACCCTCAAGATAACATGTGTGTCAAATGGTTTAATCTTGTGTGGCAGCTTCACAAGTGTTGGATATTGTGCCAAAGGCTTTAATGAAATGTTAAGCACATCTCAAGCTCTTCTTTTGACCATCATGGGAGTATTTACACTTCTGCATTTCATCATAAAGCAATGGTGTGGCATGCAGACTACATGTTTTGTTCAACAAATCTATGACTGCATTAGAGTAGTGTTGATTAAACTAATACCACCTCTGTCAAGAATGGCTGTATCTGGGATCCTTTCTTGCTATTTGATGGTCATCACTCTTCTGAGACAGAATGTGTGGAAATTGTTCAGCTTCTTTAAGTGGTGCCTGTGTACAGTCCATGTTTCAAATGCATACAGCAGCACTGGGATAATGGCAGCTCTGTACACCTTCAGCTTTGTATGTAGACTAATGTCACTTCAATACCAAATATTGATATATAGTCTGCCAAATGTGGTGCTGGTTTTTGAGATCAGAGTATTCACCTCATCATCAATGGTGACATTCTTGGATAGTGTACCACCAAGGCATGTGAGTCTCTTCACAACTTTTCATTTCTCACCAATTACCTTGAAAATTTGTTCAGTAAACCTTTGTCCAGGAGCTGGTTGATGGATGATTTCTGTTTTCCTTATGTTGATTGTAAGCTGAAAGTTGGTACAGACTGGAGAATCTATCCATGCTATTCTGCAGATCAGCCAGCGAATAGAAAAATTCTGATGGTGTGTGATTGACCTTGATTTTTGTAAGCAAAAACATAATTTATAAATAGCACATGAAGAACACAAGTACTGATAAAGTGCTTTAAAATTCAGAATGTTGATAAATTGTCATGTTTTTTTCAATAGGCTGAAGATTTTGGATGACTTGGTCAGGGATGTTTTTCCTTCAACTGTGAAGTTCCTGGTATCAGAATGTCAAACAGCCCATCTTACAGATATAGATGCAGCTGTCTTAACTGCCAATCATACTATCCCTGGAGTGACTGAAATATCTGCTTTTTTGCGCATTTTATCTGCCATGCTAGATAGATCTTTAAACAGAGCAGACATGGATAAGAAAATCAAATGGGAAGAAGCAGGTGGGCAAACATCATACTATGTTTTTGATATATACATAATCATGCTGAAGTCAGATGCACTGGGCCGACAGGCGCAAAATAAAAACCACAGTGCAATGCACACCGCCTTGGGGATTAGAGAAATAAGGCGAACGCAAAAAAAATATATATATACATAATTAATGCTTGATTTTATTCTTAATCTTTGACATGGTGCTGTACTCAGATGGTAGATTCATATATTAGCACAGGTCATAAACTACTGGTGGAATCAAGATGCTGAGCAGCGCATGAGCTGCAGCGGTCAGCGACTCATAGCCAGCTGCTAGCATCAGGGCCAGCAAACCAGAGCTACCAAGACTCTTCTACACCTCCATGTGGTGATCCTGAATAACAGGCTACAACAGAGCAGACTGGCTAAGGAGAAAGAACGAAGAGGGAATGCTAACCAGGTACTAACAAAATTATTGCTGAAGTCGGATGTGTTGGACAGAAAGGTGCAAAAATTACAGTCAAGCTGTAAACTACGACACAATGCAATCAGTTCTCTGGACTAAATTCTGCTACTTAAGCCCTTTTCATGGTTTGATAGTGGAAAATTTAGAACGAACGAAGTCAAGCCTAGCTAAACCACTGGCGATTAATTGTCTCTTAAAAATGACAACGGTTTTGTAGTATTCAAATTCAAGAAATATATTTGTGTATGCATTTTGTAGTTTCTTAAAGCTGAATTTAAAAAGTTAACAAATAATGTTTAAAAAAAAATGTTAAATAAATAATGATAATTCGTCCATCATCGTTGATGAGTACCGTCAACATCATCCCATGTAATACTTGTGACTGATCAAGCCAATGCAAGCGCAAGCGGGGGAAGTTCTATGACATGACTGGCAAACATAGTCCGCAGCTGCCTCTGGTATTCTCTCTGCCCTAGACTTCCTAAATGCACATATATTCTGAGCTACCTGAAAAATGGAGGCCCTCGCTGATTTCAACACCGTTTGTGACCACACTTTTCCAGATTGAAAAATTTTGAGCCAGGTTTTCCCAGGTGTTAATGTCTATTTGACATCACTTAAGAGGCTTCTTGAGACTGTCCTAGAAAAGCATTTTTTGGGATGTCCCTGTGATTGTTCTACTTCACTCAGTTCATTTTACAGGAGCCTTCATTGGAAGTCTTTCACTTGACATTCAAACTAATTTAGTTTTTTTCAAAAGTGCATGAATATCTGCTCTGGATAGCACTTCATTATCTGTGCTAAGGTCCTGCTAGCGAATATGCAGTATGCGTGTCAGACAATTCATGTGGAAATGATTTAGCCTCCTGGCGTCAGTCCAGCTCTCCCAGGCATAGAGCAGGGCAGGGAGAATGACATGGTATACCTTCAGCTTAGTCGTTACGCTGATTCCTCGATGTTCCACCACTGTTGAGCGCATTCGACCAAAAGCTGTCCTGGCCTTTGCTATTCTTTTAGCCAGCTCATAAGCAATAGTCACTGATCTCTACAGCGTGCTTCCAAGATAGACAAATTTTTCAACCGCTTGTAATTTCTGTCCCTCACTGTAACCACTGGCTGTTTATACACTGTGCCTGGTGCTAGTTGGTACATGACCTCAGTTTTATGTGTGGTAATGATCAAGCCAAAGTTGTAACAAGCGGCAGAGAACCAGTCCCTTTTCTCTCACATATTCCGTTCTCAGCAGCCATCAGTAAACAGGAGTTCACATATCATGTCATGCAAACTCCTTGGTCTTCGCATTCAGTCTCCAGGGATTAAATAGACCACCATCCATGTGGAGCTTTATTGGTATGCCATACTAGGTATCCTTGAAGGCATCAATCAGCATAGCTGAAACATCAAGCTGAACAGTAAATAAATATATATATTTAATCATCATCATTAGTCTTCATTGCAGCAGTATTGAATACATCATGGTTTTGAGCAAGTCGGCTCGCGTCATACAGGTCAGGTCAGGTCAGGTCATCCCGTAACCGGTGAGGTCGTTGGGGCACACATGAAGACATCCTCACAACTCCATGCCATCCCTCTCTGTCAGATGCCGCTGCTCGTGACTCTTCTGGTCGGAGACTGGTCCATTCTTTTATGTTGTCTTCCCATCTCTTTTTGGGCCGCCCTCTTCGTCGTCTGCCATGCACCTTCCCGTGGAGGATTGTGTTTGCAAGATCACTTGATCTCGATATTTGACTGTACCAAGTGAGTTGCCAAGAGATCTTCGAAAGGCCCTATTGCTGTTGTAATTCTATCTCGTATTTCCTCGTTTGTAACTCGATCTTTGTACGTGACGTTTAAAAGTTTTCGGAAACATCTCATCTCCAAGACCTGTATCCTTCGTTGAAGGTCAGCTGTAACTGTCCATGTCTCACAAGCATAGAGGAATATTGACAGGACCAGTGTACGCATTAATCTGATTTTCGTGCTTAGTGCTAACCGTTTATCTTGTCAGATTTTGTTAAGCCGTGCAAGCGCCCATATTGTCTGTGCTATTCTGGCCAACACTTCACATTTTGATCCTTCATAACTGACAATCGACCCAAGATATTTAAAACGGTCAACCACTTCGAGTTCCTGACCGTTAGCTTTTATCTTGATGTTGAAGCCCTTGGCGTTGTTGGTCATTAATTTTGTCTTTCCAGCGTTTATCTCCATACCATAGTCAAGAGCTGTTTCATCGAGCCTTCTGACCCATTCCTGGAGTTCTGCTTCTGAACCCGCCAACCTGTCAATATCATCTGCAAAACGAAGGTTGGTAATTGTTCGGCCCCTATCGTGACAGTACCAACGTGACCTCCAAGTGTCTCACTCACAATTCCTTCAAGGAATATATTGAAAAGAGTTTGAGAGAGTGTACACCCCTGTCTCACACCAACTGATGTGCGAAACCAGTCTCCTCACCTCCCATTCACAAGAACTGCACTAGATGCCTTGTTATACAGGTGATCAAGGACCGTTATAATATTTCCGTTGATATTATACATCCTCATGGTTGCCCAAAGCACTTTATGTCATACCCTATCAAACGCCTTCTTAAAATCCACAAACACATGATACAGTGTTTGCTGCTGTTCTAGATATTTCTTGCTTAGCAGCCTTAAATTAAATATCTGTTCTGTAGTGCTTCTTCCCTGTCTGAATCCTGCTTGCTCCTCGGCAATACAAGAACATCTTTTTTAGCTGTCAGTAATATGTTGGCATTTAGATACAGATTCTGAGCCTTGGGGTGTTTTTCTAACCTGTGATGTCGTTATGGGGACAGTGTCATCCACATCTGATTTCTAGGATCTGATATCCTCCTATCCTGTGCATTTTCTTGATCTTCTCATGTTTCTCATTATATTCTCTGCATAAATGTTAAACAGATACGGATAGAAAATACACCCTTGTCTCACTCCTTTCTTGATTTCAAACTATTCTGATGTTTCTCCATCTATCTTTGTGACAGCTTGTTGTTCATAATACAGTTGTACAATGAGGTGTATGAAGTGTTTTGGGAAACCCATGTTATCCATGATGTTCCATAACTGCTGGTGTTGCGCAGTCAAAAGTTTTGGTGTAGTTAATGAAACAGGAAAGAAGGTCAACATTGGATTCTCCACACTTTTCTATAATAATGACCATCTTGAGTATGTGGTCTCTAGTGTCTCCACCTACATGAAAATCCACATGTACTTCATGAATTTCTATTTTGAGCTTCTGTTGCATCCTCTTCATGATTATGTGCAGTAATATCTTACTGGCATGACTTATGAGAGCTATAGTTCATACATAATCATAAGTTACCCTTCTTTGGTAGTGGTATATAAATTGATTACTTCCTGAGCTGTAGCCATTTTCCTATTCGCAATATCTCATTTCTTGCAACGCAATGTAAATACCTGACATACGGTTAGGGAAGGAAAAGGTAGTGAGGAAGGGAACTGGCCACCCCACCTCACAAGCTGAGGCTTAGTATACTAAAATCTATATATCAAATACCAATGTCTGGCTTCTTTTTGAGAGTGTCATATCGATCTTCACTTTTTTTCCACAATTTCCTGTTGTATTGTTTGTTGTGTTGTTCTTTCCCACAGATCTGTATTTGCCATTACCTCATGCCATATAACATGGAACTATGTGACCAAGACTTTTATTAATGAAAGTCTGCAGTCTGGATGTGATATCCACATGCCAAATATCAGTCATATAGCAGGACCAACTTTATATTTGGGTTAAACAACCTAATCTTATTCTGTATGGATTTTGCTGCAGAGTTGATTATTGGGCAAAAGAAGTTTAAAGCAAATCTGGCCATGTTAACCCTGTGATTAAGATCTTGGTTTATTCCTCCATATTTGTCAATGTTTTTTCCAATATAGGCATCATTTTGCACTTCTTCAGTTATCTGACCATTACTCTTTATGGGGTCTCTTTGTTTATTATTTATTCTCATTTCCTTTGTTTTGTTGCAAAAATGCAATCCCACCTTTGCTGCTTCATATGTTAGTCTGTCTATCTTTCATTGTATATCCTGCTGCCTTATCTAAAAGGTCTTTCAGCTGCTTATCAAATGTTCATTGTGTTCCTGATTTTATACCCTCAGGCCATGACCATGAGAAAGGTTGTTGGAGATACTAGGCATCCCTGTCTGACCCCAGTTTGAACTGTAAATGATCTGAGAATTTGTGTTTGTGGATTATTCTACATGTGGTCTCTTCATATAAATCTTGTATAATTCTTGTAAATTTATCTGGTATTCCATAATGGTTCAATATTTTCTAAATTGCTGTTTGGTCTATACTATCAAATTCTTTTTCAAAATCTATAAAGTTCATTTATGTGTCTGTCACTCTCTAGATTACTCTATGATTATTCTGAGTATTGCTATTTGATCTGTGCAAGATCTTCCTGTGCAGAATCGTGATTGTTCTTCTCTCAGTTTTTCATCTGAAGTATCTTTAACATGATCAAGCATTTATAATTGTTCCAGCCACTGCCAGGAGTGTTATTCTTTGCCAGTTATTGCTTGACGCTAGATTTCCTTTCTTTGGTAATTTTAATAGGTGACCCTCTTTCCACTTATTGGGAAGGGTCTCTTATTTCAATATCTTCTAGAATAGCTGGTCTATCATGTGTGTGGTGGTTAAAATGTCAGCGCTCATGCCTCTGTGGGGATTCCATTTGGTCTGTAGCTTTTCCATTTTTTAATAGTTTGAAGGCGTACAGTATCTCATGTTTTGTTGGTGGATTTTAGTTTACCTTTAGGGGTTCATTTGCTGGTTCTATGTCCATCTGGGATATTGGTGGATTTCTGATCATTCAAGTATTTCAAGTTTATGTCAAAACATACATTTGTTCAAAGGTGAGAACTAACAACAAAGTGTCTACAATAATTTAATCTTTTATTCTTTATAATCACATCTTGTTTATTAAATAAACATTATGAGTCATTGTGTATTTTGTGACACTGAAGATGCAGCACAGGGAATGAGCTGCAGCAGTCAGCAACTCATAGCTAGATGCTTGCATCAGGGTCAGAATACCAGAGCTGACCAGGACTCTTTCACCTCTAAGCCAGCTGAAACTAAATGTGTCAGGTCAAAAGGTGCAGATATCAAATCCACACTAAACTATGACACAATGTCACAATATCCTTTTCAGGACAAACACTAAAGTAGAAAACAAATTTTCTCTACATTATGTTGAACTACATTTATTATGTCTAAATTGTTATGTGCTAAAAATAATTCAGATACCAGAGAAGGAGACAATTCTGTTCCACCTTCACGACAAATGGATAGTAGCTTGACTACCTCTTCACAAATAGAAACAGTCATTCCAAACTACAGAGAAATTCTGAAAAGAATGTTTGCCTTCTCTTACATTTGGGCTTTTGGAGGTCATTTGCATGACAGGTTAGGATTAGTTATTGGTTACACTGTTCTATAATTTTGTTTCGTAATCTCACATTTGTAAACCCACTTGAAAAAACCCAGTTCAAATGTATCTGTTACAGCAGATAATTTAAAAAAATTCAAATTCATTGCTTTTTCATAGAAACCAAGAATCATAAAATGTGAAAGATTAGCGCAGATTGCCATGTTACTACAATGTTTTCAACAGTAAAGAAAACCAATTTAGTTAAATTTGCAGCCCGGTTTTGTAGCCGGTGAAGGCAAAACCAGTTGCTTATTCACTAAATAATAATTAATAGCAAGATCTTCAAAAATATAATCATTTTGTGCATTCAAAACATAAATACATTGACATAATTTTGATAAGATGTCTTTACTGGAGTAAGTATAATGTATCATCTGCAGATTTAAAGAAAAGTTCAGCAAATTTGCTCACACGGCCTTGTATAGAGCCAGTCATTCAGTTTGCCTACCACAATCAGGCCTGGTGTTTGACTACTACCTTGATGAGAACACTGCTAGTTTTATCAAGTGGAGCAATCGCCAACAGCAGGGATACATGAAGAATATTGCTGGCTTTCTTGTGACACCAGAAGTGAGCTCATCCTCAGCAATATTAATATTAACTCTTTTAGGATGAGAGGCCACTGTCAATGGCTGTTTTTTCTTGTTGTTCCAGACAGGAGGCGGCTGTCAGGGTTTGGTTACATTAAGATAATACTAAGCAAATACTTTAACTTAACTTAATGTTTTTATACTTGTTTAGAAGACTGCAGAGTCTGTAAACACCCAGTTTCATTTACATTTCCTTTCTCTGGCTTGGCTTTGTTTGTTCTCAATCTCCCGCTACCAAACCCTGAAAGGGCTTAAGTAGCAGAATGTAGTCCAGAGAACGGAATGCGTTGTGTCATAGTTTACAGCTTGACTGCGATATTTGTACCTTTCGGTCCAATACATCCGACTTCAGCAAGCATTTTTTGAGTACCAGGTTAGCATTCCCTCTTCGATCCCTTCTCCTTAGCCAGTCTGCCCTGCTGCAGCCTGTTATCCAGGATTACCGCGTAGAGGTGTAGAAGGGTCCTGGCAGCTCTGGTTCGCTGGCCCTGATGCTAGTAGTCAGCTATGGGTCGCTGACCACTGCAGCTCATGGCTGCTCAGCATCTTTGTCTCTTCCTTTCTCTAAAAGCTATGTGTATCCAATCTGTTCTTAAATGCATTAATTGTTCTTGCCTCCACTACTTCCTGTGGCAATGCATTCCAAGCATTCACCACTCTCTGACTAAAAAAAGATTTCCTAATATCTAATATCCTAATACCTTTCTTTAGTTAATTTGTAGCTATGTCCTCTTGTTCTTGTAGGTAGTTGTATTTTGAAAAACTTTGTTATAGTCTAATTTATCCATTTCTTTGATTATCTTATAAACCTGAATGCTTCTATTTTCCTGACACTGTAGGTCTGTTTTTCTTTCCTCATAACTGTAATTCTGGAATCCCACTATCAGCTTTGTCTCACTTTTATGTTTCCTTCCAGCATGTTTATATCTCCTTAATTATAAGGACTCCTCACCTGTTAACAGTACTCCAATCTAGGTCTAACTAATGCTTTATACAGTTTGGCTATCACCTCCTTGCTCCTATCTTAAATATTTCTTTTCATCATACCTACCTAACATTGCATTTACCTTTTTCACTTCTACCTGGACTTGCTCACTCACTTTACCTGTATGATCTATTATAACCCCTAGGTCTCTTTCCTTATCTATCATTCTAATATTGTTCTCATCCATACTGTAATTATGTTCCATATTTGAGAAACTCATGTTGATGACTGTACATTTACATTAAACTCCATTTGCCAGCTCGCAGATCATTCTCGAATTTTATCTAAATCCGACCTCAATATATCCACTTCTACTTTAGATGAGACACTAGTGCATAGTTTTGTGTCATCAGCGAATTTCTCAATCATGGATCCGATATCAATGTCCAAATCGTTTATATATATTAAGAACAAAAAGGGTCCCAAAATTGAACCTTGTGGCACTCCACTCTTTACTTCACACCACTCAGAGTACTCCTTATTCATGCCCACTCTCTGCCTTCTTCCAGTTAACCAATTTTCAGAAATTCAACTTTAAGAAATTCAAAAGCAAAAATGTAAAACCATTTATAAAACAAATGTTATTTCCTAATGGGGGGGGGGGGGGGGGGGGGGCTAGCTAATGATAAAGTGCATTAAGAGTTAACATCACTGTAGAAGAAAAATTCATGAAAACAAATAAATTACTTACAAAAATGAAAACAGTAAAGCCAAATATTGCAGTTGATTTATTCAATAATAAATTGTAATGCTCTAATGTTCAGTTTGACAGATATGCATATCTGCTAGAACTACTAATGGCTTCTCATCAGCCTGTTCTCTTGACTGGGGCTCCAGGTGCAGGCAAAACTTCTCTAGTGCAGGTGAGAACTATTGTTTTCATAGAGAAATGTTTGGAAACTACTTCTTGTTTGAAATTCTTCAAATGTTAGCAATTTAAATCCTTTTTTAACAAATATTTGATTGAAATTAATTTGCATAACTAGCATATGTATTTTTTCATATATAAAAGTCATGTGAGACTAATCAGTAATGTATAATGCTTTGTTTGCATGCCCAAAAGTGCGTTCCTATACACGCTGCTGTACCATGAGCTCAGAGCGGGCAGATACTCATCAGGGGGACATAAAAAATGGTACAGAGATTCCTTCAAAATGTCTCTGAAAAGCTTCAACATTGATGTCACAATTCCATCTGGTGTGCAACAAGCATCACACAAGGTGTTAAGAGAAAGCGAGCTGCCCAAAAGAACAGAGGACACAACAATTCCATAGCTGTGCCACGATTGGGCTTTACATTCATATGAGATCACATCTTGCAGTATAAATCTGATGTTGTCACCATCTTTGCTTGCAACTTTTAATGTATAATGGGGAAAAATAGCATCAACCAGCTATGAATGATTCATAATATAAAGATTTAAAATTGAAAATATGCCTGCTTTGTTTTGCTTGAGTTGTTTTCTGGTTTTGTTTTCCAATAATGTGTTATATTTATTTTTGTGTTGTAAATGCAAATTTCTTAGTGAATTATTGTATCCATTGATATGGTGGTGGCATGTTCAATTTACCCTGTTCTGATACACATAACATGCTTCTTACTTATTCACTATATCATTAAAACTTGCATTAATTTATTATGTTTTTGTGTTATATTTATTTTCTTTTTATGCTTTCTTTTTGCTTTTAGCGCATGGTCTTATCCAAGATGTCATCTACTACAGTGACCATGTCCATAGGCATGACATCATCTATCCTGCAAGATCTCTTGATGAGTCATGTGCTGGACACTCAGAGCAAGAGCAATGCACCTGTGGTGACATCTATGGCTAGTAACAATAATACAAGACACAGACACGTCTTCTTTATTGATGATCTTAGTTTAGCTCCAGCTGTAGGAGGTAATAAACCTTTAAAAACAACAATATTTTACATGTATTGTTCTATATTGCTTAATAAGTTAGATTACTTGACCCACTTTTATCATGAACTAGAGAAAACATTCCATATCAACATTAGATGTTATGTAGTTTGTTGTAACATAAATATGCTTTTTGTAAATGTATCTTTCAAATACACATGTGTTCCGTAATATATTTATATTTTGATAAATTCTATACATAGGCTATCAGCCAAATTTGGAGCTGATCCGTAGTATTCTCACTGTGGGAGGAATCTATGACAAACAAAGGAAGGTTTTTCAAAAAATGGAAATGGTCACATTCATTGCAGCAACTACTTTGCCATCAGTACCAGGTATGCTTCATTTACAATGATTGTTGCAATGTTTTAGGGGTTGCTTTTAAAAACAAATTGCCGTAGCAACCAACTTACAAGCTGACAAATACTGCATGGGGAGCATCCCCAATGGTGCTCCACACATCAGTCCTTGCACTATGTCTTTCAGTGGCAGAGTATGCGACACCAGTACGGAATGCACCTACACACACTAAACAGGTTGATGTGGCAGTTAAAGAGGCATGCCGAATTGTAACAGGATGCCCTAAACCAACACCAATGGAAAAGGTGTATGAAATGGCTGGTATTGCACCTCCGGATATTAGAAGACATGTTACATCTGAAGTTGAGAGACAAAAGCAGTCCTGTAACCAGAGATATCCGCTTTTTTGGACATACACTAGAAAGAATATGACTGAAATTGAGGAAAAGTTTTCTGTGGAATATACATCCCTCAGAACAGAACCCCAAGAGTAAAATATTCAGTCTATAACTGTTTTCATAATGTTATATTCAAGTAAATGCTCTCTTGTGAATGCATGAGATTTATTAATGAAAGTTTCTACTTACCGTGAATTATCACATCATTTTATAGACACAATTTCTTGCTAATAATTATGACACTTCGGTCTTTTTTTCTAATTTAAGCACTGTATGCAACATTTTGTGAAGTTATTTCACATCACTTGTCTGTCACTCTGAAATCATTTGAAAGTGAGGTTTTGCATAAATAAATCACTTTTGTAGTAGTCAACAGAAGAGCTGTGGTTGCAGTATATAAAGATCTACCATTGAGCTTAGCTTTGCAGTGTATAAAGATCTACCATTGAGCTTAGCTGAGATTAGTCATTTGAAGGAAAAAAATTTGCAGAGTGGTCTCCTGAGGTCTTTGTGTATGACAAGGACAATAGCACCACTGCCCCACAGAGAGCATGTCGTAAAAGGTGACTAACTGTGTGACATGGCATAACACCGGCCATAGTTAGGTGGTTTGTATAGAGCAATATAGATGGCGCCTAACAGGCTGCGGGTCTACTTTGCTCTAATGTTTGAGTCTATTACAATGGACTCGCACATCGGTTAACCACCCTCCCTAAGCGCTTGTCCCAGCACAGCGGAGTATTAAGCTGCTCGAGTCTAGCCTAGCTTAACAGGAAACCCTTCTCCCAGCTACATCCAGCTCATACTAGAGCTGGGACCTGCACAGGGGCATCTGCCCTGTAGAAGTACAGGTTGACTAAGAACTAAGAGGGAAAAAAAAATACCCAAATAATAATAATAAGCCTTTTGAACATTAGCAAGGACATATATGAACAGCAGTCTTTAACTCATTAGCTCCAGAATATTTTGGACCTCTGGACGCACTTTTAAAAGAATTTAAAACTCAAACAAAGCATCACTTAATTATGGCCTATTTACTTTCAGTAAAGGTTCACTAAAATACCACATGTTATATATCAAACTGTTCAGAATTGAGTGCAGTATGCAATGGTATACAGACATTTAAGATGTGTAGATGAACATTTATGTTACAAGGATTAAAGCTGCATATGATTTTGTAATAATTATTAGTGCATTTTATTTATCCATTTTTTCATGATGTTCTTAATATTCTGCTGAAAATCCACATTATTATTTTTCTTTACTGTACATGTTTTGCATTTAATATCAGTTATTTGCAATTTGGAAAAAAAAAAGTAAGATGGCTGCGCCTAAGTGGCTGCGTTCTTGACTCTCTCCGGTGTTGGGTCGAGTTTCCTATGTTTGGTGGTTCCTGTTCGGATTATATTATCACAACTCCTTCACCAGGTGGTATTAAGGACTTTCTGGGGAATTGATGTGCTTTCGATCAGTTATCCTGTTTGTTATGCTGCATTTCATGCTTGGCTCAAGCCATGGGAAACCAGTCTATGACGGAGTTCAACGTTCCGCTTAACTGCACACCAGAATTCAGTCCAGATTATCCCTACTCAAGGACATTTCTGCTCGAACTGAAGCTGACTTCCTCCAACCTGCCCCTCCCTTCACCGGAGGTTGCACGATACCTCTCCCAACCTCGTATTCTCAGCACAGCTATGGTCACACTGACCAACAGGTGGACACAGTCAGAAGCCTCAGCGGCCGGACACGTGGAAACAGGTAGTTTTACACAAACATTGGTCTAACACTTTCCTCGCGGCCCTCATCTCAAGGCTGCAGAAACACATTTCCACCTGGGGAGCCTGTAGGGATTTCGGTCGACACACTACGCATTATCATAGCCTCAGCATTTGAACATGGTAGTGGTCAATCAATGCAACGGGCCTTTGACACCTACTTGAACATTATTATTATTATTATTGCAACACAGAAGAACCCTATTTCCTACTTTCAACTGACAGATTTTTTACCAGGGATAAGTCTGGGACATTGCCTAAGCTTGAAAGTGTGTTCTATTTCCTTTATTTACATACAAGTTTGCAAAGTAATTTGATCTCTAAAATACTGTGGTTCCTTTATTAAAACGATATAATAAAACAGCAGGTCAGGTCAGGTCATCCCGTAACCGGTGAGGTCGTTGGGGCACACATGAAGACATCCTCACAACTCCACTCCATCCCTCTCTGTCAGATGCCGCTGCCTGTGACTCTTCTGGTCTGAGACTGGTCCATTCTTTTATGTTGTCCTCCCATCTCTTTTTGGGCCGGCCTCTTCGTCTGCCATGCACATTCACGTGGAGGATTGTGTTTGCAAGACCATTTGATCTCGATATGTGACCGTACCAAGTGAGTTTCCTTCTTTTGACAGTTGCCAAGAGATCTTCGAATGGCCCTATTGCCGTTGTAATTCTATTTCGGATTTCCTCGTTTGTAACTCGATCTTTGTACGTGATGTTTAAAAGTTTTAGGAAACATCTCATCTCCAAGGCCTGTATCCTTCGTTGATGGTCAGCTGTAACTGTCCATGTCTCACACGCATAGAGAAATATTGACAGGACCAGCGTACGCATTAATCTGATTTTCGTGCTTAGTGCTAACCGTTTATCTTGCCAGATTTTGTTAAGCCGTGCAAGCACCGCTATTGTCTGTGCTATTCTGGCCAATACTTCACATTTTGATCCTTTATCACTGACAATCGACCCAAGATATTTAAAACGGTCAACTACTTCGAGTTCTTGACCGTTAGCTTTTATTTTGCTGTTGAAGCCCGTAGCGTTGTTTGTCATTAGTTTTGTCTTTCCAGCGTTTATCTCCATACCATAGTCAAGAGCTGTTTCATCGAGCCTTCTGACCCATTCCTGGAGTTCTGCTTCTGAACCCGCCAACCCGTCGATATCATCTGCAAAACGAAGGTTGGTAATCGTTTGGCCCCCTATCTTGACAGTACCAACGTGACCTCCAAGTGCCTCACTCATAATTCCTTCAAGGAATATATTAAAAAGAGTTGGAGAGAGTATACACCCCTGTCTCACACCAACTGATATGCGAAACCAGTCTCCTCGTCTCCTATTCACCAGAACTGCACTAGACGCCTTGTTATACAGGTGTTCAAGGACCGTTATAATATTTCCGTTGATATTATATATCCTCATGGTTGCCCAAAGCGCTTTATGCCATACCCTATCAAACGCCTTCTTAAAATCCACAAACACATGAAACAGTGTTTGCTGCTGTTCTAGATATTTCTCGCTTAGCAGCCTTAAATTAAATATTAAATATCTGTTCTGTAGTGCTTCTTCCCTGTCTGAACCTTGCTTGCTCCTCGGCAATAATGTTCTCTGCTTGGGGTTTCAATCTGGTCGAGGATTAATCTAAGCATGACCTTGCTAGGGTGGCTAATGAGGCTTATTGTTCTGTAATTTTGGCACAGCTTTAGGTTTCCAGACTTATGTAGCGGTATAACTATTGATTTCGTCCATAAGTCCGGCCAGTTTCCTGTCGCCCATACTTTGTTACAGATGTGTGTCAGGCCTTCCACCACTACCTCTCCACCTGCTTGTAAGAGCTCTGCTGGTATATTGTCCACGCTGGCCGCCTTCCCTCTTCTCAATGTCTTTACCGCTGCAATTACCTCTTCTTTCGTTATCAGTTGGTTATCCTCTATATTTGTACGAGTTGGGGGGAATGTTTTCTCAGGTTTGTTTCGCCCTTCATAGTTGTATAGCTCGGAACAGTACTCTGTCCATCTTGCCAGTACATCATTTCCCTCAATGAGACACTTGTCATTTTTATCATGAATCATAAGGTTCCTGCTTTGTCTTGGTGCTACCAGTTCTTTGACCACCTTGTATGCTCCTTTAGCATCATTTCTATTTAGTCTCTCTTCGATGTTTGCGCATTGCTCACATATCCACGCTTCTTTCGCCTCTCTTATCTTTTGTTGTATGGCTTTCTTGACCTCTTTATAACTGCCGACCTCCTCCGGTGGGTGATAGTGTTTTTTCAGTGACCTTCTTTTATCACACAGGTCTAGAATGTCTTTGGTCACTAATGGCTTCTTTTTTGTTTGGTGGCATCCCAGGATCTCTGTTGCAGTATCTATGAGAGCTGCGTTAAGAGACTCTGTAACTGTATCTGTATCCAGTTCCTCTCTGAGAGCCAACAGTGGCGCAAATCTCCCTCCTACCCTTGCTTGGAACACTTTGGTGATTTTTGGTACAGGAGAGTAAACAGCAGGAGAGTGGACTAATGTCCAGTCAGACAAAACATACTGATCAGCCTATGTTAGTCAGTGTCAGGTGAAACATACTGATCAAGACCCCACCTCACTTCCAAGCAGTTCTCGCTGGTAACAGGCTGTTTCATTGCATTGAATTGGCACTATGATCCCCTTAAGGATGAGCTTGCTGAGGAACCACATTGCACTACAGCCAGGAGGACCCTGGTGAACCTTTTCAAGTATGCCTTGAGATGTGAGGAGGGCTTCTGAAACCAACCACCACAGAAATTTGCCAGGAATGCCTAACTCAAGTACGATTGACATTTGCAACAACAAATGGTCACTCAAAATTAAATTTGAAATCCATCAACAGTTATTTATTTTGTACACAGTCACCAAAATAGCATATACCTTCTGTCATTGCAAGAGACAAAAATATAAACATATGAATCTTTCTTTACTCAGTGGTCTCGAGGTAAGGTGTCCGCCTTGGGTACCGGAGGTCACGGGTTTGAATAACAGTGGCGACTGAGATTTTTTTCACGTGGATCTTCTGCTAAAAATTTACCTGATCTCTGAGTAATGAGATCGGACTCCTGTGTTCAGTGTCGAGCATGTTAAAAATTCCTTGGGAATTGGAAATTGAAAAAAGTAGGCTTAACAGTTGCTGCCGGACAAAATTCAAAAATCTATCCAAGTTATTTGTACCTTTCCCCAGGTGGTATATTAAGAATAGCTGTAGATGACATCTAACTGGCTGCGGGTCTACTTAGTCTTTGAGTCTATTATGATGGACTCGCACATTGGTAAGAACCACCCTCCAAGAAACTGGTTGTATACAGACTAGAGTCTTCTAAACCAGTACAAATACGCTAAGTTTAGTTAACAAGCCAAATCAGTTAAGTGCTGCCCCTTAAGATTGAAGGTTGACTATCAATTAACATTTTATATATCTTGCTATAACCTAACACACTGCCTTACTACTTCCCACTGTTATTGTTTTTATCCACTTCATAATTTGCTTTGTATCATTTCTACATTACAATGTTCAGTAAAGTTTTACATCTCATGTCTCAAAACATTACAAGTGCCTGTTTTGGATGTGTGTTTTTTTATTCATTTGATTGTCCTATTTATTTAAGAATGTTTCCAATAAACTCACCATATTCTTTCATTTATCTTCTGAGAGTATCAGTTACAAAGTCCTCTTTTATTCTCTTAAATTGTTGAATAGATAATGATAAATGGCAATTTATGAGCTTTCAGCAAATTTTCTTTACGTTGTAAATTTTTTTAATGTTTTTATATTTTAATTTTAGGAAGTGGACTTGGAAATGCTAGTCATGTGATTTCATCTCGATTGTCAAGGCAGTTTATCAATTTGACAGTTTTTACCCCTTCTGATGATGCACTGCAGAACTTATATGCTCGACCATTGCAAACGTGGCTTGAAGAATTCCCATCTTATGCAGTGGAGCATCACTATCAGTTTGCCAAGGTATATAGTATTTATTACAGTTTTAAATGAGAATGGAATAATGAGTCGTTTTAACATTTGAAACATTTACAATGTAATTGTACATGAATAAAAGATCAGTTCTGCTTATGTGTTTCTCTTTTCACCTCACCATGTTTTAATGTTTGTGTCCTGTTTAACTAAAGTTAATAGAAATTATTATGGCATGTACAGTAGAAAGCTGTACTTAGCACCTGATGTTTGTAATAAGAAAATTTGTCACAATATTAATTAAGAGGGGCTCAGTGGTTTCGAGGTAAGGTGTCTGCCTTGAACGACAGAGGTCGCGGGTTTGATTAACAGTGGAGACAGGATTTTTTTTATGTGGATCTTCTAGTAAAAATTCCCCTGATCTCTGGCTAGTGAGATCAGACTCCTGTGTTCAGTGTCAAGCACGTTAAAAATTCCTTGCCAGTTAGAAATTTAAAAGAGTAGGTTTAACGACTGCTGCCCGGACAAAATTCAATTAAAAAATCTACCCAAATTTGTGTGCACCTTTCACCAAGCTTAGTAAGCTACAGGAAGTTTTAAAATACCTACTACAGATAGCGGATAGCCTTTGGTTACCTGGCAACAGATATTAACATGCCTGTTTGAATACTAGGATTCCAAGTATTCCAAGTTAAATTATATATGTGTGGGGAAGTTAACAGACATACATTTAATAATATAGTTGGAAAATTATATTGTCCATTTTCTTTATTCTTTTCAATTAGTTAACTATTTTCATTTGTGCTGTTATAAATACTGGTTAAATACCTTTCGTCTCAACACAGGATACATTGTGATTGTACTGATGTTAAAGTGTCAATTACATTGTTTTGTATTATCCACACTGATATTTAGCTGTACTGTCTTAACTTAACTTAACGTCTTTATATTGGTTTAGAAGACTCTGTAGAGTCTGTATACAACCAGTTTCATTTACATCACCTTGCTCTAAAAGCTATGCGCATCCAATTTATTCTTAAATGCATTAACTGTCCCTGCCTTCACTACCTCCCGTGGCAATGCATTCCAAGCATTCACCACTCTTTGACTAAAAATATATTTCCTAATATTCTTGCAAAGTGTCAAACTGAAAAATAAAATTGACAATTTTGAACATCTAAAAAATAAGATATACAGAAAGATTTATAAATAGATTAGAATTATAAAGAAATAGTCAGATATTGTGTGATGTCTCTTAAAGCTGATATTTACTTATTGGGTTTGATGTTATGCTAATGCAATTTGTATGTTGATTAGTTTAGTGTTTGTATCTTTGCATAATTGATGGGTATTGTCAGTTTCTACAAGATATCTCATGTTACAAAGCTGTGTGAAATGACTGAATAATTTCCTGTAAATATCCACAGGCAATGTCACAGGCATTACTTGAATTGTACCAGTTAGTGAAAGGGCGACTTCGTCCATGTCCAACATTTGCGCACTACATTTTCTCTCTGCATGATTTATCTCGAGTAATACAGGGTATAACGCTTATGTCACCACGCACAAGCATCAAGAAAGTTACAGCAAAAGAAAAAGAAGGTCTCATTTTTTGTGTACATGTTGTTATATGAATATTAGACTTTTGACAAAATTACATTTTCAATTTCACTCTTGAATATAGAAATGCAAACACTTTTTATACAAAGTTGTTTATACAATTTTATTTATACAATTTAATAAAAGCAATTCTGTCTTATATAACAAGTTTACATAATTTTAAAGTTAAAAACATTACAGATCTTTTGAGCTGTACACAAAATTGCTTCAAAATGAAAGTGTGTTGAGCAGTAAATGAAGATTTAATTTTTGTTTTATCATAGTATATTCAGCTCTCAATAAAAATACCATTTATAAACATTTGATTTTTTTCTTCTTCTTCATATTCGCCAATTTGATTGATCTGTAAATCAAGAATGTCTAAGTATAGTTGCCCATTTCAGTTTTGGCTGACTACAAGATGGTGTGACCTTAGAGTGGTAACTCGCTACTGAGTTTTGTTTTGTTTTTTTCCTTGGGGCATTGTCATTTTACTGCTCTGTGTTACAAGAGCTTCTTTTTACCCAGTTTGAGGTGGCTCTTTAAGGCTCTACTTGGATCGGTCTGCAGCTTTGTCTTTCCAGAATGTTGCAACCATGCCCAGTGCCTTTATGTCTCGATTACATACATCTTTGAACCTCAACTGTCATCAACTGATAGTTCTTCTGCCAACTGTCAATAGAGAATATATGTCTGAGTAGCAGAGTGCTAAGAACAATTGCTTGTCCTGATAGAAGTACTGAGTTAAATCACCAATCGCAACACACTCCAGTCTACCCAGCTGTAAATAGATATCTGACTTATAATTGGAAAATACAAGACAAATTGAAGATTTGTAACTGGTCACCCCACCTAAAAAAAAAACTGATACTTAGTAAAATGAAGTCTGGGATCAAGATGCTGAGCAGCGTATGAGCTGCAGTGGTCAGCGACCCATAGCTGACTGCTAGCATCAGGGCCAGCGAACCAAAGCTGCCAAGACCCTTCTACACCTCCACGCAGTGATCCTGGATAACAGGCTGCAGCAGGGCAGACTGGCTAAGGAGAAGGGATCGAAGAGGGAATGCTAACCCAGTACTCAAAAAATGCTTGCTGAAGTCATATGTGTTGGACCGAAAGGTGCAAATTTCGCAGTCAAGCTGTAAACTACAATACAACACATTCCGTTCTCTGGACTACATTCTGCTACTTAAGCCCTTTCAGGGTTTGGTAGCGGGAGATTTGAGAACAAACGAAGCCAAGCCAAATGAAGTCTCTTTACACTGTATCAGTGATAGCAGTGTTTGCTAAGGAACATTATTTACCTTTAATTCTAAACCAAGAAACTGCATGTTAACAATTATTTATGTACAAATGAAGAGACTTTATATAAACAGCTGCAGATGAAAATGAATGGACCTAGTTAATGGATTTTTATCAACCTATAAATTAACATTTCAAATGCTAGGTGGTTTTTTTAGTTATAATTTAGTTGCATATCTATAATCCCATCATTGATATTTAAATATATACTGGAACGGTAGAAATAGATGCACACACTATCACAAATTTATGCTTCGTTGATAACATTGAGACTTTGGCTGGTGGGGAAAGGAGGTTGGAGTTGCATTCATTGCCAGCTAGGTTTGTATCAGCCTCTCAGAAATATGGCATGGTGATCAACACCACCAAGACCAAATTAATTATGTGGGCAGGGTGGTGGTTGGTGGGTAGGGGGCTCAATGGCTAAACACTTGACACAGCTACCCAGTTCAAATATCCGATGCCAGTTATTGACAATGAGGGTACCACAGCAGAGTTACGAACAGGGACTGCTCAGGATATGACAAGTCTTCTTATCTCACTGAAGCCAATTTGGAGAAATGCCAATATATCTCTGGCCACAAAAATCCATTTATTGCAGACATTGATCCTTTCTGTGTGTCTGTATGCATTGGCGCAAATATACGGGTCATGGGGATGAGGTGTTTTAAGAGGATCCTTGAAATATATCAGGGTCATGTCATGCATGTCAGTGTCCACAATATTGTCTGAAAGTCTACTAGACCATATGAATGACCTATTTGCAATTGTTAAATCATGAAAGCTATGCTGGTAAGGCCATGTGATATGTTCTCATGGTTTACCCAATATGATACTCTGAGCCATAGTTTCTAGCAAGAGAAAGAGTGGTTGACCTAAGATGCACTGGACAGACATAACATTGATTGAAGCAGAAAAGTACGCAATTCATATAGTATGATGGGGACAGAAGGTCTGTGATGTACTGAGATGTGATGCCACTATGACCACTTAGGTTACAGGACATATGAGATGAGATATTTAAATATGATTCTAGTTAAATGTGTTCCATTTGTGTGGTCTCGAGGTAAGGTGTTCGCCTCAGGTACCGGAGGTTGCGTGTTCGAAATCACAGTGGAGATCGAGATTTTTTTCATATGTGTCTTCTGGTAAACATTCCCTTGATCTCGGGGTTGTGTGATCGGACTCCCGTTTTTAGTGTCAAGCACGTTAAAAAACACTGGCAATTGCAAATCAAAAAGAGTAGGCTTAACAGACACTGCTGGACAAAATTCAAAATGTGCTAGCTAAAATTCTACCCACAGTTATTTGTACTTTCCCCCAGGTGGTAAAATTAAGAGCAGCTATAAGTGGCGCCTAACTAGCTGCGGGTGTACTTAGCTTTAATGTTTGAGTCTATTAAGATGGACTTGAACATCAGTTAAACCACCCTCCAATAAACTGGTTGTATACAGTTAAGTTATATATATCTCATATCTTGCAACATAATATATATGTAAAATATATCTTCTACAAATATTTGATCTTTTAAAGTGGAACATGGTAGCTCAGCCCCTATGATGAATGTTATTGCACTTCTGTGGTGTCATGAGGTTACCAGATGCTTTGGAGACAGGATTATCAGTACTGATGGTAATTTTTTAGTTTTTCTCATTACTATATTGGGGAAATGTAAATACTTTTTATTAAATTAAAATAATGTGAACACTCATATTTAAGAATGAAAGCACCTTTATCCAGAGAACTGGACTTGACGTGTAATATATTTTTTATTTAACGTGGCGAACAAAATGAAGAACAAGAAATTGTTTATTAGGTTTATATAAGCTGATGAAAATGTTAATTTGGATAATATGACCTTGTAATTATCCAGATCAAACCTGGTTTAGAAGTATTGTTCAGGAACTAGTCATCAAGCACTTCTGTTCATCTCGAGAGGACACCAAACAAGAGATTCCAGTCACATTTGAGGACCAATCTGTGAAATATGTAAGTCCAATTTGTACAGAAAGTTACATGTAAGTATTGGCAAACTCCAAAGTCATGTTTTATTAATACAGAAAATAGTGTGGATAGCTGAGACAATACATACAAGAACAATTCAAGCGAGGACAGTACGGTGATCAGTCTGATGAATATAAAAAAACCAGTTGAGCTGGAGAGAGAAAAGTGCTGAAGCCAAGAAACACCTGGCAAATATCAGTTGAATAGAAGTCCAGAGCAACTGGAGTCTCATAGGAGGAGCTCAAGAAGGTAGCCCAACAGAGAAATTAGTGGAGTGTATTTATTTCAGGCTTCTATTCTAAGGAAAGCAAGAGGGAGAATTAAGTCAAGTCAATTTCATATTTGGGTACTTATGTTATAGAAAGCACTCTTGTTTTTTTTGTATGAAGATTATGCTGTTTGTTCATTTTTTATTTATTTTGTACTTTCAGCAGCGATAATCTACCTGTTAATTAAGAAAATGTTTTTGTATCCATGCTACTAGCAAGGAAGTGAGCTGTTTAAATTTATATACATTTTTAAAGAATTACATAAGCAAAACAAATGTATGACAATTTTGCATTGTAGCAGAAAATAAATATGTTGGGAATATAATAGTCTGTCATTGTTGCTGAGAAGATTTGAGAATTTCAATTAACATTTTGTCACTACCTTTGCAGAATTCTGCAGAAAGTCAACATAGTTCATTTGTTTCTCTATCACCAAATGAGAACGTCGAGCTTAAAGTCACAGGGAAAATCAAAGTAGAGGACAATGGGAGTTGGCTGGAACCACAATCTTATTCACAGGGAGAGTTATGTAGAACTTCTTCAAGATCCTCTCTTGCATCTGTCTTGACAGGACATGAAGAACAACACTCATCAGATGTTTCAATTGAACACAGGTATCATATGTTGCAAAACACTACACTAGAAGCAGTGTCTTGTTATTAGGTTTTTTTAAACGCATAAAAATATATTTGAAGTGGTGCAAAAAATTACTTAATTTTAATAAATGTTGTAACACCTCTATACTGGTTTAGAAGACTCTGCAGAGTCTGTATACAACCAGTTTCTTTTACATTCACTTGATCTAAATATAACTTTGCATCCAATCTATTCTTGAATGCATTAATTGACCCTGCCTCCACTGTTTCCTGGGGCAATGACCAAGAGCATCTTAAAATACAACTCTTGAGAAAACGTAGTTTTTGTTTGTGTTCTCGTCTCGGTGCGGTATCTGACCATACCCATTTTTATATTTTAATTGAGCTCAACCTTAATCAACTTTTACTAGTTTCTTTCATGTTTTTTTTCTCATTATACACATCCACAGAACCGCTGCAGCCTCGCCTTATTTTAATCTTGAGAAAACAATAGAAGCCAAAATGAAAATTATTAACCAGAGATTGAGAATTATACAAATTGTTGTCGCAGACTAGGTGAAGTGAAAGTGGAGTTACTAACCTGAAAGACATTGTCAGCCATTTACTAAGGACCTAATAAGAAGAAGATTTTCAAATAAGATTTATTAAAATCTTACTTTTAGTTTTGTTTTCTTCAAATGACTTCAAATAAATTGTTCTTTTATGATATATCTATCACCTTGAAAGTTTGTTTTTAATTCTATATGACAATATAGATTATTTGTTAGAACTTTATGTATTGCTACCTCTGTGAGATCTTTTATTTTTAAATGAAGCTTTTTGATATTGCAATCTAAATAATTGTCTGTTTTATGACAGACCTGTTATTACCTGTTAGGGTAAAATTAGTGTTTCTGTGTTGTGTGGATGTTGTAGCAGAAGTATAAGTGTTATTACAGTCCTTAAATAAATAAGGTAACATTTTGGCAATGCTTTAATGGCTAGGAAGCATTTTCAATAACAAAACAATCAACAACAACAAAAATTAAATGAACATATATTATTGATTAGGATTATTTGTTCTTGCATGTACACATGTTTCTGATGCATCATTATGAAAAATAGATACAAACATTTACAAATTGAGATGAGGATATGGGAAAAGATAATATGCAGAAGAAAAAAAATTGTTAAAGGAAGGAGGAAATGAAAGAGTACAAGTTAAATGAAATATGTAATGTACTCTCCATCCAGTAAGCTTGTTGATGCAGACTCAGTTACGACAGGAGCAGTAAAAAATATCTCTGGTGTTACATCCAAGTCTATCTCACCATCATATGAGACTCCAAGCCATACTGCAACATCTGGGACAGAAGAAGATTTAGGTCAGTATAAGCATTTTTAAAACAAAATTGATTTAGAGATCATTTTAAATGCAAACAATTTTACAAAAATGCTTTTCTTTCAAGCTTTTCACACAATACTTTTGTTTGTAGTGTTGTGTTAATCAGGAAACTGAGTAGTTAGAGTACAGGATGGTTCAATAAGTTCTTCTATTCATCTTTTTATCCTTTGTCTGTATGGTCGCTGACTTAGATGATCATATTGTTTCGTAACTGCTGTTTCTTTTACTGTTTATCATTCTGTTGTTTACTTTTTCTGTCGCAACATTAATTTATGTTGAATTTTTTTCTTTGCTGTTCTCTATGTTTTATGCCCCAGCAATTTTTGCCTGTTTGTTACAATTTATTCTAGTTGTCTTAATCTAACAATGGCCTCCTCAATGTCACATAAGTTGTGTGACAAAATAATTGTAGTATTTATAGTTAGTTATAAAGAGAGTATAGGCACACTGATAATCAGCACATTATGGTGATAACAGTGACAGCTGTTTCACGTTTCATATTTTGCATTCTTAAAATAACATTGTGTTGAATGCCAAAAGCAGGTGCTGTTTATGATGGAGAAAATACAAAGAAGAAAGACAGGACAGGATACACTTCTGGTGAATCAGAATCGACTAGATCAATTTCAGAGTCATCAAGTTGTTCATCCTCAAAAATCTCTTCCAGCTTGCAAGGTAAAATATTTAGTCAATTTTGTTCAGTAAGTTTAGCAATTCATAGTTGGATTCTATGATTCATGTCAGACATTTTAGTGGAAGTCATTGATTGTGTTTGGTTGTCTGAGCATAGATATTATTTGTGCTTCAGTAGTTTTAAGACATTGGGAAAATATGATCGTTATGTTGGTGTTTGATGTTGCCTAGTTTTGTCTGGCACAATTGATGTTTGTATCGAATTGTGCTAATTTATCTTTTAAATATGTAAGCATCTTCTTCTATACACATCTGTACCTTTAAAAAAATATGAATTATGTATCTTAAATCAGTACAGTGCTCTAGACTATTTTATACAGATTTATTTTGTTATGCTCTATATGTTACTTACTTTATGTTCAAATACAGGATCATGCTGTATCAACAGATTTTGGCACTTAACTATATTTTGGCAAACATATATTACGTGAAAATGTTTTTATAATCGTCATAAGTCATATGCGACCCGTTCCTTGACATGGTCATTAATATTGTGCGAATTTCAACCCTGTCTCCAGTTCTAGTTTTGTCACATAGTGACCCGTGGACGATTGGATCTATTTTTACCTATTCCTTCATTTAAAAATTCACTACTGCCACACTTCTCACACACTCTATTCTCGATTTCTTTTCACTACCTTTCGCCTGGTCTTAGCCATGATTGTGCTATACTCACTGCAATACACTTCCCAGCCATTAGGTTATACTTAATACAAAATATTTTTGATCTAGTAAACATCAAAATATCTAACTTGATTATATTGTCATTGGTATTTACCCCAAAACAAATCTCAACTAAATATTAGACCAACAAACAGTGACTATCAGTATATTTCTCACTATTCCATGCTATTTAACTGCTACCAAGAACACTAACTGGCTGTTTCAAGCAGACTACTAAAATTTATATATATATATACTACTGTATACTACAATTACAGCTAAGTTTTTTGTTTCACAAACTTATTCTGAAAACAAATACTTATCCGATTGTTTTTGGAGCTCGGTCTCAACCAAAGTACACTGCCGCCATCTTGAAATCTCTTTTTGAAATTTAGTGTTCTAAATAACAAGCACACCGCTTATTGAGCAAGTTGGTGAATTCCAATGTATAAATCCATTTCTAATATAGACATAAAGGGATGGTATGATATAAAAATACTTTGCGACTTTGATCGAAAGATAGAAACAGGATGAGGAAATGGTTCCATAATGTTGACTTCAATGTTTACACGGTCACTTGTTTTTGATAATGGTAGGTAAAATATTTGATTCAATGTAATTAAAAAACACAGCACAATGATAGAAATTGCACAGAACATCTTAATATGGTCCATTATTGGTGGCCTGCTATAGATATAGTATTATGAATCCACATCAGGTGATCGAAGCAGATAGAATAACACATACAACAGGACTGAAAGTGTCAGCAGCCTGAAAGACACTTAACTGGAAACCAACACCATGTCTCCCATATACATCATAACATTATGTACATTCAAATCAACTAATCATAAACTTTCAACAGGGAACACAGATTTTCAATAAATGCTTACCAAGTCCTCCTGTTCTAAACCAACCATTCCAGTTCTGACCACATCTTTCCTGTTTCCTTTATGTTTGTCTCGTGCTCTCCACTCCATGTGTATTTTGGTTTACCTCTACCTCTCTTGTCCTGGGAATTCCAGAGCCAGATATTACATTGTAATGCTGCCAGCTGGTTTCCTGGTGTCCCATTCAATGTTTACGCCATCTCCTCATCCCATGTTCCTGCCCTCTCTGACAGTTTCATACCAGCAATCTGATCATATCATTTCAATCTCTCTATTCTGCAAAGGAAAAAAATTGTGCACGTTTTATTATATAAATTGTTAAAGAGTAAATTACACTGTGCACTTTGTTATTTTTATGAGTATTATACCCTTATGAAGGTTTAACAATAAAACTTGTAATACTTGTAATTGTTGATCTACAACACATACCTTAGCAACTTCTTTATGATGCTTAAGAAACATTTCCAAAAGTTATGTATCTTCAGTTCAAACAAATGTAGTAACATTACATATTCAAGAATTTTAAATATACCAACCTTGTCAGATAATTAAAATTAGTTACAGAAGTATGAGAAACATTATTGATTTCACACGTAACAACATAAATGACACATTCAAAATATCTAACAAAACAGCAGAAAATCCATCATGTTAAAATATGGACCAAACAATGGTATGAGTTACTGATATAGTGGAAGACAGCTGTCAACACACGTAGGATTGCAGGCACTCTAAATTTAAGGTAAAGGTAAATGTGGGTCCCATGGCAACAATTGCCGTCGGGGATCAAGATAGCTCTTCATGGGCTAAGCCGCAGCCTATGTATGGTAGGATCGGTGGTTCACTTCCTTGCTGTTTATACCTTCCCCAACTCAAATGTCAGGTATTTAGACACAAAAATATGCTGAAAGTTTAAAAACAGCATATGAAAATGACAGCATCACTTTTGTTGTAAAAGAGAAATACATTTGACAAGTCCTGCAACTGAACTTGCCAGCACGATTAATTATCTTTATTCTATTTAAGAAAAGTGATAAAATAGAGATTTGATTACAATTAAATATTTGCAACAGTTTCTTCTATACCAGTTTTTATTAATCAGTGGTTTGCAAATACCACTATTGTGTATAAATTGGGCCTAAAGATGCTTTTAATATCACATCGATATCTGAAAGTATGATGGCTATATTGGCTTACAGCTTTTTATCTTTATTTTTCCTTGCTAATTATATATAGGGGGTATAACTCTAAACTTGGTATATGTAGCTGTAGCAACTGACTAAAATGATGAGAGAAATTTACTTAGATTACTTATTATTATATCATTTATTTATTTGGTTTATTCACTAAACTAAAGTAACTAGAATTAAGCTTAGAAGTGCATTTGATGTTTTCCATTTAAAAAATAATTTTACATTACATTCAGATGAATAGATATACTCTCTTTAGTCCAAATAGTATTCAAACAAATCATTTATTAAAGAAATGTAAAATACTTCTATTATGATATTATCTTTGAACAGGTGTCTTTAGAGTACCTTTGTATAATTGAAAAAATATTGATTAGTTTAAACATTATCTTTAATAGTGTCTCTTTAAAAAAATGCTAAGATTTATCACCATTTAAAAACATATGTGTTGTTGAATGAATTGTACCACATTCAAATATGGCAAATTTAAAAAATTAATATTTGTTTATAATATCAGAATCAATCATCATTCAATTGTTTTTCTGTTTAAATTTGGCAGTTATTGACAACAGTTACTGATAGATAGTCACTACAATATGACAAAGCCACTGCTTTAGATTACTAAGTGTCCTTTAAATTAGTTACTACAACCTAAAAACCATTGTGGCTTAACTACTGTAAGTCATTACTGTAAAGCAAAGCATAAATTACAAGTACTTAATTTACTATGGTTTTTCTATTGCATCCAAATCACAACTATCCAAAACTTACTACCACAACGGCTACTATTGTGATGTCACTATGGTATAACAATGTACTTACTTACTATTACTGCTATTACTGCTGTTGTTATTCTTGCTACTACTGCTACTGCTTCTATTACTATCACTGTTATTACTACAACTACTACTACTACTGGCACTACTGCTACCTCTGCCTACCATTACTACTGTCGCTACTACTACTACTACTTCTGCTGCTGCTACTGTTGCCGCTGCTGCTGCTACTACTATTTACAATACTACTACTATTATTTGTTAATTTGAATTTCTTTGGACCATAAAAGTATATCTGCCACAGCTGAGCTATTAGTATTTGCAATTTTATTTTCTGTTGTAATTTATGAAATCATTTATTTTCATGGGTTCAAATTGTTAACCCTAATCTAACTTCCAAATAACGGAACCATTGTGTGCTCACATGGTCCAGCCTCTCCACCATACTTGGCTTGTTTGAACTTGCTTCTGTTAATAAAGCTATTTTTCAAGTGTTTTCGAAATTCTGACTATCCATGTCTTCATTACTACAAGATAAGTGTCTTTGATTTTTCTGATTTTAATTAGGGCATCTTTGTTTCGGTGTGTTTTAATTAGGGCGCAATTCGTGATTCTGGTTATTTAAAATATAGTATAGTTTTTATTTCTCTCTGTATTCAATGCTAAAGTTCAGCTCATCTGAGTTAAGAATTATTCCTGCTCTGTCAAGAATTATGAGCTCTAAAACTAATGATGCAGTTAAACTGGTGGTTTGGAAACTTTTTATGCATCCATAGAAAATACATTAACTGATTTTTGAGTGCATTATTGCAGCAAATAAGAATATTTATTTAGTATAATTTTTTATGCTGTTCATTATTCATGCAATGCCATTTATTAATGACCATCAAATTATGCTAAGATACAAAATATTATTTTGGCAGTTCTGTTCTTTAAAAATATCACTCTTCTTTAAGACAAGATTCTTTTTTTTAACAACATTTTATAAATCTTCAGTTAAATGTTATCTATAAATTTTAAAGTTTGCATTGGGAAATAGAACATAATTACATAATTCCAATTTATACTATTGTCTGGTGGAAACCAACATTTGATACAAATGTTGTATGTTTTGGACATTTATTTTCTTCAAATACAGCTGCTTATTCATTAGTTTCTCACTGCTACAGCATTTTAAAATTGTATACCTCAATTTTGTAGATGTAGTTTTGCAATTTTTTTTCTTTGCTTTGTCTATTTATTTTGTTTATATGATCTTACCTGGCATAGAGTTCGTCAAAGCCTCACTCGATGGAATGGAATTATCAAATAGGGATTGTACATGTAGTGATTTAGACAATGAAGTAACCTTGGAGGAATTCATGGCAGCTGGGATCCAGACACAAGAGAATTCCAGATCTGGTATGTCTTCTGTGTAGAATGTGACTCTACACCTGTACAAGCCCAGCAATGTGGTCTGGTTTTATTTTTTTCTCTCTATTTTAGATGTCAAAAGTTTCAAATACGAGAAAATAAACTCTTATCTCACATGGCTTTCAAAATTGTTGACTAGGATCAATAAATATCTTTATACAGACCAATAAAAGCTTCAACTTGTATTGAATATTTAAAAAAAATCCTTATTGAATAACAAATATTATACAGTAATATATGTGCCTTTTATCTATGAACTGTTCAAGTCTTCACAATGATGGATACAAGATATAAGTGTGAAAACCAAAAACCAAAGAAGGATCACCCTATATCATTTAAATTATAGCTGACATATTAATTATTAGTATTTATATTAATGTTTCTGGCCTTCTTTTTTTTTTTTTTTTTTTTTTGCGTTCGCCTTATTTATCTATTCCCCAAGGCGGTGGTTTTTATTTTGCGCCTGTCGACCCAGTGCATCTGACTTCAGCATGCATTTTATGTAAGAGTGCTTCCTCCTGCATTTTCTAGGGGTTTGCTATCCTGGGGTAGCGGCCGGTGCTGTGATGGGAATCGAATCCAGCACCTTCCGATTGTGAGCAGAGCCACTTAACCACTAGCCCACGCCGTCCCCTCTCTGTTCAGTTTATTTACTCAATGTTGCAGTCAGTACATATTTAGTATATCATATGTATTTTATACATTAGTTAGTCATTTTGTTTTTTATATTTTGCCAGCTATGTTATTTCTTAAAATAGTATAGCTTTTCTAGCTTGAAAATAAATATTTATAGCCTGTTTGGTAATTTATGTTTTCGTTTATTACGTTTCCTTCTTTTAAAAGCATGAACTGTTTTCAGTTGCCTCCCATTATGTGAGAGCAGTATATTGTCTCTATCCTGAGCCTGAGCCTTAGCCTAAATATTGTAAACAAACACAAATATAGGCTCAAACTATTTGAAGTTTTTCAAACCAAATAACTGCAATTACCATTCTTCTCATATTACTACTCATTTTAGTTCTGCATTATTTGTCCTCAAATGTTCATCTTTCATATCTTCCATTACCTACTTATTTTTTCTTGCTTCTGATTTTCAACTTATAATCTATAGCTTTTCATTTTTTCATTTATATGTGTATATTTCATCGTGATCATATTGTCATATTTTTGTAATGGTCTTGTCTTTGGTCATCTTGGATTATTTAATTTATTCAGATGTATAATATTTTGGTATTGTATTGTTTTACACCTTCCAGAGTGCTGTGTTGACTAGACCATACATATATGTATATATGTATGTATGTGTGTGTATATGTGTATATATATATATATATATATATATATATATATATATATATATATATATATATATTTATATATATATATATATTTATATATATAGCACAAAAACCATAGCTACATAGAAGAAACACTGAAACTCATAGAAATAGGAGAAAATTAAAGTAAAAGAGACTAATCCCTCACCTTTGCTGTGGGTCCCAACCTCATCTTGGGAAATAGAAGTCTAGTTAGTGGTAAACAATCCACCAGTGACATCTTGGATGTTGTTGCAGTCTGACCAATGCATTGGAGGTCTTCCTAGCAGTCTATTTTTGCTTTGGATGTACCAGATTGCTGTCGCCATGCTCCAATGACCATTATTTTGTCATAACATGTGGTCTGCCTATCTTTATTTAATTAGTTGCCCATTGCAAGTGATGATGGTGACATCATCAGACGGTTCTGTCTTGATGATTTAACTTGTGCTGTATTTGGATTACAGTGAGGAAAAAACTGCGCTGGTCATCAAATTTGCATCTCTCGTCCTGAACTACATTGGACTAGTGTCAAGACATAAGTCAAGACAACTGGAGGTAACTCAGTATGCAGGCACTCTGGTCCCACCTCCCTTGTCTGCGTAAATTACTGCATCATTCACCTAGGACAATCGCCGTTTGTCAGAATTGTGAAGATTTTGCATGCATTAGTTGCGCAAAGTGATTCCAACCAAGCGTCTTTTAAGAGAGACCTGGGTCACTCTTAATTTGTCCTCCAGTGATTTTGTGAGTGTCCATGTCTCTGACTAGAAAGGAATATTTCAAACAAAAGTCATGCAAAACTATTTTGAACATTTTGACGTAGTCATCCTCCATGTGAAAAACTTGGAAGACGTAGAAGAATACTTATATCTTAAGCACCTCAACATGCAGAATAGTTTTAAACCAAAACTGACAAGACACTGCATTGGCTGGACTGTCTTCTCGTTCATTTCTACAGTCCTGAAAATTTGTCAGAATTAGACCCTTTGCGCATACTCAGAAGAATGGGTGACTGGCACAGCACATCAACCGTGTTCTGGTACCGTCGAGGTGGAAAAAGACAGTGGGGTAGACCTCCAATGCATTAATCAGACGCCCTTGTACTCCACTAAAACATCTGCGATCCATCAAAAGAAAGCTTATTACCCACTGGACCTCCATCGACCAGTACAGAGATTGTTAGAGATGAAGTTGGGACCTGCAGCGGTACAACAGCTGCCACTGAGGAACGAGTTATCAAGTAAAATAATATATACAGCATAACTATAACTGTTTGACATCTTTCATTCTACTTGATCATATTCCCAATCATTCTTTTAGCAAGTGGTGATGGCTCAGGTGATGTATCCAAATTAAAGCAGCAAGGATCATCACACAGTACGAAACTTGTAGTCACATTCAAGGCTGATGTAATGGCAGACAGACAAAATGAGAATTTCTATGGTCCTCTTCTGTCATTTTATAACGTGAGTAATCTTTAGAAGAAAATCAATTATAGCAATAAAACAAGGGGAACAAAAACAGACATATATTGTGTTATCATTTATAGATTGACATATGTCATCAAACTGTGGCAGTTGATCTTTTACAAAGAGTAAATTTTGTATAACTGTATACATTACTATTTTGCTTGAGAGAGTCAAACACATTCAAATTCACACAATATTAATGTTATTCAACTAAACTATACAAAATTTGCTCTTGTACAAAAACACATAAAAACTGTAATAATTGAGGTTATGTTCTTCATCGGTTATGTCAGGTAGCTTGCATTGGATGATCAAGATAAAAATGTATGCAAAGAACTATGATTAAAACCATAGCAATCATGAATTAATAGTGCTACCAGGGAACATATGCAGAGAGATTTCATAAAGAGAACAATCTGATATTGCTAGACAGGCACTGAACACAAACTCAGAAAGGAAGTGCAAAGAGAAAGATCTTTGTGCAGTGAAAACTGAACATTGAACTCGAGACATCACCCAAAAAATGGGAGAAAGGAAAAGAACAGAAGCAGGATCAAATTAGTTGGAAAGCAGGAGAGGTGAACCAATGATCCACTTTAAGTATGTTGTTGTTTATTGTTGTTGTTTAATGTCCACAATGAGTAAGTTTACTCTTTTGTACACCCTGAAAAGGATGTTAAGTGGCGGGTTATTGTAGCTTTTCTCACATCCCGATGAAGGTGGACTGCGGTTGTGCTATGTTTGGCTTCACCTGTGTGGCGCTCACTACTACGAGGATCACATAGATCCACATCTCATCAGCCACTGTCTTGAAAATAGCCTGTTTCCAGGGAACACTACATGGAAGAGAGATTGTGGTCTTGGTCAGTGTGTTGACCCTGATAAACTTAACGTCTTTATACTGGTTTAGAAGACTCTGCAGAGTCTGTATACAACCAGTTCCAATTACATCATCTTGCTCTAGAAGCTGTACGCATCCAATCTATTCTTAAATGAATTGACCGTTCCAGCCTCCACCACCTCACTTGGCAATGTATTCCAAGCATTCACAACTCTCTGGCTAAAGAAATACTTCCTAATATCTAATCTGGACCTCTCCTTAGTCAACTTGTAGCTGATGTAACGTCCTGGTCAGTATGTTGTGCCTGACTGGACTAGTATCTCAGTTCTCCTTCACTTTGAGTAGAGTTTAAGTAAAAATGCAAGCAACAAATTAAAATCTATGTGATAACGATTGGAATAATATGAATTGTTTAATTTCAAACATTAAGAACAGTCGTTCATGTGAACAAATTCAAAATTCATGTTATTACAAACAAATAAATTTACAGATTCAGACCAAATATACAAACTTGACAGACATCATCTTCAGCAAGTTTTATATGACCTGCCATGTCGAGACTCAGGAGCTGCAAGCTGAAAAAGGTTTGTTGCTAATGAAATACTAAGTTATGCAATTACACTTTGTAGAGTTTTATCCCAGTTCATTTGATCTTTAACAAGTTTTTGATTGCCATGTATAATTTCTTTCTTGTCTTTTTTTATGTTCTCAAAAAGAAGACAAGTTAACATAAACTTGAAATTAGTTATCATGCACAGATAGAATTAGTAGTATATATCAAGTTCTTTTATTGCAACATTTGAAAAGGTTACACAAGTCAAACAGAAGACATCTTATCTGAGGCACTCCGCACATGTCTAGGCAAGTACAACAAAGAAACTTCACAGAGACTAAACTTGGTTTTCTTCTCAGAGGCAGTGCACCATGCAGCAAGATTAAGCAGAGTACTTGTAAGTCATTTCACTAAGAAATCTGTTATTGCTACTTTTTATCTTCATCTATTGCCTTATCTGCTGAAATGTGCAATAATGTGTGTCCACAACATTCAGTCATTTGTATTTTGTATATTTTTTTTTAACTGCCTGTCCTTTTTATTTTTTAGTGATGTTTTTTTTTCATTTATTAACCTGTTATTATGTGTTGTAACTTTCCACCTTTTCAAACTTGCTGAATGCCTCTTGCACATATATATGAAAAGGTTTAACTAATTTCTCAATTCTAATTCAGTACACTCTCATTAATCATTTTAATTTAAGTGGTGCATTAGTTTTTTGGCAGTGGGAATGTTTAGATTTAAAAAAAGAAACTTGATCAAAATAGATGTT
Source organism: Ariolimax columbianus (assembly GCA_036924085.1). Lineage (NCBI taxonomy): Eukaryota > Metazoa > Mollusca > Gastropoda > Stylommatophora > Arionidae > Ariolimax > Ariolimax columbianus. The sequence goes on from JAVGWX010000001.1 coordinate 129,158,024, forward strand.
TTCAGTGCATGTGGTTTTAATAAATCTAAATTTATATAATTTACTGTCTCTGTTAAAATATTTACTGAATCTATCTGAATTTAACTTAACATCTTTATACTGGTTTAGAAGACTCTGCAGAGTCTGTATACAACCAGTTTCATCTACATATATATTTGTATATTCAAGCTAGATGGATATAAATGTATAATTTTTCAAAGTAATTAAAGAAATTCAACATATAACATCTGTAATATAGATTCAATATTATGTGACATACATACTTGTATAATAGATCTTGAGCAATATGAAAAGATTAGGTTAATCAAAAAGTTGTTTTTGGTTTTTTTTAAACAGGCACATCCCAAAGGTCATGCCCTTCTTTTGGGGATGGGCTATTGCACTGGAAGGGCAACTCTTGCAAGATTGGCTTCCTTTGTTGCCCAGTGTAAGGTCTTTCAGCTCAAGCCACAGTCTCTACCTATGCACAACTTAAGCATCACTCGCAGTTATATCAAGCTAAGCTGTTTCAATGCAGGTGTCAATGGAAAACCAACTGTGCTTTTGGTGCATGAAGATATGGGAGAGGAGTGCTTGCAAGATGTCTCCGCAGTTATGGCAGAAGGTGAGCTGGTAAGGGTGCAGTATGGCGTACGACTTGGTAATGAAAAAGAATAAGAAGAGAGCATCATTCAGCTCTCATGTATCATCTCTTCTTCTGCATTTATCCTGAAAAGGACCTTGTGACGTTATGTTGTAGTTTACAGTGAGGCTACAATATCTGTGCATTTCGACCCAACAGATTCGGTTTCAACTGGCTTTTTTTTGGGTACTGGGTTTGTTTCCCACTGCGATCCATATTTTCTTAGCCAGACTACACTAGTACAGTCTGTTTCCAGGGCCGCCGCTTGAAGATAGAATAGGGTCTTGGTGAACTCTGGCTAGCTGACTCTGATGCAAGTAGCCAGCTATGAGTCGCTGGCTGCTGTCAGCTCATTCACTGTGTTGCACCTTTGATTGCTAACATATTTGAGGGTAATGTAACAAAAATAAACACATAGTTTTCATCTTCGAACTTTAAAAAGCAACAAAGACAGTTTTGAAAAGGAAAATATTAAAAGATTTATTATTAACAAAAGTTAGTATCTGCTCATGTGTTAATGGGAGTTCAACAGAGGAGCAAGATTAGTAACACTGTACCTGCCAGACATGTCATAACTGGCGACTAAGGAAAGTTTTACATGAGGTCATCCATCCCACCCTGTAGAAAAGATAAGCCACAAGAAAAAATAAAAGGATACATCTACACCCCACAGTAGAAGAGAGTAGACTAAATCAGTCAAGTCAAGAAGTTAATATCCATCAATTAAAAATTGTTTCATTTAATAGTACAGTCTTTGCGTTCAGGATCTTTTGGTTATGCTATATCTGCAGGCCAGTCGCCATGATGAAATCTGTAGTCTTCACCAGGTCAGAGCAACTGCTCCACAGCTTTTGTCTCAGCTCCGCACCCTCTGACCAGGTCTGGTATCTCATTTCCCTATAGAGTATGCATTCCTGTAGAATGTGTTCAGGATTCTTGCCTCCTGTTCCACACAGACATACATCGGTGTGTGAGATCTTTAGTCTGTATAGTTGTTCTAATAGTCTGCAGTGTCCACTTCTCATGTGAAATAAGGTAGTTAATAGTACAGTATATATTGACATTTTGTTTTAAAAATCATTTGCAAAAGATGAAATATGTTTAAAAAAATATACATCACTAAAGTTGTTAGTTTACAATTTTGTTTAATGCTATGAAATTGTTATTGTTATTTCATCGTTAGAGTACATTGAACATAGACATTATTGTTTAACACTGAAACAGAGACAATAACAAGAAAATAAGTTTATTTTTTAGCAAAATATCAACAAATTTTAAAATATTATCATTTATTTACTTAGGCACAGTTCCAGGTATTTATACAGATGAAGAAGCTCAAGATATTGTCAGTCACATGATGCCAGGTGGGGTTCAAACAAAGAGAGTGGACAAGATACAGCAAGCTTTTGAGAGATATATAGGACGTATCCAACAGAATCTACATGTTCTAGTGTGCCTAAATTATAAAGGTAATGTTTATGTTCTTGAGCGTTCTACGGATTCACAAAAGGTAACATTTAAGTTCTTGAGGATTCTACTGATTCATAAAAGGTAACATTTAACACATTCCGGACCAATGATCGATATAACGGACTGTTATTTAAACCCTAGAGGACCATTAACCGATAATTCGGTTTTTGTTTTGTAGAGTCGTGATTCGGGTTTTGTGTTAACCAAACTACTTTAAAATTACAACCAGAACTAGAACAGCTTCCGTTCGTAACATTTGAGTGGACCCACACGTGTTTAGATACTGAATAAGTGATATATTTGTGTTTTGAAGTAGCTAAACTGTGTTGTTGATTCCTAAAAAATAATGGCAACGCCCACTGCTTCTACTAGACCAAAACGATATAGTGCAGAACAAGCTATAGCTGTGTTTCAAAGCTTATTAGTTAGTGATTCTGATACAAAATTAGACGATTCAGAGGATAGCGATTACAGTGATGGTACTACTACTAGTAGATCTAGTGCTAAGAAATCAAAATGGTCTGGCTTAGGGTTAGTTGGTGGTTGCTTCCAGTCAGGGACTATCAGTGCTCCTGAATCATCAAGCAGCAGCGATGAGATTGATTCAGAGGATATACCAGGTACGTCTAGAGTTGATGGTGATGGTGATAATGGCAATTCTGCAAGGAGAAAGGCAAATTCCATACCACAGAGGCCTGGTAATGGGTGGCGTGATGCCTTAGATGGAGAGGCCATTGGAGCATCGAACTTCAGGCAAATAAATTCTGGCAGCAGACTAAATCTGGATGAAAATTGCACACCTCTTCAATGCTTTCTCTCCTTGCTGAAAGAACCAATTGTTGACAACCTCATAAGAAATGTTAATGAGTATGCCCAGCAGAAACTTGACATGAATACACCAGCACGAAAACATTCAACGTTGAGCAAATGGACACCACTTGATAGGAATGTTTATTTACAGTTTCTAGCCGTCCTGATTGCTATGGGGTTGAATGCAAAGCACTCAATAAAAGATTATTGGTCCACCAAACCCCACAGAAGTAGTCCCTGGTTTAGGTCAATGTTCAGCAGAACTAAATTTGTATTGATTTATCAATCAATGCTTCATGCAGCTGTTCCAGATGCTCTAGGGAAATGCAAGATTGTAAATGCACTCGTTGCCAGTTTCCAAGAAGCCTTCTACCCATTTGAAAACATATTTATTGATGAGATGGTCATAGGTCACAAGGGGCGATTTAAGTACAAACAGTACAATCCTAGCAAGCCCAAAAAATACCACATCAAATCTTACGGACTCTGCGACTCCATCACCGGATATGTTTTCAATCTCTTGGTGTATTTTGGAGCTGATACAGCTTACAAACCTGAAACGGACCCAAATTCTTCCCATGCTGTTAAAGTTTTTGACAGACTACTGGAAGGCATCACAGGACATCACCATTTTTTTCTGACAGGTACTATTCTTCCCTGTCTCTTGTTCAGTTTTTGCGACAGAGAAACCACCACTACACTGGAACTCTGAATGTAAACAGATGAGGTTTTCCATCAGAAATAAAGAACAAGAAGATATCCCTGAATCAAGCAAAGTGGTTTATCAACGATGAGCAAAAGGTTATGTGTGTCAGCTGGAGAGATAAGAAATATAAGAAGCCTTGCCAGCTGGTGACAACACATGGAAGTGCCACATATGAACAAAGGATGGAGGGTAGTAGTCAAGTTATGAAACCATCACCCATTCACAGCTACAACCTTTCAATGAATGGATGTGACAGAGTGGACCAGATGATATCATATTATGGAAACCACACAAGAAAAACAGTCAAGTGGTGGAAGAAAGTGTTTATGTGGGTGATGGAAATTACTCAACTCAATGCCCACATTTTGTACACCCTGAGCGGCGAAACGACTTCGCAGGCAAATTATGGATCTACCTGAAGTTGACATCCCCCTAAAGTCTGTGCCAAAACAAACCCCTTGGAGAGAGGAGCACGGACTATCAGTATGCATTCAAACAAAAGTGAAAGGAATATTAGACAAGGATGAACAGAACAGTGTGCAACGTAGGATAGTGATCCTCAATTTCCTGGATGAAGAATACCCACAAGACCTCTGGATCAGAGTATACACAGATGGGTCAGCACAGAATGCAGTAAAGATTGGTGGAGCGGGAGTGTACATAGAATACCCAAACAACATTAGGGATACAGTCAAAGTACCAACTGGGAAATTCTGTCATACATATGATGCAGAAATACAGGCAATCAAGGTGGCAACTGAGAAACTGTTGAACACCAATGTCGGTCCACAACCTGTAGTATTTCTTACATATGCACAATCAGCACTCCAAGCACTTAAATTTGAGAAACTGCCAGATCTACAGGCTCTACTGTCTGAACTGAGCAACCAGCGCAAGATTGTCATGCAGTGGACACCTTCTCATTTTGGAATACCAGGAAACGAGAGAGCAGATCGACTGGCAAAGGAGGATGCTGCAGACGAGCAACCAGATGTGCCAGTTACACACCAACAGAAGATACGGATGATCAAATCAATCAGAAAGCCACCAACAGTAACACCAGATGATAACCATAACATGAACAGACAAGAGCAAACTGTTGTGTTGCGCCTTAGAACAGGACACAACCGACTCCGCAGCCACATGTACACAAAAATGAAGATTGGCAACTCAGCCATGTGTACATGCGGACAGGCGCCCCAGACAGCAGAGCACATACTGCAAAACTGCCTCGAATATGATATACAGAGAAAATCTCACTGGCCCATAGAAACAACACTGGAAGAGAAACTTTATGGACCTGTGTGTGAACTACAAAAGACAGTGAAGTTTATACAAGAGACAACATTGCATATATAGACAATATTTTAAAGCGAACGAAAGAAGAAGAAGAAGAAGTACACCCTGAGCCGCCCTCACACCGAGAAGCCTTTGCCCTTTGCGAACTTCAAAGATATCCTGATAGGGGAACTCTGTCAGAGTAGAGACACCTAGCAGCCTTCAGGTTGTTCTATTGTCCAAGTCAGGGAGAAAACCAATGAACATGGAGCTTGAGAGATGCCAGGGTGCAGCCCATCTCATTGACTATGATGGAAAAGACTCACCGTACGTACATTGTGCTGCTCGGAAAAAAAGAAAACGAAGCAGCTATTACTGCACAGGTTGTTCACACAAGCCGCATCTGTGTGCTAAAACATGCTTTAGAGAATATCACACAAGATAAGCACAGCTGTGCTGAACAGAACAAAAAACATGGAAATAATGGAAAAAATAATGGAAGTTGTGAATTTTTAAATATTTTTATTGATTTTGGTCATTGAGGAAAATTGTACATAATTTCAACATTTTTGGAGATAAATGCATAAAATAAACAGTGTTTTGAGGGACTTTGGATACTATTCTGCAAAATTACCAGACAAATAAAAATCAACAATTCAGGCCAATGAAAAATGATGGTGAGTTACAATATTTTGACTTATAAATTATCTACCATTCAAATTATTTTTTTATTACAACATAATTATTTTTTTCAAATAATGAAATATCAGCAATTTATTGATATTTTCATTTTCTGTACCCATTTTTCTTTACAATGATATATAATGAGTACTATATTTGTCTATGCTATGGTGTGTAATAATCAGTTGTAAAAGGGATGCAGTGAAATTTAGCTACAGCTGAAAATTTATTTGGTCCAAACCTAAAAAGAATCAAGTCCTGAAAGAGTTAAGTTCTTGAGGATTTTACTGATTCACAAAAGGTAACATTTAAGTTCTTGAGTATTCTACTGATTCACAAAAGGTAACATTTAAGTTCTTGAGGATTCTACTGATTCACAAAAGTAATGTTTGTGTTTTTACACATTCTACTAATCTACTGTGTATGGATGTATGTTTGCGTGCGTGCATGTGTGTGTGAGAGAGAAAGAGTGTGATGTGCCCAAGCGCATTTGAATTCTAATTCTAACACGTTCTACTGATTTACTAAAACATTTTAGCTGTTTTTCTAAATGGCTTAGGTTCAAGACAGTATTTTCTTATTTGTTATATGTTTGCAATATTCATAGCAATATTTTTGTACATCTATATTTGCCATTTTTAATAAGTTCTTTTTGGATTCACCCTCAACCAAATTTAGTAGCTACATGCACTAAAAGGCAAGATATTTTTCATGCATTTATGAAAATATCAGACATTTTATGGTAAATCAAGTTTTGTTTGGAATTTTTAACTATCTATTTCTTAAAAACTTTTATTACACCATTTGTTGCTATTGTTAGGGCCTGTCAAGAAGATTTAAATGGCTGAGAAGTAAAGGCCACTACCATGACAGTTCCATGCAGTGAGCGGTCTAGGTTTTTAATTTGCCCTCAAAAGAAACAGCCTATATCCTTATCAGGATTCAAACCCATGTCCTCCTCTTGACTCGACCACCCACAATGGACCTCTTTTCATTCAGGACAAATCAAGGATGCTCATTCAAAGATTATAAGCCTTTAATCTCTACTTTATGGCATTTATTAAACAAATACTTCTATCACTTTTTGTACCCAAATTATTTTTCAGATTTTAACAATAATTTTTTTGTTGTTGAATCAGGAAACAGCTTTTCTGCATATCCCCATGCTTTCCACTATAAGCTACAGAGGCATCCAAGTCTCATCAAAAACAGTTTCAGCATAGACCTTTACCAGCCATGGAGCTTTAGAGCCATCTCCCAGGTGGCACGGACTTGGCTAGAGGACACAAGTTCTGGGGTAGTTAGCTCGTTTTATTATAAACTGTATTCTAATATTTTATTGGTCATTATCATCAACATTTCAGAACTATCCATAAAAAGAACCTTCCTTTTATGTGCTTTTAAAAAAAAAATAAAGTATCCCATATTTCCAAAAATGAAAAACAACATGGTTGCATACCACAAATAATGAGCACATGAGCTGCAGTGGTCAGCAACCTATAGCTGACTGCTAGCATCTGGTCCAGCGAACTAGAGCTGCCAAGACCCTTCTACACCTCCATGTGGTGATCCTGGATAACAGACTGCAACAGAGCAGACTGGCTAAGGAGAAGGGATTGAAGAGGGAAGACTAACCTGGTACTCAAAAATGCCTGCTGAAATATAATATTTTGGACCGAAAGGTGCAAATATCGCAGTCAAGCTGTAAACTACAACACAGTGCAATCTGTTCGCTGGATAACATGGTGCTACTTGTAAAGTCCTTTTCAGGGCTTGGTAGTGGGTGATTGAGAACGAAGAAGAAGAATACCACATGTATACAAAGAAGTAGATACAAATATCTATTGTTTTATTCAATTAATTCTGGTTTTGTGACTGACTTTATTTTGATTTATGATTTAAGGTGATTGTTCCATGGAATTCTGTACAAAGAGCTGCACAGATTGAGATGGCATCAAAGGGAATGGCATACATTCACCTATCTGCTAAAGATGCTGTAGAAAGGCAGTTCTGTCACTTAAAGGAACCTTTTAGAATGTTCACACCTCTAACATTCCTGGAATTTGTTCATGTGTTCAAGATTGTTTCTGCTTTCCTTGCACAAACAGAGAAGGTATGCTAATTATGAATCTCAAATTAACTCTTTTAAGTTACTTGACTTAAAAGAAATAGTTTCTGAAAAACTTAATTCAACTGTAAAATTCCTTCAGTTGATCTTATTCTGTGTTGTCTACTTCACCTCTCTACAAAAAAAATGTAAATTGTTTAAATGTCATTTTACTAATCTTATCCAACTTTGTTCCTAGATCTTACTGTTCTTTTATTCAGTTATGATGGGTAATAAAAAAAAATTGAAAGTTATTGGCCAAGTCATACAAATGTCACAGAATAAATGAACTTTAAGTCCTGTTGTAGCATTTTCAATTGCAATGTTATAAACTAAATATTACAGGTAGTCATGATGATACTTTTAACTCATCCTTTTTTAATTTAGCTTCCTTTCATACCTGGCCATCCATTCTACATTTTGGCACCAATGTGTTATATTAGTATCTCTTATCACAATTTCAAAGATCCTCAAGAACATCAACTCAAAGTCTCCAATGTAATCATATATTAATCTAAGCCTAAAACTAGACTATATTTAGCTAAGTAATTTGAGTGTTAACTGCAGAGTTACTATCTCAATATGTCTGCAGTTATTTTTTTTTTCATGCTATTCCCTCCTCCTCCTCGTCCCCACCCCCCCCCCCCCCCCCTTTTATTTCCTTTCTTTTTGGCTCTCATAGCTAAAAAAAAAAACTTTCATTTTCTTGTAGGCTAAAGGTGCCAAGTTTGAAAAAGCACTAGAGAAGATTGATGAGGCGTTTGGAAGCATTGCAGAATACAAAAGAAAAGTGTCAGATCTGCTTCCACAATCAAATTCAGCTGGTGGTGTTATTAATGATTTAGTAACTCAAGTTGAAACTTTGAAAGAAAGTTATAGACAAGTAAGTGAATTATATCCAAGGTATCTTTTCAGGAAAGAATATTTTTATTTATTTTTCTATAGATTAATGTTAATGAATGATGATATGTCTATATTCTATAGTGTTGCCACTTTTAAATGTGGTATTTTATTTAGGTCAGCCATACTTATAACCTGGTGGAACTTATTATATATTATATATACGAAAAGTTCTCTCCATAAGCTTTGAAACGCTCCAACAATTCAGAATAAATTGTTTTCCTTTATTATCGGTGCTCAATTGTGAGACTTCAAGGAATCTATCTTGCGCAAATTTTAGAAAGTCCTAGAGTTTTTATAACTGCATTTGCACTACCAATGCTGATTGACAGCTGTGAAACCAGTTGTTGAGTAGTGATTTGCCTATCAGTAAGAATAATGCCCTCAGCGCATTTCAACATTTCAGCGTTGGTGGCTGTGACAGGACATCCACTGCATGGCCGATCAAGCAGCTCTGTATCTACACTTCCTGATTCTTTGAACCCAGCAACTAACTGTACACCTGTCAACTACAAAACTTTTGCACACATCACATAGACGCTTGTGAATGTTCACAACCATTTCCTTTCTCTGCAACAAGAAATGTTATCACAATTCGATGATTATAACGCAAGTTGCTAACATGCTTCATTTCAACGGTTTAGTGCAGTCATATTATTTGGCCGATTGCAGTGCAATTTTGTACATGCAATCGACACACGCCATGTTTGAAGTATGCTAAATTTCTGGCTTTTTTTTGGAAATAGCTGAGGAAAACGATGTGGTGCATTACTTTCTGAATACCCCTCATATATTGGGGCTGTATTTAGATATTGCAGTCATTCACATATGATGTCTTGCAGTGAGAGGTGTCCAACATTTTGTGACAATGACAAAGTGTGATGATGCTGGGGTGGAAGAAATGTGACATCACACTATCAATATTATTATCATCTTCTATTTGAAAGTATTGCCAGTCTACAATATTCTTCTTCAATCAATTGATGCCATGCTTCTAGCCCAGTGAGGTTCACGAAGGAGATTGTGTTTCAGGTCTTCACCAGTCCCTCACAGCTTTTCAAGCTAGGTCGCTTCCCTGGTCTAGATTGTCGCTCTTTTATCTGCATAAGGGGGGGCAGCCCTGAAGGATATGTTCTGGTGTTTGCTTGGGTGCTCCATAATCGCACGTGGTGGTGTCTGTAAGACCCATTCTATGGAAGTAGCCTTGAGTCTGCAATGTCCCATTCTAAGTCTGAAAATGTTTTTCCACCCATCTCTGCCAAGTTTGTCAATGCTGTAATTTTTTGGCCTGTTTTCTTTGAGCTGGTCTTTCCATTCCGTCCTCTTGGATCATTTGATGAGTGGATTTGCTTCTTTATTGCTCTGTGGATGGCGAGTCTGTGAGCATTCAGGAGTGAAATAGACAGGGGTGTTTGATAGAACAATAGAGAAGCAAAAAGGAGTCAAGTAGACAGGGGTGTTTAACAGAACAATAGAGAAGTAAAAAGGAGTGAAGTAGACAGGGGAGTTTTGACAGAACAATAGAGAAGTAAAAAGGAGTCAAGTAGACATGGAAGTTTGACAGAACAATAGAGACGTAAAAAGGAGTCAAGTAGACATGGGAGTTTGACAGAACAATAGGCGCATGAGCTGCAGTGGTCAGCGACCCATAGCTGACTGCTAGCATCAGGGCCAGCGAACCATAGCTGCCAAGACCCTTCTACACCTCCACGCAGTGATCCTGGATAACAGGCTGCAGCAGGGCAGACTGGCTAAGGAGAAGGGATCAAAGAGGGAATGCTAACCCGGTACTCAAAAAATGCTTGCTGAAGTCGGATGTGTTGGACCAAAAGGTGCAAATATCGCAGCCAAGCTGTAAACTACAACACAACGCATTCCGTTCTCTGGACTACATTCTGCTACTTACCCTTTCAGGGTTTGGTAGTGGGAGATTGAGAACGAACGAAGAAGAAGAAGAAGAAGACAGAACAATAGAGAAGTAAAAAGGAGTAAAGTAGACAGGGGTGTTTGACAGAACAAAGAGGTGCTTGTCAGGACGAAGTAAGAGTATATACAACCAGGCTGCTAGAGCCATCTGAATCCACTCTCTTTGCCATTTCCGGATGATGACTGAGTACCTATAGGTTTGCTTGGAGTGCAATGATGTAGATTCTTAACAGAATAGACCAGGACAGAACCTGATTTAATATTACATTTGCCTTTCATCAATCAAAATTAATTTTTTTTAATGGGATTGAGGTGTGAGAGGTTTGTGATGTTGAACAGGGTGTTTGTAGCAGAGTGTGGCAAGGGTTATAAAAATTGCTCAATGTTGAATGTGAATAACACCTTGTACAATAAATTCATTTTAAGTGACAGTTTTTATTACTTCAATTTCTTCTTCATTTGCAAGTTTTATTTCATTTGTTGTTAGAAAATGGATGAGTTCAAACACCTTGTATGTAGCTAAGTGGTTAGTGACACAGCTCACAGCCCTAACATGTATATTTTCGGATTCAGATGGGAAGTAAGCCCATTTTTAAAAACATATGCTGAATTTTAATGCCCAGGTCTTGAAGATGCAAAACACAGAACAATGCACTCCACTTAAGGAAACAAGGTGAACGAAAACAAACAAAAAACTCAAATAAACAACCTGACGTTTGTTTACCATGACTGAACATTTTTTTAAACTGCTGTATGACTTTATTCCCATTGATGGGGAAGTTAAGGGGTTTTAAAGGCTGAAGACTACAGACTGTTTTGCCAAGTTATGTGCTGGCTTTGTTTGTTTATTTCACCCCAACAAAAAAACATGTGCCTTACCGGGGATTCGATCCACATCCCTCACTGTCATTAGGCAGGCATTGAAAACATTCAGCCAATGCGCTCCTAAAAATTATACACAGAGCTTGAAAGTGAAATTCAACATCCAAATAAAGGGACAAATCAGGCCACATCAGTTTTTACACAGAGATCCTAATGATTACAAAGAAACAATTAAAACTTTAATCAATAACACTATTCTATCAGTGTCAAACCTGATCAAACAGTGAACACAAATTTAAAAAATCACAGTTTGAGAATGGAAAATTTGCGAACAGCAGCCAAAAAATATATGAAGACTCCCTCATTGTATGAACTGTTTTAGTGATGAAGTACATTAAGGAACAGAAGCAGCTAGTTTAGACACCTTTGAGGAGTGAAAATTGGTTAGGTGCACGTACTCGCAGAATGGAAGAGACAGATCTTAGATATTGGTCCAGGAGAAAATGTATAGAAGGAAGCAAGAAGTTACATCTTACAGAAGCACAACATGCTTACACACCAGATGGCAATATATACACTAGATTGAAATTCAGGAACTGGCTCAACCTTCAACACTTCAGTGTGAAAATAATTTTGTAACACACTTTGACTAGTTAGATATACACCATTTCCAATGTTTCTTTTCAGATTTTTTTTCAAAAGCAGTTTCTTTTTTTTAAGTTTGGTTTTTTTGAAGTATTGTATCTCTAAGTGATTAGGTGGGTGTTTTTTCTTTGTTTTGTTTCTCATTGGTTTTTTTTTTTAGTCGAAAAAGTTTTAATTATTAACCTGTAATTCAACATTTTAAAGAATTTAGTAAATTTGTAGCTGTCAAATTTATATTGTTCTGCTTCAAACTTGAATGTGTTGATGAGTGCGTTCTTCAAGACATGCTCTTGCTAGGATGGTTATATTTTTATGGGTCATGATGGGAGCAAATAGTAAACAGGGTCAAGGGAAACAAGCTGATCAAGATCCCCACCTTACGTCCTCATTTGTGCTCCTGGAAACAAGCTATGAAACAGCATTGTGGACAATGAGGGGGGATTGAAACTGTAGTTCTCATTGTGGTGAACTTACTGAGGAACTTCACATTGCACTTCAGCCAGGAGGACCTCGGTCTACCTTCTCAATTATGCCACAAGATGCAAGAAGAGCCACTGTAACCCGCTACCAAAGAAGCATCAATAGTTAACTCAACTCATCACAAGTAGCTTCGAACAGCAACTCAATATGTGTTGTAATATCTCTAATCCTAATCTTCCTAATTCTTATCTCATTTCTTATTTACATCTATTTACAGGCATTAAACAAATGTAAATCACAGGAGCAGAAAATCATCCAGCTGCAGGAGCCGCTAGAAAAACTCAGAAAGTCTGCTCAAACTGAATTTGACGAGGTAATTTGTATTATTATTTTTTTTGTTTTTATATTTTTTTATGTCACTTCTTCATCTGCTTTAACATTTGCTCTGACGAGCAAGAGTCATGTTGTGTTGCATTTTACAGTTGTACTGCAATATCTGTGACTTTCAACCCGACACATCTGCTTTCAGCAAATCTTAGGGGGGGGGGGGGGGGGGGGAATGTGTGTGTTAACTCTCACTAGCCCTTGGTTGTCTCCATTCTACCAATAGGACATAAGGTGGTTTGTTTGTAGTCAGAGTTTTCATGCTCTTAGATACGCTGGCTTCCAAGGTAGCAAGTTTCATCTACCCAGGTTGTCTTTGGTTTCCTTCGTAGGTTTTGTTTGTGTTCTCGTCTCGGTGCGGTATCTGACCATAATCATTTTTAAATTTTGATTAACCTTAATCAAATTTAACAAGTTTTTTTTCGTGTTTTTTTTCTCATTTCCTTCGGTAGCCAGTATCTCATCTGCATGCTCAAAATGTTTGTCCCATTAGCTGTGTGAATTTTAACCCCAACTCGCAATGTTAACAGATATCCTCAATTCCCACCACACAGCAACATAACCCTAAGCAGGCACTATGCATGAAATGTTAATAATTCTAAAAAATCATATGTGTAGGAACATTAGCAGTCAGGGAGTGAGATATTATAACCAAAAAAAATCAAATAGTGAGCAAAAAATATCTAACTTTATAGTTCAAAATTGAATTATTGTGATAACACCAAACATGTTAGCCTCTGATGTGTACACCAGTGATTACAACGGAATAAATAAATTTGTTTGAGAAAAGTCTGCAGATCTTTAGCCTGTGTGGACCTTTACCCCCACCTATCCTATATTTAATTAATAAAAGATGAATGTTATAATCACTCGTCCCACTTCATATTTATATTATTCTGTTATCATCTTTTCCAGTATGCTGACTTTTTTATTAGCAGCACATGTCCATAGAACAATAATTATATTAATGCAGAATTAAGATAGCTTTTTGACCTCTAAAGATTTTACCCTTGTCATGATTTGTCTGCCTAGGTCTAAGTCTAAGAACTTCCAGTCGAGCGCTGTGACTGGCCGCTGACACGTCAGCTTCGGATATTCTGTGACATTTCATCTTTTTCCAAAACTCGAATGAGTTCAAGAAGTGTTTAATCGACGGAACACCATACAAGGACCGTACTATAGTTGATATATGTGTAATAAGATACACCTATTTGATAATGGGCCGTATTCTAGTTGTGGTCGAACTCTAAACCTATCGTCCCCTATTCCTGACAACACGTGAGCGCAAAATTGCTGGGCAGTGCAGCGAAAATGCACACGTACTCTCGAGGCACCTTGCTGACAGCACCCTTCCAGGTTGAGCTATTTTTAGCATGGTTTTCCCTGGTTTTTAATCATTTTTTTTAAAAACAGCTGTATCCTATAATGAATCTTCAAGCAGGATTCAACTAACTATATACTGTCAGTGAGTTGCATTTACTTGCAAACAGTAAATAATTTTCTTGTAAAAATAATTTAATGAACATCTTTCCCTGTTCCATCCTTTCAGGTAAACCCAATTTATCAAGCAGCAGCAGATGTATTGGACAAATTAGACCATGGAGCTGTAGAGGAGCTTAGAAGCTACCCTTCACCTCCAGAAGGTGTCAAGTATGTCATGAAAGCTGTTTGTCTGCTGTTTGGAAAACCTCAGACGTAAGTATACAGTCAATTGTTTTTAATGTGTCAGTTTTTTATGCTGTAGGAGGGAAGAGGATAAAAAAAAAAGGTGATTTGGGGAGGATTTTAAAGATGTTAAAAAGAAGTAATGACTATCAAAAATATACAAACGTCTTCTATTTGCTGCTGTAGAGAGAATGATATAACAGATTTTCTAGAATTGTTTTGATGTTTACTGTTTAGCAGAACTGACATCACTGCACTTGGACAGATACATCGACTTTTAATCTCTTTCAGCAGATGGGTAATGGTAACTTTTCTCATGGGTTTTGTTTCTAACTGATTAATATTTACTCTTGATCCATCCCCTCAAGCACCACTCCTTGCTCTTCCTGCATTTGATTCCAAATTTCATGCTATTTCAAGATCATTGATTCTTCATTTGTGTTGCTACAGTATAACCTCCTTACTCATATCAAATATTCAAACTTTAAGTGCTTTAAAAGCTAGTTTCTGACCTAGATTTTCCATTTAAATTTTATTAAAATGACATGGTTTGAACTTATGCATTTGGTATTTAAAGTATCCCATTTACTTTGGATACTGACTTCCAGATAATTATATTTAGAGAGGTTTTTGTTTTTTTTGGTGTGTTTGCCTTATTTCTCAATTCCCTAAGACGGTGTGCGTTGCACTGTTTTTATTTTGCGCCTGTCAGCCCAGTGCATCTGACTTCAGCATGTATTTTATGCAAGGGTCTGCTTCCTCCTACATTTTCTAAGGGTTTGCTTCCCCGGGGTAATGAACCCAGCACCTTCGGATTGTGAGTCGTGTCACTTAACCACTAGCCTACGCTGTCCTCCATTTTGAGATATGATTAGCACTTACATCTTATGGATAAACTGTACGGTGACAACAGATGCCTGAGATAGAAGTCAGTTTCATGAGAGAGGCAAATATTGCTACTTGAGAGTAAATGTTGTTGTTTTTTCATAATGAGTTTACTTTTTTGTGCGCCCTGAAAAGGACGTTAAGTGGTGAATTGCAATAGTTTTCCTCACATCCCAAGCATGCTGATGAAGGTGGACCGGTTCCTCCAGACGGTTGTGCTATGCTTGGCTTCATCTGTGTGCCACTCACTACTACGGGGATAACGTCGATCCCTCACCCCGTTAACCAGGCTGCCATGAAAACAGCCCGTTTCCAGGGAGGGCTACTAGGAAACCGAGGTGAGGGTCTTGGCCAGCATGTTTTGCCTGACCCTGACTAACATGTCTGATCAGTATATTCTGCTTGACCAGATGTTAGTCTTCCTCCCAGTGACAGCTGTCAAAATTGCTTCAAATAATTATGAGGACAACAAATAGAAAAGTTTTAAAAAAAGATTAATGTCATGGACAGAATTTATAAACAGTAGTAAAGACAGAAAGTTGTGAATAATCTTGATCCTGTATTCCAGTCTGTATGACACATGATGAAATGAATATGTCTGATAAAAGAGGTGTTATTTATACGTTCTGGATAAAGTAAATTAGGAAGATAGAAATGGATCAAATATACTATGCTGATAAGGTATTGATAAAATACAATATGGTGATAAGCGAGTAATAAAACAGATTCTGAGAATCAACATAATTGTATTGCGGGTATACTGATAGGTGCTCAGCACCTCTCAGTAAATGGCAGCAAATGTAGATCCTAATGGTTTCTTGCTGGGTGTGCACACTACTGTTCTGCCCTCTTAGGCGCCGCTATCTGCTGAAATCATGTAAGACTTCAAAACTTTGCAATCTGTGAATTGCTGGTTTACCAATTGCAGTATTTTCATTCAAGAAATGGTTGTTGATCAACTTCAAAATTTCACATCTATCCATTGCCAATGTTAAAGTAGATTAAAATGATATATACTTGACAACAAATGTTAGTTCATAACGTTTAAATTGTTTAATTTATAAGAAACATGAAAATATTTTCTGGACATTTTTTGCTACTTGACCTCATGCCTAATTAAATGGCTAATCAGTTGTGTTAAATTAGTCAGAGAAAATGTTGAAAGAATGTCCCAAAAATGTACATCTTGGAGAGATTAGTCAAATCTACATTCACCAAAGAAACCTGAAACGTAAAGATTTCAATCTGTATTTACTTCTCATGAAACTGAATATTTGTGACCTTTTTTTCAATAGATGGGAGGATGCAAAATCATTGATGGTCAACACAGGGTTTTTTCAGGAGCTCATCTTCTACAAAAAAGACAGCATACCTGGTGAAGTGTTAGCAGAGCTTAAGACATATGTCAACAATCCCCTCTTCGCTCCAGAGATTGTGGTACAGTCTAGTACAGCTGCATCAACAATCTGTACCTGGGTTCATGCTGTATATGCTTATAGCAGCATTCATCACAAGATGAAGCCTCACCTGAAAAGTCTTTTGGATGCAGAAAATAAGTTGGCTAAGGTATGTATGACTTCAGTCTAGAAGTGATTATGTGAAGTATATTAAAGCTGAAATAGTTATTATTGTTATTATTACTCTTAAAACGTACGCCAACATTTTACATGGACCCGAAAGCGGAGCAAAGAATAGTAATGTGTCATGCATATTGTAAAATGTGGCTAAAGGGGGTTGGGCATGATGCTAGCTACTTCTTCTTGCAGAAACTTTAAGCAAACAAAAACTAACTTTAATAGATTGAGACAGATCAACATTTGATGACTCAGCATGTATTTGTTGAAGACCTATGCTCCAATAGTTGCAGAAAAGAATTTGATTGATTGATTTTAAAAATTGTATCTATTGCATTTCTTTTTTAAATTAAGTCATTGAAGTTTATTTTCTCTGTGGTAATGTCTTTTAGATGCTGTACAAGGGCGATTTGAAAAGTTTTGCTTTTGAGGAGATAATTTCATTAATGCGCAAGATTTACAAATGAGCTATACATTTTTTAAAGTTTGAAATGTTGTTTAGGTGATGTGTCAATATTTGTTAATATAGTCACCCTCCTATCGGGAGGAATTCAATCACACCATGTTGCTTCAACCATATTTATATGTAGATCGCCATTTTACTTTCTTTTGTGCACATGTGTCACGTTCCAGGCTCATGCCTCTATAGTCACTTCATTAGAGATTATTTTTACATAGGTGTCACGTGGCTCTAGGCACTGTTGTCATAGTTATGGCCGCTGGTGGTAAAACTATTCAAATTGCCCTTGTAAAAGGAGAACATCACAATTCAATTTAAATAAACACATTCAATCAAGATCACAAAACGTTGCTAGGCTAGAAGAGTTATATGTGCAGTTAAAGCAAGTTTCAGGAAGAAAGTGATCCATATTAACAGGAACAGCTTTACAAATATTGGAAAGAAATAGCCCACTTCCATGAATTATTTACTAAAATAATGAAATTAATATTTTTTTAAAGTAAAGAGATATTATACTGATTTACAGAATGAAGTTTGTAAAAAAAGAAGTCCAGCAGAGGTAATCATTATGTTGCATGTTCCTTGCAGAATGTCGCTCTCATGACAGTCCATCTGAAAGAAATTTCCAAACCTCCAGCCTGCTCCAGATTCATACCCAAGAATTCCTTGACAACTTGGTGCCTTTGCCTACTTGGTCTGCCTCTACCTTGCTTGCCAGGCACCATATCTTCCATTACCAATCTCTCAAGACTGTTGTGTCTTTTTATGTGGCTAAAGTATTTCAATTTTCTGTTCATTATGGAATTTATGAACCAGTTTTCCTCTATGCCCAACTCTTGTTGCATGTCTGTATTCTTCTATTTTTTGGTCTATGGTATTCTGAGGACCCTTCTATTTTTTGGTCTATGGTATTCTGAGGACCCTTCTATTTTTTGGTCTATGGTATTCTGAGGACCCTTCTATTTTTTGGTCTATGGTATTCTGAGGACCCTTCTATTTTTTGGTCTATGGTATTCTGAGGACCCTTCTATTTTTTGGTCTATGGTATTCTGAGGACCCTTCTATTTTTTGGTCTATGGTATTCTGAGGACCCTTCTATTTTTTGGTCTATGGTATTCTGAGGACCCTTCTATTTTTTGGTCTATGGTATTCTGAGGACCCTTCTATAACATTTCAGCTCAAAAGACAGGATTCTCTTCCTTGAGGTACCAGCAGTGGTATCTTTCTATAATTTCAGTAGACCCGCTTAAAACATTATTTGTGTCTATTTTGAGGACTGAATTTATTAAATTAAGAAATATCAACTAACTATTTAAAATCCAGGCCCAAGCACAACTGGGACAGCTGCGAATAGAGGCTCGTCATATGAAAACTGAATTGGAGCAGTACATCAGCCAGCATAAAGAAGCCATGAAGGCTTCCAAGGCTATTGAAAAACAAATTCAGGTAAGATATTTTATCATTATGTGCTAAAAAGTAAAAAGCTGACATATATAATATAGATTAAATATTCCCCTTGTGTTACCCCAAGTGATACTCGGGTTGAGACAATTAGAATTACTGTTCTTCTTCTTCTTCTGTGTTCGTTCTCAATCTCCCGCTACCAAGCCCTGAACAGGGTTTTGCAAGTAGCAGGATGTAGTCCAGAGAACAGAATGCGTTGTGCCGCTAGTTTACAGCTTGACTGCGATATTTGCACCTTACGGTCTGACACATCCGTCTTCGGCAAGGGACCTACTGTAACCTTCATAGCATATTTTAAAAGATGACTAAAGAGGGTTGTGTGTGGGGTTGGCAACCTCATCATGTAAAACAATTTCTATGAAACTGCTGCTACAAATATTCTAATGCAGGTTTCCTGTAAAGGAACCAGCTGTAGTGATGGCATGTGCTTCACTTGGAATGAAATGGTAAATCAATAAAACATACCTTGTGTACCATGTACCAAGCAGAAATTTTGAAATAAACATCAAATATATCCATTGTAGAGCATCATCATCGTCATTTATTCATCTGGATTCCCTTGAGACATAAGAATAACAGATGATTTCAATATGTTCATATTTTGTGCCATCTTCTTGAGTTCCTGATTGAACAGACTTCCTCGTAGACCGTTCGCCACCATGTGTTTCTTAGGCCTATCCACTCATCTCTTTCCCTGTGGGTTCCAATCCAATGCATGTCTGGTTATACTACGAGGCTTATTTATAAGAATGTGTCCTATCCATCCCCACTTTTCTCCCTAGACACCTGCACATTTGGTTGTTAATGTGTTCCTTCCCCACAGATCTGTTTTTGCCATTATCTCTGGTCATCTAACACCTAGTATGCAACAAAGACATATGTTGATGAAGGTCTGCTGTCTGACTATGATACTCTTAGTCACATGCTATGTCTCAGAACCATATAGGAGGTCTGACTTTACATTCCTGTTAAACAGCCTAATTCTCTTCTTCATGTAGAGCACACAAAAAGTAAAATTCTTATAAGTACCATATCAGCTGTTTGTTTCTGGGGTCATAAGAGGAGCAAAAATAGTGAAACTTTAATCTGCCATGTGGTAAAAGCTGGCTATGGAGGGATGGATGGGGGTCTGGCTGCCACATTCTGTAGAAATTATAAGCTACAAGAACAATGGAAGAAAACTTATACACCTCATGGTCTTAATCACTATTGAGATCACAGGAAGGGAAAAAAAATTGCCAGGCTGTCCACCTAAAAAACCTAGCTCAGGTGATGATTGAAGGAAAATACAGTCCTAAGGACTGACTGAACTCATGTATACACAGATGGATCCACAGGGGGCGCAGTTAAGTATGATAGAGGAGGCATCTTTGTAAGATACAAGAATGTGAAAATAATCAATAGGGCTTTCCATACTAGTAAGATTTCTTACAGTTTTAGGGCATAGTCTATGGTGCTCCTACAGACAATAAGAATGTTCAACAGATCAGATGATCACTTGCCAACTCAGATTGTATTCAAATAAGATTGCAGATTTACTACTAGAGGCAATACAAAACACCAGAGGTGAACAAATGCTGTAAGAAATCAGATCAGAGCTCAACAAAATCTCAAGAATCTCAATAGTTGCTCTTCAGTGGCTGCCCTCTCACTGTAGAATCACAGGGAATGATAGAGCTGATGGCAAACCAGGTGGCAGAAGGGAGCAAACTTATCAATTCAGTGTCTTACCGTGAGTCAATAACTGAGCAACTTATCAACTCAGTGTCATTGTGAGTCAATAATTGAGCAACTTATCAACTCAGTGTCTTTATGAGTCAATAACTGAGCAACTTATCAACTCAGTGTCATTGTGAGTCAATAACTGAGCAACTTATCAACTCAGTGTCATTATGAGTTAATAACTGAGCAACTTATCAACTCAGTGTCATTATGAGTCAATAACTGAGCAACATCAACTCAGTGTCTTATTGTGAGTCAAAAATTATCATCCATAATAAGTACAACTAAAAATGGAAGAAAGAGCAATGGACATGACCAATTCATCAGCTTCATAGACACCAACAAACCATCTTTAGCCTGAGAACAAGCCACTGCAGACTATTGGGCCACCTACATCGGCTCAAGATATCACATACATGTGAGAGTCCATGTGGAACCGAGGTCCAGATCCCTGTACACATTCTGCAGGACTACCCAGCATACAGAGACCTACAATGTCAAACCTGACCAGAGGATCTGAGCTGGTGCAGAAGCTATGGGGCTGCCACCCAGACCTGGAGAGGATTGTGGACTTTGTCCTAGCAACAGGACTAGAGATCTAGCATGACCAAAAAGCCTGAATGCAGAAGAAGAAGACCCCATGGTAGAAGATAAGTGGTTATTTAGCAATGGTATGATATCTAAATTTAGTAGGAGACTTTGCAATAAACCGTCAACATTTTCTGGTACACTTTAATGGACAGGTTTGAGCCCTTAAATACAACCTGCAAAGGAGTTTTAAGCCACCAAGGCAGATTTTTATCATGACCCTGCTGAAACCATTCAACTATGACATCATCAGCAGGACCAGTACACGGTCAAAAACACTCAAAGTGGTCTGAAAATGGAGATGAACTACACATTGACCAGTATAAGATTGGCAATATTGACTTTATCATTGCTAGTAGACATACAACAAACATCTCGTCTGTCCAGATGGTCAACTCCAGAATTGCTACACACAAGCTACGAGTGAGAGACCAGGCAAAACCACTCTTGCTAGTCCAATGCTATGCCGCCCCCCCCCCATTGTGGATATGACAAAGACTTGGTAGAACTTTTTTACAAAGAACTATAGAAATAAATACAACAGCCTGCGAACAAAAATATCATTATTGGAAATCTCACCAGGACTTCTGTAGTTGTTTGCTTTTCTTACCACGAAATGTAATCCATTCTTCTGTGTATCCACATGTAGAAAATTTAAAGTACAAACCTATGCTGAAATAAAGAGAGCTGCAGAAGATAGGGTCCAATAGAGAGACATCCTCAGACAACCTTACAACCAGTCTCAGGAATAATCAATCAGAGGATAGGGTCCAATTGAAAGACATGCTCAAGCGACCTTATAACCAGTCTAACTAAGAATTGATCAACCAGAGTATACGGTCAAATCGAGAGACATGCTCAGACAACCTAACAAGCAGTCTTGGAACTGACCAATTAGATGATGATGACAGAACTTCACGAGTTGTACTAAAATAAATGGTGTGAATTGGAAATTGTTGACAACCTACATTTTCATCCTTATTTCGATTGGAATATTCAGAATAGATAGTGTTGCTCCTGCTGCTGTTGTTGTGTTGTTGTTAGTTAGTTAGAAATTGATTCCTCGTTTTGGTGAGACACACTCTTTCCAACAACTAATTAAGTCCTTTTGGTTAAACCAGGACATGTTTGCCATATTAATGGAATGACAACAATCCTAGAATTAGCCCTGATGAGGGCTGAATTATTTTAAAACAAGTGACATTTTTAAGTACTAGTATTCTATCAGATATAGATAGTGATAATCTATAGATAGACAATTCAAATGTTGCCTATATATACAAAACATAACCTTTTTTTATGTAATAAGTAAACAGCATTAATTTTTAAGCATTTTTCCTCTTTCTAGTATGTTGTTTGTGTATTTACATCTTATTTTCATATATTTATCATAAGTATTATGTCTTTCTTTAAAAAAGACCATTGAGCGAAAGATTGCTCGAGCCAACAAACTGATGGAGAACATGTCAATGCAACACTTCTTGTGGCGCTCTGAACTGAAGAAGACACGAAAGCACATTGCCTCTTCTCCAGGAGATGCACTTATTACTTCTGCCTGTCTGATGTACCATGGGCCTCTTGATGACAAGACAAGGTGGGATCTGCATCATGACTGGCTGGATCACATTAAACAGAATACTCTTGATGCTCGAGCATATATGAATCGAGAGGTATACTCAACAACTGTAAACCTGAAGCTTCTCATTGCAACAGAACCATTGCAGGGTCACATATCTCGAAAAAATGAAGAAACTATTGAGACATTTGGGGGTTCATCTTGTGCTGAGACATATAGGGATGCAAGTACGCACTTACCTTTGCATCCACAGGTATGTATATGAATGAGATAAAGAAATAATTATACAAAATAAATAGAATTGTTTCATTCATTTTTATATTAATCCAAGATTTTTTATTGTTGATGTAAAGGAAGAGATTCGAAAAACCAACCACAGTACTACTGCTTGCTCTTCCTCCTTGGTGCATGTTCCTTTCTAGATCACTGTCACCATTGCTCATTTTTGTCTGAGTCACTTCAATTATTTCCTGATCTTTTCAACTTGATTGCTGCCTGTCTATGGTTCTTCACATTTTTTTCTGAAAGCCTTCTTGTTTGCTTTTTAGCTGTAGAGAATATTGAATTTATCTAATTAAACTGCATAATAGTGGTAGAAATTAGCAAAGAAGTATAAAGAGTAAGTTAACAAATGTACATGTCCAGAGTGTAAAATAACAGCAAAAATAACGTTTTACCCAAGCTATGGCTGAAAAATATAGCATGAAATTAAAACTGTTACAACCAAACTGCAAACTTTTAGTAACAAAATTCTCCATCACATATTTTATATTAGATGGCTAAATGTTAACCAACCACAGACTTGTGGATGAGAACAAAACAGTGCAGAAAGAGATTAAGAAGAGAAAGTATGTATGAATTAGACATACTATAAAAAACACTATTATATAGCCAGATATGCACAATATTGAAACACACACAGGAAAAGAAGGATAGGAAGTTCAAAGACCACATCATGAACAACAGTAGAAAAAGAAGTCAAAGCAATCATACATGAACCATCATTTTCAGGTGAATCCAAATATTTATTGATTATCAAACATGAACTGTCTTGATCTTGAGAATCCATAAACTGTTCTTTTGCTCAAGAGGTTTTCAAGAGGGCTCTGTGAGTAACAACAATGAGAATAGTGTTACTGCCACACTGAGAGCATATGGTAAAAGGCAGTTAACAGTACAGTTTACTTCTACTGAGGTAGACGAATCACAGCATTGCACACCACACTTATTCACACAGGTTGAAAGTCTGTAGAGTGTGGAGTAGCCTTCTGAGTTTGAAAGAAGGCTCCAGAAACAATTCTACATATAGTACAGGAATAGAAGAATAAATACCTATTTTTGAGGGAATGACAAGAAGAAAATATATTGTCACTTACATTTCTATTAGAATACCACAACTGCATTTGTTTGTAAGAATTATGGCTGTCAATATTATAAATCTTTGCAGGTGAAGACATTCAAGTACACATCTGCTATTTATGATAATAGTAGTTACTACAGGTCAGAGCTGAAGAGACAGGACACAATGCAGACAGCAGTACCTGAGGATTTTATGGATGATTCAGATGATGATGAAAACTGTATACTGCCCACACGACCAAATCTTTCCATTCAGGAAATTTTATCAGATTTTGATGAACTCAGTGATTGGCGCATGCAGAATTTGCCTACAGATCTGCATTCAGTGAGTTTATTTGTTTAAAATGTTCTACCTATACACAGAATATTTCTTTAGTTACTGAAATGACAAATAATGCAATTTGAGGCTGCACAGCAATCGGGGTTCAATCCCCAGTTGGTGCAGGATTTTTCCAATCGCACAACTCCTAAGGTCGACCCAACCTCAAAAGTTGAGTACCAGAATAATCTGAGAAAGCAAAGGCAGCCAGTGTGATGCTGACTGCATCACCACCCCTAGTGCCATTGGTTAAGAAAAATATAGGCCTAACAGCATATTCCCAATATGCCACACTGGAATGTTAATGGGATCTTTACTATGTAAACAGAGCAGAAAACAGTTCAATCATCTATATAGACCAATCAGCATTCTGTAATAGAATATTGGAATGAGGGCATTAGGACATATGAGCAGAAGATAAATGGAATAACTTGAATGTGCAGGCTAAGTGAACAACACTTTGTTTAAGTAGTTACTTACTTTCCATGTCCAAGCACCACGTTATACACTCAGTATTCAGCGACATGGATTGCGTTGTCATTTGCCTCTAGCATGTCACACCTATTGCATGTTTTCTGGAGGTTGGAGCAGGTCATCAGGGGGTTTGAGTCCTGTATTGCGCCACAATCACATGTGTCATTATCTGTGTATCTCCATCGTTTCATATTCCTCTTGCACCTTGATACACCATTTCGGAGTGTTGAGCGACTTCCATGTTGTGTATATAGATGATATCCGGGGGCAGGTTCCTCCTGAAATTCATGCCATCTCTCGATACGGCGACTTTCGGGGTTTGTCTGTATGGGCTGTGTTGATTTTAGAAAACTATGTCTGGATTTGAGTCTTGTGCTCTGTACCTTATTTCCAAACATTGGGTGCCTTGGGTCATGCTCCTGTTTTTCTCGTTTGATTTATGCTGCAACGATTCTTTGAATCTCGGGTGGTGCTATGCCAATTGCGTGGTATATTTTATCAACTGGGGTGGGTTTTAGGCGTATCATTGATTAGAGACCCCAGGTAAGTGAACTGGTTCACAGTTGCCAGTTCATAGTTATCAATAGTAATGGTTGGGGTGGTATCTACGTCTTGTCCCAGTAGATTTGTTTTATTCAGGCTTATTGTGAGGCCGAAATGTTTGCATGCCTGGGAGAAGCAATCTATCAATCTCTGCAGTTGATGTACGCTGTGAGTGACAATTGCAGCATCATCAGCAAATAACAAATCCCTGACAGTAACTTCCCAGATCTTGGTTTTAGTTTTGAGTCTTGCAAGATTAAACAGACGGCCATCTGATCTAGTGTGAAGGCAAATCCCTTCTGTTGCATTACCAAATGTGTGCTTCAGTAGCAGTGCAAAGAAGATTCCAAATAGTGTTGGGGCCAGGACACAGCCTTGTTTAACACCACTTTGAATATTAAATGAAGGTGATATATTATCGTCAAATTGGACTATTCACTATAAGCTGCAGCAGTTTGTTAGGACACCCTACTTTTGAAAACATTTTGAAGAGTCCAGCCCTGCAAACGAAATCAAATGCTTTTGTGAAGTTGATGAAAGCGACATGAAGAGGCTTGTTCTGCTCACATGATTTTTCTTGTAGCTGTGGGAGAGAAGATCATGTCAATCGTTGATCTTCCAGATCTGAATCCACATTGGAACTCTTGGCACAAGCTCAGCAAGAGGTGGGATCCCATCGCTGCTCGCTGCTTTGCCCAGCACCAGTTCACTTACCTGGGGTCTCTAATTAATGAGACGCTCTACCTAGACTCCGAATTGGGCAATCACATTGGCAGAGCTGCTACCATATTTTCTCAT
Organism: Ariolimax columbianus; assembly: GCA_036924085.1. Taxonomy (NCBI): domain Eukaryota; kingdom Metazoa; phylum Mollusca; class Gastropoda; order Stylommatophora; family Arionidae; genus Ariolimax; species Ariolimax columbianus. The sequence goes on from JAVGWX010000001.1 coordinate 129,184,222, forward strand.
CTTACAACACATGTCTGGAAAAACTCCAAACTTACAGTCAAGACCAAGACCATGGTCTACAATGCATGTGGTGTCAGTACTCTTCTATATGGCAGTGAAACATGAACAGTATATGGCAACACCTTTTACCAACGGCACATGAGATCCATCCTTGGCATCTCATGGAGAGACAAGGTGACAAATGTGGAAGTGCATTATCGCACCGGTCTTCCAAGTATGTACACCCTCCTTCACCAATGAAGACTGAGATGGCTTAGTCATGTTCATCGCATAGAAAAAGGTCGCATCCCCTAAGATATTCTCTATGGTCAGCTGGCGTGTGCTAAAAGAACATCTGGCCGACCACAGCTGCGGTTCAACGACGCATGTAAGTGGGACATGAAGGCTATGGATAGAGATATGGAAGAGATAGCTGCAGACCGATCCAAATGGAGATGTAACCTGAAAAGTCACCTTAGGCTGGGCGAAAATATGCTCATCCAACAAAGGGAAGCAAAGAGACTACGCCGAAAGGAAAAGGAAAACCAAAAATTCAATAGAGAGTTGCTACTCCAATGACTGAAATGGGGCTACTACTGACTGGGCTTTAGGCACCCTGATCCTATCCGACATGCCTCGTTTATTGCTGTATCAACTAGTTTCACATGGCCAGAGTTTTTCCAGACTGGCGCAGCATATTCAGCTATGGAAAAACACAAGGCAAGTGCAGACGGTTGTACCCCTCATGTTCCGTTTTTGGAAGATATTATTTCTTGTGTGTATCTTACTCTTTGTTTCCTGGCAATGCGTTATGTAGGACAGTGTGCGGTCTAAGTTCACGCCTAGATATTTGGGAGCCGTGCAGTGGTCAATCTCCTGCCCTTGCCACCTAATCTGAAGTTTCCTTTTTGCCTTTCTGTTTCTGAGGTGGTAGGCACATACCTTGGTTTTACTAGGATTTGGTTTAAGATGATTCTTGTGATAGTATTCTGCAAGGGCATCAAGAGAACTTGACAGTTTGTTTTCAACCTCCTCAAACCCTTTTCCCAGGGCAGCAACTGCTGTGTCATCAGCATAGATGAATTTCTTGGAGGCTCACCCTGGGGGCCACTCTTCCCCTTCTCTCTTCTCTTACCTCACTCTTTTTCATTTGACTCTGTCCTACAGTCACACCCTTGCACAACTTTCACACGCGCCCTCATGGTGAGGCCCTTCCATTGCACTTTGGTTGGGCTAGCTTCTGAGGGTGCACAAACCTAGCATAGGTACATACAGACGCACACATTCATCCAAGCACTGGTTTATGCGTCCTGATATCGCCCAATGGACTACGGTCTGGGGTGGATAATGGCGCGCCTCCGCCAGTAGAAACTAGTGAGGCAAACATCTAAGCAAAAAAAAAAAAAAGATGAATTTCCTTGTGTCTGTGTCCATGGGTTGGTCATAAGTATATATGTTATATAGAATGGATGCTAGGACAGTTCCTTGTGCCAGGCCATTGTTTTGGTTTCACTATCTGCTGTCTTTTTTCCCCAAAGTAACATAGAACCATCTGTTCTGCAGGAGGCATTTAATGATATTGGTCAGACGCCAGTCTTTTGTCATGGTGTATAGATTTGATAGTAGTCTCAGGTGGTTTATGGTGTCACTTAGGTCAATATAGACCATTTCTGTGACCTGTTTATATTTGTACCCATCCTCTATTAATTGTGTTAGGTTAAGGATTTGACTGCTGCAAGATCTTCCATTAAGGATTTGACTGCTGCAAGATCTTCTTGTGTAGGTAGAATGAAGCAACAAACATTTACTATGACACACATGTTTATATTTATATTTCTCTCTTGCTGCTCATACTTTTTGGATAGTGGTCTAGTTGTGTCAGATTTATGTTATTACAAATGACTTCTTAGTCAGAGACTCAGCTTTTATAACTGATTTTGATAATCACAAACTATATTATATCTCTTTGGTCCTACTAGCGGTGTGCAAATGACCAGAACAAGAATATATATACACACACACAAACACACACACACATGCGTGCGCACACACACAATCAGAAATTATCATCAGTTATCAGATCAATGTTTCAGTTTTACTAAACATCTTTGGATAATTGCCTGTACCAGATTCAGAATGCTCTAATGATGAGAGCATGCTGCCACAATCGCAAGCACTGCTGGCCACTGCTAATTGATCCAGATAACCAGGCAGAAATGTGGGTTAAAGCTATACAAAATAGTCAAAATAACTTCACAGAGAGGGATGTGGCTAATGTTTCTATAGACGATGGTAAGAACTGTACTCATTAAATGCTCTTCAAATTAATTATTTTGTGAGTTTTTTTCTTGACAAATTTTTCAAGTGTGATGCTAGAATAACTTGACATGGCTACAAAAGCCATTCACTTAGTTTCTGGACAAAGTTCTCAAGTGTGATGGTAATACAACTTGGCATGGCAACAAAAGCCATTCACTTAGTTTCTGGACAAAGTTCTCAAGTGTAATGGTAATACAACTTGGCATGGCAACAAAAGCCATTCACTTAGTTTCTGGACAAAGTTCTCAAATGTAATGGTAATACAACTTGGCATGGCTACAAAAGCCATTTACTACACAAGTGCACAATTTATTTTCACTTTGAATAGTCTTTTTTGTTTTTAATGTTTACTATGGAAATCTAAGAATGTCAAGGACCAAATGATGAATATTACAAATTCATCAGAGGTATATAGGTGATAATATAAATATTCTACACAGACCGAAACAAATTGAGATATCATCCATTCTTCTTCTTCTGCGTTCGTTCTCAATCTCCCGCTATCAAACCCTGATAGGGTTTAAGTAGCAGAATGTAGTCCAGAGAACGGAATGCGTTGTGTCGTAGTTTACAGCTTGACTGCGATATTTGCACCTTTTGGTCCAACACATCCGACTTCAGCAAACATTTTTTAAGTACCGGGCTAGCATTCCCTCTTCGATCCCTTCTCCTTAGCCAGTCTGCCCTGCTGCAGCCTGTTATCCAGGATCACTGTGTGGAGGTGTAGAAGGGTCTTGGCAGCTCTGGTTTGCTGGCCCTGATGCAAGCAGTCAGCTATAGGTTGCTGACCACTGCAGCTCATGCACTGCTTAGCGTCTTGATCCCTATCATCCATTCAATCAATTAAAGTTTTGAAATACTGATGAATGTGTCTGTGACATTGATTAAATTAGTGTTGAATATCTGCTACAAAGGTATCCAACATATAAGGAACAGAGAAAGCATATATTGCCATCAGCAGTACGATTCCTAGACTAGCTCTATGAAGATACGAATAGCCTCAGGCTAACCACTTCTTTCTTCAGATATATTCAAATGGACACCTGAAAGTGTGCAAAGAAGAATACATTTGTGTGTTAATTTTGCTGAATATTTTTGTTTATTGTCTGGCCTCTTTAAGGTTGATATGTCTATTCGGGGATCCTTTTTATGGGTTTTTTTCTATCTTTAAGTTTGATTGTTATTTTAATAACTAGAGGATTGTGGTTTTAATTTATTGTCTGAACCTGGAATTATTGTTATATCTTTCAAATGAGAAAGGAATGTTTGAAATTATATCTGCAAAACAAATTAAACATAAATTTAAAGGAAATTACTAAAATATTAATGACATGGACTTTGTTTATAAAGTTATAACAGTTACTTTGACAAGAATACACAACTTCAGATTAAAAACTATAAAATTATACTTTTTATGTATATCACTTCTTCAAAGTTTCAAATCCTTGACCACACTTTGCTGTAATTTGCTGCTACAAGATGCAATATTATCTGAATATGCTAGGAAATGACATCATTTCTGCATCAAGTATTTCTTCTTTCATTCTTGTTATCTTCATGTCACAGATCACATCTTTTTGTGTTGTAACTTGGCTTGGTATTAATGATGTTGTCAGAATAGAAGGGTAATATTTGTTTATTCCTTATATCAATATATTTCTTGGATTATATTTTGCATCCTTTTTTAATTATTCTGCTTTTGGGCGATACCCAGACATTAGAGGTATTTATCATCTAATCCTTTGTATACTGTTGAACATTCCTGGAAATTGTGTAATGAGTCTATATTTACTTTTGTTAATTAATTCAGCCATTCCATTGGAAGACCACGATCATCAGAAATATGAGCAAAGTGCCACAGAGCCATCAAGCAGAGGAACACTTTCTGATGTCACAGAGAATTTCTTTACAGACTCACAATTGTTGAATACCTCCAGCTTGAGAGCCATGACCAGGTAATGGGTGTATTGTGTCATTTCTATCTATTTAACTCAGATGATGATGATGATGATGGTGATGATTGAATCTCTTTAACTGTTAGCTGATAGCTCTTGACCGCCCAATACCTCTCTGACAAAAGTATACATCTTCTTCAGTCAAAGTCTGTTGTCTTAGAGACATTTAAGGTAGGCAGAATGATATCCTTTTTAGTATCCCTGAAGGGAGGCAGTTCAGCATGTCAGTGGCTCAGGATCATCACATCCTGCTAGAAAACACAGCATACACACACAGGTCTGCCATTTCATAGTTTCTCAGTCAGCTTTACCAGCCCTTCTACAGTAATGGCATATTTGACATTCCCCATCACCTGGGAGATTGTCTTAAAGAGTGAGCTGCAATGTCAAACAGTGTGTATCTCTTTGTCACCTATGGAGATAATTTATAGAGGACAAACATTAAAGAGGGAGACAAGAATGCATTTTACCCTTGAGGTAGGGGTGGATTGGTACAGCCTAGAGCTTATACCACTCACCACTGGGTTCTGCGGCAACACCTACAAGTCTCCACCTGCTCATTGGCCTTTTAGTCTGGTCCTTCTCCAACGACCTGTTCATCTTGGGTGACCCTGCTAGGGATAGAACTCCTGCTGGCATAGTTTTCTGGATCATTTGGACACGCAGCTCTCTAACCTCGATAAGATATGCTTATACATGGGGAAATTTAACTCAGAAATAAATCCAATACATTTTCTAAGAATATTGTATTTGACAAATTGTGAACTACTACAGATACTCATGGTTTGTCCCCATATGTTATGGCAGAAAATATGTTAGCACTTTTAATTTCAGATAAAATACATGGATTATTAGTACTGCAAAAAAAATTATACTGCCACAATGCTAGAGACAAATTGATATAGAAGTCATTTGGCAGATTTAAAAAACACTTTAATGTAATGTATTCCTTCTAAGTTGTCTAAGATTTAAACATTTTTAAGGGCCGATTTTACAGAAGTGAAAGAGATGACAGCAGCCAGCAACTCATAGCTGGCTGCTTGCATCAGTGTCAGCAACCCACAGCTGACCAAGACCCTATTCATTTTCAATGGGTTATCCATGAAACAGACTGCAACTATGCAGCTTGGCTAAGAGAATAGGGATCGAAGAAGGAAAGAAGGAAGGCAAACTCGGTTCCAAAGATACCATGCTGAAACGGGTGCAGATATCACAGCCTCACTGTAAACTACATCACAATCTCTTTTTTAAGATGAACAATGAAGAAGAAGAAACATTTTCAGATAACGAATATTAAAATAGAACACAATGCCTCAGTAATCTCTTCTGCCCTGCCCAAAGCAGGACATCAAGCTGGGAGTGGTAACCATTGAGGATGTCAACTCGCACAAAACAGATGCTAAGAAGCTCAGAGTCACTCAGAGTCACTCAGAGAGCAATGAAACGTTGCATACTAAAAATTTTGATAAGGGATAAGATCCTAAACAAAGAAATTCAGCATTAAACTTTGTTTCGGAATTTTGTGAAAGCAGTGATATCATGCAGACATCACTGGGCTGGACATGTTGTACACATGTTGTACACATGGACAAGTAGAAGAACATTCAGGTGGCCATATGACTACACGTTCACAGGGCTGCCTGCCTATAGGATGATTAGATGGGCTGACAAAAGTCCTAGGTCCGCATTGGTACAGCCCTTCAAAATATCAGGATGCATACAGAATATTATTAGCTTCCTTGCATACAGCATATTTGCTGAACTGGTGCAGAGGATAATGTGTGATGTGACATTATTGTTTTTTTCTTCTTGTCCATTCTTTTGTTTGTATGCTGCTTAGCTGATGAAAATGTTTCACAAAATTGTTATTTGTTCTTGTTAATTTGTAATATTGGCATAATACCGTTTGTATTATAATGTGACTTTTAATTAAACTGGTTGTATACAGACTTTGCAGAGTTTTCTAAACCAGTATAAAGATGTTAAACTAAGTTAAGTTAAGTAATACTTTCAAGTGAAGGAAAGCTTATATAAACCTTTACTATTCTGCTACAATCACAATGGCACAGATTACTAAATTTGTCTCTTCTGTAAATAAATTGTCATATTTATCTACGTGAGCAGATTTTCTGAGTTATCCTTGTATTTATTCTTTAAATCCTAGGACATTTGTTTGAATGGGTTTTTTTTGTGGTTTTTTTTTGCGTTTGTCTTATTTGTCTATTCCCCAAGGCAGTGTGCGTTGCACTACGGTTTTTATTTTGCGCCTGTCTGCCCAGTGCATCTGACTTTGGCATGCATTTTTATGTAAGGGTCTGCTTCCTCCTGCATTTTCTAAAGGTTTGCTTCCCCGGGGTAACGGCCAGTGCTGTGATGGGGATCAAATCCAGTGTAACAGTTCCCGCCGGAGCAAGGGGAGTTTAGGATGCCTGAACATGTTAAAGCCTAAAGCTACCTGAATGCATGTCAAGGTCACTCACCGTCTCAGCAAAGGAGAACAGAGTTGGGTTAAGGAATGTGGACAGGTAGAAACTGACCACTGGCCTTCCGATTTTGGTAGGGGGAGATTGATTGACAGATGAAATTGGCAGCGGGGCTTGCTGCGAGAGAATGAGTGACAGGTGTGCAAAGTGTTTCGGTCCAATGGGACTGAAGATGGCCATCACCTGAGATCGATTGGTCAAGCTCTGGCCTTGCTTGAGGATATATAACTCGAGACAAAGTTTAGCTCGGGAGGCTGGAGAGAGAGAGGCTGGATAGAGGGATGGAGAGTGAGAGAGAGAGAGAGACTGAATGTAGATAGTATGTTTAACTCACCGACTTAGATAGAGGAGCGATTGATAGACGGTTGGACGAATGTTTAGTGATAGAACAGGATCGCTCAAATAGGTGTGTGAGTTTTGCATTAATAGATAATCTGAACGTGTGTTTGTAAGCAAGGACACATTGTGAACGAGTTATGTCGAGATCGCCCGCCTGAGGGGATTTCAGTGAGGAAGAGTATTTGATAAGGTGTGTTGAAGACGCAGTTAAGGCGAGGTGTGTGTGATGTAATTGCAAGGCAATAGAACTGGGTTTTTAGTTAGTTGGGAATTCCATCAATAGCTAATGCTTACAATTCCCGTTTTAGTAGAATGTTTAGTTAAGATATGTATTATATTGTGTTTGTAATTTCTCTACTCATTCTATGATATGAATATGATATAATAAATATGCCACCTGTTGTGTGATATGTCATTTACTGAGTATGGTCATGATGATGTGGATGAGTGTGAGAATGTTCTAAGCTAGAATAACGGCCAGGGCAACCAGTGGGGTCTGCTACACCAGCACCTTCAAGTTGTGAGCCGTGTCACTTAACCACTAGCCCACGTAGTTCCCCACTAGGACAGTAATCATGTGAGTTACTCTACACATTCTAAATAATTTCTTGAGTGTAACATTAAACACATTGTAGTTATCGCTGTTTAATAGTTTTTTTTAGCCCTGTATTCATTTTTACTGTAGCAGAAGACAAAGTTTATATATATTGTTTTACATAGTTATGTTTGTTAGTTTATTAGAGAATTAATTTAATTATATTTGTTTTTTCAAAACATATTTTTGTCAAAATATATCATTGTATGTATGTAATAATTACTTCCTAGACAAAGCTCACAGTCCTCTCAAACTGATGGTACTAATGAGCTTCAAGATGGGAATACTGTGACCAGCAGCTGCAGCAGTTACAATTTACATGAAGATTCAAATGTAGACTTGGGTACAAGCTTTTGGGTTGTAGAGGCTGATGATCCCAATCTCAACTCTAGGTTAATCAATGCAGTTGCTCATGGTAAGTAGGCCATGTACTTTTGAAAAAAATATTTTCTGAAATTATGGTCAATAATGATACATCTTCCTAAATAATTGCTTTAAGTTTTTATGTTTGTGTGCAGAGTAAAGCTTTTTTTAAAAAATATTATTTGACATGTTTTATCAGAGGTTAACATTAATAATTTTAAACTATATGTATCTAATAGCTGGTCTATAACTTATGCTAAATTTTAAAATATATCATTCTTCTTCAATACATTGTCATTGCTGACACTATAAGGATATATATAGACCATCTTTAAAGAAGTCTTTATTCCGTTATTGAGCATTGTTTTAAATGTTAAATTTGTTTATTTTGTTTATTTCTTAAAGTTGATATTTAATAAAACTTAATGTTTTTATACTGGTTTAGAAAACTGCAGAATCTGTATACAACAAATATGTTTTACATTTCCTTGATCTAAAGATCATGCAAATCCAATCTATTCTTGAATGCCTTAATTGACCCTGCCTCCACTATTTCCTGTGACAATACATTCCAAGCATTCACCACTCTCTGACTAAAAAATTATATATGAATATCTAATCTGGACTATTCTTTAAGTAATTTGTAGCTGTTCCCTCTTGTTTTTGTAGATGGTTGAATTTTGAAAAAAACTTGTTATAGTCTAATTTATCCTTTCCGTTGATTATCTTATCATCGAATTCTTCTCTACTTTAGACAGTGTAGACCAGTATTTCTGAGTCTTTCCTCATAACTGTAATTCTGGAATCCTACAATCAGGTTTGTTTCCCTTCTTATATCCTTTTCAGCATGTTTATATCCCCTCTGCGATAAGGACTCCACATCTTAACTTAACTTAACGTCTTTATACTGGTTTAGAGGACCCTGCAGAGTCTGTATACAACTAGTTACATTTACATCACCTTGCTCTAAAAGCTATGCACATCCAGTTTATTCTTAAATGCATTAACTGTCCCTGCCTCCACTACCTCCCCTGGCAATGCATTCCAAGCAGACACCACTCTCTGACTAAAAAAATATTTCCTAATATCTAACCTGGACCTCTCTTTAGTCAGCTTGTAGCTATGCCCTCGTGTTATTGTAGGTGGCTGTATTTTAAAAAACTTGTTATAGTCTAATTTATCGATTCCTCTGATCATCTTATAAACCTGTATTAAGTCACCACGAATTCTTCTCTCTTCGAGACACTGTAGGCCGGTTTTCCCACTATCATCTTTGTCGCTCTTTTTTGTATTCTTTCTAGCATGTTTATGTCCCCTCTATGATAAGGACTCCACACCTGTGCACAGTACTCCAATCTAGATCTAACTAAAGCTTTATACAGTTTGACGATCACTTCCTTGCTCCTATGTTTAATATTTCTTTTTATCATACCTAACATTGCATTTGCCTTTTTCACTGCTACCTTAACTTGCTCACTCACCTTTCCTGTATGATCTATTATAACCCCTAGGTCCCTTTCCTTATCTATCTTTCTAATATTGTTTTCTCCCATTCTGTAATTATGTTCCATATTGGATCTACCCATGTGGATGACTGTACATTTATCTACATTAAACTCAATTTGCCAGCTCTCAGACCATTTCTGAATTTGATCTTAATCTGATCTCAATATATCCACTTCTGCTTTAGATTGGACACTACTGCATAGCTTTCGGTCATACAAGACTTTTGTGATCATGGGTCCGAAATCATTGTCCATATTGTTTATATATATCAAGAACATAATTGGTCCCAAAACAGCCCTCTGGCACTTCACTTTTTACTTCACACCACTCAGAGTACTCCTTATTTATGCCCACCCTCTGCCTTCTTCTTGTTAACCAATTTTCAATCCATTTGGCAACTTTACCACATACTCCATGTGATTTTAACTTCCTAAATAATCTTTGATGAGGTACTCTTTGAAAGGCTTTTTGCAAAATCTAAATAAATAACATTCACTTGCTCCCCTCCATCTATCATTTTAGTAACCTCCTCCTGAATTCTAACAGCATGATCTCCCTCTAGTAAACCCATGCTGACTATTTCTGAATAGATTAAATTTGTCTAAATACATTACAAAGTTTTCTTTGATTATTTTTTCTAGCAATTTACAGACTATGCTTGTTAAACTCATCGATTTATAATTTTCTTCATCTGATTTTTTGCCATTTTTTTAATAAGGGGATCACTTCTGCATCTTTCCAATCCCTGGAACAATCCCTTTTGTAAGTGATTGAGAACATAATATATGCTAATGATTTTGCTGGCAGGTCTCTAATTTCAAACAGCAATTTTGGATGAATACCATCTTGACCTGGACATTTATCCACTTTCAAGTCCTCCATTTTTAACAATCCAGTAGTACAGATTGATCTTAATCCCACTGTATCCATGTCTTTTTGGAAAATATCTATGGGCTCTGGGATCTTGGAGCAGTTTTCTTTTGTGTAGACTGTGCCAAAGTACTTATTAAGTAGATTAGCTGCTTACCCATTCTCATTTATTATTTTTCCTGTGCTGTCTATGAGTTCCTACTTTAACTTTCATTATTTGTTTATTTTTAACATTAGAAAAGAAGGTTTTGCTACAAGTCTTGATCTTATAAACAAGTTTTTTTTTCAAAATCTATTTTTGCTGCTTTATTCACTTTCTGAGTTATGTTTCCTTGTCCAAATATTTTAAATATGTTTCTTTTGATTTACTTGCTTCTATATATTTTTTCCATGCTTTATTTTTAGCTCTTTTACATTTAACTACAAATCTAGTAATCCATTTTTTACGCTTGGGGTTTTACCTCCCTACATGAAACACACTCCTCTTTTAGCTTTTCTAGAATTGTTTTGAAACTCTTTCACTCTTGTTCAACATTTGTTCCACCAACAATGTCTTTTCAGATTATGTGACTCGCTGCTTCTTTCATCTTCTTAACAACTGTCTTAATGTAGTTGAATGTTTGTGTACTTATGTTTGATTCCTTCCTTGCTATAAGATCCTAACGGATGATCTGATGGTCACTTGAGCCAAATAGCTCACCAACAGTAACGTTTTCAATCATATTTTCCTTAGAAGTAAATACTAGGTCGAGTGTGTCTTTGCCTCTGGCAACTTCTTTTACATGTTGAATCAAAAAATTAGGGGACGGCGTGGCCTAGTGGTTAAGTGGCACGGCTCACAACCAGAAGGTGCTGGGTTCGATCCCCATCACAGCACCGGCCGTTACCCCGGGAAGCAAACCCTTAGAAAATGCATGAGGAAGCAGACCCTTACATAAAAATGCATGCTGAAGTCGGATGCACTGGGCCGACAGGCGCAAAATAAAAATCACAGTGTAACGCACACACGCCTTGGGGAATAGATAAATAAGGCGAACGCAAAAAAAAACAACAACAAAAAAATTGTCAGTTATGCACTTAATAGACGGTTTTAACTTGACAAGTGCTTCTACCATTTCCCATTTTATTTCTAGAAAGTTGAAATCCCCCATTAATAATAATTTCCCTACACTTGCCTTTTCTATGCTACTAATCAGCTCCTCATCTTCCTCTTTTTGACTCGATGAACATCTGTAGCATACTCCAACCACTATTTGTTTTTTTATCCCGCTTCCTATTTCTCTCCATACACTTTCACTTTTGTTGCCAGATGATATATCATCTCTAATAGTTATATTATCTGAATTTGTACAATATAATAATACGCCAGCTCCATTAGCCTTGTCTACAACTACCCTGTATTTTCTTAACATATGCAATCAAAGTCATGGTTGCCACAGACATGCAACAATGGACTCTCTTCCTGTTGATGCAAGCAGTGGTTATGTCTGTCATGGACTACGGTCTTGGGTTACTCATGCTATCACAGACACAGGTAGATAGATTAGAGAGAATCCAGAACTAGGCCATAAGAGCAATTCAGGGATGCACTAGAGATAATCCCATTGCTGCCATGAGATTTCTGCTTGATTTACCAAACATCAAGGTGCGACAGACATCAAGTAGTGCAGGTAATGGCATGCGCGAATGTTGCCAACAACGAACACCACCGTTTGCACCAAGAGTTGGATACACTCAAAGGCAGATGCATTAAGCGAGGAAGATCATAGATGGGAGAGGCAGAAAACGGCCTGATTAGGGTCTGTGCATTGGAAGAAGTGGGAAGAAGTAGTGAATGGGTAGAAGTAGGCAATGAGAGCCCCCTGACAAGGGTGGTGATACAGCTGAGCAGAGAGTTTCGCGGTGGGGTGGCACTAGGACAGATGTTTCAATACAGGAGCTGATCCAGCAACACTCAAGACCACAAGACCCAATTCTGTACACAGATGACTCCGCTGGCAGAGATGCAAACAAGGGTGGTTAGGGTTTCGTTTGCTACCAAAATGGCAAGGAGGTGGTGGAAAAATCAGCTGCGTACTCCACTGTCACATCGAGTATTAGGATGGAGAATGAGGAGGTAACAGCGGTAACAACTTGGTTGGAGATGCAACTGATGCCACATGCAGTGATACTGTCAGACTCGCAAGGCATGCTCCGTAAGATAGAAAGGTGCATGCTAAGAAGGGAGTTTTACAAGTTAAACACAATAATGAAACATATACTTAGCTACTGCATGCTGTCCTATCTGATTTAGATGTAATCCTTTCTTTTACATTTGTCTATTTTCTCATCATTAAATTCTACACCCATATCTGCACACATCACCTGCAACCTGAGGTGATACCTATTCTCTTACTTTGTAAATAATCTGACACATTTGCTCTGTCTAAAATACCCATCATTATCACCTTACTGTACTTTCTTTCTTTAATTGTTCTCATCAGACTTTTGTAGCTTTGCATAATTTTTTCTGCACCATCCCTCTTTAGATTATTCGTACCTACCGTTACCACTACATGACTATTAAAAAAACCATACAAGTAGCTTTACTAGTGATCATTGTTTATTAATTTTAGTGGAAAAACATTTTTGAATGTTGATATTGTCTGTAATAAACATAAAATGTGTTACTTTTTACTGAAGGGCCAGTGCTTGTAGTCTTTGGTAAATTAATTTTTATTTTCTACATTTCAAGTGTCCAGGACTGTTGTTGTTGTTTGCGAATGCCCACAATGAGTAGGTTACTCTTTTGTGTGCCCTGAAAAGGACGCTAAGTGGCGGGTTGCAGTAGCTTTCCTCACATCCAAAGCGTGCGTACTGGGGTCCTCCATGCGGTCTTGCTATGCTTTGCTTCATCTGCATGTCACCCAGTACTATGGGGATCACATCGATCCCTCACCTCATTAGCCAGGCTGCCATGAAAACAGCCCATTTCCAGGGAGGGCTGCGAGGAAGCCGAGGTGAGGGACTTGGCCAGTATATTCTGCCTAACCCTGACTAACATGTCTGATCAGTATGTTGTGCCTGACCAGACGTTAGTCTTCCTCAACTCTATGACTGTTAATTTTTCTTAACACAGGCAACATGTTAGATAATGTACATAAAATACTCAAACACAACAGTTTTTGTTGGTGTTGTGAACCAATGTAATGCATATTTTACGATAATGTGAAATATAACTTTTTATATTATTTTCTTATAATCTTATACTGCAACAAAGCAGTACTTAGACAAAACACTGCAATAATGCAGTGCTTGGATCAAATTAAAATGCCAACAAATTGTTTAGTTATGTTGCCATTCTTTTGCACAATAATTTGGTTTAAAAACTTTGGAAAATCGATTCTAATGATTGCTAAGAAGAACATCCATTAGTGACAGTGTTGCTTCACATTATATACTATGAAAATAGACCTTATTTTTAAATGAATGAACTTGTCTTTAAACTATTATATTAAATAGCATTTTTATCTTTGAAGGGAGCTGAAAGTATGTAATAATTCTGAAGTAAGTGACATTTTATCCATTTTTATTTAATCTGTAGGAGCAACAGTACTGGTGACCCATCTAGAGCGAAAACCACTGAACCCAATATTCAAAGGCTTGCTCTTGAAACAGTTTTATGTGGATAAAGATGGTAACAAGATTGTCAAGTTTGGAGACATGTCCTTCACCTACCACCCCAAATTCTGTCTCTATCTCAGTACATCAATACCACTTTCTGTGAAAGGTGAGTAACAGGAAAGCCCATTTTCATTCTTCTGTATCAAGAACTAGAAATTATATCTTCCCCATTTATTCCAGTAATTAGAAAATGTGATCAGAATGTGTTGATATTTAACTTTTGATTATGTACTCAATAATATGCAAGACTAGATGTAAACATTGCAAGTTTTTCATTCAGGAGAAACATTATTTTTAAAATATGGTCTCATCTTAGCTGTGCTATGACTGACTGCAATTGCATTGCTGTCTCTTGTCACTTCGTTTCTAGAATTGTATATTTTAACATGTTTAGGGATTTTGTTGAAGAATTCATATAAAATCATGTTAAGTCAAAAATTTGTATTTTGTTTATTTTACCATAAATCAACAAAAGGGAGAATAAAAATGAATGTGAGTTTAAATATTTCATAATTATAGAAGGAAGGTGGATATTCTGTATTCTATTTATATTACATGCGTATGTCAATCAACACAGACTTCAATATAACTTCAAGATAAGTTTACCAATTGTGCACACTTTTTTCTAATGATATGATTCAAAAGAATTAATAAATTCACATTTTAACAACTCAAAAGGCTATGCTTATTTCACAAATTGTATGTTGTTTTGTGTGGACAGTTGTTTTACCATTGTTAAACTTTGAGGAGTTATCATAGATGCTTAGCATCTATTGTTCTATTTCAGGTGATGGCATTTACAAGTTTCCTTTGAACCATTTGTGTGTAATCAACATGACCATGAGTGATGAGGCCATCATTAACCGGCTAATGTTTGAAACAATGAAAGTTGAGAAGAAAGAGTTTGAAGGTCAGAGAAGATCAAATGAGAATGACATCATTCTTCATCGCCAGCGTTTGGCTAGGGAACATGTGAGTTTGAAAGTTTATCATTTGAAGATAAACTAGTTTACTAAATTGACAAGCAACCAAAAATTCAGGAATGGTATTTGTTTAATAAATCCATTCTTTTAGCCATATCATCATAATTTGTTGCCTATATAGAGTAGACCAAATGCAGCATTCCATGAGCTGACAGCAGCCAGCAACTCATAGATGGCTGCTTGCATCAGGGTTAGCGAACCAGAGCTGAGCAAGACTTTATTCTGCCTCCACGTGGCAGCCCTTGAAACAGGCTGCACTAGTCACTAGTATCCAACGTACTATATGAAGTACATTTGATACAGGATGGTCTTCAATAAATATATTCTACAATTTGCAGGCATAACAAGTAGGAACATTGGAGATGATCAGGTCAATCAATTTGAGATAAAATAAAGAAATTAGAGCACATAATTTTGTCATAGTAAATAGCTTTCCTCAAATGTCTACCTTGTGCGCATTTTCCCAGGAACACAGGGGAATGGGATTTTACAGACCAGATGGCCAGGGTTTTAAAGGTTATTGAATGTAATAGGGCCATGATCAGTTCATTTTACTGTTCAATGTATATATGCTTATTTACTAATCTCTACAGGAAATTATTCGGGAGAAAACTCTTAACCTGACTGGCCCTTTGCTGGAAGACAACACAATGCTTGACTCACTCAAGGTGTGTCACACAAATGTTAAACATAATCGTCAGATTTTAGAAGAAACAAATTACATGGGAGATCACCTCGAGGGCAAATTTTCTCACTACACAACTTTCATCAAGCACTCTGCCATGGTGTACAGGGTGCTGCATAATATGGCAGTTCTGTATCCTTATTACTATCTGCCTTTCTACAAGTTTGTGGAAATGTTTTCAGCTGTTATCAGAAGCAGAGATCGAGGCAAAGGAAGCTTAGGTATGCAAGTGTTGTTTGTTTCTTTCTTTATTATCTTGTTTTCAAAGTTACCTATACAAACATCTTCACTCTTGATTATATTATCTGGTAGCACA
Organism: Ariolimax columbianus; assembly: GCA_036924085.1. Classification (NCBI taxonomy): domain Eukaryota; kingdom Metazoa; phylum Mollusca; class Gastropoda; order Stylommatophora; family Arionidae; genus Ariolimax; species Ariolimax columbianus. The sequence goes on from JAVGWX010000001.1 coordinate 129,200,278, forward strand.
TTTACACAGACACTTATTAAATCTCAAGGTGCACTGGACAAGATCGTCCTGGGTCCTCCTCACTGGAGAACAAAGCAAGACTTCTCTGCAGGCTCACCACTGTGGAGATTGCAATGTTGATCAGACCACTGTAACACAGTATGTTTTCAGGTACATGGACAAGAGGAGAAGGAAAGGGGGCTGAATCTTGGCCAGTATTTTGTACCTAACCCTGACATAAGCCTCATTGTTCATTACTTAGCAGAAATGTCACAGATACTTCTTCTTGTAGTGATCATATCTTTGATGTTTACACTATCAGATGAGTTACTTTGGTGATCTTGGCCATTATCTGGAGCTCCTGTTTAGCTCCTAACAGCTTTGAGTCTAGTGTTGAAGATTCAGATACTGATATATGATATTCTATGAAAGAACAATGGGACAAGAGATACGAGGGGACTTCAAATGAAAACCTTAAAAGTGGGAAAGAAATTGGAAAAAAACCACGCCTTTGTATAGTAACTTGTTAAAATGGTTGCTAAGGATGTCAAGAGTGTCCTGCATGTGCAGACGAACAACATGACATCATAATTGCCATGCAGGACACTCTTGACATCCTTAGCAACCATATTAACAAGTTACAATACAAAGGCGTGGTTTTTCTAACTTCTATCCCACTTTTAAGGTTTTCATTTGAAGCCCCCTCGTAATTATATCATTTGAATATATGTTCACAAATTTTGGCAATGCTGCATAAGCAAGTAATATGCAAAAAAAAGTTACAAATTATTTAAGGCCTGTATGAAGTAATTACAGTGGTGGTTTTAATAGCAATGGATTTACATGATAAGGTTGCTCAACCTCCATGCACAATCCTCTTTAATCCCTTTCTATAGCATCCTTGGAAGATAGATGCCACACTGGCCCTATTGTTTATTCCTGGGTACCACTCAGGTACTTAATAGTCCTACTTTAACAAAATACAGAAATGAACTACAAAGAAGACAAGGATGGCAAAAGAATTTGGCAATTAGTGGGCACTAGAAGTAAAAGTGAACAAGAAGATAATAATAGAAGAGTTTAACTAATGACTAAATAAAATATTTGCATCAAAGCAAAAGATAGCTTGGAAATTAGAAGAATACTATTACAAAGAGGAATAAAATGTTGAATCAAATTAATTACTTTAAAACTAGAGGAACACATTTGAGACAGAAACAAAGCCAGACATATGGACCAGGAGATGTTATATTCAAGGAGTTTATTATTGAAACAACTCATGAATAGAATACTCTAATTTTGCTGACAGAAAATGAAAAAAAAGGTATAGTCAGCATTTTTTTTTTTACCAACAGTGTAAAACTACTAAAACAAGTAATAAATTAATATTAATAATCTTATAATTAAAAATATAATTATTATTGCACAATTATCTACAAGGGAGAACATGTACACTGATAGCCCCTGCCAAATACACCCGGCCTCAGTGATTTTGTGAATCTATTGATGTGATAGTACTTTGTTTGTAGAAATTTGAATCTTTAGTGTGTGGGATGGAACAATCCTTGCACTGTATGCAGAAATAGAGCTCTAAATGGATATAATATTCATTCAACATGGATTATCTTTTTCTTTGGCATTCATCATGAAAAGGACGTTTGTGACATTGCGTAGTTGGTTACATCAATGCTGCAATATTTAAACATTTTGGTCCGACACACCTGATTTCTGCATGTCATTTTCTGGACCAGGTTTACCATCCCTCATCGATTTCTAATCTGTTAGCCAGTTTGCATAGTTGCAGTCTGTTTTCAGGGCCACCACTTGTAGGCAGAATAGAGTCTTGGTCAGTTATGGGTTTTTGCCCCGATGCAAGCAGTCAACTATGAGTCACCTGCTGATGTCAGTTCATTCAATGTTGCTTCTTCACACCCCTACACAGATTATACATATTCAAATTCCTACAATTGTAAGTTGTGCATCTGCCAACAGAATGCTGGCCATTTTGGGAGTGTGTTAAACAAACTTCATAGACATACAAAAGTGATGCACTGAAGACAAAGGCCTGCTATGTCTATTTACTAGTGAATTGTTCACCTATTCAAACAACTGCACAAGTCTGAGCAAAGGGCACATTTGGAAAAAGGCAGACCAACATCTCCCATTGCCTTGTGAGTTAGCACAGTAATGCAAAAGGTAGCAGGAGTAAACCTCAAGTAAAAAATCTGGAGCAGAGGTATCCAAAGGCAGTCGGTGGATAGGCATGGCCATGTCCATCCCCAGGCATCCTCTGCAAGACTTCAAAATTATAGACTCTGTATTTCCTTTGAAGTAAAATAGCAGGGCTGAGAGAAGGTTTGTGAAAAGCAGACAAGGCATATTCCCTACTACAGTTGTCCAGGCTAGCAGAAATATGAATATGAAATTACCTTTTAGAGTCTAAAATTTGTGATGGTGCAGAGACATTTTAAGAAACTCAGAGAGAATTCTTTGAAAAAAAGCTGAAAAATAGGTCATTATTATTATTATTAGATCTTATTTAGTATATAAAAGACCAAGAAGTTTCTTAGCAATAAAAGCTACTTGAACATTGTATGTCACTTTCTTTCAAAGTAAAACCTGACAGACTAGTTTGAATTCGTTTCTTTGTTTTCTTTCCAATTATTGTGCTAGTTTTTTAACTAGGATTCTGTTTTGAACCTTTCCTTCATTATGATTATGAATAGCTTGTGTCTTTTGGTATGTTGAAAGTATATATTTGTTAAGTAGATTGAGAGCAGTATACATACCAGTATAGTGATATTGTTAATTTAATACTGTTTGTTAAAATATTTGAGATTTAGTTCTCATAAAATCAATGCAAGATGACAAAGTTTTATATATGGAAAGTAGTAATTTAAATTGAAAGATTTTTTTCATACTTGTATTCTCTTGCAGTTTTTTTTCAGATTGATAATGGTCCCTATAATTTTTTTAGATTCAGCCCCAGTAATAAAGTATCACTGCTCACAGAATATTGTTTCAATTCAAAGGAGCTCCACAAGTACGAGCACATGAATTAACAGATGCCGTTCTTCATGCAATCTTCAAAAATGTGAAATTAATGATGTTTGAAGAGCACTATAACCTGCTAACACTACTGGTGTCTTTGGAGAGGATGTTGAAACAACATAAGGCAAGCAACAAGGAGCTGAGTGTCTTTGTGAATGGTTTCCTGAAAAATGGAGTTGAAGATGCTAGTCTATTGGAGAAGAAGCCTCATTGGGTGGGCATTGACGTGAGTGTTTTTTCAATCCGTTTCCTATTGAGATAATCTTATATGAATAGCTCACTAAACCTAAAGTTTCAGAATTCCGTGAAACATATACATGACACACAAGACCCTTAGTAACTGGCAAAGCAGTCCATCACGAGTTGTGGCATCTCTTTAAGTGCAGAAAAATATTCCCTCCACATCTCTCAACCGGCATCCATCCTTTGCATGGTACCCCAGCTCTGATTCATGATTTCATTTTCTATTATTTTTTGCCAAATTGTCTTTACGTAGTGCCTATATACAGTCAATGTTTCACATGCATATAGCAGCACTGGAACTAGGAACTATACAGAAATAACAATAAGTACGCAACTGTTGTATATTCTTAGTTTGATGTTTGAGCTGAATTGTGAAGACTTCTAAATGTTGTCTAAGCTACCAAAGGCTATTCTGGCATTATTCATTCTACTTTTTACGTCTTTTCTTGTTCCACCATCTGCTATAACTGTTCTTCCAAAGTATATAAATGTGTCTGTCTTTGATAGTTCATCCTCTTCTTCTTTTTCTGTGTTTGTTCTTAATCTCCCGCTACCAAACCCTGAATAGGACTTTAAAGCAGCAGGATATAGTTCGGAGAAAGGATTGCGTTGTGTCGCTGGTTTACAGCTTGACTGCAATATTTGCACATTTTGGCCTGACACATTCGCCTTCGGTAGTCTAGTTCATCCTATTTTGGTTAGCATGATATCTAATATATCTAGTGTCATGACCTCTGTCTTCTTGTAATTAATGCCCAGCACCACATAATGGCTTTATGTGCTAAATCTTTCCATTTTCTCTTGAATATGTTGATGTCAGTGTGCAAATAGCACATACAAATATTTACTAGTAATTCGTATAAAATATGCACAGATGACAAACAAGCAATTTTTCCAGTAATTCTTGTAGAACATTCACAGATGACAAACAATTTTACCAGTAACTTAACTTAACGTCTTTAACTTAACGTCTTTATACTGGTTTAGAAGACCCTGCAGAGTCTGTATACAACCAGTTACATTTAGTAATGTTTATGTTGATATTTTTTTTAATGTTGATAATTTTGTGAAAATTTGTAGTTCACATTATCTGGTAGAATACTTATTAGAACTAGTCAAAGCCTTTCAGTTTGCTGTGGGACACATGTCTTCAACAAAAGCATGCAAAGTTCTCCTGTCCTGGTCCATCCATTCAGCTCTGTTAACGTTTTCCCTGTTTCCTTTAAGTTTATCTCGACTTCTCATCAACAAGTATTGTTTTGGTCTGCCTTTACTTCTATTGCTTTAGGAAATTAAGAATAGAGACAGTTTTCTAATGCTGGTTTCCTTAAATTAATTAATATATGTCCAATCCTAAGCCTGGACCTTCTCTTTGTGTCATGTTCCAATGATATATGTATTGTTCATTCAACATTCAAAAAGGGCAAAAAGGCAGATCCAGCAAACTATAGACCTGTGAGCTTAACGAGCATAGTCTGTAAATTGTTAGAGTCAATAATCAAAGAAAACATTGTAATGCATTTAGACAAATTTAATCTAATCAGAAATAGTCAGCATGGGTTTACCAGAGGGAGATCATGCTTAACAAATCTATTAGAATTCATGGAGGAGGTTACCAAAATGTTAGATAAAGGGGAGCCAGTGGATGTTATTTATCTGGATTTTGCAAAGGCCTTTGATAGAGTACCTCATCAAAGATTATTTAGAAAATTAAAATCACATGGAATAGGTGGGGAAGTTGCCAAATGAATTGAAAATTGGTTAGCGGGAAGAAGGCAAAGGGTGGGTATAAATAAGGAGTACTCTGAGTGGTGTGAAGTGAAAAGTGGAGTGCCACAGGGCTCGGTTTTGGGACCAATTTTATTCTTGATATATATAAATGATTTGGACATAGGTATGGGATCCATTATTGCAAAATTTGCTGATGACACGAAACTATGCAGTAGTGTCTCATCTAAAGCAGAAGTGGATATATTGAGGTCGGATTTAGATAAAATTCGAGAATGGTCTGTAAACTGGCAAATGGAGTTTAATGTAGATAAATGTACAGTCATCCACATGGGTAGATCCAATATGGAACATAATTACAGAATGGGAGAGAACAATATTAGAAAGATAGATAAAGAAAGGGACTTAGGGGTTATAATAGATCATACATGTAAGGTGAGGGAGCAAGTTCAGGTAGCAGTAAAAAAGGCAAATGCAATGTTAGGGATGATAAAAAGAAATATTAAACATAGGAGCAAGGAAGTGATAGTCAAACTGTATAAAGCATTAGTTAGACCTAGATTGGAGTACTGTGTGTACAGGTGTGGAGTCCTTATCAGAGAGGGGATATAGACATGCTGGAGAGAATACAAAAAAGAGCGACAAAGCTGATAGTGGGATTCCAGAATTACAGTTATGAAGAAAGATTAAAAAGAACTGGCCTTCAGTGTCTAGAAGAGAGAAGAATTCGTGGTGACTTAATACAGGTGTATAAGATGATCAGAGGAAGGGATAAAGTGGACTATAACAAGTTTTTTAAAGTACAACCACCAACAAGGACAAGAGGCAACAGCTACAAGTTGACTAAGGAGAGGTCCAGATTAGATATTAGGAAGTATTTCTTTAGCCAGAGAGTAGTGAATGCTTGGAATGCATTGCCAAGTGAGGTGGTGGAGGCTGGAACGGTCAAAGCATTTAAGAACAGATTGGATGCGTACAGCTTCTAGAGGAAGGTGATGTAATTGGAACTGGTTGCGAAATGGAAGAGGCTATGAGAACACTAAAGAAAAGGAAATCTCCCGGAAAAGACGGGATAACAAACAAAATGCTGATGGGGCTGGGCCAAACAGCGAAGAGGAAATTACTATCAGTCCTGAACCAAAGCTGGAAAAGGGGTATTGTACCCCAGGCATGGAAAGACGCAATACTGGTACCAGTACCAAAAACAGGAAAGGATAAAACAGATCCAAATGGATACAGGCCCATCAGCCTACTGAGCTGTGTCGGCAAGCTGATGGAACGGATGATAAACACCAGACTGATGTGGCATCTGGAAGAAAAACGAATACTAATTCCACAGCAAGCCGGCTTCAGACAGCACAGATCCACTGAGGACCAGGTCATCCTCATAGCCCAGGAGATAGAAGATGCCTACCAGGCACAGAAACACACAGTAGCTGTTTGGGTGGATCTGGAAAAGGCATTTGACAAAGTCTGGAAGGATGGACTTAGAGTCAAGCTAAGAAGAAGTGATGTCTGTGGGAAGATGTACAAGTGGATCAACCACTACCTCAAACAAAGAACGGCCAGAGTCCAAGTACAAGGGCAGATGAGCAAAAAGGTGACACTCGAGCAGGGAGTACCCCAAGGGGGAGTATTGTCACCCACACTCTTCCTGGTATATATAAACGATATTACAGAGAATATACCAAGAAGAGTCCATAGCTCAATGTTTGCAGACGATCTGGCTATGTGGACCTCTGAAAAGAATCTCACCATAGCAAGAAATCGGATGCAGACGGCCCTAACATCGCTGGAAGAGTGGGCGAACTCATGGCTGGTCAAAATAAACGAGGAGAAAACCACATGCACAATATTCTCGCTCTCATTAAAACCCCAAAGTACCAAATTAAGTCTAAATGGCAAATTCCTGCAGCCAAACGACAACCCAACCTATCTGGGAGTCACATTTGATCGGCGCATGACATGGAAAAGTCAGATTGAGAGAAACCGAATGAAAGCCAGAGAAAGAATGGCAATCATGAGGAAACTTGCTGGCACAAGCTGGGGAGCAGACGAAGGCATACTAAAGAAACTGTATACTGGAAGAGTGAGACCAGTTCTCGAGTATGGCATTGCGGCATGGACAACAGCAGCGAAGGCGAACTTCGATAAAGTTAACAAACTTCAAAACCAAGCCATGAGAATTATAACAGGTGGCATGAAGTCAACGCCAATTGTAGAACTTGAAAAGATTACAAAACTGCAATCCATGACCGATGGAAGAGACTGCAGAGCCCAGCTGCAGTCAGAGAAACTCCGAAGACTGACTGACCATCCAATGCACCAGAGACTAAACAATTTTGGAAATGGGAAACTAAAGCGGAGAAACTTTGCAAAAATAGCCAAAGCAAAGATGCACGAAGATCCCATAAACGCACTAACAACACCAAAACCCATCACTACTGTACGAAAACCTACCTGGAGGCAGGATATATTTCCAGAGGTGGTAGAAAATATACCAGGTATTGCAAACAAAAACTGCCAGACTGAAAAAGAAAGGAGAGATACTACCCTAAGCTTCATAACAAAAAGCTACCCAAGCATGGACTGGACCCATGCATACACCGACGGTTCTGTAACAAACACTACACAGAACAGAGGGGCAGGAGCATTCCTGAACCTACCAAATGGCAGACAAATAACACTGTCACTCGCTACTGGTAAGTACACAAGCAATTTCAGAGCGGAGGCAGAGGCACTGAGGGCGGCAGTGGAAGAAATGGTGACACACAGTGAAAATGAGAGCCATATAGTCCTGCTGACAGATGCTCTCGCCGTAGTCACAGCGCTAAAAAGCCAGAAAAACACTGAGCTTAATGACTTAAGAGCAGCACTCTGCAAACTGTGCCAGCAGTCCGCACCAAAAAGGGTAGTGGTACAGTGGGTTCTGTCACACTGCAACATCCAAGGCAACGAGGAGGCAGACAGACTGGCAAAAGAAGGTGCAAGACTACCACAAACAGATACCAGTATGACGTACGAAGAGTCAAAACGGCTTATCAAAGCCAGATACATGAACAAATGGGAAACCGAACATACTGGTTACACCAAAAACGATGCCTATTACCAGTTGAACCGAAGAGAGCAGGTCGTTGTCTTCAGACTTCGCACTGGCCACAACAGACTGAGGTACCACCTATTCAACAAATTGAAGATAGGGTGTACCGACGAATGCCCGTGCGGTACTGGTAAAATGACCGCTGAACATCTGCTGCAGAACTGCCCGACATACGAGGATCAGAGAGAGCAGATGTGGCCATTACCAGTGGAACTGCAAACAAGCTCTATGGCAGTGGCGAGAGCCTCAGGATGACCGCCGCTTTTTTCGAAAAAATAATGGTTACTGTCTGACTGCGTACGAAGAAGAAGAAGAAGGAACTGGTTGTATACAGACTCTGCAGAGTCTTCTAAACCAGTATAAAGACGTTAAGTTAAGTTAAGATTATTATATAATATACCATTTCAATCTCTATTCTACATAGGCATCCATTTCTGAAAGTATGTCGTTTTTTTGTTGTTCTCTATGTTTCAGAGCCATACAATAGAACTAACTTTACGTTGAAGTTAAAGATTTTTATTTATTTATGTCTTTTTATTTCCATAAAATTCCATAAAATTTATTGTTATCTTCTTTTTGGTAGTTCTGAAAGTTATTGGTATCATTCAGAGTCCTACTGCCTCCCATTCTACAAGTGCATTTTATTATAGGGGAATTTTTTTCACATGGATTTTCTGGTAAAGATTCCCCTGATCTCTGGGTAATGTGATCGGACTCCCCATGTTCAGTGTTGGGCAGATTAAAAATTAACTTTGTAAAAAAGTTATTTGTACCATTCCCCGGTTGGTTTCTTAAGAGCAGCTATAGATGGTGCCTAACTGGATGTAGGCCTACTTAACTTTAGTGTTTGAGTCTATTAAGATGGACTCGCACATCAGTAAAAACCACCCTCCAAGAAACTGGTTTGTGTGCAGACTCTGTAGAGTCTTCTAAACCAGTATAAAAATATTAAGTTAAGTTATGCTTCTTTTGACAACATTAGGGACATACCTTCACTATGGTGTGCACTCTCTTCAATGTGCCCTGAGGACAGCAGCATTTCCCTGTGCTCATGTTCATCCTCTCAACTCCTTTGTTCTTTGTTTTAGCCAGTTCCATGATAGCAATTGTGTAGCTTTTAATTTCTACTGCCTTCCACCGTTCAAACACTGTATGATAATTCCAGATACCAAATATTTCAGTTTTCCAAGACAAAAACCAGTGTCAATAGTGTAGATGTAGATTATGGCTTTTTCTGCATCTTGTCATTAACCCTATGAACAAAGAACTTTCTTCTGTCTTGGATGGTTGAGTTGTATATATCTTTTTAATTGGCTTGTCCATATTTGCTGAAGTTTTTGTGGCTTTAAATTGCTATATCATGAAGTAGTCAGCCCATAGCCGCCCTCCTTAATAGCCTCTTACCTTGTGCTTGGCAGGTTTAGTGTTACTTTGCTATTTTTTTTTAAAGTCTGGCAACACTCGAGCAAAAAAAACTATTAGATAACTTTTTTTTGTTATTTTAGGTCAGCTTATATTTCTCTCATTCATATCAAGACTTTGATTTGAGGTGATCAGTTCTTAAAGTATTATTGTTATTCTTGCTCAATAAATGTACTTGATATAATTTCTTGTTCATTTTTTAAAATTTTTATTGAAACAATACTTAAATTATTAACAATTATTTTGTTTTCTTTATGTTTTAACACAGGCATGGATCGACTGCAACATTTTAGAATCCCTACATAAGCCCTTTCATGGGTTGACTCATTCCCTTATTAGCAATTCTAAACATTGGGAGGAATATTTCCAGGTAAATGGTCACTGATACTGTTTTTAACGTTCACGTCATAATTATGGAAAGATTAATCATTTTTTAACATTAATGAAACATATATTTTAACATATCCAGTGTTTAAAATTATTTATTTCAATGTATTTATTCATCAAATTATGATGTCAAAGGAGTAACCCTGACACATTTAGTAAATATAACTACCGTCTATGATATTTCATAATGTGTGCATCTTTTAAGGTTTTATCGTCCGTTTTATAATACTATGAATTCATTGTTTATTCCATCCTCTTCTCTTTCTTTTCAGGAAGTGTGCCAGTGTTTTTTCTTTATTCTACCATTAGTTCTTCGAATATAGATGTAAAAACAATAGCTTTCAATTGTTTTGTTCATGCTATTAACTTTATTATCTGCAGCATATAGCTTCTCTGGTACTTGTGTATGCTATTTGAAGCTTCATTGTTAAAGTTCAAACTTCACTTTACATCAATCACAAAGAATAATGCTCTTAATATTCTTAGTTAATTTATATGGTTTTTCAATTCTTCATATGGCTTTTAGCTTTCAATCAATCAATTAAAACCTTTTCAACGCCCTGTGGAGCAGAAGTCTTCAACAGATAACATGCCAAATCATCAAACTACACTCTTTAATCACATGTTATGCCAGGCAGGTTACGGTGTTACTATTCTTTGCTTCTATTTTGGGCCCCGGTAACACTTTGGCAGCATTTGGTTTTGCTATGTTCTAATTGAATGGATGTTTATATATTATTTTAAGATCCTTCTTCATTTGTGATTGTCCGTTGGTATTTGCAGTGATATATTTTATAACCATCTTTAATATGACTTGAAAGATGTTTGTTTCATTAAAGATATAGCCAGCTTTAATCCTTACTGCAGCATCCTTATGGTATGATTATAAATTACAAAGTAACCCTAGTAAAACTGAAAATTTATGAACAAAATTAAATCCATGTTTCATAGTTGCAAGCTAAACATGTAAAAGGATAGACTAATTAGAACACCACATTTTTAGGGTATTCAGTTGACTTAAGATGACTTTTCCTGTAGAGAGAGACAATCATCACCTGGCCATACTGGATGTATGTGAATCTCTAGGATGTTTTTTACTCATTCATTCTTTTATTATCTTGTGGGCACATGTGTTCCAATACTTCAATCAATCATTTTGCTGCATTACCTATTAACCATGATTTTTCAGAATTCATCTTAATTTATGTTTTATTGTCTGCCTTATTTAAAATAGAAAAAAAAGAATATCCGTCCCTGGGCAAGTGAGCACGCAGATGCTGAGTTTCATGCCTCAGTCCATACCATTCCGTCTGGTCTGCTGCACTTGTCCCTATCAGATATCTGGTTGATCCTGCTAGTAGTTATATGCTTGTCGCAACCATTAAGCCATGCATGTCTAATTTCAAACTGTTTCACTGTGAAACCATAAATGGCTCATTAAATCAGTTGAAGTTCATTCGGCATTACACTGAGCTAAGTGACCAACTCGGCATTGCACGGTGCTGAGAGCGTCTCATGCCTTATTACAAAAACTGAAACAGTACAGAGCTAACAGATGGGAGACTCTCTCATAGCCTCATGGAATAGTGGATATGGTAGACCACCAGGGCTACAGTATCAACTTAGCATCGCACTGTGCAGAGTGGTTCCCTCTTGACATTGCACAAAGAGGAGTGTGCTCAATGAGGAATTGCACAATGAGAAGCATCTCCCAGGCCCATTTGCAAAACTGAAAGATGGCAGAATGAATAAACACGGGACTCTCTTAAGACCCTGTTTCTCTTAAGACCCTGTGGGTTGGTAGAGGCGGTAGCCCGCTAGGGCTCTAGTGCCAACTCAGCACTGCACTGAGTGTAATCAACTTAGCAAAGCACAGCGCTGAAGGTGCTCAACTCGGAATGGCACACAGCTGAGTACTAAACTCGACAATACACCTCGAGAAATGTGTCCCCTTGCTTGCAAATCTGAAACAGTGGAAAAGATGGCTCCGCATGTTGGAGATGGTAAGGCCTGCCAGAGTTATTTTGTCACGGCACTCAACATTGCACACTGTCGAATGCATTATGCTCACTTTGGGATCTGTTTGACTTTTGACAGGGGTGGGTGGGAAGAAAAGTCACAGGACCAGTGTTCGGCCCTCTCATCTTTTCCAATCCCCCACACACCCACCTTCCTCCCCCTCTTCCTGATATACTATTAATATAGAATCCCCAATCACTCAAGGAAGCTGATTATTAATAATAGGAAGTAGAAATATAAAACTTATTTCTATTTTGAACAATGTCAGAACCGTATCAACTTGGTCAGCACAGTTCCTGGATCTACCTTGCAAGAGTTGTCTCTTTTCCAGAAGTGTTTGCTGTGGAAATTGATCTGTCCTCATAAAGTAAGAATCACACTGTATAAATGTAAATACATTTACAACAGAAAACATCACACAACCTTGCTTAAAAATGTATCATTGAACCAGTTTATATATATATATTTATATATTTAATGATTTGTATGTGTTTATGCTCACACTCATGATGCACAAAAATACATTTTCCACCAAATATAACAGAAGAGGCCCAACAGGAAAATTGTCCACAAACCTCAGAGCAGAATTGATGGCCCTCCTGCGAGCACTTAAACAGAAAGGCAACCTCCAACAAATATAGCTGTTTTCACAGACTGCAGAGTACTATTAGAGACAATCCAAAAAACAAAAACGAATCACTGTTATCAGAGCAAAACTAGGAAAACTCCAGAGATCCTCAACAATAGCGCTCAAGTGGCTACCCTCCCATTACGGAATAACGGGAAACAAGAGAGCTGATGCTCTGGCAAAAGATTGCAGCAAAAAGGCACAATTTAATCATTGAGTACCAAACAGAGAAATCAAGAACATCATCAGAAATCAGTATATACACCAATGAAGAGAAGACAGAAACATAAGCAGTACACCAGACCCAATTCACTATCTCAAAAGAAATCAACAAACAACCTTATTTCGCCTGAGAACTGGACACTGCAGACTACTAGAACATCTATACCGACTGAAGATCTCACACACCGATGAGTGCCCATGTGGAACAGGATGCCAGAACCCTGAGCATATTCTACAGGAATACCCAATCTATAGGGAAATGAGATGCCAGACTTGGCCAGAAGGTGCAGAGCTCAGACAAAAGCTGTGGGGCAGCCGCTCCAACCCGGTGAAGACTAAAGACTTCATCATGGCGACTGGCCTGCAGATATAACATGACCAAAAGATCCTGAACGCAAAGAAGAAGAACATTTTCCACCAGAGTTTAATATAAGATGCAGCTTAAATTATTTTGTTCTGTGTGTTAATAGTATAAAGGCAGCAATATTTATTTTAGTTTTAGTTGAACAAAAACTTGAGTAAAATCAACATTCTGTGAATAGCTTTTCACGTTAATATTGTCATTCTATTTCATGTAAGGTAAATTGATCAAATGACATGCTGCAGTTATCATTTGTAACTACATGTGTTCTTTTATTTTAAAGATGGCAGAGATATCTGAGGCTCTTGTATTATATGAGCTTGGAAGTGCTGTCAACCTGCCAGACAACTACAACATATATGAAATATATAAGCTTACTGATAAACATGTACCCACAGTTTTCCTACTGCCATCATCTGTAAAGGATCATGACTTGAATGGCACTATGGGTAAATATCTTTACGCTGAGCATAAATGTATTGACTTTAATAACATGGAACACTTTCTATGGTACTAGACCACAGCTGATAAACACGTGCAGATACCATTACATGGCATTGGGCAGAAGAGCAAGAGCCTAGATGCTGCTGGACCCGTAAGAAAAATAACAACAACAATAAGTGACTGGGTCTAACTATATATATCAGTAATGATGATTGATTTCCTGAAATTTGTAACACCATTTGTAAACAAATTGTAGGCTATCTATTGCTGATAATGAATTGACCACAGCCAATTTTGACTAGTGTAAAAGACTAATGTTGACAAAATAATGTCTAGTTTCCTAGAATTTTAAGAAAAATAATATTTTAACAATTAGTAATAACAAAACTCGAGTGAGACAAAAACCCACACAAAACAGTGAATGAAATGTGAAAAAGCTACAAATTATTGATAACTTGTACAAATTAACATATGTGTACTGTGTGCTTACGATACTGTTAAATACTACTTTGATACAGTATATTTTAAATTCTGATAAATTTTACACAAGATATTTGAATTACCCATTAATTTCACTCTGATACAGTATATTTTAATTATTTATAAATCCCACTCTCAAACGGTATATTTTAAATGCATATAAATCCCACTCTGATACAGCATATTTTAATTTCTTATAAATCATTCTGTGATATAATAAATTTGGATTAGTTATAAATTCTGCTCAAAAGCTCAGTTTAATCATACCTCATATTTAGTTGTTCCACTTCTGGGGTTACAATTTAGCTGGTATCTGTTGTTATTTTGTCTGTGTAATTGTTGAATAACAATAGTGAAAGTACACATCGCTATTCTAATATGGTTATTTGGCGACTTGACTTTGTTCGTTCTCAATATCTCGCTAACAAGTCTTGCAAAGGTCTTAAGTAGCAGAATGTAGTCCAGAGAACGGAATGCGCTATGTCGTAGTTTACAGCTTGACCATGATATTTGCACCTTTTGGTCCAACACATCCGACTTCAGCAGGATATGGTTATTTCAAAAGTATCTGTGCTTCCATCAATTGTTATTACATTTTTATTTATATGGTACAGTGCTCTCACATCATCTAATAGTTGTCATTGTATTCTGTTGTGTTCTGTAATCTGTTCAGAGTTTATTCTTACTTACTTAGTCGCTCCTTTTCTACCGTGAGGTGTAGAGGTAGAGTTTATTCTTATGGACTCAAAAGCTTTCTCCTGTGCTCAACTGGCCTTATTCTTTGTTAATGTATTTTTGCACACATTTTTCCAGTATGGTTTGTTAGTGATGTACCTATGTATATATCACAGTTTATGTTACTGCCTCTTTTCTTTCAGACTGGTACTATTGTAATTTTTAAAAGATTTGTGATGATTATTGGCTTTTCTCTTTTATTCTGCGATGTTGCTTGCATTATTACCACTGGTCAATGATCAGTATCTATACAGATGTTGGGGATTACTATGGAGGATATTGTATTTCTTCTTTGTCTTTGTCTAACTAATGTGAAATGATGTATAAATACTACTAAATGCAGCTATTACATTATATTTTATTACACGTATGTTATTTGAGTTTCAAAATGTACATAACTGCTTTAGTATGTAAATATTTTTAAACTTTTAATGTAAAATTATTGAATGTTAGGTTATACTTGTTTACATTTAAGATACAGATAGGAAAATTAATTTTATGTACCTGAGATTGTACAGAAAGTAATGGCAACCTACCGTACTGCACACTTGCCAAGAAACTAATAACAGCCAAATAAGTTGGTGGTTGTAAGAAGCGACCTTCTGAAAAGGACATGCTACTTACTTACCTGAGACTATCTAAAAGAACATTTCTCTAGTAAATTGTCACATGTTGAATACATATGAGAGTAGAATATAATTTTGCCATTTTCTTCCCAAGCATATATTGCCTTTACTATTTGTTTTTGTCTCAATCTCAAGGTTATCCTTCTGTATGCCCTGCCAATGAAGTAAAACACCTGGCCAAAGAGATTGGCATGGAAGGCACTGTTCGAATTCTGAACTTTGGAGTTAGTTCACAAATGTTAGAGGTGAAAAATGCTTTAAAGGACTGTCTCCGCCTGGGTCACTGGTTACTGCTACAGAACTATCACCTCTCACAAAAACCAGATCCCGAGTTCTGCAGTATGCTGAAGGTAAAATGTTAAATATACATTGAAATGTCAGCATAAATTCTAAAAGATTATTGAAATCAGTTAATTTGGTTAACACTTTACAGTCCGGCCCAATCTGACAGATTTGTGTCTGACCATCTAAAGCAAGTGCCGCAGCTCCATATGTAAATAAATTGTATTTTCAAAAGGAAATAATTAATGTTCAACAAATTTGCAAAAATTATGATTAATAGATGATATTAAGACATATAATTAAATTATTTAGCAAATGAAGTATTCATAATAAAAATATTTATTAGTGTAAAGCATTAACGTGTTATTAATGTGGAACGGAAAATACCACTTCCTGTTTTTCATTTTACTCTCACTTCATTTAGTCACTTCTTTTATACTTGCAATCAAATGTGCAGACAAATAGATGATTGACCTTTCATATCTTTTGCATGATGGAGAGGTTGCCTTCTTTTTTGTCCTCCATACTAGCCACTATTTGGTAGCTATTTCATTACTTTTATCATTTTTGCCAGCATACATATTACTCTAGAGTATGGAAAAAATGAGAAGGCTACTCTGGACCTTGTGATGGCAACGGTCTACCTTCAATGGCTAATATCAAGAACAGTTAACAGCCAACTGAGTGGGAATGACCATGTCGAAATAACTTTAGAAATATGTAACACGGGACAAACCGAAATAACAGATATTCCCCCTAAGCTGGAATTTCAAAAGAGCAAGCTGGACTCTGTTTAGAGAAAATGTAAATAAACTCTGTCAAAATATATTGCATACCAAAAATGTATACAATAATATCGCCATCATGATGGAGGCTATTAACCAGGCAGAAAATAAATAAATCCCACATGGAAAACGGAAAAATTATAAACCATATTGGAGCAATAAACTAGGGAAAATGCACAAGGAACTAAGTGAGGCAAGAGATACCATGGAAAAAAATCCTTCACCAGAAAACATAGGGAAACACAGCAAAATTAAAAACACATTCATAGAGCAAAAGAAGGATCAGATCCAAAGAAGTTGGCATGAAAAGACCTCAAGCCTCAACATGGACAGCGATACAAGTAAACTCTGGAATCTGATAAGAGACTTAAATGAAGAAACCAGAGGGAGCCATGGGAAGACAGTCATTAAGGAAAATAAGAAACATCATACAGGGAAAATTGCACTAAGCATCCTGGCTGATTTTTCAGAGAGGAGAGTACTATAACATTGACACAAAAACGCTAGCTAGAAGTTAAAAAGGAGATAAAAGAGAACCTGAAGACACAGAATGCAGATCTCTGCATATAGGCATCATTCAAAATTGTAGAGTTAAACACTGCTATTCAGATACTGAAAAACAAGAAAGCTCCAGGAAAAGATGGCATCACAACGCAAAGAAGATCATTTTTGGCCAGATGGTGGCTAACATCCTGTTCTTTTCAATTTTAAATTGCCAAGGGTTGTTTTACATGCACAGCGTGTACATGGGCCTACGAGTTTATCATCCATCTTCTATAAGCCAAGCGCTCATCTCCCTTGAGACTAGGGGACTCTTGATACTTGCGGAGTTCGAACAACTAACTTTTTGTGATTTCGTTTGTTTTTTGAAATGTGAGGGACTTACCTCTCAGCTATAGTGACCTCTTTCTTTTTACTCACATTTTTTTGCATTATCCTATTGATAGCATTACCACATTCACTTTCTTGTGTATCCTAGTCAAAGTCTAAATTTGACTTGTATTGAATATTCATGTGCAATTGATATAAATGATCATTGATCGGATCAAATAATAAGTCCTTTCTCTGATCGTTTACACTTACAAATTCACCCTAATCTTAAACAACAGACACATCCACAAGAACTCTTTATTAATCAAAAGCTGCGCATGTGCGAGCAATTCTGTCATACTTTAGAGGACTACATTTTTTGTTTGTCTTGGGCAATCGACAGAACACAGGTGTTGGATGTGATTTTGTTCTAATGGGATGGCAACAGAAGTTTTGTACGCCATCAATTCCTTTTGAATTGGACTGTAAAGAGCTTAGAATATTTAAATGTATCATGAAAATCAAATTTCTGAGCAAACAAAATGTTTACTTTCATTTTATGCTGTTACATGTGTACCTTACCTTATTCAAAATTCTGTAAAAATTTGTTAAGATTATTTTTTTTAACTATTTGCAATAATTTGTAGAGATGAATAGATCAACTGATTGAACATATATAAACTATCAATACTCATTAATATTTCTAACATTAATTTATTCTAGTGGATTTTTATTGCTAAGGTTCTTGAATGTTGTAACACTTTCAGTCTCCACTTTCTGCTCAGATATTATCAATTTTGTAGTTACTGTTGGATATATGCTTCTTAAGATGTTTAATATTGTAGTCTTCTTCTTCTTTTTTGTCCTACTGCTCTTGCCATGAGGCGTCACAGAGAAGAGAGATGCATATATTTTTTTTTATCGCCAAGGAGAAGGCTTAGGATGTTGCATGGTGTAATTTCCTGAGAGCGTCAGAGACATCCTCGATCCACTGATGTTGAGGTCAGCCACTTCCCTTGTTCATGGACCAGAGACTTACATATTTTATTCAAATTGCGTAAACTATTATTGTCACCCTATTTATTCATTTTAAAACAAGTGTTGACCAAAAATCAAAATAGCTTGCCTTAAAAATGTTCTTCAGAGTGAGAAGAAGAAATGGTAGACATAACCTCTTCTACATCATCGCCTCTCTTCCAGGCTGTACCTTTAAGTTATCTAACATGCGACAATCTGTACTATTCAATAGTTGCAAATTTTTCATTTATATCATTTATCTCTGCCTTAAGGGTGTTAATTTGATGATGTAAGAATTTAGGGCGTAGTGTTTTTTCAATATATTGTATTGAAATGTTTGGCTTGGCTTCGTTCATTCTCAATCTCCCACTACCAAGCCCTGAAAGGGCTTATGTAGCAGAATGTAGTCCAGAGAACGGTATCCGTTGTGTCATAGTTTACAGCTTGACTGCGATATTTGCACCTTTTGGTCCAACACATCCGACTTCAACAAGCATTTTTGAGTATCGGGTTAGCATTCCCTCTTCGATCCCTTCTCCTTAGCCAGTCTGCCTTGCTGCAGCCTGTTATCCGGGATCACCGCATGGAGGTGTAGAAGGGTCTTGGCAGCTTAGGTTCGCTGGCCCTGACGCTAGCGCAACCACTGCAGCTCATGCGCTGCTTAGCATCTTGATTCCTGTATTGAAATGTTAAATGATATTATTCATCTAAAGGATTTAATAAATGCTCATTGGCTTGAAGAGGATAACATAACAGACAAATCAGATTCATATGATGAGGGACGGAGTCTAGTCACTAAACCTCGGCCATCCTCTTCTGTGAGAGCAGACAAAATTCACCAGTCATTCAGGCTGTGGATCACTACCAGAGCTAATGAAGAGAGAACATTGCCAGGTAAGGGAGTAAAAGTTGTGGTTATACTACCTTTATAGTTTGTTTTTTAATTCAGCTGTGTGGCATTTTTGTTTTGGTTAGGCATTTGGCGAAAAAGTGATTGGGGCTTAAGTCACAAACTGCGAAGATCAGCTTGAGGTGATCTAAGCTCTGACTGGCTGTTTAAACTCAATTGACATCCGCTACACAAGGAACCCTTTTTAACAAACACAAGATCTCATCTATATTTCACGTTGTCGTTTTATAAAAATAAGTGAAGTTTTGGGAGGAATTCCCTACAAATAAGGCAATACGTAAATTAGGTCATTCTAAAATTGATAGACAAGTTTTAGAAGTTAATGTATCTGCTAATACTGTGTAATGCCAAGCTTTTTTGTGTGTGTGTGCGGGCGGGTGGGTAGGTTGTGGTTATTGTTGTAAAATTTGAATCTCTATAAGATGGTGGCAAAAAAAGGTAACAGCAAAAACTTGTCACTTTCTTCAAATTTGTCCCATTTTCACTGGTCTGCGAAAAATGTTTCCTATTTTTACCAGTTCACATATGTAAAAAGGTTGAGAACCACTGGTCTAGACTTTCTTTGAGGAGTTATTTATTGTTTCCAAGAATAGTTTTCTTGGCATTGTTAATGCTTTTAGACTCTGAAAACACAGCATAATATAATAATAGTGGCGGTGTGTGCAGATTTGCTTGTTTTTAACACTAAGCATTTTCATTATTTTTAATTTTTACTTATTTGTCACTTAATTTAATGTCTTTATACTGCTTTAGAAGACCGCAGAGTCTGTATACAACCAGTTTCTTTTACAATCACTTGATCTAAAAATACCTATGCGCATCCAATCTATTCTTGAATGCAACAATTGACCTTCTACCTCCACTATTTTCTGTGGCAATGCATTCCAAGCATTCACCACTCTCGAACTAAAAAAAATATTTTCTTGTATCTAACCTTTCTTTTGTTAATTTGAAGCTATGCCCTCTTGTTCTTGTAGATGGTTGTATTTTGAAAAACTTGTTATAGTCTAATTTATCTGTTCCTCTGATTATCTTAAAAACCTGTATTAAGTCACCTTCAATTCTTCTCTTTTCTAGACCCTGTTGGCTGGTTTTTCTCAGTCTTTCCTCATAGCTGTTATTCTGGAATCCCACAATCAGTTTGGTCGCTCTTCTTTGTATTCTTTCCAGCATGTTCATATCCTCTATACGATAAATACTCCACACCTGTACACAGTACTCCATTCTAGGTCTAACTAATGCTTTATACATTTCGACTATCACTATACTTCTATGTTCAATATTTTTTTTTATTACAACCCAACACTGCTTTTGCCTTTTTCACTGCTACCTAGACTTGCTCACTCACTTTACCTATATGATCTATTATAACCCCTAAGTTTTTTTCCTTTTCTATCTTTCTAATATTGTTGTCTCCCATTCTGTAATTATGTTCCATATTGGATCTATCCATGTGGATGATTGTACATTTGTCCACATTAAACTCCATTTGCCAACTCTCAGACCATTCCCAAATTTTATCTAAATCCGACCTCAATATATCCACTTCTGCTTTAGATGAGACACTTCTGCATAGTTTTGTGTCATCCGTGAATTTAGCAATCTTTGATCCGATATCATTGTGCAATTCAAATATATATATTACAAGAAAAAAAATTGATTCCAAAACTGAGCCCCTTGGCACTCCACTTTTCACCTCACACCACTTAAAGCACTCCTTATTTACAACATTGCCAATGTTAATTTGTTTGCAGGCCTGCTTTTTCAGTATGGTCTAAAAGTGACATGTGAGGCAACAGCAAACTTTAAAAACTTGCTGAGCAGGACATACAAATCAGTGACTTCCTTGATGAGCACAAACGCTGGGGATGGTGAGGAGGTGAGTGCAAAATTCAAACTTTGCAAATTCATTATTTAATTTGTTCCCTTTTTTTTAAAGTAAAAAGTTGTTCATCAAGTACACAATTTACATTCTTGACTTTTGTAATCCCATGCACCTATCAGCCACTCCCACTTCCAAATTCATGGGTTATATAATGTTTATTATACAGTGATTGGAGAAAACTGAGGCTGAAAGATGAAAACTACTAAGACTCAACAGTGTAAGGACAGGCTTGAATGATCATAAAAGGCTAGCCCCAACTATTGGGGAAATAGTAAATAAACTTTTTAGGATAGAAACATCTAAACCGAAAAGTGTTGCACATCTCACCATAAACACAGGGCAAATTATACCCTAACCTACATGCTGCGTTTAGACTGATGTAAGGCAAATGAAATGATAGTGCCTAGTAGGTAAACTGCAGCAGAAGGGATGTTGTTGTAGTTGTTTCAAATGCCCACAATGAATAGGTTTACTCTTTTGTGCGCCCTGAAATGGACGTTAAGTGGCAGGTTGCATTAGATTTTCCACCCCAAACATACTGATGAAGGTAGACCAGGGTCCTCCAGGCGGTTACACTATGCTTGGCTGCAACTGCGTGTTGTTCACTACTGCAGGGATCATGTCGATCCCTTACCTCGTTAGCCAGGCTGCAATGAAAACAGCCCGTTTCCAGGGAGGACTATTAGAAAGCCGAGGTGAGGTTCCTGGCCAATATATTTTGCATGACCCTGACTAACATGTCTGATCAGTATGTTGTGCCTGACCTGACGTCAGTCTTCCTCCCTATAGAAAGGGATAGACACGGTTTAATCAATAAGTACTCTGTTCTTCTCCATATTTTTGGAGAATCTCAGCACAGTGCGCGAACTCCGTAG
The DNA here is from genome assembly GCA_036924085.1 of Ariolimax columbianus. Taxonomy (NCBI): domain Eukaryota; kingdom Metazoa; phylum Mollusca; class Gastropoda; order Stylommatophora; family Arionidae; genus Ariolimax; species Ariolimax columbianus. The sequence continues at coordinate 129,222,267 of JAVGWX010000001.1, forward strand.
CACCGGCGAGGATCCCGTAATAGACTGAGTAGATTTTTAACACAGTTCTGAATTTTGCCCAGTCAGCGGCCATTAAGCCTACTCTTTTCGATTTCCAACTGCAGAGGGATTTTTAACATTTGCGACAACGCACACGGACGTCCGATCTCTACTACCCAAAGATCAGGGAAAATACCAGAAAATCCACATGAAAATAATCCTGGTCTCCACCGTAATTTCATCCCGTGACCTCCAGCACCCAAAGCTAATGTCTTATCTCGAGACCATTCAGTCCTCTAGAAAGGGATGCTCCATGTAAAACCATCTGGTCAAGGATGTGTATGAAGTCTACATGTCTTTACACAAATGGCAGATACTACATATTACTTGTACATACACTATGCTATCAGGTGGCAGGGAATGAATAGTGATGAAGCACACCTCAGTTCCATACACTTCAAGCCATAAAGTATCTCAAAGTACTGACGCAAATCATCAACCAATCAATGAGCAATGCATGTCTGATTCTAAAACATGTTGAATATGGAGGAAAAGCTCCCCGGGTTTTAAGAAAGCTCTGGAAGCACTACCTCAGACATGGAAATACTCAATTCATGCAATTCTTGTTGCTGTTGTTGTTTGTTGTTAATGCCCACAATGAGTAAGTTTACTCTTTTGTGCGTCCTGAAAAGAACATTAAGTGGCAGGTTGTAGTAGCTTTCCTTACATCCTGAGAATGCTGATAAAGGTGGACTGCAGTCCTTCAAGCGATTATGCTCATTCAATACTTAGAATTTAAAAGTAAGTAAATAAAACAATTTTCTGTGATGTCTTTTTTTTTTACCTTAAATGTTAGTTTAAGACAATGCAGTCTGCTATTGCCAGACTCTGAAAGAGAATTTACAATAGAACTAGGAGTCTCCTGTGAAATAAGTTATACCAAATGTATTATAGCTTGGCATGTTTATTCTCTTACATACAGAAGTTCAGCAGAGTGATGCCTCTTGCCCTTTTACATGCCATAATCCTCCAGCAGTGTTACTATGGTCGTCCTGCATTTGTCCATCATCATTTCTGGTCTCCAGCAGATTTGGCCACAGTAGTTGATATTTTCCATAATCTGAGTGGATGGAGAACAGACACAGATTCAATAGCTGATCTAACTGCATGTGTTTATGCAGGGCAGTGTCTGGTATGGTCTATTGGATTAGTCTGTTTACTGTAATCTTTCTATTGCTACCAAAGTTGTACTGAAGGCTATCTATATCTTTTGTATATCTGTTATGAAATAGTATATAGTATTTTTCTAAATTAATATTGATTGACTTCAAGAAATGCATAAATTTATTATTAAATTACATAATATTTTGAGGGGGTAAATTTCTTTTATCATTTTGGAACAGTTAAATTGATCTTATCAATGACATTTTTCTTCAGGATTTGTCTGATGTTTGTTCAGTGTATGCTATTGTTAAGGATTTGGCTCAGTGCACAACACTTACAAACCAGGTGAGAGCATGTTATTTTATATTGCATTTATTTTTATTATGACTGGCTCACTTTAATTGGACTTTTTCTTAAAATAATGCAGCTTTCTGTCTTTCAAATGATTCTTTATCTAAATTTTGTTCTCTTACAAATAAGTTACCTGTTTTGATTGTTCGAACTGTTATTTCTATGTACTACATATATAGCAACATCTAATAGTGTCCAGCAAAGAAGAGCACACTGTTCACTCACTCAGACATGAATACATATGATAAGAATATGCTAATTAATAATTTAAATTATGAGATCATTTTAAAATAATCTACCAAAGCAAGTGAAAATGTTTTTTATTTCAAAATTCATGTGAATAGTTCAGTTTTGTATTTGAAGATTCATTAAACAGCAGTTAATATTTTGATCAGGAAATGCTGAACATGCTTGTAAATAGCAAGAATTATTTCTTCATTTAGCATTAGCTTTTTTAAGTTATATATTTTCTGATAATGACAAATTTAATAACAACAATTATTGTCAACCAACATAAAGTTCATCATTATACTACAATGTTCAAATAACATAATTACCATATAAGGCCTTATATAACCTTTCCAGCTAAACATAGGATTGTATTATTTGCTAATAGTTCACATAATCAAAATGCTTTGATTAAAAATGGCTTATGATGCCAACAAGTTTAAGTGAATCTAAATTGATTTAAGCCAATACTAAGACTACATGGACGTAAGAAATCTTGAATACAATTGTTTGTATGTGTAGCAGATCCTCTATTTCTTTGCCCTGGCCGTGATCTAACTTAGAACATTCTCACACTCATCCACATCATCATGACCATACTCAGTAAATGACATATCACACATCAGGTGGCATATTTATTAAATCATACTCATATCATAGAATGAGTAGAGAAATTACAAACACAATATAATACATTTCTTAACTAAACATTCTACTAAAACGGGAATTGTAAGCATTAGCTATTGATGGAATTCCCAACTATCTAAAAACCCAGTTCTTTTGCCTTGCAATGACATCACACACACATCGCCTTAACTGCGTCTTCAACACACCTTATCAAATACTCTTCCTCACTGAAATCCCCTCAGGCGGGCGATCTCGACATAACTCGTTCACAATGTGTCCTTGCTTACAAACACACTTTCACATTATCTATTAATGCAAAACTCACACACCTATTTGAGCGATCCTGTTCTATCACTAAACATTCGTCCAACAGTCTATCAATCGCTCCTCTACCTAAGTCGGTGAGTTAAACATACTATCCACATTCAGTCTCTCTCTCTCTCTCTCACTCTCCTCCATACAGCCTCTCTCTCTCCAGCCCCCTTGAGCTAAACTTTGTCTCGAGTTATATATCCTCAAGCAAGGCCAGAGCTTGACCAATCGATCTCAGGTATGGTCATCTTCAATCTCAATTGGAACGAAACACTTTGCACACCTGTCACTCATTCTCTCGCAGCAAGCCCCGTTGCCAATTTCGTCAGTCAATCAATCTCCCCCTACCAAAATCAGAAGGCCAGTGGTCAGTTTCTATCTGTCCACATTCCTTAACCCAACTCTGTTCTCCTTTGCTGAGACGGTGAGTGACCTTGACATGCATTCAGGTAGCTTTAAGCTTTAACATGTTCAGGCATCCTAAACTCCCCTTGCTCCGGCGGGAACTGTTACATTACCTCCCTAAACTACAGACCGAAACATGGATGGTCATTTTTTTTCATCTGGCAAATGACCACCATTTTCGTCTTCACTATCCAAAATGTAAATACTACTCCTGTTTACAACTTCACTCACATCGTACATGCATAAAAAGACATGTCATTTGATACATATAAACTTTTTGTAATACATACATAATCAATACAAGCAGAAGAAAAACACTGGCTGGTCGTTTTTACAACACAAACCAACACTTTTACATCGTTTTACAGTCAAATTCACCTAAGTCTGTCCCTGCGGGACCTTTAACTCATCAAAACAGAAACACCTTAAGGAATTCTCCTTACTCATTGAGGTCAATATACCTCGCCCTGTTCCCGTGCCTTCCTCTAAGGACACGAACCTTCATTGTTACACACGACCAGTTCAGGTCAATTTTCTCAGGCGGTCTCATTACACGCCTGGCCGACGATTCACTTCATACTAACTCCTGTGAGGCCACGAATTTACGTGGGTTATCCTCTGGCTAGTTATCATTGTCTCTCTTGACAGCTATCCCCTCTCAAAGAAAACTGCAAAATTCTTTGTGTTTCCCACAAAAACGATATTTGACAACATATGTCATAGTCAATATTAAAACTTCTGATCAATGTAGTCTTCTCTGCAAAGACTCCACATACATGTGATTCTGGAACTCGTGGTGACTTGTGCTTGCGGAGGCCTACAGTCTGGATGAGATATACTGCTCTGTAGATCACCTATATAACCTGTATAAAATACCTGTAAACATGATGATTCAACAACAACAACAAAAAACCAACAAAACACAAGACAAATGCATTGCATACAATGTCGAAACCCAAAACCAAAATATTTGCACGCATACTTATGATATCAATATTTCAGTAAGCAAGAATCACACTTTGATACTGCCAGGATATGAAATCATGTTTAAACAACAAAACAACAACAAAATAAAGAAAAATTTAATGCATACTATATCGACCATACAACCCACTAAAAATGCAAGTAATACCATTAGTCAAAACCCAAACCAAATACAAATGTCAAAATATTTGCACGCATACTCATGATATCAGTATTTCAGTCCGTAAGTATCCCACCTTGATACTTATGTCAGGACACATAATCATGTTTAAACAAACCAACAACAATCAATTAAAGTGCAAGTAATACGCTTGTCAAAATCCAAATATCAAAATATTTACACACATAAACATGACCAAGTGCCATCAACCTTCACTCCTGCTCGTGCCCCACAGATGAGCACCTGTTAATGCCCCCTTCAAAAGATACTAAACTATGACTAAGTTCTACTAGACTATGTAACTAAACTATGACTAAGTTCTAACTTAATCAGATACTAAACTATGTCTGAGTCAAAAGTCAAAAACCGAATCTTCCACATGTGGAATTATGTCATGCTGTACCCCTACACGTCCAGGATGCAGTCTTTGTTAAAGTTGGATAGCCCCTTTAACTTCTGGCGTCTTTGTCACGAGGAATCAAAACCGAGTATTGTGATCTAACTAATTCACCGCTGTTTCCCCAAATTCCCTGCATCAAAGCTACCTGGTCAGATTTTGACCGAAACATCGCGTCCACGTGTTACCCTGCGTCGCGTAATCATTACCTGGCGCATCCAGCTATCCTGCGTCTCTTGTCCGTTCTGTCCATTTCTCTGGTCGGAAATGTCTCTTTGATCTCAGTCAGTCTAGTTTCAGACTGACCGTCCGCTCATTGTCTGGCGTGTACTTCAGACAACGAATTCAAAGGAATGTTTAACATCTGGTCATTCCTCCATCTCTATACCCTACCCCCTAATTATCCAAATCTCCGTTTCCCAAAGATAACGGTAGATGAAAAAAATTTTATGCAAATGCATACATTAACTGGAGTTTCACATGATAGCCCTTGTGTGTAAGTACTCCACGGGACTTTACCTAATTCCATTTCTGATTTCCATGTTTTTGGCTAGCGTCAGTAAACATTGTATCAACCGTTCCTTGTCAGTACTACTTATTTTAACCAGACTATGCGCTGCCCCATCAGCTGTCTCTGATTGCTGCGCGATTTCCTCCTGTAAAACGCCCATCGTCTGGTCTGTTTGTTTCATGGTTGTTTGGTTCGGATCCACCGGTTCTCTGGTAGTGTTTCGTACACTTACATCGTCCGCTACTTCAGCCTTCCGTCCATCTGTATTCACTATTTGTAGAAAAGACTTTTCACACTGTTCGTTTGACTGTTGGCTTATTTCGAACTGAGATCTTTTCATCTTTGCTTCGATGACTGGTTCGCTGTCCTGGCTGTGGTTAACCTGTCTTTCCCTTTTCTTCGTTTTCCTTAGAAACTCTGTTCCTCCTTTGTTGGCTGCTGTTGGTGCGTCCGTTTCGCATTCCAACTATGCGTCATTTCCACTTCCTTCCTCGGTGGCCGAAGGGTTGTCCCTTCTTTCGGTCTGTTCAACAACTTCTCCCGCATGGCTAGAACCTGGCTTGGGTGGGCACGAAACCATAGCTGGTCCTGCCACCATTCCTCCTCCTCTCATTTCCTCTTTATCTGACGATTCTCCGACTATTTCCTTGTTCGATTCTTCGTCGACTTTAACTAATGTTCTACCAGGCTTCACCACAAGTTCCTGGTAAACTTGGCCCCTTTCAGCACGCCCGACCATGTTAATCGACGTAATACCCTCTTCCAGAATTCTCGGCCTACACTGTCCGATGCGGTAACATTTTATCTGGACCTCTGAGCGAACGTTTGTCTCGTTTGCATTGCGTAACCTGCCCTCCGTCCCTAACTTTTCTGGATACACAAAACCTGTATCTCTTTCTTTCCGTCCATCCGCCTCGTGCTCAAAGTCTCTTTGATAGCTCCTGTCCTGCCTCTCCATCTGTAACCGTGCAAAAGGTCTCTTGTGGGCTAAAAATCTGCCCGATTCAAACTTCTGCCCAGCCATTCCTCCTCCTCTCACTTGACTTGGCCTCTGCACCTGGGTCAAACTCCCCTTTTTGCCACCTCTGTCCAGCCGTCCACACACGTCCGTCCTGAGATTTCCACCTCTGTCCCTCCACGGATCGGAATGTGGAAGTTGGATGGGCTTCCTACTCACTTTCCTACCACTCTGTCCCCTTCCAAAATACTGGGCTGTGTTTACACTTGTGATTTCTTTATTTCTTCTCTCCTTCCTAGCTGGTTTGAAAGCTCCCTTTTCAAACTGTTGCAACAGCTGTCGCAGCTTCCATTGGAGATCTTTTTCCTGTCTTTCCAGCCGAATGACTCTGCCTGTTAGTTCTCTTAGCTGGTTTTGTAGTTGACTTTTGTCCTCCCACTTATCAATGACTGCAGCTAGTGCCATGAAAGGCTTGTTTTTGACAACCAGTCCTCTTCTCCAGACAACGTTCGTATTCCGAAATATATTTGGGCATCCTATAGACAAATGTCCAAAAGCTAGACAATGATAACATTGTTTAACATTGTCCAACCTCGACATATTGAATAAACCCGTCTGGCCCACCAAAAAATTTTATAAGACTGTCAAGTACGCACAAAGTCTTGTGAATAATACAACAATGGGTGGAAGAAAAATGTCACACTTACCAGTCAGATGATTGGAAAAGCTGTCTATGGTTCTAACACTCTAACCACTAGCTACTCCTCTATTCCTAACTACACACACAAGTTATATATAACTGCGACACTTGTGTTAAACATGCGAATCAAGATCTATAGCTGCACACGCACTATATTTATAAATCTACCACGACTATCCGTGGTCAACAGGCACCAAAATAATAATAACGTGTAGCAGATCCTCTATTTCTTTGCCCTGGTCGTGATCTAACTTAGAACATTCTCACACTCATCCACATCATCATGACCATACTCAGTAAATGACATATCACACATCAGGTGGCATATTTATTAAATCATACTCATATCATAGAATGAGTAGAGAAATTACAAACACAATATAATACATTTCTTAACTAAACATTCTACTAAAACGGGAATTGTAAGCATTAGCTATTGATGGAATTCCCAACTATCTAAAAACCCAGTTCTTTTGCCTTGCAATGACATCACACACACATCGCCTTAGCTGCGTCTTCAACACACCTTATCAAATACTCTTCCTCACTGAAATCCCCTCAGGCGGGCGATCTCGACATAACTCGTTCACAATGTGTCCTTGCTTACAAACACACTTTCACATTATCTATTAATGCAAAACTCACACACCTATTTGAGCGATCCTGTTCTATCACTAAACATTCGTCCAACAGTCTATCAATCGCTCCTCTACCTAAGTCGGTGAGTTAAACATACTATCCACATTCAGTCTCTCTCTCACTCTCCTCCATACAGCCTCTCTCTCTCTCCAGCCCCCCTGAGCTAAACTTTGTCACGAGTTATATATCCTCAAGCAAGGCCAGAGCTTGACCAATCGATCTCAGGTATGGTCATCTTCAATCCCAATTGGAACGAAACACTTTGCACACCTGTCACTCATTCTCTCGCAGCAAGCCCCGTTGCCAATTTCGTCTGTCAATCAATCTCCCCCTACCAAAATCAGAAGGCCAGTGGTCAGTTTCTATCTGTCCACATTCCTTAACCCAACTCTGTTCTCCTTTGCTGAGACGGTGAGTGACCTTGACATGCATTCAGGTAGCTTTAAGCTTTAACATGTTCAGGCATCCTAAACTCCCCTTGCTCCGGCGGGAACTGTTACATATGTCTTAATTCATGAACCATTAATTAATTATTTCTAGCTAATAGAATAATTTTACACTTTTAACAAGAAACTAACAACTTTTGTCCATCTAATTTCATGTGTGCTATTCACTTTCATGTTTGTATATTTTTTGTTTTCTATTCTCATCTCAGAATTCATCAAATGAGATCAAGGGTGTTAGATTGTTGTTGCATAAGCTGGTTGACAGCTTTCAAGAAACAAGGGATTTACAAAGGACACTGGACTCAATTGAGGAAAGCTCTGCTCGTACAATTTCTTTACCAGATGAAGCACAAGAACAATTTACAGCGCACAAGAGCAAGTAAGCTTCCATATTATGTTTGACAATTAAGAAAGTATTTTAATTTTAAATGTTTTAACATTTTTGTTAATGTTTCATAACAGCATAGTACTTTCTTTAAAATTTACAAGATGGCATGTTTGTTCAGGGTTCAAAGGGTAGGGACCAGACCAAGTGGAGACACAAACTTGTTGCCCTAAAGACAGACTGGGGACAGGATGCACCGGGCGACAGGCCTAACAAAACAGTGTAACGTAATCTTTGCCATATGAGGACATCGCGAATAAAAAGTAAACAGTGTGGTGCTCACTTAATGAAGTCCCACTTGCGGTGAGAGTGCTGGTTCATCGACTTAAAATGGGTCCATCCAATGCCATTGAAGGTCATCCTCCTGCTCTGTAGAGTTAAGGTACAGAGGGAAAGGGTTAAGAACTATTGTATAGAGCAAACACCAAGAGCATTCAATATACTGCAGTGGAATGTATAGGGGGTACTAAATAAAAAAGATTCACAATTAAAATGGCTTGGCTTGGCTTTGTTCATTCTTAATCTCTCGCTACCAAACCCTAAAAGGGCTTAAGTAGCAAAATGCAGTCCAGAGAACGGAATGCGTTGTGTCATAGTTTACAGCTTGACTGATATTTGCACCTTTCGGTCCAACACATCTGACTTCAGCAAGCATTTTTTTTGTACCAGGTTAGCATTCCCTCTTCGAGCCCTTCTCTTTAGCCAGTCTGCTCTGTTGCAGCCTGTTATCCAGGATCACCGCATGGAGGTGTAGAAGGGTCTTGGCAGCTCTGATTCGCTGGCCGTGACGCTAGCAGTCAGCTATGGGTTGCTGACCGCTGCAGCTCATGCGCTGCTCAGCATCTTGATCCCACAATTAAAATGACTACATAAAGATCAAATTTATATGGCATGTATTTAAGAGAATCACGTCAATAACAACCACAGATTTTTGGTCCCATAACAGCAGGTCTTCAGACTCAACCAGGAAGGACACAAAGGAGGTGTGCTGATACTTAATACAAAATTCAATAGTAAGCAGTGGGGTACATCCAAGCAGACACCAACAACCAGGTAGAAATCATAGGAGTTGACATAACTGTAAAGAAAACTAACATCCATATTTATAACCTGTATGGTCAATCAACATAATATCTTTCTAGTATAGAAATAAGAAGCTCCAACTGCATAATAGTTGGAGACTTCAATAGCCATTCAGAAAGATAGGGATATTCAGACACAGATAGTAGAGGGGATGAAGATACTGAGAAATTGATACAAATCTCTAACTAATAAATAGTGGCCTAGACATTAATATTAAAAAAACATAAACTATGATAAATAGCAGTATGAAGGAAAAGCCCAAATTGTGCATGAAAAGTAAATGGAGAAGTACTAAAACAAGTTTCAGGTTTCTCAAATCTTGGGCATGTAATAACTAATGATGGCAAAAGTGAAGCTGAAATCTAGAGGAGAATAGGTATGGCAGAATGAAGAAGATATTCACATCTAGAGATTTAGGCTAGGACTTAAAATTAAGAATGATCAAAATTAAATACTCAACACTACTGTATGGTGCGGAAACTTGGACAATCAACAAGTAGTTAGTAGCTAGAATAGAGTCCCTGGCAATGGGAATATACAGGAGAATGGATTGCATTTTATTGAAACAAAATCTAACAAATGTAGAGGTCATAGAGAAACTAGGGGGGAAAAGAGAACTGATGAAAGACATAAAGAGCCAACAAATCATATATTTTTGTCACATGACATGACACCACTCTTGATAAAAAAAACCATACTATGGGGAAAGGTTGAAGGCAGTTGAGCACAAGGTAGAACAGTTCTACAGTATGAGGATAACATAAAAAAATGGACAAGTAGCAGTCTGTCTGTGTGTATCACCATGCGAAAGATGGACAGTATATAGCAGGCATGTCAGGAAACTTAATCACTTCCATGTAAACTGTCTCCGCAGACTGCTCAGGATTGGTTGGCAGGACAGAGTGCCCAACTCTGAAGTCCTCAGCAGGGCTAGACTCTCTGGCATCTTTATGCTGCTACAGAGAGCCCAGATCAGATGGACAGGGCATGCTATTTGTATTTCAGATGAGCATCTCCCTAAACAACTGTTGTACAGTGAGCTCATGGCAGAACAGCTCATGCAGGAGGGACAAAAGTAAAGATATAGAGACACTCTAAAAGTCTCTTTTAAAAGTTTCTCCTTTAATGTTGCTGACAGAGAGCTGCTTGCTCTGAACCGCTCAGCCTGGTGCACTGCCATCACACATGGTGCTTGCACCGCTGAGCAGAGGACTATCACGGTGGCGCATGAAAAGCGAGCTGCACGAAAGAAAAGAATGTACGACTGCTAAACTACAAATACTGTTCATGTGTGCCCTACGTGCGGTAGAGTTTGTCACACTCAGATCGGACTGTACAGTAATATGCGGTCACATCTGAATAAACATGTCTGACACTGTCACCATCTTTGCTTGTGATGGGCAACTAACAAATTACCATGTTGAGAGATAGAGAATGTTTGAGATCCATTGTAGTCAACCTTCATTGTGGACATGGCATTTCTTCTTCTTCTTCTGCGTACACAGTCAGACAGTAACCATTATTTTCTCGAAAAAAGCGGCGGTCATCCTGAGACTCTCGCCACTACCATAGAGCTTGTCTTGCAGTTCCACTGGCAATGGCCACATCTGCTCTCTCTGATCCTCGTATGTCGGGCAGTTCTGCAGCAGATGTTCAGTGGTCATTTTACCAGTACCGCACGGGCATTCGTCGGTACACCCTATCTTCAATTTGTTGAAGAGGTGGTACCTCAGTCTGTTGTGGCCAGTGCGAAGTCTGAAGACAACGACCTGCTCTCTTCGGTTCAACTGGTAATAGGCATCGTTTTTGGTGTAACCAGTATGTTCGGTTTCCCATTTGGACATGTACCTGGCTTTGATAAGCCGTTTTGACTCTTCGTACGTCATACTGGTATCTATTTGTGGTAGCCTTGCACCTTCTTTTGCCAGTCTGTCTGCCTCCTCGTTGCCTTGGATGTTGCAGTGTGACGGAACCCACTGTACCACTACCCTTTTTGGTGCGGACTGTTGGCACAGTTTGCAGAGTGCTGCTCTTAAGTCATTAAGCTCAGTGTTTTTCTGGCTTTTTAGCGCTGTGACTACTTCGAGAGCATCTGTCAGCAGGACTATATGGCTCTCATTTTCACTGTGTGTTACCATTTCTTCCACTGCCGCCCTCAGTGCCTCTGCCTCTGCTCTGAAATTGCTCGTGTACTTACCAGTAGCGAATGACAGTGTTATTTTTCTGCCATTTGGTAGGTTCAGGAATGCTCCTGCCCCTCCGTTCTGTGTAGTGTTTGTTACAGAGCCGTCGGTGTATGCATGGGTCCAGTCCATGCTTGGGTAGCTTTTCGTTATGAAGCTTAGGGTAGTATCTCTCCTTTCTTTTTCGGTCTGGCAGTTTTTGTTTGCAATACCTGGTATATTTTCTACCACCTCTGGAAATATATCCTGCCTCCAAGTAGGTTTTCGTACAGTAGTGATGGGTTTTGGTGTTGTTAGTGCGTTTATGGGATCTTCGTGCATCTTTGCTTTGGCTATTTCTGCAAAGTTTCTCCGCTTTAGTTTTCCAGTTCCCAAATTGTTTAGCCTCTGGTACATTGGATGGTCCGTCAGTCTTCGGAGTTTCTCTGACTGCAGCTGGGCTCTGCAGTCTCTTCTGTCGGTCATGGATTGCAGTTTTGTAATCTTTTCAAGTTCTACAATTGGCGTTGACTTCATTCCACCAGTTATGATTCTCATAGCTTGGTTTTGAAGTTTGTTAACTTTATCGAAGTTCGCCTTTGCTGCTGTTGTCCATGCCGCGATGCCATACTCGAGAACTGGTCTCACTCTTCCAGTGTACAGTTTCTTTAGTATGCCTTCGTCTGCTCCCCAGCTTGTGCCAGCAAGTTTCCTCATGATCGCCATTCTTTCTCTGGCTTTCATTCGGTTTCTCTCAATCTGACTTTTCCATGTCATGCGCCGATCAAATGTGACTCCCAGATAGGTTGGGTTGTCGTTTGGCTGCAGGATTTTGCCATTTAGGCTTAATTTGGTACTTTGGGGTTTTAATGAGAGCGAGAATATTGTGCACGTGGTTTTCTCCTCGTTTATTTTGACCAGCCATGAGTTCGCCCACTCTTCCAGCGATGTTAGGGCCGTTTGCATCCGATTTCTTGCTATGGTGAGATTCTTTTCAGAGGTCCACATAGCCAGATCGTCTGCAAACATTGAGCTATGGACTCTTCTTGGTATATTCTCTGTAATATCGTTTATATATACCAGGAAGAGTGTGGGTGACAGTACTCCCCCTTGGGGTACTCCCTGCTCGAGTGTCACCTTTTTGCTCATCTGCCCTTGTACTTGGACTCTGGCCGTTCTTTGTTTGAGGTAGTGGTTGATCCACTTGTACATCTTCCCACAAACATCACTTCTTCTTAGCTTGACTCTAAGTCCATCCTTCCAGACTTTGTCAAATGCCTTTTCCAGATCCACCCAAACAGCTACTGTGTGTTTCTGTGCCTGGTAGGCATCTTCTATCTCCTGGGCTATGAGGATGACCTGGTCCTCAGTGGATCTGTGCTGTCTAAAGCCGGCTTGCTGTGGAATTAGTATTCGTTTTTCTTCCAGATGCCACATCAGTCTGGTGTTTATCATCCGTTCCATCAGCTTGCCGACACAGCTCAGTAGGCTTATGGGCCTGTATCCATTCGGATCTGTTTTGTCCTTTCCTGTTTTTGGTACTGGTACCAGTATTGCATCTTTCCATGCCTGGGGTACAATACCCCTTTTCCAGCTTTGGTTCAGGACTGATAGTAGTTTTTCCTTCGCTGTTTGGCCCAGCCCCATCAGCATTTCGTTTGTTATCCCGTCTTTTCCGGGAGATTTCCTTCTCTTTAGTGTTCTCATAGCCTCTTCCATTTCGCGCATTGTTAGTTTGGCCATCATGTGCTCTTCAGGAGCCGTATTTATGTTTTCGTGCCCCTTTAGCTCTTCGCTAATGTCTGTATGCTTATCTGCAGGGACCTCGATGTGGTTTGCTCTGGCATAGTGATCGACAAAGGCGTTTGCGGCTTTCTTACCTGTGATCAAGTTCTCGCCTTGCTTGATAGTAATTTGTTTATTTGACGGGGTTTCGTCGTTCATGGCTCTGACTAGCTTCCATAGCTTGTTCCCTTCTTGGACATGGCATTTGAATTGAATAGGTCAAGCGATGAACTAACTTTCTACTCCAGAAGGTGGTACATGACCTCCACCTCAAATTTAGCCTTCTCCACTGGGAATATCCACCATGAAATTGCTAGAGAAGTTCTTTGTCAACAAACAGACAGCGACTACAGGCCTATAAAGTTGTCAATACATATGAAACATGTTGCCCATACAATTAAACCATTGCCTCATTGGAACAACAAAAGCGCTTACTGGGACAGATTTGTCACAGACACACTTTGTAAGACCATCAACATTTGAAACAGCAGTGGTTGGAAGCTTAATTAAGCTATTCTGCAAGCAGCAGTTGAAATTATTTCCAAAGAGGCAAGGAAGAACTACAACCTCTACTGGAGTGAATAAATACAAATGCTTAAGGATGAATTATCAGATGACAGAAACATGCAGGGATTGCTAGAGTTCAAGTTCAAGGACAGACTAGTCGAAAATGTTTATTAGAGCAGGGAATTCCCCAAAGGGTAGTTCAGTCATCCACAGTGTTCCTGACTTAGGTAAATGAAATAACTGAGAATATTTCAAAAAGTACACACAGCTTTCTTTATGAAGATTTAGTCTTACAACAGTTAGCATTCAATTGCAGCAAGTACTAATAGAATTGGAGGAGAGGACGAAGACATGGCTAATAAATATAAATGAGGGAAAAAAATGTTGTGCACTTTTATTTTTTATTCTGGCATGTCCCTTGGTAATATGTTCAGTTTGGTTGAACCTACCAGGAGAAACAAATTCTTGTCAACATAGCGTACATTATCTCCCAAGCATTCAAGCTGTTCTTCAAGTTGTCCCACCACCTCAAGGTAGTGCACATGGAACAAAATGTCACATTTGGTTATAGACAAAATTTGAATTTTCACATGTGCAGTAAAATGTGCATATTGTAAAAATTTCTGCACTTAATTTCAAGAACATCTTTTCATATGGAGTACATTCAATAGAGAGCCACTATTTTGCCACTATTGAATTATTAATTAGGAGTAAAAAACATTTTTAAACAAAAATGATGTGACTATAATATCTTTAAGACAAATTTGCATCCTTCAATATCAAATTTATTTATTCCACTCCACTTCTTCGTCGTTCGTTCTCAAACTCCTGCTACCAAGCCTTGAAAAGTGTTTTGCAAGTAGCAGGATGTAGTTGGGGGAAAACATAATTTAGTTTACAGCTTGACTGCAACATTTGCACCTTTCGGCCCGACACATCCGACTTCAACAGGCATTTTTGGGTACCTGGTTAGCCTTCCCTCTTCGATCCCTTCTCCTTAGCCAGTCTGCTCTGTTGCAGCATGTTATTCAGGATCACCACATAGGGGTGTAGAAGGGTCTTGGCAGCTTTGGTTCACTGGCCCTGATGCTAGCAGTCAGCTTTGGGCTGCTGAAAGCTGCAGCTCATGCACTGCTCAGCATCTTACTCTCCAAAAGATTTAACATATAAAAGACCAAGAAGTTTCCTCACAATAAAAGTTAGTTGAACATTGCCTGTCACTTTTTTTCAAAGTAAAACCTGACTAATTCACGTCTGTAGATATACCAGTATAGTGATTTTATTAATTTAAAACTGTTTGTTAAAATATTTTAGATTGAATTCTCATAAAATCAATGCAAGATGGCAAAGTTTTATGTATGAAAAGTACTAATTTAAATAACAAGATGGGGAGGAAGACTAATGTCTGGTCAAGCAAAATATACTGATCAGACATGTTAGCCAGGGTCAGGCAAAACATATTGGCCAAGACCCTCACCTCGGCTTCCTAATAGCCCTCTATGGAAACTGGCTGTTTTCATGGCAGCCTGGCTAATGAGGTGAGGGATCGATGTGATCCCTGTAGTAGTGAGTGACACACAGATGAGGCCAACCATAGCACAACCATCTGGAGGACACTGGCCCACCTTCATCAGCACACTTAGAGTAACTTACTCATTGTGGGCATTCGCAAACAACAAATCACAAGATTTAATCACAATGCTCAGCACTTTGATCCATTTCATTGAATTCTAATCTGCATTCATGTTGGGAGAGTTTTTAATATGTGACATGATAATGAAACATTGCTGAAAATAGATAGGTCTCAAGCTTGTGATATTGTATTTTTTTATATTGGAAAGATATTTGTGTTCAGAGGCTCAAAATTTTCAGGAGTAAATGATCTAAATCATGTCGAAATATCATAAATTGTGGCATCTACATCCTGAATTTCAAGTTGCAGCTCGAAAAACTTGATTTTTTGTATATTAACTTGCACTGATTTTCTTGTAATCCTCAGAATTTTGTTGAAAGAGCTTGTTCAGGCTACTGGGGCCCCCGAACTATTGCTCAACACCAACAATTTCAGTGGAACTTCTATTTCTTCTCAGGAATCAGTCATTACATCTATGCTAGACTTTCTTTCTGCCTGCCCACAACTTCCAGAGACTTGCTCAGCTCAGATTATGCCACTTGACTCATTCTTCAGCCTAGAAGTTACTGGTTTCAAGGAGCTGCTGAAAACCCTGCATGTAAGAGCTGTTGCCATTATAACTGCATCCTAGTAATAATGTGTTTGTAAGAAGAACAAAACCAGAATATTAATGTATAAAGTCATTAGCACACACAATATAAGTTAGATATGCACCAAATATTCAATTCATATTCGATTTGGTGCCAAATAGTACATTCAGTTAACTATTTGTGTTTGGTCATACAGTAACCTGCATAAACTTTCATTTTCAAATCCGTACTTTAGAACCGATTTCTGTCTTGTTTTTAAGAATCAACTTCACTGCACTTTAGGCATACCCATAGGTGCTCAGTCTCTCTCAGCAAATGTTGAAGGGTGTAGATGCTGATGGTTTCAATAGTTCATATGCTGAACACACTCCTGCTCCATCCTATCATTCGACCCACTCCACTCTACCCTCGTTTTATTTCAAAGTTCTGCAGCAGTGTTGTCATTAAACAGGTGATCATTGATAGACTTCAAAATGTCGGTCCTATCTATATCAAGTGTGCCCATAACGGATAATTGCATAGCCAAGTTGTCAGCTTTCATTGCTTGGAACCCCAGCATTACTAAGACAGTAGATCCACTCCAGCCTTTGGAGGTTTGAGGCTTCTATTGCTGCTATCCACTCATATCTTAGCCAGCCCTTCTGTACATTTCAAAGTAAGGACTGGAAGTCTGACACAATGACTGGACTTCTTAAAGAGCTGCCTCTATCCCCATTCTCGTACAGGAACTGATTAACGATTATTCAGTAGCATTAAATAGTTTGAAGAAATTTGCCCAAATTTTGAAACCATGTAACACTTTGAAACATCATATGTTTTTTGTTTCTTTTCTTGTTCTTTCTGGTGTTCATTCATCAAAGTACATTGTGACATTGTCTTGCAGTTTACAGTGAGACTGTGATATCTGCGCCTTTCAGCTCAATGCATCCAGTTTCAGCACGTGCAATTTTTGGGACTGGGTTTCTTTCCATATTCTCCTAGTCAGACTAAATTTGTGCTGCCTATTTTCATGATCACGGAATACAGTCTTGGTCAGCTGTGGTTCACTGAGCCTGGCGACTTCCATATTTGAATCTGCATCTAGCTGAATAATTAAAGGCCTCTATTCGTAATCTGCAGAAAAATCAAAATGTCTGTTTGGTGCATCCCTAATATATACTAGTTTTGAGAATAAGTTGAAGAGCAATTATTTGTCTTTGCTGTTGTGTTTCTTATAACTATGCATGAAATGCTTCACACTATATATTTCTTTGCACAGGATGACCTCAATATCCTAAGGCAAGCTGTGAGTGCTAAGATCACTCTGACAGCCAACATGCAATCCATAATGGAAGACATCTGCATTGACAATGTACCTGTTTCCTGGCTTGAGAATACATTTGCCACTTGTTCAAGCTTGAAACTTTGGCTTTCAGAGCTACCAGTTAGGATGAACTATGTGAAAAGATGTCTGGTCCAGTGTCCAGTCGTCCTATCGCTCAACATGTTCCTCAGACCTGACAGGCTCTTCTGGGTGACATTACGAACATATGCTCAGCAGAACTTTAAAGATATTACAGAAATCTCAATAGACTTTCAGGTAGGCATAGCTTGTAAATTAAGTTTTGTCAACGATGTTAGTGAATGTAACCTGCTGAAGATGGATGTGTCGGACCGAAAGGTGCGAATATCACAGTCAAACTGTAAACTAGCAACACAACACATTCCGTTCTCCGGACTACATCTTGCAAAGCCCTGTTCAGGGCTTGGTAGCAGGAGATTGAGAATGAACATAGAAGAAGAAGAAAAAGAAGTAAATGTAAAAGAAACTAAAGTCACTTTCGTTACTGCATTTTTCTCATTACTTAGGTCACCTCTGGGATTTACAGTGCTGAAGAATATATGCTGCTGTAACAACAGTCATGAAATAATATGCATACTAGATTTGATTTTGTTTGCCACTAGTGTAACAAATATTGATCGTTACCAGAGTTCAAACTCCTCATGGTCAGAGAACTGATATTCTAGCTGCTTGTCCACCTGCTCCTTGCTACTGTGTTTTGATTTGCAAATAAATGTTCATATTACTCTATTTCTCCATAATTTGGATGTATACTATTTGTATCACATTTCTAAACTTAATACAAATGTCTTTTCTTTAATCCATGTCAAGTATAGCCTGACCAACATATTTTGTCATTAACAATACTTAATTTTGTCTGAATTTATCAGGTGATGCCTGAAGACTTGTCTCCCTCTATGCCACCAGACAAGGGAGTGTTTTTTAACGGACTTCAACTTAAAAATGCATCATGGGACAACATAAGATCTATCCTGTCAGAGAACACATTATGTGCACACACATTGCACACATTCCCTGTCTTGTGGGCTAAGCCCTATACTGGTAGTCGCAGTAACAGTCCAGATGAAGTAGGTCTAAATAAGCATTATCTTTGCCCAGTGCATAGTGCCAGAGAGTCACATCTGCTCAGTGCTGCAAACATCTTGTGGACGATACCTCTAGCCACACAAGAAGATTCAACACTGTGGTCACAGAAAAGAGTGGCTCTAACTCTAGCTCCACTAAAGTCTTTAGATAATATTCATGAATCTGATCAGGGAAGACAAGAATTATAACCATATTGACATTCTTCTTACTGAAAAGATAAACAAGACACATAGTCATCTGCTTTTAAATGCAATTTTGGTTGTTTATTTCCAGAAATTTTGTAACATCGAAATGTTTGTTTTAACAAAAAGGTGTTTATTTTATGATTCAGTTTCATCTCAAATATCTACAGGGTGATTAAAAAAGGATTCTGCAAAAGTAAAGTTAATTTATTCATAAGTGTACGAACCTAACACAACTGTCTTAACATGAAAAGACACAATAATTATGCAAGTTTTACCTAAACATTATAAATGCTCGATGTGAGCCCTGTTGGTGACACGGCAGATGGCTAGACGGTACCACTTCTGCTATAGACCTTTACTTTTGCACCATCTTTTTTAAAAACTATCTATAAATTACAGACTTATTGCTGTGTGTGAAATCTAATCCAAATGATGAGTAACCTTGAGTACAGCATCATTGCAAAGCAGATTGCTACATTCTATTTTTACCATCTTTTAAACATGTTATGGTAATTATAGTATTATAATACTGATTTATGTATTAGTCTTGTCATTGTAAATATAGTTCTTCATGTTGAATCTTCTTCTTCTTCTTCATCGTACGCAGTCAGACAGTAACCATTATTTTTTTTTAAAAAGCAGCGGCCATCCTGAGGCTGTCGACACTGCCATAGAGCTTGTCTTGTAGTTCCACTGGTGATGGCCACATCTGCTCTCTCTGATCCTCGTATGTCGGGCAGTTCTGCAGCAGAAGCTCAGCGGTCATTTTCTCGGTACCACACGGGCATTCGTCGGCACCACCTATCTTCAATTTGTTGAACAGGTGGTACCTCAGTCTATTGTGGCCAGTGCGAAGTCTGAAGACAACGACCTGCTCTCTTCTGTTCAACTGGTAATAGGCATCGTTTTTGGTGTAGCCAGTATGTTCAGTTTCCCATTTGGTCACTTCATGTTGAATCTGACAGTAATCATTTTATGCATGCCAGATAATCATTGAGAGGGAAGACATTTTAATTTTGGCCTGTGAGACACGTATATCATTTCTGTATGGTAAGAGTTGCACATGGTCAAAATGGGATAGATGATAATGGGGGTTATTATTTTTGCAAACAGTTCTTGAATCTCTGGTAGAACTAAATAATTGTTTTCTCATATCAGTGAAACATTTATAAGACATTCTTTTTTTAACACTAATCAAATCTCATGTTTATATATTCATGTTTGTATAGTTATGTTTATATATTCATGTTTGTATATTTATGTTTACATATTCATATTTGTATATTTATGTTTACATATTCATATTTGTATATTTATGTTAATATATTCATGTTTATTTATGTTAATATATTCATGTTTGTATATTTATGTTTATATATTCATGCTGACTCAGAAAATTCACTCCTTCTTATTTCTTTCCAACATCAGTTTACTACAGTGCTCATTATATTATGTACAATTGTATGTATAAGAGAGAGACAATGTGTGTTTGTATCTGTGTTACACAAGAGAGAGAGAGAGAAATATATAGAGAGAAAAGGAAATGTGATGGGGAGCCACAAAATCAGTTGTATGTAAGTTGACACTGAATAAAACATAGTAATATGAACAAGCAAAATGTTGCATTTCAGTGTCTTACATGTTCAGAAATTCTCACTTCTTTTCTGCAAATATTAGAATAAGATCATATATTTCAGTACAATACTTTAGCATGGATTAGTTCACATACTTAAATTTATTTGTTCTCAATTTAGTTGAAAGTGTAATTGAGTGAAATCAGGCTTCTTAGTCTCTTTATCAAAATTAATTTGAGTATTCTTCTGCATGTGCCATGCCAGTTTGCATAAGTAAATATGGTTCTCCACACCATGTTCTCCCTTGTGATGTTGATCTATTTTATTATTGACTTTCTTCCATGTTATGATGTTGAACTGTCTTGTATCTTCTCTCTTTTTCATCCTTTGTCTCATTTTCAAGTAATTTTGTTTTGTTGTCTCCATGTACTTTGACATTCCCCTTTTTATTTAACAAACCCTTTTAAGTGAATTGTATAACACAGCACAGAGAAAACAAATCTGCATGAAATGTCCTATTTGTTTTGTGAATTCAGATAGCTGTTGTTTGTTAACAATATGTTTTCTATTGTCATTCAATTGTCTTTGCTAAAAGTATTTAAACTTTATGTAATAGATAAATAGGTTGGCGGCTGTAAGAAGCAACGATCTGCAAAGGATGTGCTACTTACTTTTTGTTTTCAATGTTTTGATAATTTTGTTATGTTTAACTTGTGATGCCCTTAATTGTAGTCTATAAGACACATTTACAGATCTGCTTTAACTTCCAGGTTCTCGTTATTGACATTCTTATTATATATGTATCGCATGTTTCAGCTGTTTTTGATAAACTGACACTTTTCATCACTAATTTCTGGTTTTATTCTGGATTGTTTTTAGTTTTTTGTACACTCATCTCATGATAATTGTAAACCTCATTTTCATCATGTGACTTATGCTAATTGTGGATGCTAATTGTGTGGTAGTTTTCAGGTTCAAGATGTCATGGATTATTTGTCAAAGCAACGAATATGCATTTTGATAAATTAGTCTGCGTGAATCAACTGCTGTTGATTGTCATTTAAAAGTTTTGTTGTCATTTCTAGTTCCAAATCTCCAACAGCATCAACTTCCTATGTTACATATATGTTGTTTTGAATGCTCACAATGAGTAGGTACTCTTTTGTGCACCTTGAAAAGGACGTTAAGTGATGGGTTGCAGTAGCTTTCCTCGCATCCCGAGCATGATGATGAAGGTGGATCAGGGTCCTCCAGGTGGTTGTGCTGTGTTTGGCTTTATCTGCGTGTCACTCACTACTATGGAGATCATGTCAATCCCTCACCTTGTTAGCCAGGCTGCCATGAAAACAGCCCGTTTCCAGGAAGGGCAATGAGGAAGCCAAGGTGAGGATCTTGGTCAGTATGTTTTGCCTGACCCTGACTAACATGTCTGATCAGCATGTTTTGCTTGACCAGATATTAGTCTTCCTTTCCTGTGTTACATATAATATACAGTTGCCATATCTTGCTTTTATGTGTGTGTTGCAGGGTGACAACTTCTGCTGCAAGTGTCTGGAGTCCTTGCTAGTTGTAGTGGATAGTTATCTATTGTGTCCATCTATTTTGTGCAGTCTCCTCCCATAATGGCATTCCAATCTTTGATTGCATTGATACAGTGATTGTTTTTTTTTTCTGTTCTCATTTATTTAGTTCAAATATTCTTTACTATGCAAAAAGATGGCTTACAGAAATATCTGAGAGGGTGAATGCCACTGTGCATGGAGCACACAGTCATGCTTATTCTAGAGATCTTCATAACTTGACACTGAAAGGTGTAACAGGATAAATGAAAAGAAGAAGAAGAGGATTCTTTACTATCTCTGTTACAAATTTGCCTCACTTTTGTATTTTGTTGATGTTTATATTAATTTGGTCTGTAACTGAATAGCGTAACAAATGCAGGAAACAATAACATAATCAATTATTAATCATTTAATTCATTACACAGGCACATTCTCTCAATACCAAGCCCTTAACAGGGTTTTGCAAGTAGC